>CM076926.1:10403352-11603352 GCA_039566165.1 Maruca vitrata
AGATGAATTTGACAACAGTTTTGTTACAATGTTTCTAACAATATCACAATTAGTTTTAAGCTATTACAGATATTAATATGAGATTATTCATCATCATCAGCCCATTCCTGTGCACGAATGGAATTAGGCCTTAAGATTATTGATATATTATAATAATTATTGATATGGTTAGTCCTTATTATCAATATTTAAGTACAAAAAATAAAAAAATTACCTGTATGTACTGATCTCTCATGTATTTGAATGGACTTTGCACATTTATATGTTTTGTCACAGAATTTACATGCAAAAGTCTTTTTGGGGTGTAAATGTTTATCATGGACATTCCTCTGATGGCTTGACAGCTCTCCTTTGTATGCAAATCTCCGGCCACAAACTGAACATATGAAGTTTCTTTCCATTTCATGTTTCCTCTTTACATGTCTCTTTAAGTAATAATCTGATACACACCATTTCTGGCACTTTGGACATTTAACAGGAGTCTTGAAATGAACTTTCTTTTTGTGAAGAGACAGCTTATCTTGAGTTTTGAATATTTCCCCACAGAGATCACAAAGTTTTGGAGGATCTGGCTTTTTTATTTTAGGCAATTTGAGTTTTATTTCCCGGGGGCGTCTACTTTGGTTGGATTTAATTTTTTTCTGAACTTCCTGAGGACTCGACAGTTGTGTAGTTTTTAAACTGTAAATTAAAAATCAATTTAAAGTACATAACTAAAGAAATTTGAAGTATAATAATTTTGTAAAAACTGAATGTTTTTATATTTGAATGAATATAACTTAATGATTAATTATTTTAACAGCAATAAAAATCCAATTTATTTATTATTTGAATTTGCTATATACCGTGAAATGTTAGTGGTTGTTTTCCCGTGGCAGAACGATTTGCCTTTAGTAATACTATCGAATCATGCAAATTATTCCTCGAAAAAAAAATTTTTTTTTTTTCGATTTTTCAGAATAATAATTTTCCAACTCGAAAACGAGGGAAGCTATCGTTGTTTTTGAAGATGTGACGTATTCAGGTACTGCTTGCCGCATGAAACCGATGCTTAAAGCTAAAGAAGCTCTACACCCTAAGTCATAAAGCGGTTCGAACGTGCTTTCGAGTTACAGTTAAACCTTTCGTAAAACCGGCATTTATTGATTTTACCAAAAAAGAACTGCACACATCTTTTGTACTACTAAGATAGAATCATTTTACTGCGGGAAAACAACCACTAAAATTTCACGGTGTATAAGTCAGTATTATCTAATAAGAAACTTACAAGAATCACATAAACAATAATTTTAACTGAATGAGGCAAATAAAATTTAATATTACCACCATTTTTCTCCAGTCCATGTAAATTCACCTTCAAGTAATGATGAAGCTACTTTATTAGTTTTAGTTTTAGGTAAAGGAGTTTTATTTTTGGAATTCCTAGTCTTCTTGACAGTTAGTTCTTTAGATTTTATTTTCAATTTCAAAGGCTTTATGAGGTCAACAAGATATTCATTATCATCAAAGCTTTCATAATCTAAAGAGGGTTCCTTTTTTATGTCTTTTATCTCTATTTCCACCTCTGAAGGAGCATGGTCACTGTAATTTTGGAAATCAACATCTTCACTTTCATTTTTGACCAGTAATAGTCCACTCTGAAGTATCTTACAGGATTCCTTGTATTTATTAATAAAATTGCAAATTGTTTCCAATGTTTCATTACAAGTGTTGCAGATATTTCTGGGGAAACCATCAACATCTTCAATCTAAAAAAAATAAAACAATACATCAGACTAAATAAATCAACTTTACACTCATTGCTTTATTCAAATGTAACAATAGGTTTAGACAATATTACCTTTTCTTTTATACATAGACACAATTTAAAAAATATATCACCATCGTGTCCATTTGCATCGAAAATTGGATTTGAAGCTCCTTCTTCAAGACAAATTCTACACAAACCCAAGTTGTTTTCATTATCCATTATAAGTTTTTGCTTGATATTTAATGATGTCAACCGAGTTTGTTATTAGTTCCAAGATCTGTGCATCTTGATAATCTCTCCGTCCAAAATGCACTAAATTATTTAGGAAAAACTATTTAAAACTCGAGTTTATACTCATTATATTAATTTTAATTTTATTGACATTTCAATTTTTGTTGTTGAATGTTGTCGACAGAAGTGAAATGTCATTTTTCTTATTTGACCGTTTTGAGTTTGTAATGATTGTCGATAACACGGATACAGACGGAACGATGTGAACGAAACGCAACAATTTTTTTTCGTGGAATGATCACAAGACCTGCCATAGACAAATCTTTTATCATCTATTGCTGTCATCAGGTGATCGGGATCGCAAGCAAAAAAGTCCTGAATTTGGGATAAAACGCAAATAATTTCCAAACAAAATGTCGGGAAAAGAAAAATTAGCGATCTTCCCTTCTCGGGGGTAAGTAATCGTAGTAAATTTATTAACATTATTAGTAAAGTGGCTGCTAAAAGTGTTCAAAATGTAAGGGTGGGTTCATTTTGGGTTTTACCTTTTTTCTCTTTATTTTAGTGCCCAGATGTTGATAAAGGGTCGTTTAGCTGGTGCGCAAAAAGGTCATGGACTCTTGAAAAAGAAAGCTGATGCCCTGCAAGTCAGGTTTCGCATGATCCTGAGCAAAATTATTGAGGTAAGTGTCATGGTTTTCTTCAACCTATATTTCCATTATCCTATTTATTCATAGATTTTGATATATATTTTGAGATTTACTATAATTATGTTTTTTTTTTGTAAATGAAGAGGCAAAATTTTAATGTCTTGTAGGTACTGTAATAAAATCTATGTCAAATAATTTAGTGGATGTTGTTATGCAGAAAGGCTAGGGACATTAATCAAAAATATTATGATCATTATGAGAACAGACCAGTTACGATTTGACTTAAAAATACTTTAATGTTTTTTTTCTGGTTAACTAATTATCTAGTACACAAAGATTGAATGACATCAGTTTACAGTTTTATAATTTTTTATTCATAGACAAAAACCCTTATGGGTGAGGTGATGAAAGAGGCTGCATTTTCTCTGGCTGAAGCTAAATTCACAACTGGAGATTTCAACCAAGTGGTTCTGCAGAACGTGACCAAGGCTCAAATTAAGATCCGCTCCAAAAAAGACAATGTTGCTGGTAAGATATTTTCAAACTGAAAAATTTCTATTCACCAATCTAAACAAATAATGAGAAGTTTATCATCATTCCATTTTGTGTTAAATCAACATCTAATCTAGCCATTTAGTCAAAACATTACTAGACTATACTCTTTTATCATTTTGAGTTTTAGAAATTTTTATCTTTTGTCGAATTTCTGTGTGTGCATATGTATCAAGCTAGTGTACCATTTACTTACCTTTGAAAAAGAATTCTGGTATTACAAGAAATTAGTCTATTTCATAACATTAATTGCAATTATCATCCAAATATATAACCTCAATATTTAAAATAGTCTAATTATTGAAAAAATTATTCTTTCAGGTGTAACCCTCCCCATCTTTGAGTCATACCAGGATGGTACGGACACATATGAACTGGCCGGTCTGGCCCGTGGTGGGCAACAGTTGGCCAAGTTGAAGAAGAACTTCCAAAGTGCTGTGAAACTTTTAGTCGAGCTTGCGTCTCTGCAGACCTCTTTCGTAACTCTTGATGAGGTCATCAAGATCACCAACAGGCGTGTCAACGCTATTGAGCATGGTGGGTTGTAGATATTATTCGTATTTGATCGCTTTTCCTTGTTCACTTTGCATTATTTAAAAAAATATGTCACATTAACTTCAAATTGACACAGAGTTGTATTATTGAGTTGTAAATACCCATATCTAATTAATTTTAATTTCCTTTTAAGTAAAGCTTACAATCGATATTTTATTGCTTTTCCCGATCAAACTTGCCTTTGAATTTTGTGTTTAACTAGATTGAATATTCCCATAAAATTTCGAATGATATATTGTACACTTTTTTGTTGTATTCGTTTTTATAAATTTAGGCTAGAAACTATCCTTAGTCTTTCAGCTTAAGTGCCAATAATGCTTTAAAAAAATACACTTATAGGGTGATGTTAATCCTATTTTCCAGTGATTATTCCCCGACTGGAGCGTACCCTGGCATACATCATCTCTGAGCTGGACGAGCTCGAGCGTGAGGAGTTCTACCGGCTCAAGAAGATTCAGGACAAGAAGAAGATCATCAAAGAAAAGGCAGAAGCTGTAAGTGATCATTGTTATTTACTTTCATACATTTGATATATATGTGACATAATTTATTGTGTCTAAGTTATGGATATATTTCGGGACCCCTAATATAGAACTTACATAAGAAAAATAGGGCAACAATTCGACTTTTTTATTCGACTACAATTGCCCAACAACCCTTGGTTGGGCAATTGTAGTCAACCAGCCCGCATTTGGCCAGTGTAGCTAACTAAAGCCTGAATACCTAGTTTAGGGTAGGCTCGTCCCCCTGAATGGGGATGTGTATAATAGAATATTATAGTTCCATTCTCTATCCGCCTGGACACTTAAATAATGTTGCATTTTTTAATTTCTTTACATATTCATATGAACTTCAGTAGTATTTTTGGGATAGTGTTGTAAACAATTGCATTAGTTTCCATTTTACATTTTCACTATAGTACAGGATCCGTGGCCTATTTTTTCACTTGATTACTATCAAGCTAATTTTCCGTGAGTAGCTTCATTTTGATAGGACGCCCAACAATTGTGCGAAAATTTTTGATTGTGGTAGCTAACAGAGGTAGCAATGATAAAATATGTCGATTTTATGATTCTTCAATATTTATTACTAACTGAATTGTTTTTATTAAATCTTACGATAATTATATAAATTATTTGAAAAAATATTTGTCCTACAAAATCTATGGTTTCATCAAAGAGTCCTCCCCCTCCAACATGTATTGATAACGAGATCACCAAAATGATTACTAACAAGCTGATTATTTTTTTTATTTAGTTAATATTTATACATATAATGTGACGGTCATATTGTCCTACAAATTCCGTGGTATGTTATCCCGGTCCTACGGTCAAAATCTACCAAAAAGTCTTATTTTTTTTTCTCACGCTTGAGAAATGAATTGATTTTTAATTTCATGAATTTCCAATATATATTCAACTGGTGCACCGCAATAGCGTACCACGCTATTTTTACATCAAGGATCTGTACTACTACTTTTGACCGTAGGACGGGACAACGTACCACGGAATTTGTAGGACAATATGACCGTTACATTCAAAAGTTACACAAAAGAAATCAGCTGGTTAGTAATAATTTTTGGTGATCTCGTTATCAATACATGTTGGAGGGGAGGACTCTGATGAAACCATAGATTTTGTAGGACAAATATTTTTTCAAATAATTTAGATAATTATCATAAGATATAATAAAAACAATACAGTTAGTAATAAATATTGAAGAATCATCAAATCGACATATTTTATCACTGTTAGCTACCACAAGCAAACATTTTCGCACAGGAAATTGTTGGGCGTCTTATCAAAATGAAGCTACTCACGGTATGTTAGCTTGATAGTAATCAAGTGAAAAATACTCCACGGATCCTGTACTACTAACATTATTCTCCTTGTGATAAAAATTACTTGGAGTTGATCTTTCATCCCAATACATACAGTAAATGGGTAAATATTGAATTTTATACAAGTTTGTTGGCTTTTAAATGTAAAATTACTTACTGCATGAAACATTATTATAATATTATGGGTTTCTTATGCATGCATTGCCTGAATTCACTTTCATTCTTGTTGTGAGAGACGCCATCATATACTGTCATTTTATAGACACTATAGTGCACCATGTTTGTTTACTTTTATATAATATACCAGTTCGTATCAGTTTGATGTCTCTATGTTTCGTCATAGTTATCATTCGCACGATATCGTTAGATGTCAAGGATAAACAAAACGGTTCACGTTAAGACTAACACAGCATCTACGTTCAAGTATTCTGAGTAGTTTGAAAGTAAGCACGAAAACACATCTCGTTTGTTGTCGTTTGCAGAGAAAAGCCGCCCTACGTTTGGCTGCGAATGACGTGAATATGGGCGATATCGCGAACCTCCTTGATGAGGGCGACGAGGACCTCCTGTTCTAACTTAGGCCGTACGTTCGAGGGGGTAGGTACCGCTCGGCCGGCGTGCTTGCGACTTTGGGCATTATGGCAATATGTAGGTAGACACCCAGAATACTGGGTGGGATATTGTTGAGGAGTTTTGGCTCAAACGGGGAAAGTGTTGTAATCAAACTCTGTTAATGAGAAATGGTTAAAAACACACACAGCATAAATTGGTTACAAATTTTTATTTGTTGTTTTTAATTCTATTAAAGCTTAATGTAAATTTAAAATTTGAAAAAAAAAATTACAAATTTTTATTTTTAGCAGGTAATACTAAACATTTGAAAGATTCATTCTAATAATGGTAAAGTATGCATTACATTACTAGTTTAAGTTAGCATCAAAGTGATCTATGTTTCAATACAATGGATACAATCTCGGGCAGTTAGATGATGTTTAAGTAAACTTTGTGTATGGGTAGTGTTTCAAACACATAGTTGTAGGTAGATATTGCCATTATACCTAAAAGAAAGTGACGGCCGGGCGGTTTTGATCCCACTCCAAGCTTCCAGAGCTCTCTCTGTACCACCCAATCACTCGGCTACTAAACTGTGTCGTTCGCACTCCATTGCACTCTTCGTCATCATCATGATCAGTTTCTAACAAACCATTCTTACTATAGTGATGTTTAATGGGTCTTCGGGATGTTCCTAATTTCTAGACATTTTAAGTGTTATTTCTAATTATAAAAATAGTCAGTGTCACTAATTTCAAGAAATATTGTTAGTTATTTATTTTGTGATGTAACTAAATAATTATGTAGTTGGTTTTGTGTTTTGGTTAAAATATTTCCTCCTATTATAATAGAAGTCCTCCTATTAAGACAAAAAACTGCACTTATTGAAACAAATGTCAATTAATGGCCATACTTTTGAAATGTAATAGCATTTTATTTTTTTCTTGGTTCCTTACAACATGTAATCGATTTTCATCAAAAATCCGAATCTTATCTATTTTCAGTCATTTTCAACATTGCACGAAATTTCTGATTCGTGACATACATTTATGTAGTTTCTTATAGATAACTGTTTCTTTTCAGCAGACAAATAACCTCATGAACTTCCTGTCATAATCGAAACTGATACAGTTTTTTTTTCTTTTTTAAGAAATGTATTTTTAAAATAAACTTTTTATTGCAGAGAAAAGCCGCCATGAAGGCCGCCGGCCTAGACCAGGGCGACGGAGGCAACCTGCTCGACGACACCGAGAATGATATCCTGTTCTAATCCTTCATACGCGTAGAATCACCTAGCCCTTGTTAGTAGATGTGCAGTCAAGTGTCCCGGTCAGGCTTCCGGCGGTGCGGGTTGTGTGACGGAATTCGCAATTTTGCAAAGTGACGTGACGAAATTGCAATTTTACAATATAAGGTAACAACATTGCAATTTTACGTCAAAAAATTGCAATTTTGCACAACATTGCAATCTTTGATTGTTGTACTTTGTAAATTGTTCCTATTTATTCACGTGCAAACAACCCCTTGTAAATTCTAATGCATTTCCTTAGCATAGGGTTGGATATTAATATAACACACTCTTCCTACATCATAATTTAGATTGTGTAAGCATATTTCCGTCTAAAACTCGTACTGCCAGAAATGCTAAGCTATTTAGTTAGTTCGCTCAAACGGGCCTGCACATAATGATATTATTATCAACTCATTTCATAAAATATCTTTGTTACTAATTTATTCAACGCATCTTCCGAAGTGTTAAACTGATAATCATTTTAATTTTTTGATCAGATATATTGTATGTTAACATGTTTTACCCAATTTATTTGTTGCTCGTCTTAATGCGAGAATTTTGTCTTCGTGAATGGTTTTATTCAATTCAGTGTCAGTGTTTGCTTGACTGCATAAGTAGGTATACAGTGTTCAGTACTTTGTAAATACTGTATTGTTGTCATTGTTATTAATGTTTACGCGCTTGGGTAATATACCTTATCCCCTTGTAACACGGTTTGAAGTGCAATGGTATTACTAAGTATTTCTGAATGGACATCCAGGTTAGTGTCTGTTTCCTTAGGCGTTGTATGAAAGCATTCCACCATATTTCGTTTTCAGTGAGCGGGAATTAGTTAAATCAATGAACTGTATGATGCATACGTTCTGTATAAGTACACACGAAAAGTTTTAGTTTTTTGAAATGTTGTTTGGTATATAACAGTATATTTTAAGTAAGCATCATGTAAATACAAGTTTGTGAAGCGAAATATAAAATATTATAATTATTATTGAAATCTCTCTTTTATTTAAAACACTACGACATCCTTTCAGACTAAGAATATGTCTTAGCTATTAGAATATATTATATGTGTAATGATTTGTTATAGGAATTGAATCCTATTACTTGTCTTTAGTAAATGGAGGTAATTACTTAGTACTTTGTTGATCTCTCTGGATCTTTTTATTATACCAGAGCCGCTCTAAGTTGGCCGATTTGCTACATGTCAGACTGACTGCACTAGTGAGGGACAACGGTAAAATTGCCGAAGTATATAAGTAACAGTTATTTCCACTTTATAACCACGCAAGGTCTAATTATAACAAATTTTTATTAAAAACATTAATTCACATCCAAAAGATTGAATTTAAGTTCCTTATTTATAAATAGATTTATTTTTAAAATACAATACTTATTAAATCCTTCAACCTATTTTAAAAAAATACCTGGTGAGTATTACCGTCACGTCACTATGAAAACGTGTCAAACGGCGTAACCTTGTAAAAGCGTAATACAGAGTGGAAATTTTAAGTTTTCTTTTTATAATTCAATTATTTTAGGTAATAAAAGACAAATAATTAGATAATTAGGTGCATTTGACATTTTGAAATAACGTCTTATTTTTAAAAGTTGTTCTTTATGATTCGCTAAATATGTTCCTCTTAACAAGGATAAATGCAAAATATAAAATAAAAAGTGTCAAATCAGTCTTCTAAGAACGGCTCCGGTATAGCTCACTGCATACCAATCTAAAGGAACAATTTAGGTCATCTATTGTAGAGGAAGGCTTACACTAGGATAGGTTTTGAAAACCGGTTAGACGTCATAGATATTTTTAGTAAATAAAACTTACGAATACATAGGCATGTTCTTATATTCTATAGTTCCACAAGTTCGCGCACATTGTCCGTTTATCAAAATTCAGCGTCGCTTCGGTGGCGGTGGCAGGAAATACTTTTTTCCCTTTTTCAGCAACAGTCCGAAGTCGACCGCACATCTAAGCATAGCCCCTATAGATTTTCCTGTCCTTCCGGGGTCGTCTACTATTTTGTAGTGTCTTTTCAGGAACGTTATCACTTTTCGGGAAGTGAGCCCTTGAGTCGCGGACATTTTGTGGAACGCCCACAACACTATGGCAGCCGGTATGGACCTCCTCATGCCGACTTTTATCCTGTCGTAAGTACGGCTGCTCTTCACAGACCCTGAGATGTAACTATCGCATGATCCCATGCTGCTGCGAGATCCACATCTCCTATATTTCATATTGAAACTACATCAGCACTGAGGATTTTGGTGAATTCGAGTCGTTTTCGTGTGTTGCGTGTTTTTTTTTTGGAATTTTTGTGTTATTGTTTCTGAAGATACGTCAATTTCTAGTGATCTGAAAGGCGACGGGTAATGTCATAGTGTTGTCATAATGCATGGAAGGTTAATAAAGACTCTTACAGAAGAAAGGCTACAAATAGGTGCAAATATCAATTTATACACTCTGGCTTACATTTATGCACACCACTTGTTAGTTTAGTTTACTTTATGGTTAGCTTATATTGCTGATAGCGACGTAGGTAATATTGAATGAGATACGGTGCTACCTTACAATGGTTTATTATTAGGTAAACTTATCGAATACTTAGATGTGAAAACAACTTGGAAAGGTATTGAAATGTTACCTGTGCTTTTACAGCTCCAATTCCGTTGAATAAGTCGCAAAGCTCACAAAAGCTTGTTACTTCGTTGGGCTTGAATTAACAGGATATAGAAATGTCAGCGCCATCTACGTTGTTCCGGTGGAACTAAATGAACGTTCGTGGTTCATAAAATAGGTACCTATCACCTACGAAGTGATCTTGGCTGGGTTTTCCACGGGTGTTTTCTTAGCAAGCTATCAGCAAACTTTAGATTACTAAGTAGTTAGAGACAGTTTAAACAGTTTACTGGCCAAAACAAAAAAGTGGGGAGTTGGTTTATTTTAACGGATTTCATAGTTTAAACGAGTGTCTTAAATATTAAGATAATCTGATTAATTTACATCTGCAAGTCTTAAAATTCTTTTCAATTAAAGTACATCGTAGATTATATTAGATACTAATTGCACCTATCTCTGGACATCTATGGTTTTGTGCAAGAAATTGTCTTCCAACATATCGGTAGACACGTATTCTACAGCTACTTATTTGCCTTACCCTTTGGTTTGCTTGTTGGAGCATGCATATAACATGAAGACACGTACGTGCTACATATACCTACTTGTGTACAATATGTACCAACCTACCTATTATGTAAACCCGAGGATAGGTAAAGCAGTTGGATGCATTTTTGCCTGTGCAACTTCGTCTATTATAAGGATTTCATCATCTACATACATATTTGAAAAATGGTAGGTATGTGTAAAAATTTAATGTTATAACATTTATAAGATTAAAAAATAGTTATGACTGTAAGTAGGTAATTCATATTTATTACTTATTATTTATTTATATTGTAATACACATTTAAATTTTGCAATAAATAAGTGGATTAGTGAATTTTTTGTTCTACCTACCTACTTACTTGTAATTTTCTGATTTATAGGTATATTTAGGCAGGTTGTACCTACTTGTAGGTACCTATATACATATGTATGATGTATGATGATAATAATATGTATAAAATAACTACGTCTTGAAAACCGATAGGTTTAATAATTCCAAATTACACCAAGACTAAACAACTCTAAAGCCTCATTGCTACATTCTGACACGTGCTCGAAGCGATCCAAAGCCGCCATGAAAGTTAAACAATTTGTATGTCTAATCCAAATATGAGTACGTCGTGAAAGGAACTAAATCGAAAGGCACGAGTTATGTTCCCCCAACCGCAAATACCTTTGATTCCTCCGGAGGGGAAGGGCGGCGTCGCTCCACTGGCGAATTTTGTCATTACTCTGTGTCTTAAGCCCTTTATACACTGCTAGGGAAAGACATTTTTGAGCCCCTTAGGATTTGACGCGCGGGTGTTTAAAAAAAGATTATACAAGGCCGGATCAGCTTTGCTCTCACATTATAGTGATAGTTATATTTATAAATGAGAATACTTAGATACCTTAACGTCTGTGATGTTAAATAATAGACAAAGATCTAGAATGTGAAATGTAATAATATTGTAAGTAGGTGTTACAAAAGACATTCCGATCCGCAAAGCTAAAGCACCATTGCATTTTATGTCAAAGTGCAAAGCAATCCCGACGGGTTTGCTTTGTAGTAGGTAGGTATTTAGATGAGGTTTTAGTGCATTTTTACTAAAAGCTATACACAAGGTGTATGTCGCGATGAGGTAAAGGGCTCTAATTCAATGATAAAATATGTGTTTTATTTTAAACTGAAGACTCAGTGAAAAAGAGTGACTTACTTCTTTCGTTTTGTTATGTAGAGGCAGCGTATAGATTGCAGTTCTTTTTTTAAATCCGTAGGTATTCTTTATTATGCTGTTATTACTCTAATTCTGTAACACAAGTGTAAGCACTGAGTTACTTTTTGCGGAATCAGATCAATGTGCCCATTGTATGAAATTTATTTATCATCTTCCTTTCTTTATCTTTCTCGTTTTACGTACCTAATAACTAAAAAGTTAAAGCATAAGTAGGTTTGCAATTTTATTGACAGAATTATAATTGACGTAATAATGATGAACCAGGGTAATAGTGTTGCGATGTTTAGCAGGGGCGGACTAAATCTAATAGCCTACTGGCTGAAATCGCGTCAACTCGCCTCTGACCTATATTAGGCAAATACGACTCCTAATCTAGTAATAATCCGATACTTACTGTTGACAGGTCATGGAAATATACATCTCGCAAAATACGCGCGGTTACATACTAATACGTAATAATTCAACTAAGTACCTACAACGAATGCATGGCGCCCCGTTCTGCAAATCTATGAAAACGCATCGTTAGATTTTTAGACAATGTACCTATATAATATAATAAACTATAGATACTTAGGTACGTCAGTTTATAGTAATTTGCGAGTTCAAATTGTGCAATAGATTTTTTTAAACTCTACTGACATAAGAAACAAAAAATTCGATCAAGCATGAAAATGAAAAAGCAGCTTCTAGATGTTCGGGTCGGGAAAAGTAAAGCCATGTCACCTGATCGGAGGTTAACATTCTAGTATTTGGTCGCAAAATAATAATCGATCGTCCGTTTTAAAATAATTGTGGATTATGTTCATCTTCGTCATCTTCATAGTATCGACCCCACTTAGGTATCAAGATACCTAAGTGGGGACGATAGGTCTGTCCTAAAAACCCTAAAAAAACGACCATGAGGACCACCTCAGTAAGAAACTCTTTAATTATAATTCTACCAAGTACCTAAACGTGGCAAATGCTTATTATTTGTTTAAAAATTCAAGAGGTGAATTTGCATTTAATTTAGTTTTAAAGAACAGCTCATATTAGTAGAGCATGAATTTTATTGATAAAGATTGAAAACGTGAAGTTGCGCGAAAGGAAGGAAGCAAGTGGCATTTAAACGACTAAATAAATTGTTACGAAGGAATGCAAGGGTGGCAAACAAATTAGGAAGAGGATCGCTTCTTTATATTGATAAAGGATACGATGGAACTCGAGGTTTCTGTATCCATCTTTTTCTTGCTTATCGTTAATAAATCGAATGCATATACTAAGTTATCATAGTTGTCAGAATTTCAAGCAAGCAGTAAGAAATAAGTAATTGTTTTCTGTTTTTCATATTCTTTTTTTTGTTGGTTTAAAATCAGAACCCACCCTGTAAACCGAATGCAGACAAAAAGTACTTATCTATTTATTTTAAAACGAAAGATGATTTTCTTTATAGAAGTGTCATCATTTGCTAGTACCTAGTTAAGTAACGAAACGAATGGCAAAACGGAAGCTGGAACCAAACGCAGCCTCCGATATTTGGTCTCAAAGAGTCTCACTTTCTCGTGACCTCCAAAGGGCTTGCTTTAACAATGGCGCCTTAAAAAAGAATGGCACCAGTAATTTAGAAACTTTACTGGCAGTGTTGATCAAAAATTCAACCGAAATGCACAGTGGTGTGAGTGACAAGGAGGGAACTCCTATTTCTTTTTATGAAAAACTAACAGGACGGCCTTACTTCACCTGATGGTTATCGGTCTTGAGGTCTATTGTATCTGTTAACATCATATGTAGACCATATGAGGTTAACAGGCACAATAAATAAAGATTTATTATTATTATTATTATCAGTCATTTCCAATGCTCGGGACTACAGAGCCCCGGATTTTTGGGAGGCGTGCGTGGGGCCAAAGCCAACACGTAGAGGCCCTTTAATGACTTGTATGATCTTAATATGTAATGTGGCACCAGCCGACGATTATCCCTGTATACACTATAAAATGCAGCCAAGGACAACCCCCGGTCAGTGCAGGACTATGGAATGGTGTGGACAAACAAAGAATCTGGGCTATTGGGTTGAGGTGCTGATGGACTGGGTAACCGGGACTATGGGAAGGACTATGGCACCTGCCCCGATCTATGTTAAAAACACGAATAAAATGGGCAGGTGGTGACTCGCCACTCACTGTCATGGGCCCCCCATTGGTCGAACACACAAGGCACGAGGCCGGAGCGACGAGGGGCAACATTATTGTGAGCGGCTCAGGGTGCCGAGAGGTGTACACCGCTTTATACCCAGTGGCGTAACGCCACTGTGCCAACTCGCGACTTATGCATCTTTCACTTCCACCCTGCGAGCATGTAGCTCTGACGCCCCACTCTGGCCGGCCGGCTAAGGCAAGGCAGAGGTGAGAGTCCTGCGGCCCCCGTGGGGTCCACTCCTACCGGCCAACTAAGGCAAGCGGAGAGAGAGGCCTGGTCGACTCTCAGAGGCACGGGTCCCAAGGGGTGTCAATCCCATTCAGCCCGCCACAAGCTGCCCTGGGGAGACTGGTTGCACTGGTAGAGAGTCGCTGACTTTCATGGTGCGAAAATCAGCGACTCTCACCAGGGGGCGGTGGGGTCGTCACATCCCTACGCCTTTATTATTATTATTATTATATCCTATCGACCCTATATTTTTTTAAATTTAAGATATAAACACTACAAAGTAAAATCCAGGAGGGACATTACACAAAATTATATTGTTAGATCTGGATTGCAATTCAAAAATGTGTAGGTAAACTAGATCTCTAGGAAAAAAGCACAGAATATCACATACAGATGGACCCGTCTGTCTGTGTGTGATATTCTGTAAAAAGGGTCCTTTTTCGCGGGAATACACACCTATGGACATATAAAAGTATTAAGTTGTAATTAATATTGATGTTCATTTTATAAGTAGAGCTCAAAGTACAATAACAAATATATAAATAACGAATATGTGTTATGCTGCTTACTTAATATAGGTGGCACATTTATGTTACACAAAATTAAGCTCCTTCTTTACCAGAAAATTAGAAATGTATTGACCAAATCTATATCCTAAATATTAAAACAAAGCTATTTATTTATGCAATCATGATTTCGCATGCATCGAATCGTTTTTAATGACGCAATAAACTGACCTCCTGTTAGATCATGGCTCCGAGTGTCTGCTGTTTTATTCTCTATACTGTGTCGTGAGTTTGCAAACTGGATGAGGACATACGTTATGCGGCCAATTTGCCACTTGTGTAATGAAGTACAACAATAATGTTAAAAGACAGTAAAACGATTTAAGGATGCCTATCTACTATGACGATCTTTATGCCCGTTGTGTACTTAGTTATTTTTAGGGTAAAGCATAACCTACTCCCATAGATTATCATATTATAGCGAAGTTAGTTTTAACAAATGGCCGTGTCAAAAAGTAGCCTTTCTCCGGCACTTAACTTTAATTCGGTCTAAATTAAAATCGGTTCGGTAGTTCTGACGTCAAAACGCAGATTAAATTTTCGCATTTTTATTAGAATTAAAAAATAAGCTACATCATTATTAATATTGATTTTATCAGTATCATGAGCCCATATACTCGTACGTCCCCACTGCTGGGGCACGGGCTTACCCGTAACTAGGACGATAAGGTCTTAGTCAACCACGCTGGCCAAGTGCGGGTTGGTTGACTACACAACCTAAGAATTTCTTCGTAGATGTGCAGATTTCCTTACGATTTTGTCCTTCACCGTTAAAGCGTCGAATAATCGTACTTAGATATGAATTTCTAATTTGAAAAAACACAGTGGTACGTAGCGGGGTTGGAACTGGCTGCATGGCAAGCAACGACCACTCGTCCATCGAAATATTGATTTAGTATTACGACATTAATGATATACAATATTTTCTTACAAGAAAAGAGTAGATACGTCTATTAAAGTTACCAGATTCATTAATTTATGATAGCCGCTATCAAAAATGTCCATCCTAAAAGACATTAAGATGAAAATTTGCGACAAGAAATGCCTCAAGAAAATATCACTTTCTCATCTATCCGCACTGGTACCAAATCGTCATTAAAACTTACTAAAATTAGAATCAAAGTGGCGTGTTAGATAATCCTCACCTTATGAGAAAATCTTTCAAGAAAGGAAACCGTAAGCGGCGGTTCCCAGGGGGTAGGTGAGAAAGGGAGGGGGGGGGGGGGGGCTGGCGTGTCGTTTGGAGTGTTGTTCGCTGTAAACGTCACGAGTGATCACCGCTGGAATTAAACTGGAGATAGATTTGAGGTGGGGTCGCGGAATGCGAATTAAAACTTAACCATTGGGAGTATTGGGGCGGTCAGTTATCTAACAATGGCTGTTATTATTTGCTATTTGGTCCATTTAGCTCACCTTATTTTCTTTTAGTGATTGTTTGTGATTCTTGACTCCATGTCAACTCAAAACGTACAAATTGAAATGAAATTCATCTGTTAATATGTTATCTACTCAATATTTTTAATTAATTTCTATGCCACTTAGTAACCAAGTATATGTGGGTAATTGGGATAACTTGAGAACGACATTTACGATTTTACCTATGCACATGATTTCAATAAATGTTTTCTCATTACCATTGTACCTACTATTGCCGAAGGCATAAGCTTTGGGATCGATGCGCTATCCTAGTTAGTGTATAGTTAGTTTACAAAAAACTGGCCAAGTGCTAGTCTGTTCTATGGGAGCCCCCCTTAAATATTTGATTTATTTAGTTTTTAACATGCTTTTCGAAATACATCATATTTGAGAACCACTGCCTAACTGCCGCGGTTCTTGAGATACATCCTGGTGACAGCGAAGTCTTAGCAATAAGGACCTTTTTATTTCCCTGCCGATTTTTACTCTTACAACCCAAAAAAAGTCCTATAAAAGTAAAAAAAAAAATTAAAACCTGTAAAAATTCTAACCAGGAGTCAAGCTGTAATCGCAAAAGCTAGTTTTTACTACTTTTGCTCCTACCTACCTATCTACATTTCTTCCGAAACCAGGACAAGCCAGAACAATAAACCGATGCAGTGCTGAAAGACTCGGTCGATATGCACCGCTCGACGTCGTGTTACTAGAGGCAAATCATGGAGCGAGTTGACTGTGAAACGGTTACTGTCGCACTAAATATGATTGTTTAGGAGGTTATGTATACGGGAGATCGACTGCTGTGATCCGTTTGAGTCAGAGGCTGTGCTAGCGTCCGCGTGGAAATTACAGAAGCCTATAATGTACCTTGTACAATTGAGTAAAAGTCCCGTCGAAATTAATAGACCAGCCGTCTCGGAGATTAGCGGGAGGAACAAACAGAAAGACAGACAAAAATGTTTTTAATTGTGTTTTGGTTTTTTAGTAAAAAGTCGTTATTTAAATATTACAAACTTTAATTTTATTGAGTATAGATGTACCTAACTGATATTACAGTTTTGCTTTTTTTCCAAAACACCATATTTTCCAGAATTTTTCCTTCTTCCAAACTTTCTATCGACATGCTGGGAAAATGAGTTGGTGCGTTTTTACATACATAGGTATCTTATAAACCCTGATCGTTTATGGTAGGCTCGTGTCTATCATGATGATGATAAATATAAATCTTTGGTGATATAAGATTTATACTGCCATGTACAATTAATTATGTACGATATGTGAACAATTGCATGTGTGTTATGTACCTACCTGAGACCGTATTATCGAGTAGTATATTACTGCATTTCCACACATTGAATAGGTAGGTACCCTGTGTGAAATCCTCCCTAAATCGGGGGAATATTTTAATTAGACACTTGATTAAACGTATTCGTTCGTCTTCTCCGAAATACGGAATGTTTGGGAACGTAGCCTGTCTGTATTACATTCCCGGGAGACTTCTGATTCTCTTCTAACTCGCCGAAATATGAAGTTTTGCTTCATTTGGCAACACATATGCATGTATTTAAAATGTAATCTATTCTTTACTTTTGTATTTTTAATGTTTTTTTGCTTCTAACATGTTACTTTAAACTTAATAGATAATTATCTTTTAAATCAAAATCATCTTTATTGCCATAATACTGTGTTTAGTATTGTTAATACTTATATTACAGCGATTGAGGAAAATTTCGCAAAAGTGAAGAATAAGTACCTATTCCAATAGTAAAACCAGCTGTAATAAATATATAATAGTTATGTATGTCACAGAAACAATTCAATGTTCCTATTTTATACATATTTATGTACAAACAGCTGTCTGCGATTTCGTTCGTGTGAATATGTTGTTTGCTATTCCGTTAGATTATCACCGACATGGATATTGTCATTTTAATTAAATATCTATTGAGTGAGCTGCTCACGCGTGCCTTAAACTTACAACGTACCTATTAGTGAAATCAGCTTGCATGTGTTTTGAGTGAATTCACAAAGACACTATAAATGAAGTCAAGTTTATTGTTAGAATACTGTCATAAGTATGACAGTATTCTTTCAATAAAAAGATCTCGACGAATTGAGAACCTCCCCCTTTTTTGAAGACGGTTAAAAAAATCATATTTTTCTATCTATAAAAAAACCCGTATGCATCAAATACTTGCTAAATGCAGTCCCAAATTATGATGTAAGTAAAAAGCACATGTGCTTTAATTTTTTTTCGAAGTAAAAGTAATTATTCCTCTGATTTATTTATTTATTTAAAACAAGGTACACCAACAGAACATATACAAAACACTGATACATATTATTCACAATACAACATTAACTTTTATTATCTCCTTTGGATTTGTTCCAGTTGCAGCTCAGTTATGTGTGTTTCTTTGCTTAGGAGCGCGAGTTTACGCTATTAGCAAACAGATGGCGTTGCGTGTCGTAAGCTTTGGATTGTCGAGCTTTTGCACGTGTCGCAGAGAGCTTTAGATTTTTTTCACTCATATCATTACAGTAATTATGCACGCGTGCGTTCCTTTTGTAAATTGTAACTGAGTTTTTTTGCTTAAGAATGTCATTTTCATGATGCGGAACAGAGCTTTCACAGACAAAGAGCTTTCACTGGGAAAAAATGTAATTTCTGTAAATTACATACTATCTTATATACTCTATTAATATATCAAGTATCTACGTAAAGAAGGACTGTTGACTTTATAAAACTCACTAAATTAACATAATTTTGGGTTAATGGCTTTTGACTCGTGAAGTTAGGCAAAAAGTGATTAAATAAATATTTTCTCAGAAATGTCAAAAGGTTCCTACTAATTTTCCATTAAGTAGGAATTTCCTCAAACTCTACTTGGTATCGGTATTTTACTACTATTTTTTCGCAAAGTAGGTAATGTCAAAGTAAAAAGAAAAACACGTGGACACAGTTCGCAGTGGTAAATGTATTTTAAAAAAGCTAAATTACACTCCAAGAGAAACTTGACTTTATAGGTACTGTGTTTGAGTTTATTTTGGAGTGTACTCTGTGTATTCTGTGTCCCTTTCCACCCAGGTAATAATAAAATAAGAGATTACATCTTTGCGTAAGCAACAATAGGGCTCGCGTTTATTTGACTGGGGTCAACATTGTGGACAAAAATGATTCTTAAGGCCCTTCGCTACACGGTTAAATTTCGTTTGTGTTTTGAGATTTGGTAATAACAAAGTTGAAATGTTGTGATAGGTAAATAGGATGTTTTAAAATCGTTTAAGCCGAATGCCACCTGTTAACTATGGATTGCTGTGATTATAATTAAGGGTCGGTTCACTGTGGTCGGAAACAATTAACCGCGCGCTAGTTGTTTGACTGCACCGTTAAATAATTGCGAATAGATGGAACTATAAAATATTAAAGCCATAGGTCTGGATCTTTATGGTGAATCAGATAATTGATCGTAATTCGATCCGTTATAATACTTGTTGAATTTCAGGGTTATAACTGTCTAATAAACTTGGTATTATTATATTGCTTTTTGTTGAGCTGAATCAAGACTGGGATTTAGGATCATGCGCTGTTATTTTTAAATTAAATGGAAGGGGCTCTTCGCATTAATCGTAGGGCTTTGGTTTGTTTCAATATCATCGTATAAAAATACACGTTTGTTAAAACAAAACTACACAAATATTTTGTATATTCTGGACCGATATCAATTTTCTAATTGATTGAACCAATTCTTGTATTCGTAAGATATCTGTTACTAAAACGAATTGTAGAAATAATAAAAAGAAATAAATAAATAAAAATGTGCTTATTATAGCTTAAAGAAATAGAAATATTTGTCTACTAGGTACTTACTGATGCAATATAGAATCATTATCCAATTCTAAGTCCGATTTGCCTTCAAAATTTATAATTGTATTATTATTCAAATATGGTTATAAGCACACGATATTATTAATTAGGGACCGTTAAAATACCGCTTAAGTATGCTCATACGACGACGTTAGCGATAATTAGTGAGGAATCAGTTCGTTAACAGGCTATTACATAAAAAACTGTAAGATAAGCGCGGTTCAACTTGTTTCCGCACCGTTTCATATTAATAAATGTTTGATTTGATACGGAGTGTTAGATAAAAGATATGATCAAAATATTGAACGAAAAAAAAAATAAACTTGTGATGTTAGTGTTACATTTCTTTTGCCGTCTTCTCAATTCGATCGGGATTCGTCCAATGTTACCTGCAAAAGGGGGCATTCCATGACTTAGGATTTCGTGTCGATATAAAATGTTTAATTTGTTTAAATATTTCACTTTATAAGTTTATTTATTTTCAGTAAAATAGTTGTATTTAACTATGTCTCGCTATTTTGGAGCAAGTATGTCTATATTTGCTACATAAGGGTCTGTTTTAAAGTTACACGACATCTTTTTATGAAGCTTTCATGTCAGTGCGACTATTAAAAGCTTTCTTGACCCCATTAATACATGTCACGCGTTACACACACTATTGTGCGTGTCTGAAGCTTTCCAGTAACGTTATATCCCTTGTGTAATAAACTAGAGCATATCAAAGGGACACCTGGTAATTGGAAACTCAAGAACCTTTTCGGTCTATAAACTTTTTTGTATACTAATTCATTTTTTTTCCAATGTTGGTATATTTTAATATTTGTCTGTTAAAGTAAAAAAAAATGGTAGAGATTATGCTTTTATATTAAAGTTCAGTATTTATCGATGTGGAATATTGTACTGTGTTAAGTAGTTTGCCACACCCGTCACGAAACGTGGTCTCTACTGACACATAGGTATTTTACAAACAACATGTTTCGCACATAATGTGATGTTCTTCTGACACAATCAGGTCTTTAAGACGACGCTATCTAGAGAAACATCAAATTTATTCACGTGATCAATATAAAAGGCACAAAGACGCCCGTCAACAAGGAGCCTAAATGTAAAAGCAAAACAAAACCGTGAAACGGATACGACCGAGTGAAGAATGCACGATGGTGATGTGACTCATCACTGGCCACCTCGGAGTTGCACTATCACCAAGCCAACTAGACCCCGTCACACGCTAAACATAACTTTTCCCCCTTACCTTAGAACACACATTCCCAAAACCAGAACCAAACCTCACTGGCCACTTTTTATTAATACAAACATAAAGTTGCAGCCCGATTATGATTTTAAAAAACTGGCAGAGGAATCTAAGCATTATGCCTACTGAACAGTACGGCTAGAGCAATGGTCCTATTGTGTGGGAACGTAAAATGGTAATGTAATGTAACAGAAGTTTAGTCTACATTCCGGGCGTAATAGTCTGTGGTAATAGCTAGCTACTTACCTAAGCGGTGTCGTACCGTTCACAGATTCACACTTTTTACTTTGCCGTTTCATTTAAGATTAGTTGCAGTGAAAAAGTTCGAATGCAAGCCAAATATACATATAATAATTATGTAGATAGGTAGAATTCACTCTATTAAGTGATTCTTAGGGAATTCCATCAAGATTTTAAAAACATGTTACTGGATTATTACCTATCACAACATGTCAAAATCTTCATCTTCTTAGAAAGACTGCGACAATTTTTTTTATTAAGTTAGATTTACCTTAGACAAACTAGCTACTCTAGCTAGACAGTAGCTATGCATGAAATTTGGCTTCCTAAAGGTATTCATACAACATGTTCATAATTGAACGGATGTATTAGTCCCTTGGCGTTTGCGTATTTGATTAAGCGGGCACAAAGTACGCAGGCTAAATAGTTTAATCATTCACACAGTCCACATATTCCCGGCCATTTTTCAAAACACAATATGCACTGGGGCAGTCATTGTCTTTTCAGATGAGTTGAGAAAATGGAACACATTTTTCTTGTTCCCAGAATAGCCTTTCTACTCAAGTGCGTCGAGTAATTTTCTCATGCAAGCTTTATGATCCTCTGTTCCAATACTATGAACTAGCGGGGTCGGCCGGATTCGCTCGGAATCCTTTGCCATTTGGCGATGCATTTTAATTTTTTACCACGACTGGCTTGGATTTTTCTATTTGTGTTAGTTTAATTACGTGTTTGTCTCTTTGTAGTAGCAAAATATTGTTTGGTTTTATTATGCAATTTTAGTGGTTTGACTGCTACTGTACTACTTATTTATATGACAAATTTATATAATGAAATGGTGGAAATCTCTACGAAAAATGGAATAAGAATGTGCTTGTAAAACTTTTTAAAGCATAATATGAATGTATAAGTGATCTAATTATGTGTGAAGGTACTAAAAGGTCTTAAAAATACAGAGTAAGTATTCGGATCAATCATGTACGTAGGTATGATCTATATTCTGATTTTTAAAAAATACCGTAAGAGAAGTATGTTTTATGCCCACTCTGAAAAAGGCGTATCGTAGTGACACATTGAATTTATGAATGTGATGGTGAAAACTGGCCCAGTTCTGTGTATTTCGGCAAATTTTCATTCAAACCAATTTCAATTTCGTTTTCCACGAAAACTGCTTCAACTGTCAATGGGATTATTTGACACACTGGAAGATCAAAGCTTTGTGTTTATTAACTTATCATTAACTGACTGGATTAATGGCGTATAGGATAGTGACCCTGTCTCAAGCGCCAATAATAGTCGGTTCGATTCTCATTCGGGTCACATGTTCACTTGTATGATGATAAATTGGTATTTGTTACTTGTGGCAGTGTAATTTATATATTTAAGTTTATTTGTGAACACTTCTGTCTCTGATATAGGTGCGTAAAACAAGTATTTAGGTACTTATTACTTAAGTTACTTACCACGGGATCAGATCGATGTATACGTAGCACTACCATGAGTTTAAAAGTGACAGACTCGATATCGCCTACGTAAATATGTCTATGAAAAACTTGTACAGTGCCCCTAGCGGTTACGCTGAGAATTAAAATCGGTAGTACGAAAAAAATTATTCGATAGGTTTTTAACGTACGTAAGTTTTCGATAGCTAACTCATGGTACTGTATGTGTCAGACCCGTGATCAGATCATGGCGTTTGGAACCGTGCCGAAATATCGGAAACTCTTCGAAATAATAATACATGGTAAATGTCCCGCTCATATTTAATATTCTAAGATGTATGTGATGTTGTTATTTATCATTAAAATATCAATCAATTACCAACAAAATTATCAGAAACACCTTAGCTCGAATTTACATAGTATTATCCGAAATTAATATGTAAAACTGGAGCTCCATAGAAAAGTAATTACTGCGGTGCCCCCGTGGAGCGAGGGTGGTCCTGACTTTGATTTATAGAGAGGCCTAGTAAACAAATAACTAATGGCCGCGGATTAAAATAAATGGACCAAGTGATATTTGTCTGGGCTTTACAAGGGCTTGCCGTTCAATGACATGTCTAAAATGTGTTTTAGGATCATTATGACTACGTTTACGTATTGTTCTTAAATGGTTGATTTTTCTTAAGAGTATAGCTTATCTATAGCTAAGTTTCTGGTTTCCAGTTTTCGGAAAGATTTTATTTGTAATACCTAGTTTAATTATTCAACGAATTCATCTCTTGAAGCTTGTGTCGTCTATTATACAGCTCTTCATTCCGATTAGATTCGATGTAGAGTTTCTACTAATATCTAATAATTTCTTTTTTATGTCAAAAAGGGTTTAATCGTGGGTAAAAACAGAAAAAAAAACTTTTACCTACCTATTTATCTGCCTGGATTAACCATTCATATTTAAAAAAAGATTAAGATTGTTTTTCTTAGCTAAAGCTTTTTTTAATTCAATGTGTTATTAGGCGAAGGTTAGTAAAGCACATATTCTCAAAGTGGCGGAGTGTCTGGCATTGAGAAGGGCCCGGGCGAGGGCATAACATCCCTTTTACATAAAACTGGTGCTGTTGACGCCATGACAGGATCGATACACCTGAGGGATACTTGCGCAATCAACAAATAGGGGGTAAGTGCCTGTTAAATATTTATTTTATTACTTTTTTGCCGATTCAGTAGTGACAATGCGGATTATAAATAATAATAACAATAAATTAATTATTCCAGAATTAAATTCCATAATAATTACTTTTAGTAAGTATACAATTAAGCGTAGTGTTCGTGAAAATAATAAAATTAAGTAAATACAGAATTATTTGTGTCAGTTTACTTTTAAGAAAGTATAAATACCTATTATCTTGTGTACTTGCAACTCTACCCACCCATAATTATTTAGTTACCTGATTCGCAATACTTACTTTATTATATTTTCATCATTAGGTACGTCGATTTAAGATTTTATTCGGATGGAAATAAAATATAAAACTTACATTGTTGTAACTTATTTATAAACTAACAATATTAAATAACTTTCCATGTTTAATTGATCAAAATAAAAGATCCGTATCTAATATCGAAACACGTTTTCCGAAAGCGTAATTTCCGTAGTGTTAGAATTTATGCGACGATATCAAACATTGCGGTCAGCCTACTACCCTAACACCTTATAAACACTTATAGAAGCAATAAAGTATTGAGTATTGAGCGTAGTATAAACACTTACGCTGTTTAATATTTGGAAATAGATGTATTTGTTGCCATTTTATGGCTGCAGTAGTCAGACTGCGTAATCTTTAGTAGATATTAATTTTCCCTTGACGTTATCTTAAACCCAACCAACTTTGAGAAATAAGTTGTATGGCCTCCTTCATAGTCCTTTGTCTATTCCCCGAGTAAAAAACATGCAATAGCTTCTATTTCTAGCTTGAGTTCGTGTAAATTGAAAAAAAAAATGTGAGCAAAGAAATCAGTCTCCAAACAGCCAGTGTCGTATTAAAAACATTTTTTTTACCAATTTAAATTTAAACATCGAACTTTCGCCTCTCATTTTACGTGCTGTTTTACTTTTACGGCTAAACGTAAAACCCTCTAAAGATATAAGGGCTCCATTCCCCGGGTAATTAATGTAAGTACCCTGGCCGCACAAATCTTGCCGGGTCTCCGCGATAAACCGCTTGTACCGACACTGTCCCCACTATTTTCGCTTTGGATACTTGCCTTTGAACTCGTAATCCACGGCAAAAATACTTCTTCACTCTGCCATTTTGCTGACCTAACAAATCAGATTTATTCGGGATCAGTTAATAATGTTGACATAAATAACTGATTGATGATTTTTTTTATTTATTTAAGAACATTGCGTGTGACGTAAAAAAAAGTGTTATGATAAATCTCTGAAAACTATCGCAGTCCAATTAGTGTACTGAATACATGATCAATTTATAGTATTGATTATAAAACTTTATTTAAGGAATACATTTATTTACGAAGATAATTATTAAAAAACGCATACCTAAGCAGTTAGCAGGATAAAAATTTACTATTTTATTAGCAAATGGAAGTGGCTCAGCTTGTGCTGACATGGGACCGAGATCCTTGCCAGCGCTGATCTTCAGCCGCTCCAATGTCAACAATTTGGTAGATGTGACTGATGGATATGAGAGCTACTATACTAACATAATAAAACCTTCACGCATGCAAACATTTTGGGATTTTTAGATAATAATACATTGACAGAGAACGGACTGAACTAGGTAGGATATAAAAATATCTGCATCGTACACAATCCCCGATAGAAGACCGTCCGTTAGCCATAAACCACTCGCGCCGCATCCAATGGGAATAGTCAAATCGTTACAAAACAAAGATACGGAAAAACGCATGGCATGTTTAGGGTTCACATAATACAGTGTCCTAGGCCAATAGTTCTCTATAGAAATGAAAAAGTATTCTGCAACTAGGCCTAATTAATGTTAAGAAACAACTCGAGCAAGTGAGTTCGCTCGCGACCATGATTGGTGTATGGGTTACAATTTTTTAGTTACCATCAAAACGTCGAGCAGTAAGTAGCTATGTAATTGCTACTCCTAATATCGCGTGTGGATCTATAAAGAATAATATTTAGAACAACTAGAGAAGACTATAATTAGTATTAGGACTTTTAAATTGCCTACGAGACATCCGCTCCCCCGCAAGTCCGGTGATGATGACAAGGCTACTCCAAGCCATCATCGTTAGTCAGTTAGGAAAAAAAATCTACGATTTCTGATAGTAGAAAATATTGCAAATCCTTTTGTATGTATATATTTACATTACAGTCGATGTAGCACTGAAACAATAAATCAAATCTAAGAAAATTACTTGACTATATTATCCTTCGACGCATAGTTACCGATAAAAGTATCGTGTATCGGTTATTAAAGTCGTCAGTAGCAAAGTCCTTAGAATCAATCCTGCAAGCCAGCTGCGACCACGTGTACAGTATCTGCATAAAAAACCTAACCCTACGCTGCAGTGGCGGGTTATTCCGTATTCATCCTATGTGATCTCATCCGACGTGAAACTTTTTCCTTACTCATCCTAATTTCGTTCCTTAATCATCCCAAAGCAAATATTTCAATTTTTAGTTCCTTATTCATCCCAAAATGATTCCTAGCTCATCCTATAACAAAACATTTTAAAAATAAGAATATTTTGTACGGTCGGAATAAAAGTTTAAAATTTAATTTAGTCGTTTTGTCAAATAAAACTGCAAAAGGTCTGATAAAATAATATATTTATTTATAAATGTTGTATAAAACAGTTAGGTATGTTTATTTTTTAAAATTAAGAATAATATATAACATATTTTTTATATGATTAACACAGCAATATTTTTAAATTTTGACAAACAAGACTCAATCAACTTTGATTTAAAAAACATCGTCTTCCATATGTAAACTGTATGATTTTTATAAAATGTAAAAAAATAATCTTCAATTAAAAATTACAGATTAAGGAGGAACCAGGATATCAGTTAGTGGTGAACTGATAAAAGCCAATTCGCAACATGGGGATACAAAATGTATCTATCTCTTTCTAACAAAAGTTTCTATCTCTTTCACTTGTATGCACAGGTAATAGTTAAAAATACAACTTGGTGACTCATTATTAGATGTAAATGAAACCGTTACTATTATTTTCTTTAATAGCACGTGCAAGTTTGGCTATCGGTTTTAAGTATATTTTATTAAATATTATGTTATTTTCTTGTTTTAACATACAGATTTATTTTTATTTATATCCAAAACCTATTAATAGTTCACTTTCTGAAAATGTTTTGACTTTTGATTTTGCTATCCATACTTTTTATTGGAATATTCACCTAGTGATGAGGAAAGACTGCATTAGTGTTGTGTCAAGACAAAATCTAATAGGATGAGCTAGGAATACTATTTTAGGATGAGAAAGGAAATCGGATGAGTTCACATAGGATGAATACGGAATAACCCTGGCTTATGGGTCGACAGCGCAGTATAAAGGCAAGCACACCCAGGCGCTTAGGGTTAACTAGGTATTATTTGTCCCTCTCCACTGTAGCCTAATTTGCTCTACTTAACTAATCAGAATATTGTATTGTCTATAATTGCGCGAAAAGTACACATTTATTTGTTATTTTAAATGTATAATCAATATCATAGTGACGTTTAATTGCAAGCCATTCAATTCCTGCGTGGAAAACTATTACATCATTATTCATTCACGCATATTTACAAATTTTCAGTTTTTTTAGCCTTCCGCCCGCAACTCTGCTCCGGCCAAGAATTTGTCCACGGAAAGTCTTTTATCGCGTAAAAAATTAAGATAATAATGCACAGTCCATCAGTAGCTCATGTCCTTTATCAGGCCCTAAACTATCTGATCCCAAAATTTCATTTAAATCGGTAGAAATTTTGGCGTGAAAGCGCGGGTTATTCCGTATTCATCCTATGTGAACTCATCCGATTTCCTTACTCATCCCAAAATAGTATTCCTAGCTCATCCTATTAGATTTTGTCTTGACACAACACTAATGCAGTCTTTCCTCATCACTAGGTGAATATTCCAATAAAAAGTATGGATAGCAAAATCAAAAGTCAAAACATTTTCAGAAAGTGAACTATTAATAGGTTTTGGATATAAATATTATTATTATAAATAAAAAGAAATCTGTATGTTAAAACAAGAAAATAACATAATATTCAATAAAATATACTTAAAACCGAAAGCCAAACTTGCACGTGCTATTAAAGAAAATAATAGTAACGGTTTCATTTACATCTAATGATGAGTCACCAAGTTGTATTTTTAATTATTACCTGTACATACAAGTGAAAGAGATAGAATCTTTTGTTAGAAAGAGATAGATACATTTTGTATCCCCATGTTGCGAATTGGCTTTAATCAGTTCACCACTAACTGATATCCTGGTTCCTCCTTAATCTGTGATTTTTAATTTAAGATTATTTTTTTACATTTTATTATAAGATTTTAAAAATCATACAGTTTAGGTACATATGGAAGACGATGTTTTTGAAATCAAAGTTGATTGTGTCTTGTTTGTCAAAATTTAAAAATATTGCTGTGTTAATCATATGAAAAATATCTTATATATTATTCTTAATTTATAAAAATAAACATACCTAACTGTTTCATACAACATTTATAAATAAATATATTATTTTTTCAGACTTTTTGCAGTTTTATTTGACAAAGCGACTAAATTAAATTTTAAACTTTTATTCCAACCGTACAAAATATTCTTATTTTTAAAATGTTTTGTGATAGGATGAGCTAGGAATTATTTTGGGATGAATAAGGAACTTAAAATTGAAATATTTGCTTTGGAATGATTAAGGAACGAACCATTTACGTCCCAACTGCTTGGGCACGGGCCTAACCTAAACTAGGGCGATCAGCAACCACGCCGGCCTAGTGCGGGTTGGTCGACTAAATAAATTTGAATTCGCATTTATAATATTAGTAATTTAAAAAGTATCTATAAAATGAATGTCTATCTATGTCCTTCTACAATTTAGAAAAAATAATAATCAGAAAAAATTATGTATAAAAAATACCTATCAATACAACCATTAATTAAGTAATTAATTGAGCCATATATGCTAAGTATCTTAAAATTTTTAACCTTAGATAAAGGGCTCATAAACTGTGTTCATGTGTTGTAAATTTTACTTCTATGTGTGCAATGAATAAATAATTAAAATAAAATAAAAAACTGTTAGTATATTTTACCCTACATACTGTACTAACGACAGATCGACGGAAAACGCAAATAAACTTTTATTTAAATATGCCGTGTGAAACCTTGTTGCTTGCCAAATTCCTTACTAGGTCAACATGTAAGTATCAAGGAAAAGTGGGCGGTAGGTTGCTAGTTGAGTGTCAAATTAGGTATTTTTATTTGGTAGGTTCTAACTTTCATCTGCTTTGTGTCCTCGTTAAATTCCAGGCTTCAGTTTTTGTTTCTCTCGCGATTTTAAATACAGTCAGCATCTTCTAGTGTCTTGTGCATTTACGCACCCCGGCAAAAGAATATTGCCACAATGCTGAATTAGATGTCCCGGGAATATGGAAAGTTAATAGTTTTTTTTGTTTACGTTTATACATCAACAATCAAAAATTGTAAGAGTTCGATTCGTAGAGATACTTTTTTATGGACCCGGACTGCGGAAACAACTTTGTTTTATACATTATAGCGGTGGTCTATATTATAGTGTTCTTATTAAGGTCCGGAACCGTCAAAATTATAAAGATTGTGAGGTTAGCTCAAATATATGCAACCACGTAAGTACTTGAAGGCGTAACTAGTTTGCGCACAGCCTAAGCCAGCATTTCGCAACTGAAACTGTAAAAGCTTTGAAACGTCGCTAAAGGGAAATCTGTTTAATTAAACTGTGTAACGTTACTTACTGTGTTATAATGTTTAACTAGCTGCTGCCCACGACTTCGTCGGTGTGGGAATGGTTTTGGCAGGAATTATTCATTAAAATAGCCTATAATATACCTTGTAAAATAAGCTATTTATTAGTGAAAATCCTATCAAAATAGGTCCAGTCGTTTCTGAGATTAGTGGGAATAAAAAAACAGACAAGAAAATTTGAAATTGTGTTTTTGTTACTGATACCCGATATAGATTCATACCCATTATGTAAAAAGTTAAGTATTATTTTAATATTACAAACAGACACTTTTATTTAGTTATATAGATAGTGTGTTGTACGTAACGCTCTGTGACTACGGCAGAAACTGAAAAACATCTAACTTCTATTCGACAGTGTTTAAGTAAATATTTTATATTTTCAGGAAATGAAATGTTGGCTACTTTTACGTTTCGTTTCACTTTAGAATTTTACATTTGTCATAAATGTAGAGTCATATTAAATGTAACACCCCTATATGTGATTTTTTGTGGGGCCCAATGTTATCACACGAGACATACATGGATTTTCTATTGTGTCTGGATTTCTGGGCCTTACGACTTTAAATAAATAAATAAATCTAATCCTTAAATAATCAAACGATTCGTGGAAAGCTATTCTATTAAATTACTAAATAGGTCTGGTAGTCTTTTAGCAGCGTCGATGATGATGATACTTTAGTTATGTCAAATAGGGAGTCGTATCTCAGAATGGATAGACTTGAGTTCTATTCATGATTTTTTTTAAATTACCTAGTATGTATGTAGGTAGTTAGGTACATATTATAAGATAAATCACAATTATTCAGGTGCTTGATTTAAAGCAATGATAACAAATGAGTGACCAAAAGACCGTTAAAAACAAAAGACGACACAAACATTCTCGGTTTAAGAAAAAAAATCCACTACACTTCCATTTGCCCACCCTCTCGGAGGGAGTACTTAGAAACGTATGGGGCAGGGTACGGAACTATTATTGACAATTTGACAGCGAATGACGCGGTCGGCCCGGGGTCAACGAACCGCACGCTGCATCCGTGTAGGGACAATGAGCTCGGCAGAAGAACTGTTTTGAGAACTTAGTTCTTTATTTGAACTGTTTATTTACTAACGCATTCATCTTAACTTTGCTTCTGTATGATAATATCAGGATAGGTACGTAGTAGCATAGAATTTCATATGTAGTAGTATCTATGTATAATGGCGAGTTATACTCAATGATGACTCAATTTTGTTAACTGACTACTATTCGCTCACTTTTTTACTTGAATGTAAATAAAAGCTGATTTGTTATCTATCTAAAAGCGTCGATGGCCGAGTGGTTTACACAGATCGTTGCTTGCCATGCGAGAGTCGCCATTTCAATCCCGCCACGAACCACTGTGATTTTCAAATTTGAAATGCATAGGTACGATTAATCGACGCTTTAACGGTGAAGGAAAACATCGTAAGTAAACCTGCACAGGCACACCTACAATGATATTCTTAGGTTGTGTAGTCAACCAACCCGCACTTGGCCAGAGTGGTTGACTATGGCCTTATCGCCCAAGCTTAGAGTAGGCCCGTGCCCCAGCAGTGGGGACGTATATGGGCTGATGCTGATTGTATCTAATCATAAATTACAGCTTCTAAAAATAAAGTTTGTTGACCCGATGAAGACATGTAAACCAAATGCTTGTTAATATTTTTTTTAAATGTTAAAGTAAGTAAATATGCTAACAACTGCTTATCCTCACAAATATAAAGCACCTTAGCATCGTTTAAGAATTTCCGCAATTTGATTTTATTTGACCCAAGTAGTAATCTATATTCGGTTGTAAAAGTCAAAGCAATGTTTTTGCCACGAGCTTACCGCAGTCTTCTCGTATGGGTGACCCAAATTCAAATGTGTCCGATCCTTCGAGATATACGTGTAAGCTTAGGTGATTGATAACGAAAGAGCCTTAATAATAGTTAAATATACGTATAATAAAAAGTTATTACTTATTCTATTATAATTAATAAAAAATTACGTTTCATTAGAATGTAATCAAACTTTTGACGTAAAACATGTAAAAAAAAATTGCATTTGACCACTCAATGTCTGCCTCGTTGTTCTATTAGTGCGCGCCTCTTAACAACCGAAAGGATCCGGGTTTGAGACTCGGGTCGAGTCAAAACCCTGTGAGCTTTTTGAAACCGCCTTTCTTATAACGTGTCAGAAACGGAGTTGAATTCGGAAAATAATTCTTATTTCACCTACACGATAGACAGTGACGGAGCATAACAATATTTACTTTAACTTACTAACTAATATTAAGCTACTAACTAATAACGAATTTATTTAGGGTAACCAGTATATTGATTGGCACCTAATGCTGACTTTGGTCTTTGGCTTCAAAAATTCAATTGGACTTACGTTAGTTACAGATTTATTTAGCATTAATGGATTTTCAGATACAAACAGATTCCTAAAATGATACTACAATTTAAAAATGTATCCTTATTTATTTAAAAAAACTCAAAATAATAAACAGTCACATAAATACGTATAGTCATTGGCACTATGGTGCAGTGATTGACACTGTAACTTAGTACAATCATTGGCACTCACAATGGCATTGCAATTATTAGCATAGTGCCAACCTAGTTACTACAACTATTTAATTAATGATTAAATTGAATCAGTCTTCCGATGAATTAATGAAAATACTGGATATCTTCATTATTTCATCGTCTGATGATCAAATCATCGACTTGTTGACGGTATAGACTGAGCGTAATCACTAGGTGGTTGTATAGAAGTGGTAAGGTGAGGTTCCGCGTCATATGCCGCAGTATAGCTTGCCGGCGGCGGGTGTGGGAACACTCCCGTCAGCATTGCTTCAACGGCTGTCGTTGAGGGACGGGAGTGATCTTGCGTACCAGGTCCCCTGTCGCTCCCCTCCGGGAAGGCTTGAGGGAGCCCGTGGAGGCTCCGCCGGTGGTGTTGTGCGTGAAGGCTCTGCCAGGTACCACGGCATCACCAGTAGGCGATGAAGTACGCCGCGGAGTTTATTGGGTACACCTCTAGTGGCCCTAGGAATTGCCTTAGCCCAGGTGCAGCTGCCGGTCTTTTCCATCTCCGCACCCTCAGCCGGGAGTCCCACACACCACCTTGGGTAAACCCCTGCCCAAGGTGAGGGTGAATCAAGCCTTCTCCGCGTCAAAAAAATAAAATTAAGAATATAGGATTCAGAAGTATAGCGATTGCCAGGTCTGCCAATGACTGAGCGGTAATATATATTTCAGTGCAATCATTGGCATAGCAAAAACTGCGTGAACACAAATCTTTTTTTTTCAAAAAAGTTAAAAATCATATTCCTAACACATAATATCATGACGTAAAGCTAATATATCCTTCAAATGGTTACCTGAAATCGTATATAATTCACTTCCAACGCACGCCTCACCAAACTTTTTCAGGTTAAAATTGCCGCGAACTTTCACTGTTGATTTAGTCCAACAGAAAAACAATGAAGACGTCATTTTAGCGTACAGTTAAGTATTTCCACATGTAAATGTAGAAATTTGCCGCTAAATAGTAGTTTCTTCATATCAAAAACGTATTTAATAAATTAAATATTTGAAATGAAAGGCAAAAGTGCCAATCACTGGGGGGGTGCCAAGAATGGTACAGTTTACCCTATTTTTATTTATTTATTGATTTACAGGAAATACGGTTACATAAAAAGATGTTAAAATTAAAGTGTTTCGCCATCTATGTGGCATATATATTAACTGAAATACTGAACTAACATGTTGTGCATGAAGGGGTAACTAGACGTATTTTATGTGCATGTCAAAAATTATAAATAACATAGTGCAATAAACAATTTCATTAAAACGCCCGTGGAATTTCATGAAAAAGCACCCTCAACGCAGATATTATAATGGAGTCCATTTCCTAGAGCTGAGGTTGTAAAAACCCGAATAAAATTTGGAATATTATGTTTCTCGGTACAATCATATTATTTTATTCGGCACAGTTTTAAAAACTGCTTCGTACGGGCACTTGTAATAAGATTAATTATTCATTTAGGTTTACAGATTCAGCAGCGATAGCAAGATTGAACGAATGACTGAAAGAACGAATGATGAATGACGTTCGGCACGTTGAACGGGAAATAATGGCATAAAGAACTTAAAAGGTTTTTTATTAAGGCGCGTAAAGTAATTAACTACTCTTCTGTAAACGTAGATTCCGTTTGGTGGCGTTTTCTATGAATTTAATACTGACTTATAAAATTCATTGAACCACCTAAATGAAAAATACTTTTGATTTCATAATTTATTTTATTTTATTCATATTTATTCAAGATTTACAACAGCCAGCTTAAGTCTACATCGTAATATCTTGATTGCTAATTTCGTAATTATATTACTTGTGTTAAACTTTTTATTTCCTAATACTTAAAAGGTACTTTTGTAATATATACTTGTATGGAAGACAGTAAAATATCCCGTATACAATGGTTGTACATGTAAAAGTGAAAGAATTGCTGGTTAAGGATTTATTGACTTAAGAAAGTTAAGATATCATCTTGTAAATTTGCTTTAAAGATTATTGAGAAAAAAATACTGAAATTAAAGATGTACACTATAAATAATATTAGCTATAGGTATAAAGAAGTCGAGTTACCTTTCAGTTGCGTGTTTTCTTTGTTTCGGGGTTGCTTTCGGGCTGAAGGACAAAGAGATTGGACAGAAATAGGTATTAATGAAAGAAGCGTGTTGGCCAAATTTTTTTTTAATGTAATTAACACTGGTAAGTATCGACTGTCTTACCGACCGTATTACATTACAATATGTAAGAAGTAGACTCTAAATCCTGGGATATACCTAGATTGTTAAAACCCTAAATTATGATAATCATTTTTATACGTAGATAATTCTTAGAAATAGGAAACTTTTTTGTTATTTCAGTTTTGTTGTAAACAACTACAAATATAAGAGCTATGCTATATGTCTAAGCCATACATACATACAGCCTCAGATTTTTTTTATCACTATTTTTTTTAGGTTATAGATGTCTTCGGCCATACAGCCTAATTTTACCCGCCAAAAAGTGACAGTCGTGTCAGCTGTAAGTTGTCAATGGGCAGTTTCGCGCCAAAACGCAAGCCCGCCGCGTGTGTCCACCCTACTTATGGTTCTATGGGGTATCGATTATTCCCGCCGCGCCCCGCTCGCCGCGCGCACTTCTCCGCCCTGTATCACTACCGATATACATAACTTCTTACCAAACTTGCGGAAACACTCATTTCAGATGAGCACTCTCTTATAGATGTTCCTTTGTTAGGATTATAAAAAAGTAAAATGTCTAATTGTTATCGTAATTTTTTTTACAGTTTCTTCTTAAATTAGTTGCTAAGTTTTAATTGGGTGTAGAGGAACCTCTTTCTTGAATGAGCTCGTAAAGTAACTAGAAATAATCTTAGAATCATACAGTTATTCACGTAGTTACGTGAAATAGGTACAACGTAACAAAGAAAACTAGTGGCATTTTTTTGTGCGACCTACAATACAATTACATTTAAAGTTTAGGATCTTGGAATGTATTTAGTTTACCTACTTAATTAGATAGTCTACTAAACTAATTAATAATGAACGATTTGAAGAAAAATCTTTCTTGGCTTTCCTACTTACACACTTTCTACACAATGCAAATTATTAAAGATATAAATTCTGTTGTAAGATTTCCTTACCGTTCACCTTACCTTTTTACCTCATTTAATTAATCATCACGAACAATTTTATTGCGAATTCTCTAAATTAACATAAATTTAAACTTTTCATTTTGCCTTGGAGTTTAGTTAATTTTTCACGGAAAACCGGGGCCTGTTTTCAGCTGTTTCTAAAATGTTGGCCATACTGATTGGCGGTAAGGCACAACATTATTGCACAATATTATTAAGAATTAAGTAAATAGATAGAACAATCTTTCTAATCGTTTATTCAGTACAAATACAACAATTTACAAATAAATCAACATAAAATACTGACTTTTCTTTTGGTAGAAATTAAATTGAATAGGATATTACTTTATTTCTACATTATGGATTATTCTATTTCCAAACGAGGTCGGACTTCACTTGTCTAAGCCTTAACAAGTTTAGTTTTGCCTTTCCATGATGGGATTAACTGGACAAAAAAAACGGACCTACTAACAGCCGTGACGTTATTTTATATGATTTACTAAAGACTAGGAAGTACTGGCCTGTCTTTCCCTGATGAACATAAATTGGACAAAAAAAAAGTTTAAATTTACATTGAGCTTTAAAAGCATTAAAAACGACAAATTAAAAAAAAAAATATTTAAATTTTTTTTGGGCGGTTTTTGGGCGTTTGCGCTCGTGAGACTTGAAGAAACTTCGGTCAGAAACTAGAATGCATTTGCTACCGTACTTATTAATGCGATTACTCCCTTTGTTTTTATGAGTATTGGTTATGCCACAACGAAAAACCACACATACCTAAATATTATAAGTCAACATCACATAAATTGATTTGTGTTACAGATATCGGAATCAACACACCCAGACACAGAACAAAGACCGATGTTCGTCACGCAAATATTTGTCCTGGGTAGGAATCGAACCCGCGTCTCTTGCCGTGGGTAGTGAGCCTTGGTGAATAACCACTGTTCAAACGAGTCAGTCAAAATTAGGTACACATAATATAAGGCGTCCGACCGATTTCAGCCATGGCGGCCGATCTCAATTGAGATCAGCCAAGTGCGCAGGACATATTATATTATAGTGCACAAGTGTGCGCGCAAACACAAGTGCACTCTCTATTCCCTTACTATCATAATTCGGTGAGATGGCAATCCGACATGACCGATGAGAGATCGGGCGCAGGACCACCGGCTTAACGTGCTTTCCGAGGCACGGGCGTTCAACCGCCAACTTCCTAACTCCGGGCTGAGTAATTTCATTACAGAAAAACTCACACAAATTTTGCTCGACCCCGGATTCGAACCGGGGACCTCTCGGTCCTAACACAGCGCTTGCTACAAATAGACCAACGAGGCAGTTAACACATAGGTATTAGGTAGATATACGTAATGTAATGTATCACAAAAAGAATAGCAATGTTCAGCGGTTTTGTGTGAATATTTGTGCTTGAACGGTATTACAAATTCATTCCGAGGTACGTTGAGCTTTACGTTCATTGAATATTTTTGGGAGAATTGGATTACGAGAATGATCGACATGTATATGTTGCGAGACAGAGATTTTTAAATTGTATCCGTCATTTGTTTTGTTTCCGTCTGTATTGTTGATTTGGTTTGTTACGTCATACTTTGTTTTAACAATGAACATGGGGGATACATAGGAATGATTAGGATTGCTTAGGCTGCCTGCCTATATTCGGTATAAGCACATAAACGCTGAACTGCTATGCCAATTGTGTTTGATTAAGAAGAAAATGAAAGTACATTTTGAGCTCAGATTTATAATAAACTCCGTAAGAAAACAAATATTTGAAAAATATTCCTAATAAATACATGTAAGTGATATCCAGAGTAATTTTGTACATATGTTACCGGAAATGTATGTAATCCGTCATTGTATACAATTCCTAGGAAATGTATGTAATTCCTAAAATCGCACGGAAATGTGTGAAATAAATTACACATTACACATTTCCTAGGAAATCTATACATTTCCTAAATAGCAATCGGAAATGTAAAAAATATTAAGATATTAGTGTGTACGCGACACAGAGATCGAAGGTATTGCTTCGCCTGATCGGGGGATCGCGAAGTTCCTTGTAAATTGCCTCTTATTGGCGTAGTTTGACTAAAACCGATGATGAACTCTATGGTATTGTTACCAAGAACGGTAAATTATATTCTCGATGTCAGAATAATGAGTGTCCAAAGTTCTTCTTGATGCAAACGATGTACCGAGTACCGAGATTGCACTACGGTCAGTTGCCAACTTGTAATACACTGGAACCGGCCAGGGATTTAAGAAGTGCCTTTGCAATACAAGCTGTGCTACAGCATGATATCTATGTAAAAAAAAGACACTTAACCACGCTTCTATTGGTGCACGGAAAAGTCAGAAATAAATAAAGGATCGTTAAAGTTGTCTCTATTTCTGAGCTGAGGTGTAAACTATGTGCTTTTAATTATTATATTTGATTGCAAAAGCGCGGGGCGCTAGAACAGGTAGGATTTTTAGTATACCTTGCTGAGAAATCAAGTTAAGCGATGTTTCAGAAAGCAGGTTACTGAGATCGGTGCTTTAACTAGAGTTGCAGCACGACTAGTAGGAGGCTCTACATTAAACAATCTGTTCAAAATACCAGTCAACAGTGGCAAAATATAGAGTTCTTATTTGTTTACAAGAAAGTCTTTCCTGCTTTTACAATCAAAAAATATAATTAAAAGCACATAATTCACACCCCAGCCCAGAATAGAGACAACTTGAACGACTCGTAATTTATTTTTGACTTTTACGTGCACCAATAATATAGAGTTAAATAGTGTTTTTTTACACTTGTTAGTATTTGCTCACAGTATTAAAATACCTTTTCAACCAACCCAATTAAGGCTATGATACGATCATCCATTATAAAGTTCCAGTTCATATCTTTCGGCTCCATTATCAGATCAGCTCGACAGTACCATATTATTGTATTGTCATCAAAATCACATACGACTGTAAATTTTCATAACCCTCCGATCTTAAGAAGATTCATTTTCTTACAAACATACATACAGGTCAACCTAATAAAACCAGGTAATAAAAGCAGCATTTTTTTAAATTAATAACGTGTTTTACTATAGAAAGCATTTACTTTACACATTTCCTAATACGAAATAGGAATTGTATACAATTCCGAGGAAATGTACACATTTCCTAGGATATCTATGCATTGAATAGTTTTTCAAACAATATTTTATACATTTCCTAAACGGTTTAGGAATTGTACACATTTCCTAGGAATTGTATACAATTCCTTGATTTCATACATTTCCGGTAACACATATAACTTGGCATTATAAATAATACTTTGAACTTGCAGAAAATATGCATACAACTTCTATTATTTGTTTCTTCTTTATATAAACACTTATTGGTGATCAGTTAGACTTTATTTTATCATTACAAAAATTTAATGACGGAAAATAGTGTAGCACTAAAGGTCATGTATTTAATATTTGATTTCAAAAAAACAACAAACTGGATTTTTATTCATTATTTTATATACCTTAGCTCATTCGCAATAAAACGGCTGTCTATTAAGAATTATGTATCGCTCCTGTACTCGGTAATATCATCATGTTTTTATTTGATCCGGATATGAATCGTAAATGGATATCAATTTCTTTTCACTACAGGTACATGCTTTACAGAAATTAAATTCAGACAACATCAGTAGTCGATGAATGATTCATGTTGCGATTTATGGTGAATATTTATGTGTCAATCAGGGCCTGTTCAACGTGGCGCGGTAATGTCGGCCGCATTACGGTAACTGATACTGCTTACTTATTGGTTTGCTTGCTACTACTTACTTATTGGTATCCACATACTGAGCTGGCCACATCAGCCGTAGAACCGACGACCGATGGGGTAGACGAGTTCTGGAGTCTGCGTCTCGGCAAACGTAGTGTAGGACGCCCGCAGGCCAGGTGGTGTGACGATCTGCGCAGGACGGCTTGTAGGAGCTGGATGCGAGTGGCCGAGGATAGAGAGAAGTGGCGTGCATTTGGGGAGGCCTATGTTCAGCAGTGGACTGTATAGGGCTGATGATGATCCACATACAGCGAAATCGTTATAGTATGGGTAGATCTAGCTTATTGTCAGGCCCGGGTGACAAGAAGCTAGATCTACTCGCTAGTCTGATACATGTAAGTTTCTAGTTTTGATCTATTACCTATAACATTTTTAACTTTTACTAATGACTTAGTATTTTAGTTTAAGCGCACAATTTTATTTGTAAAACGATTTTAAGAAACAATTATCTTGTCTATTAAGCTTTCGACGTTTATTGCGTAAGACATTATTTCCTTTAGCGTCTGTGTAATACAGGGTCTCTCTGGGTCTAGACTATCTATGTCCGAAATATTTTTTTTATCGGTTCAGTAGATTTGGCGTGGAAGCATGACAAACATAGTTTTATTCGCAGTTTTAACATTAGTAAGAAGTAAAATATCGACGCTTCGACCATGTACATCATTGCATAAATTTTCACAAGCATAAAACCTAAAAACTTGTAAGGTTACAACTCGCGTACAAAATTTATTACAAAAGTATCAAGAAGCAGAAACTTCATAGAAAAAATAACCGTCAATTCCTTTTCTAAATTTGCTTCGTCCGTAGGGCCGGTCGGGCCATGAATTATGCAATGCTTAATCCGTAGGGGAGCGCTCTCATTAAACCAAAGCAGCGATGTTCTGATGATTAACGAAAGAGGTAACGCAAAGAACAATGTTCACGGGCCAGCCCTCTGTAATTTGAGAAGGTATCCTGTTGTTGTAATGTAAATTTATAATCTGCACATCCGAAAACGCTTGTTACGTACTTTGATCTATCGATACCCAGAGTCACACCTACACTGTCGCAATGCATTTCGTTTTATTGTAGAATAGAGTTGAATAAACAGTTTGTTTGATTTTATCACGTCTGCAAAGGAGATAACTCTTCCTGAAAAACTACAGCAAATTAATAATCACGTGCGTAAAAATTAAAAGGCAAGAGACTAGGAAATAGTCCAGTCAAATTAGCATCTAAATTATGGGTAAGGTTGCATTAATTCCCAACAAGCTGGATTTTTGTGCAGGCCTTGAATACGTCATTACAAATGATATGTCAAAAGTCCCCATCGATCCGACGTGTGCAAAAAAAAATATTCATGGTCAAATGTCACAAATATCAGTTTTATGCACTTTTGAGCGAAACGGTAAGTTTTATCATAAAAGTATGTATGACAAAATTACTTATCACCTAATTATCTATAAAAATTGTCTTACACTTTATTCCTAAGATTCACCATTTCAGAGATAAAGCGGAGCACAAAGTTGAAAAAGTTGTATTTTCAAATGCTTCCAGGCCCCCGTGCGATTGTGCTAGACAGTCAAAATTTTCACGAATGATGTATTTTAGTTGGCTCTATAAGATCTAATACTAAATACAACATTAAACTATCACTCAAGGTGGGCTCTTTTTCTTTTCTCTACGAAAGCTTTTTTTTATTTGCTCGCACTTAGCCGGTTTTTAACGTGGTAACCACGTTAAGCCATGGTCACCACGTTAATGTGGAATAGGTTTACTAGGGTAACCACGATAAAAACCGTCCAAGTGCGAGCAAATAAAAAAAAGCGTTAGTATGAGAGCCCACCTTAAGTGATGGTTTTATGTTGTATTTAGTATTAGCGATAATAGAGGCAACTGAAATCCATCATTCGTAAAAATTTTATCTGTCTAGCACAATAGCACGGGGGCCTGGAAGCATTTGAAAATACAACATTTCAACTTTGTGCATCGCTGTATCTCTGAAATGGTGAATCTTAGGAACAAAGTGTAAAGACAATTTTTATAGATAATTAGATGATAAGTAATTTTGTCATACATATTTTTATGATAAAACTTACCGTTTTGCTAAAAATCGCGAAAAACTCATTTTTTTTACCTTTGACCTTGAATAACATTTTTTCCTTACAGGGGAAAGATGGGGAACTTTCAAATTTTGTTTTTAATGATATTTTAAGCAATCTTACCGAATTTCAGCTTGGTGGGAATTTATGTAACTTCGAATGTCTAAATTGACCGGACTAAAAGGAGATCCATTATATAAATAAAAACAAATCAATATCAACAACTCGAGAGTCGATATTAACGTTGATTAAATTATACAAAAGTCGACTCTATAAACAACTAGACATCAGTGGCCCACAGTTTTCATGCCTGTCAAAATTGGACTAAGCAATTTGTTTTTCTTATAGGTTCCTTACCCACAGTGTGAGGTTAGATCACCGAGAGAGGCGTCTGTTGAAGCGTGGCGATCAAAACTGGTTTCTGGTCACCGTCGCAGCTCGCCGGAAGTACAGGTATTTAGGAGCTTCCTTTTGATCCTCATAATCAAGGTGTGCTTTTTTGACGAGCGAATATAAAGATAGTATCGAAAAAATAATAGGTATGCCCGGGATATTTACTATATATTGGAAAGAGGAAGGGAAGAAAAAACCTTTATTTGGGATACCAAATCATTCATTGATTTTTTTAATATCTTAAAAACATAAAATTACAAAATAATAAGATCAATTAAAATATGAATTTAAAACTAAAACGAAATTACACAAATCAATCTAAATTGGATACCAAAAGGGTCTTCGCCCAGTTTAAGGTCCATTACTTCTATTATCTATTACTTTTTAGCCTGTTCCCGATATTTCGGCACTGTTGCCATGACCAATAGTCAATTAAATTTTTATAAGTAATAAATACTGCGCGTCAGATGAATCTATGCGACTTTGATATTATCTACCAATGCATATTAATCATATTGTTTTCCTAATATACGATGTTCTCTCTTAAGTCTCACTTAGTGACAAATATGGTATCAACGAAAACTTTGCTTGTACTTTAGCTTAAACATTGAGCTTTAAGCTCTGCTTGTAAAAACATCTGAAAACTAAACCCAATAATATCTAACCAAAATCAATGCACGCGACGTATCCCGATATTTCAGTTATTAACACGAAAATAGCTCGGAATAGATAAAACGGTGGAGTATATCTAAAAATGATTCCGTTTCAATCCATTTGATAGTGACGTGAAGTCCGCATGTCAGTTGCAAAAATTGATCACGCACCGGTATCGTTGGGCGTTTGCGGCCGACAAAATACCTGGGCTTCGGTCCATTGAAGGTACAACCTTTTTGCTGGTTTTCAGACGTACGTATTGCGGATTTTTATTTCGGACAATACGGAAATGTTGCAGTAGTTGTGACTGTGTCACCGCCAAAAAGCGGAATAACATACTGTTACAGTGGCACAATAGAGTTACTAGTATAAAGCTTTTCGGTAAGCTTTAAGGTAATATATACTATGTAGGTAGGTATATAAAAAAATAGATGAATGATGATTTCTAGATTCACTTCGCATTCGATGGTTTTATTTCAGAAATTTAGGTGTTGCTGACACATTAGTCAAAAGTGTGTTATGTTTTCTAATCCAAAATTTAAAAGAAAATTATGTCTTGGTTTTATGAACAATAAGAAATGCTTACAGAATAGACGTATCGAATATATAAGTTTGAATAGGCAATTTCAATTTCCTTTTAAGTACGTATTCTTAAACTTATCACATGTCATTTTAATTATTCATTCCTATCCATGAAGTGTTGTCACATACTAAGTTATACACAAAATGTCCGTGTAACTTCAAGTAACTTCATGCTTTATGGGGAACGTCCCTCGTAATCGTGAATTAGGTCCCCAGAGAACTGTTTAGCCTAGTGCCGAGGCTTTAAGGAACTTCTATAACATCTCTCGTCCCTAATCATCTACTCTGAATATTGTATTTAGCAGTCACATACATACTTGTTTTTTTATGTATCTATTTAAAGCAAAGAATACATCTTATTTGTCACTAACAAAAAATATTAATCATATTTTATATGCCATTTGTAATACGTATATGTATTACTATTTGTATACGTAGGAAACCTGCAACAGGAAAACATCGTGAGGAAACCTGCACATCTACGAAGAAATTCTTAGGTTTTGTAGTCAACCAACCCGCACTTGGCCAGCGTGGTTGGCAATTGCTTGTCGTGTGGCGCGCGCGTACCGGACTGTAGGGTTTGCAGCGGCCATTGCCCTGGCAGAGACACCACCATGGGAACTAGAGGCCCACGTCATGGCCCAAACTTACTGTTGGCAGGCGGACTTAAAGGATCGAGGTCTTCGCCCTGCTCCTGAGGAGCGTGGGGCATTTGTTAAAGAGGCGCGCGACGATCTTGTTCGCGCATGGTCAGTGCAAATAGCAAATGCACCGTCAGGACGCCGTCTGCTGGATGCACTTGGGCTAGAACATTGGCTCGAGCGGGGGCACGGATTTTTGACATATCGCCTGGTACGGGTTTTGACTGACCATGGCTGTTTCGGTAAATTCCTGCATCGCATCCAGCGGGAGGACTTACCTATCTGCCGAGCATGTGGAGCGGACGTGGATACGGCGGACCATACGCTTTTTGAGTGTCCGTCGTGGTCCCAGGAGAGGTCGGCCCTTACATCTGTGGCCGGCCAAGTACTGTCTCTTCCCCAACTACTTAGTGGGATGGTAGAAAGACGAGAAGTTTGGATGGCAACTGCTTCCTTCTGCGAGTCCGTCATGTAGCAGAAGGAGGCGGCGGAGCGTGAGAGGGGAGAATGACCCCTCAGCTCCAGCGATCAGAAGGCGTAGACCGGGGCGCGCGCGGCGCATTTACCAGCGCCAGACAGCGCACTTCAGCAGAGACCAGCAGGCGGCAGGCGTGGGGACGCCGCCGCCTGCATTGCACAGGCCTCCGTCGAGAGACGGGAGCGACTCCGTGTACCGAGTCGCCCTGTCACCCCCCTCAGCGCCCCCGCTGAGGGGGGTGACAGGGCGACTCGGTGGGACTTGGGTGGAGCCCGTTAAAGGGCGGAACGCTGGCGGCGTTGTGGTAGTTGGGCTATGCTAGGAACCATGACGCCGCTAAAGCGATGAGGTATACCGCGGAGTTTAGTGGGTACACCCCTGGACATTGCACCTTAGCCCAGGAGCAGCTGCCGGTTTTCCATCTCAGCATCGGCAGCCGGGAGTCCCACACACCACCTTGGGTAAACCCCTGCCCAAGGTGAAGGTGCATCAAGCATTCTCCGCGATAAAAAAAAAAAGGTCTTATCGCCCTCGTTTAGGGTAGGCCCCTGCCCCAGCAGTGGGGACGTATATGGGCGGATGATGATGATGATTACGTATATTACTGTAAGAGGTATAATTTTTTTTTAATAATAAGCTTTCAGGTTTTCCCACACCACCTGATGGTAAGCGGTCGTCCGGCGGAGCTCTATTGAGATTGTCGCACTCACCCTGAAGGCCTGCTTAGATGCCGCTTCATGCCTCACCTGAAGAGTTCGGGATTAGAATACAAGTTATTGTAAAGTAAGTGCTGGTTATTTATTATTATTCTAAAGATATAAATTATGAATTGTTGTAACTCAATCTGCATAGATTAAATACTTAAATGCATATTTAAGTTTTATTTTATTGCATCTGACTGGTAAAAATGTGCCTAACGTCTAGAATAACAATAACTTTATTCAGATAAATTCTTTACCTTACCTAGTCAAGTATCTATATGTATTGATAGAGTTCTAGGTAGGTAATCTAAGTTTGTTTCTCTTCTAGACCCTTACCTTAGGATAAAGGTCTGTCTATTTTGAAACCTCTTCTAAATAGCCAAACCGGCGGTGCGTCCATCAGAAAATTATTAGGGTTATAGTTTACTCTAATAAATAACCAGCCAATATCGACATTTTCATATTATATAATAGCTAGAAACATATTGTTATTTTTTGCATCATAACTTAATAGGTATAAAGAGGCATATTGATTGAACTGTAATTTTTATGACGTTTAATGTAATGTTTTTTTTTGTAATTCTTATCGTTTATATTTTTCCCAAGTGTTTTTTTTTCTTAAATGACATGACATGATGATGGCTTGGAGTAGCCTTGTCATCATCACCGGACGTGCGGGGGAGCGGATGGCTCTCACCCCTAAATTTCTTATGTGTGTGGCAATATGACATGACTATAATTACATAGGTTTTTACTATAGTGTTCTTAGTGGTTTTCACTGGCGTATACCCTAACTAACTTTGTTGGAAAAAGAGTGTGTCATGTGTAAAACATCAATATTACCTTATTTAGGTGCTAAAAATACCATCATTCTAAGAACTTATTCCATATTTAGTGATAGACTCATGAAACAATTAGGTACGCTAACATACGTTTTTTTTAGAATGATGTTAGATAATCTGCCATCAAATTATAAACACCTACATAAAAAACTACGTATGTGTAGGTTTTAATCCGTATCTGTAAACTATTGTATTTCATTTCACTAACATACTAGAGTATACCTAACCGACCCACCTGCCAGATTCGCTTGGTAAACTAAATATAGGTTTCCTATTATAATTTAGTTATAAATAAAGTTAAATTAATAGCGTATGTGGCTGTGACACGGAAGACATTTCATTGTGCGTGATATGTAGAGCCTCCCTGATACATACATTTAATGAGACTTTTCTAAAATAGGGTGCATTTTAAGTATGGCGAAAGTTTCGGTTCGTGCGTAATTTTTTTTTGTGCAATACAATAACCTAGTTGACCTATAAATGGACTTAAATTTGTGGTTAGTAGTGGTGGAAGTTGACGTAATATTAACTAATCTGTATTCACACCATAAATACAGAGAAACACAATACTACGACGTGTTAAAATATTTTTATTTTTCTTTTTAAATTGATTAAAAACTACATAACCTAATTGCACATAAATTCGTAGAATGTACTGTTGTTATAATGTGTACGTGTGTGATATATAATTGTGAAAAAAATGGAAAATACACAACGACTCTTAAGGCCTTCATGGAAACTAATATGATATAGGTATCGATGGGAACAAGATGTTATGGATTATATCTCTGCTAAGACGGAAGATTAATATAAGTTTTGAAGAGTTTAAGCCCTCTACCTACCTACTTTACTTCATATCTCGTAGAAGAACAGGAACATCTGAAAAACAGCATTACCTTGTTTCCTAGATAAGCCATGCTGAGATGTTTCCTTTTACTCACTTTCCTTTTTGAGCAAGTTATGTGTACGATTGCTGCATAAATCTTACACATGACTTGCTCAGAAACTAAAAGGAAAGTGAGTAAACGTTTTTTTTTATTTTTTTTTTATGACAAGTTTATTATAATATCCTAGGCTAAGCGTAATTCATAGTCTTCATAGCGAGCGGGAAACGCCCCACACAGCCCTTTCTGCGTGAGCATACAATTCGGATAGCTATTTCAGTCGAAGCACTGCTATTGTTTACATTATAAGGTTTTCTTTGTCGATGCCCGTATTCGTATCATTGATGAATGAATTATTATGACGATGTATATTAATTATAATACATACTATATTCAATAATAAATCACTCTCTTTCTGTACAGAAATAACATTAATTAGTAATACGTCATGGAATTATTGCAAATAATTTTTGTTTTCTTAATAGATAAGAAAAGAAGACAAATGAAACTAAGTTGTAAATAATACTTAATTTTAAATTTGACGCAGAAATTATTCATTCAATTAGTTAACAACGTAGCATTACCATTGTCTAATTTAATTCAACTATTTCCATTAGACTCCCGACTCCCTGGAAGAAGCTTTAGTATCAAAATAAAAAAGTTTGAACTTCATTACATGATATACGTAGCTAGTACGTCCGTCTGCAAATCCGTAACAGTACAGTACTCTATTTTCTTATCTATCTATATTATAATAAAAACCTAGAGGTAAAAATTCTTGTACTTTTTTGAAAAACGCAAAAAAAACAAGTCAGGGATATGTTTTGAGAGTAGTAGAACACATCCCCATACTTAAAAAAATTTGCATCTCTGTCTGTTTGTTTGTTTGTTTCGACTGACCTCCTAAACGGCTGAACCAATTTAAATGAAAGTTTACACGAAGGTATTTTAAATTCCGGAAAAATGCATAGGATACTTTAAATCACTGACAGTTAACTGATTCCCGTGGGATATTCAAAAAACCTAAATTTAATGACTGATCTCTGAAACTATTACACCGATTTAAATGAAATTTTGCATGGTGGTACCATACATCCCCGGTCAGGATCTTAAATACTTTTAGTCACAGAAATTCCTGTAGGATAGTTGAAAATCTAACTTTATTAGATCACGTACAAAAATGCTAAAAGTATATCGACTAAAATGAACCTTCTGACTAGGAGTATACGGACTACTTTATTGAGCAAAACGTCATAGTAGGGAAGGTAAATAGCTCGATTTGCAGTTACTCAAACGACATGGAATCGGAATAGAAAGATTACGCTAAATAAGAAAAACGTTTATTACACTTTCTATATAAGTGAGGGGACAGCGATTAATACAAGAGGACGACCTGGTGACAAGCTGTTAAAGGAAAAAGTAATTTGACCGTATCAGTTATTCAAAGTGCATGTTAAATAATAAAAAAAAAGTGTCCCTAAAAAGTGTCATTGTAACGATTTGGACCACAAAGTTATAATTAATCTTTGTGTCTGTTGAAAAACACGTAATCTTGAGATACTTCAGCGTGTTACATTTTTATGAAGGAGGTTCAAGTTGATATCGAAGTCCTGCTGTATAATAATCTGTATTTTTTTTTCTTAACCTATATCACCTCACTGCTGGGCAAAGTATCCTCCAAACTCATCTACTGCTCTCTGTCCAATGCTTGGACTTGCCAGTTCTTTGATACATGGACCAGATCGACATACCACCATTTCTTGAGTCTCCTTCGGCGAAAATCGTCTTCAGGCACGTGTCGGTAACAATTCTGGTCCATCTATTGTTCTTTATCCTCGCACATTTCACATCACATTCCCCGCCCATTGCTACATCAGTTTTGACCAACAACAATACCAGCGCGGGAGTGGATGGTGGTATATTTTATTTTCTCTTTTAACTTAATACCTACGATACTTCGCTTCATAGGTTTTTGAAAAACCTTGAGTTTGGACTTCTGATTTTCGGTGGAGGACCAAGATTGTGCCCCATGTGTTAGGATAGGCAGTATGAAAACGTCGATGAGTTTGAGGTTCAGTGATATAAAAAGATCACCCTTCATATACCGATTCATGGACCAGAAGCTTTTCCAGGCGTTGCCTGCTCTACGGATTATTTCTTTGTCCTGCCTGTTTTCGAAGGAGACTGCCTAGCCCAAGTATATACTCCTCTATATATTGCTTTACCTGCCTGTTGACTGCAATCCACCAAATCAGTGGTGCTGTTGGTCATGACCTTGGTTTTGGATCTATTTTTCGTCAGTCTAACGTCGACGCTTTCTGCGCTCAGTTATTCGAGCATCGACTCAAGTTCTGTCGATGTAAACGTATTTCGACTAGGAAAATGTCATCTGCAAAGCGAAAGTTTATCAGTCGCCTATCCTCTACACCAATTCCTTTTGTTGCCTAAGAACATCATAGTGACCTGAAGATATCGGCTGTGCTTTGTTGGTAAATGATTTGGAGATTTTTTATGTATGCTTGTTCGACGTTTTGCTGAAGAAGAGAAAGCTGATTGGATTTTTGTGGTTGATACCGTCAAAGACTTTTAAAATATACACGAAGACCAGGTACAAAAGTTTATTAAATTCGCTAAACTTCTCTTTTATCTGGTTTTCGGTATGCAGGTGGTCAGTTGTCCTATATTTGCTTGCTGGCTTGCATTGCTGGTTTGTGTTTTTCCAATTGATAGGCTGTTCGGTATTATCTGAATGTTCATATAGAGGGATATCGCTATTAGGAGATCGCTAAGCATATAAGGGGGAATTTATAAACATTCACGCAAAAATGTTGGATATTCTAAAATTCCATTTAAAAATCTTACAAGACAGAGTCTGTGTCTGATCAAGACTGCAAAACCCCCGTTGGGCTCCCCAACTATCACGTTTTTAGCTGGCAAGTCATGTCAAATATTGTCAGATTTGATATGAGTGTTTAGTTTTTGGTTAGTTCAAGAGATGTCACTGTGCTTTATTACTTCGCAATATTGCTTCAAATAGGTACTTAAAGTAATTAAAAAGTTCCATTTTATTAAACTTGCGTTTTAATGTTATTATCTCATTGTTTCATTACGAGTACAATACAATCTACGAGGAATAAAGTAGCAAAGCAAATACTAATATAATTCGTCATATGGCGACACACATCCTTTATACACCGTGAAATTTAAGTGGTTGTTTTCCCGTGGCAGAACGATTTGCCTTTAGTAATACTATAGATCATTCAAATAATTCCACGAAAAAAAATGTTTTTTTCTTCTATTTTTCAAAATAATAATTTTCCAACTCGAAAACGAGAGTAGCTATCGTTCTTTTATAAGATGTGACATAATCAGGTACTGCTTGCCGCATGAAATCGATGCTTAAAGCTGAAGAAGCTCAACACCCTAAGTCATAAAGCAGTTCGAACGTGCTTTCGAGTTTCGGTTAAACCTTTCGTAAAACCGGCATTTATTGATTTTAACAAAAAAGAACTGCACAAATCTATTGTACTACTAAGATAGAATCATTTTACTGCGGGAAAACAACCACTAAAATTTCACGGTGTAGATACTTTAAGGCAGTGGATCGGTATCGGTGTATTTTTTACCTTTTGAAGTCGTCCTGATATCAAACATCAGTTTTGTGTACTAACTACATAGGTACAGTATGCTGTTTGCAACCATTGAAACCTGTTTCTGTCAAATAAAATAAATCTTTAACGTGGTTTTATAGTTCTAAAATGCGAAAAATATTTAGTGAGTCCTAGCTACCACTCTCCTCATCTGGCTAGAGCATTGCTTGGACAAAAAAAAATATTGGGCGAGTGAATCCTCTTTTAGTTGGCCGATTTGTAATGAAAAATTTAGTATGTTGTTTGCACCTATTAATCAGTAAACAATTTTAGGTTCTTTCCTGGATATTAATCTAATTAATGACTAAGTTTAATTATATTTTCTTTTCTTATAGTTCTTATAATTTATGTGGCTTTATTTATTTTACCTGTAATTACTTTAAAAAATGCTTCCTAAAATCAAAATGCTGGCGAAAGTTACTATTCCACGCAGACGAAGTTGCGGGCACAGCTAGTTTATAATATTGCTCATGATTCATTTACCAAGTTATATCAAAAATAATCACAATATTGTAGTAACTACAATAATAATACTAAAGAAACATTTCAGAAGTTGAAAATTAATAAAATGAAATTTTTTCTATAATATTATATTATTTCAGGTGTTTCGTCGCATTACAGAATTATGCGTATTAAACAGATTTTTTATAATAGGTACGCTGTATTTCACACAAAGAAACTATAGTTCTTTGTGCTATTGATAGATGGCGTTATTAGTTCTTTACGTATTGTTCAATACAATTCCTTGTAGTTTCTGTTAAGTGAAATTAGACGATGGACACAATATGGACGCAGTACAGTATATCAGACGTTTGCTATACAGCCCTTTGTTCTAAATGGATATTAGTGCTTATATATCCTGAATGCCCAACAGGGCAGGGCAGCTTAACAAAGCTGAGTAAAGCTCTTTTTAAAATCCTCATATTGATTACTTGTCTACTTACAAGGAAAAAAATATTTTAATGTTCGGTATAATAGAATAGAATGCATATAAAACCTGAATTCCAATATGTGCCATTCGATTTTCTAAATATTAACTCGAAATTGGTACGTGATATCGAACCAACTCAGCCTGACTCATTTCACGGATATTTCGTTTAAAACTCAAAATTCTGGGAAGACTTCGAGTACCGATAGTATATTACGCGAATTTTATCCGTAAAATGATTTAAAATGCGCAGTGTTCGCGCAAATAGTACACAATACTAGATCCGAGAACCTTCCAGATATGCGATTTCAGTATCAAGCCGAAAATAATGTTTGCAAGTAGGAAAAAAACACTTGCCCTAAGGCCATCCGTTAGCTCTACGTAGAGCCGTAAATTTTCCCGCGAATCCACCATCAATTAGACGCGTCGCTTACCGTGTCAATCTGCTCTACCCTCTATCGGGATGCTTTTGTTGTCTTTGCTCTACATCCTAATCCTGGACTGCAGATGAAACTGTTGTGAAGTTGTATAATAAAATGCTAGTATTCTTTCTCTAGAGCGTCGATGGCCTAGTATTTAAGGACTTTTAGAGGTAGCCAGTTCACATATCGACACGAGCCAATATAGTATGCTATCAAATTTGAAATTCATGTACGTTTATTCAACGCTCCACGCTATGGTGAAGGAAAACATCTTGCAAATCTGTGAAGAAATTCTAAGGTCGTTTTAAGTCGACTAACCTTCACTTGGCCAGGATGGTTAACTAAGGCCTGATCAAACACCCTTATTTAGGGTAGGCTATCGCCCCTCGGTAGGGACGTATTGGGCTAAATAATAATAATAATAAAATAAAACATTATCTCTCTATATTGTGAGCCTTTGTTGCTCTACATCGTAACCTTGAAATTCGCATAATACTGTTCAAATGATTATGTGAATAGACTGATGCGCATATGGTAATTCCCCTGTCTCTTCAGCTAAGGGTCATGGATTCTATGACAAATAATTAAGTGATGAACATCGATGTGTGCCTCATGTCTAGGGCTTCAAACATTTGAGTATATTTGTGTATTCCAATGTTGTATCTAATAACCCAATTGAACTGCTTCGTTAGTCTATTGGTAGCAAGTGCTGCGTAAGGCAAAATTTGTGTGAGTTTTTCTGTAATGAAATTACTCAGACCGGAGTTAAGAAGTTGGCGGTTGAACACCCGGTGGTCCCGCGCCCGATCTCTCATCGGTCATGTCGGATTGCCGTCTCACCGAATTATGAGAGTAAAGGAATAGAGAGTGCACTTGTGTTTGCGCGCACACTTGTGCACTATAATATGTCCTGCGTACTTGGCTGGCTGATCTCCATTAAGATCGGCCGCCATGGCTGAAATCGGTCGGACGCCTTATTCTAATAACCTATCCACAATTGCTTATGCTACTTCCCACAATAACAGATTAATAAATGTGATGTTGTTTGATTACTTTTTATTTCACTTAGTTGATTGGCTTGGTGGAACAGTAGTTAGTGACCCTGGCTGGTGGTTAAAAGAGTCATGGGTTCGATTCCCACTCGGGACAAATATTTGTGTGATGAACATCGGTGTCTGTTCTGTGCTTGGATGTGAATTTGTATTTAAGTATGTATTGTATATGTATGTATAGTATATCAGTCTGTGATGCCCATAGTACAAGCTCTGATTAGTTTGGGGTCAGATGACCGGGTGTGGAAATGTCCCAGATATTTATTTATTTACGATATTCTCTCTCTATACGTGGCCTTTGTTGCTACAGGTACGTTCAATGGTTTTGAGCTGGTAACTATGTACAATGTGTATTGGCCAGTTTCAAATAACATTGGCTTGTTTGCTAGGGTAGGCTCTAGTTTAGGGTAGGCGAGTAGTAGGTTGGGGTAGACGTAGGCCTCTCGGTTGATGATGACGATTTAACGAATCTGCATGTTATTTTGTCTTGAGTAATCAAAAATCATTTTCATAAAGGACAGCCATGAAATGCAATGCAATACGATATTATCCTAAGTCGATTATCACGGGGCTCACTTATAAATGACCAGGAAGCCACCCCGAATTATACTAAAACAAATCGCGCGTAAAACATCGGATCGTATCACAAACAGCGTTACGAATGAAACAGTTCATTTTACAAATTATCCACAAAAAATATCGCCATACAAATTCGCATTATAAGCCGACGCGGCAACATATTTTATTTCGTGCCAAGCGTTGTAGATTATGCCTTCTTGCCACGGAATGCCCAATTGGTCCGCAAACAAGTCGCTCTACCGATCTGTGTTCAGGCTCCTGCCATAGTACAGTGAGGGGCAGTGAAGAAGGTTATCTTCAACACTTTACAATTAAATTACTATACAATTAAGAATATACCAATGTATATTCTTAATTGTATCCTTCCTTAGTTGTCTTTAGAAAGTTATAGTTATAGTTAAATGTCAAATGTGTTTAATGCATTCCATGCTAAATGTACATTTATGAACATTTAGGTTCACCTGACTATAGCCTATAGAATTACAAGTTTAGCGTGTGTGTAGAGTTAGGAAATGGGCTCATTTATTTCATCTAAGTATTATGGCTTGAAATACGGTATTTTAATAAACCATGATTTTGCATACATACCTAAAGCCTACTTGTGAAGCCAAATTGTGTGAGAGAACGACAAACCGTATGAGTTAAATTTGGCGATACACGCAAAAACATCGGTCATAATTCACTTTTATTCATCTTATACTGTGGTTCTGCCCAGTAGATATCACCACCAGTATAACAAGAGCCCCCCCTCCCCCGCCAGGCTACATACATCAGGAGAATTGAAGACGAACACTGAATAGCAACAGGGGTCTCGATACAGCGGCGGTCGAAACAACCGACCGTAAGATTTTACGAAAATTAACTTTAAGGGGTACTTCAATCTAAACCTTTAGGAGATTAGGGTTTCCACGTAAGCGTATACATTAGACGGTTTGGGTCACTCGTGTGGTTTCGCTGCTTTGTTGGTACTTCGAGTTCGGCCATTCGATTGAATGCAAATAATGGTGACCCGTTTCAACGTGGACCGACTATAACTTGAGTCGATTGTGGGGATCCGGCCTTTTGTTTAGGTGACGATGATATTATGACCTTGGAAGGGCTAACTTGATAACGATCGACGCTTATTACCAAGTCGTTATGTGAATATGGTTGAAGAAACATGGTTTGTTACTATCGTACAGCGTAATAGATCTCCTTCGCCCGATGATAATTTAAAAGATTAGTACAAGCCCTAGCAAATGACAAAAGACTATAGTCGATTGTCAGTAAACATAGCGGTGCTGGACCCCAAGATCATTCTTCATGGTTCGTTTAAGATTCGTAATCAAAGAAAGGCATCATGCTTACCCATTTACATAATTATACTTATATCACTAACAGCAGTAAAATTGTTATTGAAATTAAGTAACTAAAGCTTTCTGCATGAAAGCTTCTAAAATATGATAGAAATACGAGGTTGGAAAGCCTTATTCGAACCAATAAGCTTTATTTTCAATCTATGCGTGCGATTAAAATATCTGCTATGAAAATAATATAGAAAATCATCGATCATGTTTCCTGCCATTATTAAAGATTTTTTTATATAAAAAAAGAGATTTATGCAAAGTTCATAGCGTAAAAACTATACACATTAATGTTGTTAAATATATTTAAGTATATTTGTGTATACCACTGATATCTTTTGGTACCCACTGACACAAGTGCCTAAGCAACTTATTTCAGAATCGTCGTCGGTTTGATGTTTGATATTATTTTCACACTTCTTATAACATTCATGATACACCTTTGGGTACCATTAAGATTGCCTGAAACTAGTATACACACAGCGTTTCAGGAACGGGGTATTGTTATTGGCTTTATGTCCAGCGAAGGGATTACTTGATTAACATGGGCTTTAGCGGCATCGCGCCGGTTTATGGCAATTTGTCATCGGGAATAGCCCTATTTATGATTTGTACTCGACGTTTTGTGTCTTGGGAACTAATCAAATTGATGGATTACTGCTGCGAATCAGCTTCTTTCTGATTCTGCATACGCACGCATCTTGATATAGACTTTAAAACCTGATCAAAATGCTTTGAAAAACTATTAGTTTCGAAAAAGTAACCATTCCACGTTCCTAAAATTTTGGAGATAAGGTTTTAGCGTTTTCCATAGAGATAGCCAAGGCTATGTTTGTTAAAAAAAGAAAGGTAGTCTATGCTCATTAAAATGGTACAAAACAATGCGTTTAATTAGACCTAAAAAGTCAACAACGTACAGGAGATAATAATACTGCTCAAGTGCATGCCAACAACTGCTGAAGCTTTGTCCAAGTATCTATCGTTCTCTAATCTGATAGTGACTGTGGATTATGACACGAAAATCAAATCCAACGTAGTAACAACAGTTTAATTCTTTTTAAAAACAAAGTCTTACCTTTCTTTTTGGCCAGACCCATTCGTTACATTTGAACTTGAAATTTCAGACAGACAGTTCTTAATCCTCCAATTCCTGGTCGCACAGTAGCTCTACATTGCAATAACTGTTTCGCCCAGTAGAGTTATGCAGATTATGTTGTTCGCGACCTCTCAACGCCTGTCTAGACATTATCAGTTACACTGTGCACTGAGATCGCATCCGTGCTGCAAGACTAATTGATATTGATACGTAATTGGTTCAATGGGTAAACTTGTAGGCTGTTGTTGCATAAATGCTGCCCGACTGTTATGGACTGACTCTATGGTGCGTTTCATAGTGCCCCGACCTAGGGTCAAGAGTCATCCGCTATCCCGCAAGTCCGGTGATGATGACAAGGCTACTCCAAGTCATCAATAGAAAAAATGTGCCTCTATCTCTTGCACCCGAAGTCGTAGGTTCGATCTCCACCCGGGACCATTATTTGGGTGATGGATATCGTTCTAAACACAAGTTCGCTTTATTAAAAACGCATGGAATTAGATCAATGTATGTGGTGTTGTCTGATATTTATATTCGTTTAAATACCAAGTGTGAGAGCCATCTGATCCCCCGCAAGTACGCTGATGATGACAAAAATACTGTAAAAGCACTGTAAAAGCTTACACAAATACAAACTAAGCTGAATCCTTCTGCCGTAGACGTCAGTACGAATATGCTAGTTTACTCCATACTGAAATAGGGATGGTGAAACAAAAAGTCGTTACCGAGCGAAAGATCAGACAAAGGAACCGAATCTAGGTCGTTGAAGATCAAAGCAAGTAATTAAGAAGTGAAGAGCAATTACAATTATTAAATTTCTTTTACACTAAGTCTGAATTTTCATAGTTATGGTAAAAATATTAATACCCACGCTTTTGTACTGAATAAGTAGTAAGGCGTGGGTAGTTTAATTGCTAGGAGTCTTGGTTTCTGATCTTGACAGTATGATTTTATATCTCAGATAATGTTCTCTAAGAGATGTATTAACTCTTTACCTGGTAATGGCAAATAATTTCATGAAATCGGTCCAATATAATATTCAGAGCCAAAATAAATAAATAATCAAATATTTCCTCAATATCCTTGCTAATATTATAAATGCGGAAATGTGCTTTTGGTTTCTATTTTTATGTGTACTAAATAAATAATAAATAATAATTTATAAATAATAAATAATAATAATAATAAATAAATAATTTCTACTAAATAAATCTTTTATCTCGAAAATAATTAAGGTATTTGCGGAAAGCCTCTATTTTTCTTATAATATATGGCGCTGAATGTGTTTTTTAAATTATGCGAGAAAAAATACTCTTACACTTGCTCTTGCTTCGTGCAAATAAAAAAAATACTGTGTAATGTGTAACACAAAACCCATAGAAGGCGAGCTATTAGTTTATCGGCAAAGGTAAACTCGTGAGTAAATCAGCTGATTTAGAATTATTAATACTACCACTATGTTCCAAATTTGGCACGGTTCCCCTATAAAGTTACCGAGATCAGGCACTGTAATTACCAGAAATGCAAAATTGTAGACGGTTTTAAGTGCCCCTATAGGCACATAGAAAGCGTTAGAAGAATTAATAATGAAATGTTGAATCGAACAGCTCGATCCCTAAAACGGGACTTTTTTGTCTCGCTCCCTCTCGCGCCAGATGGGACAATAACGACCCCTAAGCTACACCATAACCACAGATAAAGTAGTTTTGTATACGAAATGCACAGACAGGTGTGCAATGCAATCTATTGATTTTATTGTTTTTTTTTTATTTGTTCTTCGGTTTGTGGTTAAAAATAGTTTTGAATAGGTTTTTGGGAATTTTGAAATTGAAATTGAGACGTACCGACTTTGGAAAAATAAATAGTGCAAATGCATGTTTTTTAGTCCAGCTAACTAATGTTAGCTATTGAAGAGTAAGAATAATATTGTCGAACTTAATCAACGTTATCACCGCAGAGCAAAACAAGATAATTTGTTTCATAGTTATCGGACAGTAATATATTATCACAGTTCAATGTTAATTTGATTTATTAAAATACGTTTGATATTTATTTTCTTTTCAAATAACAATTTACTTAGTACCTTATATTGCCTGCTCTGTGACTTTGTATGCGCTAAATTGATTGAACTTTTACAGTGCTTACTAGAACAGTAAAAAAATAAGAGTATGTGATCATAATTATAGCAACAAAAAAACAATGTATTCTATATTCCTCGCAGCAGAACTAATCTAGGTCGTCATTCTCCTCTAGCGAGATGCTACGACAAATAGCTCTTTAAGTTATATCCTCAACTTGACTCATTCCACGATTCGAATTATAGGTCTGAGGGCCTACCATGAGTTAGCTATCGAAAACTTACGTACGTTAAAAACCTATCGAGTTGTTTTTGTCATACGGCCGATTTTAGTTCTTCGCGTAACTACCAGCGGCGCTGTACAAGTTTTTAATAGACATATTTACGTAGGCGATATCGAGTGCGTAAGTTTTAAACTCATGGTAGCCCTACAGATCAGATTGACTTTATGTTTATATTATATTTTAAGTTGTTTTAAATATTATTACTTTTTTTCTCACTAGTTGTTCTACTTTTAAAGTTTCATACCTACTTTGTTGTTCACAGATATTATTTTAAATTATGTGGTGTGCACTTATTATTGGCTTAAATACTTTATAAGTTACCATAAAATCTTCTAAAAGTGTGTATTCAATTTTAAACTGTCGTGGTTACACAGATTAGAAACTGAAACTGTCCGGGAAATATCGGAAGCTCATTAAAAACAAAACAACATGGTAAATATCCCGGACAATTTCAGTTTTCTAAAGCGTGTCATACTTTGATACCTTTTACCAAATAAGTAAATAAAAACTTTCAGTCATAACCTGTATCAGAGTTACGAGTAGGTATTACTGGTAGTAATAACATAATATCGATGTTATCTTAGACGTATCAACAGAACGCAACAAGGTTTAATTGTCAGTCAAACACTATCATGGCAAGACAACAAGTTTGTTCCACCCTCAAAGGGCCAGATGAAAAACTATTAGGGCAAGGGCGAGGGAGGAAGCGGGGTGAGTGACCGCGGATGCGCCACGCGCCCTTAGCCCCGCGTTCGGTTTCCGCCCGGCACTGTCGCTTGAGGCAGGGCTGGAAGAAGGTTAAAGTTACATTATTGAGTTATTATGAGCAATCGATTTATTGGAGTTATAATGGTAAAGTTATATGGACTATGAATTTAGCACTGAAATGAAATTAAATAATTTATTGTGCATGAAATTCTTTTGCATGTCAAATTATTAGTAAATTATTTACAAATAAATAATAATTATGTACAAGTTACCGATTCCCGATTTTAACATACCGACATATTATTATTGTTACAATATTTCAATAAAGACTCTTTATTAATAAAATAAATCCGCTGCCGATGAAGTTTATTTAACGAATCTGTTTCGAGCAAAATATAAATCGAATAGTTCATTCAATGTGTATCGCTATACGGGAAATAATACTACAAAATATGGGTCTTTTTTGGAACAAAATGTACAGGATATACGATTTCACATTCCAAAGAGAGCACCTAACGATTTTTGGTGAACAACATAATACGCGTAATCTTTTTTTTTCCTGAAAAATATTTATAGCTCAAATTTTAATGATTTCCAGATATATTATTGTAAATAAAAATATTAAGGTATAATAACGATATTGCCGATTACTATTAGCATTACATACGAAATCTATTTCATTAGGGTTTGGTTGTAAACGTAAAATATACATTTTAGTCCGCAGCGACTAAAAAGTATTAAGGTTAAATTACTTTAAAGAATCAAATTCTGTCAACCCTGCGAACGTCCCAAATGTGGTGTTGATAGCTTCCAATGTAAGTAACGTAAGTGGTTTAAGCGTGAGGTGATTTCCTTAAGACTTGGACTTTTTTTATTCTCACAAAAGCTCTTTATTCGTAAACACTGAATGTCAAAAACTATATGTCTTTTGTTATAGAAACACGCCGGTCCTTAGTAACACCCGAAACCAGGTAGTTGATGGTTTATTAACTAAATCCTCAGATACATTTGACCATCAAAATATTTCATTCGAAAGTGTAAGTTCTTTTAAGTTCAGTGGGTATGTACCCGCCCATATGTATGTATGTGCATTATTATGCAAAGTAAAAAAATAAGTAACTAGCCATGACTTTTTTACTAACAGGTATTTATTTTAAGCACTCTTTTATTTTACCTTAGCTTTTATTTACTATACTTTATCACCTATTCATAAAACGTGTGAAAAAATACGTGTGCCTAATATTGCTCGTTCTTTCACTCGATAAATTGCATCTAAGTTGGACAAAGTTCCTTCGCAATATAACTTACATACGCATATTAAATAGATACATTATTATATGTCGGTGTTATTTGTTACTGTGTGCGTGTGGGAGGTCGTTTTTTAGGGTCATATAATGTATAAGAATGCGTAGTCCCCTTCGCACTTATCCGTTTATTGGCCGGACGGGCACGATAAAAAACACGGCTGAATTACAATTAGCTTTGCATTTTTGATGTCTGGCGATAATTAGGGATTGAGTAAGATTCTCGTATTGGCTGGTATATGGATAAGCTTGAACATTGTCACGTTATGTACCTCAATAAAAATATAAACAAGTAACAGTAGATTGAAGTTGAAGCCAGTACGTTGAAGCCAGTACTGTAGTAAATATATCTATCAACTTTTCTGTTAGACTAGAAATAAACTCTCTGTACCAAATTTCATCAAAATCGATTCTGTTTAGGCGTGAAAAAATTGAAAGTAGAGCTTTTCACAAATAAGTTGTCTTATTTTGTCGTCATCATTTTATCTATGTGTTCTATATACATTTACGGATTGTTTTATACGGGCTTTCGATTTCAAGTTTTTTTTCTGGAAGAAGGGCTAGAGAAATATTTGTGTAGGTTTCGTAACATGGTTACGATTATAGCTTTAGGTCTCTTTGTGGGAAATGTCCGTAAAGAATGACCAGTTTCGGTTCATATTTCGGACTGGGTTATTAAAAGTCAGTGACTAGAATGTCGCAACTAGTGACTAATATTGTATTGCTATTGTTGTATTTTCTGCGATCGGTAAGCGATTTTCAATTTAAACTGTATTTTTAACTGTATTTTGGGTGAAATATATTTGATTATCCTCCTAATTTATTAACATTGCGAATTTTTGTACTTTCGGATGGATGGATTCTTTTTGTGTAATTATGTGGGAAAACTACGACGAGTTAGATATAATATGTATTGTATTTTATCCAAAATATAACAAAAACTAACTCCATGCACACGAAGTCACGGGCAGACGCTATAGTAAATATAATTGTTAATATAAGTTCAGTAATTAACAGTCTCATGAATAAATTTCTCGCAACTGCGACCGAATCTAGTGCATTATAAAGGAAACATCCTCCGTTCAGAAATATAATATTTCCGTACTTTCGTTTCGTGTTCCGAGTCTTAATTTGCTGTTCTGCAGCTGCATTACTCACCAACAAGGAGTAATGTGTGTTGCGAATACTATTTTGTTGCTTTTTAGGGTTCTGTACGCAAATGGTAAAAACGGGACCCTATTACAGAAACTTCGCTGTGTATGTCGGTCCGTCCGTCTATCACCAGTAGCGGTACCATGAGTTGGCTATCGAAAACTTACGCACGTTAAATACCTTTCGACTTGTTTTTTTTCATACGACCGATTTTAGTTCTTAGCGTAACCACCAGGGGCGCTATACAAGTTTTTCATAGACATATTTACGTAGGCGATATCGAGTAGGTCACTTTTAAACTCATGGTAGCTCTACTGAATCCAAAGGGTAAAAACGGGACCCTTTTACTGAGACTTCGCTGTGTCTGTCCGTCCGTCTACCGTGTCCGTCACCAGGCTGTATGACAAGAAGAGCAAAACTATGGAAATTTCTCAGATGACGTTTATCTGTTGCCGCTATAACAATAAATACCTACTAAGAAAATCATGTCAAGAAATCCAAAAAATTAAAAAAAAAACAAATATTTCAAATGTTTCATACGAAGACGTGATATTTGTAGGGAATACTTAATATTGGCATGGAACCCTTTGTGCCCCTATCCGACTCGCACTTGGCCAGTTTTTTAATAGTCTACCGGCGAATGAATGGGTAAATAAATGAATGTATGAACGGTCGGCTTTTGAACGAAAGCTTAGGATGTAAATACTGTTTAACTGTAATTTATGTAAAGATTTCGTTGTTCTTATTTAGATGACTGTAATGAACATAATACGTTCTTGATATGGTTATATTTTTATTTGAGTTATCATAATACACCATACAGTAAGAACTTACAGTTACAAAATAAAACATTCATTTTATTAATTTTATTTTTAATTACAGTACTCTAAACGTTTCTGCTCCTAAATTATTTTAGAAATAGTATCTATTATCCTTAATGTAGATTGTTTTATCGCTCGTGTTTATAACAAAAACTTTTTACTACTCCCGTACGTGTTAACAACTTTAGTGTCACAGATGCAGTGCAGATGTCGCCCCAATCTCTGATAATGACCGCCAGTGATAAACACTTTATCTCCTTAAAAAAACATTGTGGACAAAAGTGGTTGAGAATCAACATTATTCACCACCGGGTAGGTATAATAACGGCCTACTAGTAATTCCATTTCGAGTACGTGCTTGTCTCAGAGTTGCGCGTCCATTGAAGCGTGGTTATGTGAAATTGAATGTGTTAGGTGAACGAATAATGTAGTACATTGGGTGCAATATTGTAGCAACGGGATTAATTCGCATGCGCTACGGTCAACGCGCCTGTTTTCTGTTCCTATTTTGAAATGGCAGAATGCGGTTGTGTTTTGTTCCACTTTCGCTCTAAAAAGGACGGATTAGGTTCGAAAATGGATTGGGGGAGCGGAGGAAGAAAAAACGTTTTGAATAAAGAATGGCGCTGGTTCGCGACAGGGTTGCCTTTCGTAGGTTTCTCGTACAAATACGGGATTTGGGGCCTGCTTTACGAGATCAACAATAAAGGCAGAACAGTAGTAGCTTAATACAAAGTTAAGTGTATAAAACTAAGTATATAATTCGATCCATTTAAGTTAAGTAAGGTTTTAATAAATAACGCTGAGATTAAGTTTTTGAGATTACCTGTTTTTTTTATCTCGTCTTTGATAGAGACTCTTTATCAACTAGTTAGTAATGTTTCCAGCCAGCTTTCCATCCTATTGCTGTCAATTGTTTGAGTTCAGAAAGAGACTGAGTTGGATTTTCAGCGTATAGTCCAGTCATTTAAGCTTAAATTAGGTAAGAATCTCGGAATTCGAGATACCCAGCTGTAAGTCTGTAAATACTTAGATATTGACACCCTAAAAGTGGTCTCAAAACCTACATATGGTAGGGTGTACGCAACTATAAAATTTTCATGGTCAAATGTCACAAATATCAGTTTTATAAACTTTTGAGCAAAACGGGAAGTTTTATCATAAAAGTGTGTAGGAGAAAATTACTTATCTTCTATTTATCTATAAAAATTGTCTGTACGTTTTATTCCTAAGATTCACCATTTCAGAGATACAGCGATGCAAATAGTTGAAAAAGTTGTATTTTAAAAAGCTTTCAGACCCCCGTGCGATTGTGCTAGACAGTTAAAATTTTCACAACTGATGTATTTCAGTAGCCTCTATAACATCTAATACTAGAAAAAGCTTAAAACCAATGTTTAAGTGGGTTCTCATACAAAAACTATGGATTTTTTTTTCTCACACTTGGCCGGTTTTTAACGTGATTACCCCAGTAAACCCATTCCAGACGACACCTTTTATACGTGAAGAACACGTTGTTTATATGGAAGCCTAGTTAAATAATTGTTTTATGTTGTTTTTAGTACTATACATATACGTTTCAGTACATTTAAACTGCTTATTATGGGTCAAAAAGTACGAAATAACCAATTATTAGAATTTCTGTTTGAAGTATAACTGAAAAAAAATACATTTTAAAAATGTTAACTGTCCATCTAACTCTATTATGAACGTGAAGATCCATATTAACCAAATTTAATTTAATGAAACGCAGAAATCTTAAGTCTTCTGAATACTGAAAACAACACAAAACAATTATTTAACTAGGCTTCCTTATAAACAACGTGTTCTTCATGTATAAAAGGTGTCGTCTGGAATAGGTTTACTGGGGTAACCACGTTAAAAACCGGCTAAGTGTAAGAAAAAAAAAAACACAATTTTTGTATGAGAACCCATTTAAACATTGGTTTTAAGCTTTTTCTAGTATAAGATGTTATAGAGGCTACTAAAATACATCATTCGTGAAAATTTTAACTGTCTAGCACAATCGCACGTGGGCCTGGAAGCTTTTGAAAATACAACTTTTTCAACTATTTGCATCCCTGTATCTCTGAAATGGTGAATCTTAGGAATAAAACGTACAAACAATTTTTATAGATAAATAGAAGATAAGTAATTTTCTCCTACACACTTTTATGATAAAACGTCCCGTTTTGCTTAAAAGTTCATAAAACTGATATTTGTGACATTTGACCTTGAAAATTTTATAGTTGCGTACACCCTACAATATGTAGGTTTTGAGACAACTTTTAGGGTGTCAATATCTAAGTATTTACAGACTTACAGCTGGGTATCTCGAATTCCGAGATTTTTTCCTAATTTGACTGGACTAGTAGGTATCTGAAACGATCGTTGTATGGTTGACATAATTACCATAGTGCCATAATGCGGTAGAGTGTGTGTAGTAGTGGCATTGCACCTTCACCCATGAGCAGCGGTTGTCATTCCACCATTTTCTCGTCAGCCACCAGGGAGTCGCTTACACAGCTGCAAAGGTCAAGAGAGAGTAAGTGCATAGTTTCCAAATTCGAATCTGATTTTGTCGCTTTGTGAATGTCCTGCTGGTACTCCTGGCAGCCCTTTTTTATGGCGGTGAAATGCTTTTCGCACCGTCATTGGGAGAGGGGGTTCTCTTCGAGTGATGTGTCGGACTGCCGCGGCTGGCGAAGAGATGGTAAATGCCAGCCACGGCTCCTGGGCGGGGTGCAATGCCCAGGGGGTTTACCGACTAAAACACCGCTGTGCCTCATCGCCGTATGGCGGGGTCATGGGACTCTGACCTAGTCTTCTGCTGCCAGACTTAGTAAAACGAATTTATATTTTAAAACGTGAAAGTAGGAACATTTATTTTTTACAATGTACTGCATGTTGGGGTGTGACGTTATACCACTACGTTCACTTTGTATGAAAAGTGCAAACGGTCAGAACACGTATAACTATTTCAATTTTGTTTGTATGTCGAAACGAATCACACACATCGATTCAGATTATCGAATACTTCAAAGTTACGTAGGTAATTACCTAAAATCATTAACACACTCCATTCCTGGCAGGCAAAAAAAGTAAAAAAAAAGAGTGCACAGATTCCAAATTCGAATCTGATTTTGGCGCGTTCGAATGTCCTGCCGCTCCTGGCAGCCCTATGCGCGGGTGATCGGTCGCATTCGGGCGGCGTCGCCGGCGGTCGGCGGCCGCACGTGGCTCGGCGCCGGCGGGAAGCGCGGCGTGCGTCGATACCAGCTCGACGCGCCCGTCACATCGAACTTTATGGATTGTGGACCACAAATTGATAATCGTTCGATAATGTTTAACACTAGGATACCAGAGGACTTCATACCACATTAATGTTATTTTTTTTACTTTTTGCAAAATTTTATGTTAATAAAAACAATTCTTCTGACAATAACAAACACAACAAAAAACAGAATTAGCGAAATCGGTTCAGTTGTTTTCGAGATTTCCGCTGAGAAAAACATTCATGGATTTTTAAATTATGCTACGAAAAAACAGTAACAATTTCATATACCTACTTACTAACCACCAATTATGGTCGCAACCTCACCAAATGGGATCGAACTCACGACTTCAGAAGCACTATCGCGCTATTAAAAATGTTTTTTTTTTCATATTATAAAATAAGTAAGTATGTCAAAGTAGAATATATGATATGCATACATAAATAGATGAACACGAAACAAATACAATATAATGTACATCGCAAAAATTCTATTCCAAATCAGGATCAAACGCAAGCAAGCAAAGTCTCTCCCAAATGCAAATCGGCAAAACGAATCCATGGATAATCGACTATAATATCGGTGCACCTACATACACATGATCTATTCTAAATTCACTTTCCTTTCTAGATACCTAATAAAAACATGTATTTTATTGTAATTGCCATCTTGAAGCCTGTTAACCGCACTGCATCATAGTTTTATTGCTTGTAAACAGCATCTAATTTAATTCAAGTTAAGTGTGGAAATCTGTATCAGTATATAATCTTAAGAAAACGGCACAATAATATAGCAAGCAAGGTTTAATAACCTATACGCTCAGTAGCCATTGTCGCCAGACAAAACACAATAGGTGAATAAAAATAATAATTGACGCACCAGACACACATACAAATATATTGGTAGGTTTAGTATTGTTTTTTTTTGTGTAGTTTTTTCTATTTAGACCAGACAGAGATAGATTGAAAGAACAAAGAATAGAGTTTGAGTATCCCCGAGACGTAATGGAGAAATTGAAACATTTTAACGTATTTAGTATTAGGCAAAGTAAACGGATTGTTAAAATACCTATTTAATACATTGATTAGATCGCAAATCAGAAACATTGTTCAATTATGAAATCGGAAATAACCTGTTAATGTACTTATATGTAAGTGGGGAATCTATTCGAGCAACGCCTTAGATTTAATAGATAACATGCTAGCTCGCAGAATTTGATAGAAACTGTTTCATAGTCGGTTTGTTCTTTAAACCAAAGTAGTACAATACAACTAAATGTCCAAACGTCTGTTCACAGGTCGGTATCCGATTCAGAGGGGATTACAAGTGTTTTATTTTTCTTATTATTTTTACGATAGTATGTTTTATATTTTTGTTTCATACAAAAAAACTTATGATCCGACCTATGGATCTTAGCTCAGCTTCACAATACATTTAGTCGACAAAGAGGAAATGGTGTAACAATATTTAATAAGAATATTTATTTACTCATGAAAGGAAAGTTAGTGTAAGCCTGTGAACTTTATATTTATATTCTCAACTTCATCCTGATGTCATTACATCGACATTTTTTTTCCTAACTTACTATCCATGATGGCTTGGAGTAGCCTTGTCATCATCACCGGGCTTGCGGGGGAGTGGATGGCTCTCACCCCTAAATACATCGACATTATCGTCTTAATTACTATGAATGAAGAAATGCGTGACCTAATGAATGAAGAAGCTTCAAAAACAATGAGAAGAGGAATTTACCTTGGCTACTTTTTTTAAAGAATAATCCGGTCGACAGAGATTTTGCCACTTGAAGCAAAGTAATGTTTTTTGAAAGTTTTATATGCGCTAAACATGGATATCTTGAAGAATTTTTTGTATTAGCTCATATTATTGAGATATCCCAGCCTAAAAATGGACAAAACGCGTTTTCGGGTCGCTTTCTGAGACATGTTGTAAAATTTCATATACTTTTGACAAACATTTACAAACGAGTCAATAAAGTGTACCTCTTGCTCTTAAAAATACCGCTGCGTTCACTCAGATATCACTTTATTTTTTCAAGACATTAAAATAAATATCTTGAAGTAAAAAACGGATATCTGAGCAAATCAAACGGTAGGTATGTTTAGTGGCACGTTACGTTTAATAAATTGACACGGTTGTAAAAGTTTATCAAAAAATATATTGGCTACATGTCCAAGAAAGAGACCCGAAAACGCGTTTTGTCGATTTTTAAGCTGGGATATCTCAAAAATCTGAGCTAATAGAGAAAAGTTGTTTAAGAGGACCATGTTTATTGCACCGAAGTCATTCAAAAAACCTTACTTTGGTTATTGTGGCATAAAAACACATTAGTTTTGTTGCCCAGTGAACAAGATGATCTCAGTCCACCTCATGGTAAGCAGTAGTGAGATCCACCTATGAGGTCGATAGGCTCAATAGAACATATTGAGCCTGTAGCATTAACCCTGAAGACCTGCTAAAATGCAGTTTCACGCCCCGCCTGAAGAGCCCATGGTCATAGGAGGGAGGGAAAACATGAGCTGCTACTTGGCCACTAAAATTAAAAACATGACATGTGTAATGTGTATCTCTGTTTTAATACTATAATGGTCTGTTGTCGTAGCCACGATAGGAGGAAGTGAAACCAGCAATAACAAAAAGCTGAGGGGGCTTTTGAGCACTGTTCCCAACGAGGTCCTGACGTCATCAAAGCATCAATTCAACATAGCTATGTTAGTAGACGAGGTTTAATAGTCTGTATAAAATAAGAGTGACTACTTCCACACTGTATTGAAAAGAAAACCGGCCAAGTGCAAGGCGGAATCGTGCACGAAGGGTTCCGTACCAATTATGTAAAAAAACACGTTTATGGTATGGGGACCCCCTTTAGTATTTTATCTTTTTAAATTTTTAGCGGCAACGGAAATACATCATTTGTGAGAATTTCAGCTTTATAGCTATTTACGGTTTATGAGATACAGACATACAGACGGACGGCGGAGGCTTAGTTATAGGGTCCCGTTTTTACCTTTTAGGTACAGAACCCTAAAAAAGGAAGCGATGTTATAGAAAATATTGGTACGCATTTAATTGCTTCATAGAAAATATTAATCACAACAATTCCCCTTCGCGCTTGCACCGTGATTTAACCTAACCCTACAACGATTAGTTAGCCGAAATTCCGCCCGTTATTCTAACCCTGGTTTAGGCCCGGACCAAACAGCCGGCGATATGTCAATAAATTATTATGATCCCCTCAAAGAGTTATTAATCAACAGCCATTATGGAGATCGAGATGAATGAATGCGCTGGATCCAGACGAATGGCGGCGATAGCCGGGTAGAGATGGTAACGTAGTGATTTTTAGTGCTACACTCGACGAGTTATCTATTATAAAATGAGTTATTGAGGAACGAAGTGATTTTCAGAACTGCCTCACTCAACTCGATAACTGCATGGCCCCGCCTGAACGGGGACTTATGTTAATTAAATGAGTTATTGAGTAACGTTATGGTTTTTAGAGCTGCCTCACTGAACTCATTTACTCATTTGAGTTTAGAGAGGAGTCATTGGGTAACGTAGTGCTTTTTAATGAAGCCTTAGTATGCACATGAGTTATTGATTTGATTGCTACTCATTGAGACTCAGGAGTACACTCATACATACATTTCAATTTTTTTGTAGCTACGCTTGCACTAGCAGTCCTGGCAGATCTTTCAGATCTTCTAACTATTAAGTTAAAGTTTGTTAAATTCTTGGGCAATACCCATAAATACTATATTTATGTTTATTAACGGCTGCGCGATGCTCATTTCGGCATTCATCCGCGAAAGGATATTGCCGATTACCTACTTTAACTGTGAGATGTAACTTGTAATTTAATCAAATGAGTTAATTCAATGAGTCAGCGCATCTCCACCCATCTCTAAAAGCCAGCGTGACTATAGTACGCAGATTGAGGACTCTTGACACTCGGTGCGCTAGTAAACAACAAGGTAATTGAAATGTCCGCTTTGCGGCCATTCTTTCGGCGTTGACAACTATGGTGCGAAGGATTAAACTAATCTCTGGGTCTTTGTCCATCGAATCGCAATTATGTGGAACTGTATATGCTTTAGGCTTTAACTTAGTAATATGAAATTGATGTTTTCGTTTATAACTTTAGAAAAGTTAACGAATCTCTGTTAAACGAGTGTTATGTAAACTATACGGTACGGTGAGATGAAAGGATTTTTGATGGTAGAGCCAATTTTGAGCTTTTTGAAGCTTTGTTTGGAATCTGAAAACTCTGTGTATGTAAGATTAAGTTTCTTCACAACAACCGTATATCATAAATAAATACAATCTTATCTTGAACAAATAAAAATTTCACCTGTCTATCTATCGCGCTTTTTGAGATAAAACCCGGTGACAGAAGGACGTACGGACAACAAAGTCATAGTAAAAGGGTACCATTTTTGCTCTTTAAGAGCCTTAAAACCAATTTATCAAAACATTAGTTGTATGATTGATTCTTGAAAATTATTTCATGAATGAGTGGCATGTAGCCGAAGAAAATTAAGTAGATTCCACCTACTCTACCTCAAGTATCGGAAATGCCTACTAGGCTATATTTACAGACGTGACTCCCTATTAGCCTATGCCGACCTTGATACTAGGTAACTATGTATGTATATCATTATGTGTTGTATACCGACGATCACGATCGTCGCGTGTTCTAATAATCGTTCGAAGTACTTCGGAAGTTTCGCGGAAAGGGTGAAACTTTGCGCACTTCGTTTTTGATTACAGCTTTTCGGAATTTTAAATGTCACATATTGCTAACATTTGATTTGACTAGCAACTTAATCAATTAAGTTGCCTTACTTACTTACTACACAAAAGAACAATGTAGCGTTAGAAGCCGATGACCACTTTTCTAAGTTAACGCTTATATCATTTAGCTGATGATATAAGCATTGACTTAGTCAAAAGTGGTCATCGGCTTGACTTTCGCGTTCTATCACTTCAAATATATTATGTAGCAAAAACCATAGTTTAAATATGTTCTAAAGATTAGTTGGTACATTATTTTTATGGCCCAGCCAAAAACATTTGATATTAACGTCGATGTGAAATTCCAGATTACAATTTACACATATTAAATTTACTAGATTACATACTTTAAATAACAGATCAACTATCTCATCAGCGATCTTTTTTCGTATTTTATCCATACGTCCATCCATCAGTTCATTTACAGATCTAAGAATTCACTTCTTAGATCTGTAAATTAACTGATCCATCCATTTAGGAGGGGTGGAATGCTGTTTTTAATAGCAAATGTGCCGCGAATGTAATGTAATACATACATAATTAATTGCTTGAATTCTCATGTCGGTACTAGCAGAGACATTTGTGATATTAACATTAAAAATTGACTGGCTCACTAATGTTTGCCATACTTATGTTGTTACAAGTAACTCTGTAATGTAAAGTGCCTGGCTGTTGAATATTCGATGCAACGGCTGAGTGTGCGTTTTGTTTAGTTATGTTACATATATCCTTAATCAAGTACCTATACTAGGTATAATCATAAAAGCAAAAGTAAACCTGTCCCCACCTGTCTGTGAGTTATACCTTCATGCTTGTACTTAAACCGATATCATTAAAATGTATTAATCAATTCGAGGGAGGATAAAGGCTTTTTAGCCTACGGTGCAGTAAAATCACAAATCACAGTGTAATGTAATGATAACATTATAAGCTAAAACTATAGTCAAATTCTAGAATATACTATAGGTAAACTTAATAGGGTAGACAATAAGGGTGGTTGAAGATGAAGCACTGATCAATATTTCATTTCCTCTTGTAATAGCTACAGCATACTCTGTACTGTTGATTTTAAGAGTTATAAAAGGAAAATTCTCTAATATCAGATAAGAGCTAGCGGTAGGTATAATAAATAACACGATGAATGATATCCTTTACTGGGAATGGAGAGAATCGTTCTCGCGACCTTGTTCTGTGTATTTTGTCTTGTATCTAAAAGCAATTTTAGTTGTTTTAATATCACATTTTTTAAGTTAACAGATTTAACGACGCAATTTTTATTGCAAATTCCAAATCTTCGTTTTTGTAGGTACTTATATTATGTGAAACCTGATTTACGATAGCGATTATTGGTAACACATTTCTAAGGCTTCTCGGCGGAATTTGTTCTGTATATTATTTCAGAAAGGTTAAGGTAGCGGTCTTTGTAGATTGTTGTATTACTGTTGGGTATAAACTAATTCGTTGGTAAGTATTATCTATTCTAGACTGTATTTTATTGGTATGTACTTCGAGATTTTGTAGATGTTGTTAATATTTATCCGTGCTAAATCTACATCAAAAACCCAACATCAATCAATACAAAATCAAAGTTCTATCTTAAAGCGCAGGGTCTTTAAGTCTAACAAAAAATCGTGCAAAGTAATCAGTGAATTAAAAAAACTTTATGAACCCATATACAACCCAGGTTCTAACATACAGGTGTACAGAAAAGGCATTACGTTTGAGTATCGGTATACAGCGAATGAATAAAGAATTCATTGGTCGTTGGGCATTCGTATTGAGCGTACAATCTCACAAATGAGAGCTCCGATATGTAAGGGAATCCGATGTATGCCTCTACACAAGTGGTGGTGTTACGATTGATTAGGTTCCTTTAATTTATGCGTGTTTAAGTGTTTTCAGAATGGTAAAACTGGAATGTGCAATTGTTGGTAATTACGTCAGTGTGTCTGTAATACCTGAAGAGTGAGTCAGTTATATTGTGAAGGAAACATTGTTTTTTTTCGCCTTTCCTCTGTGTGACATTATTTGTCATGGCCAGCAGCTTATATTTCAAGAAGCATAGCAATTAATATTTTCCTTTCATATCAAAGATTAATTTTGATAAACGTGTTTGTATTAATTTGATAACCTCAAAGCTGCATAGGTATAAATAATGGTGACATCTTGAAATTTAAATTTCCAGAATATCTACACAATTGCGATAATAAAAAAGTACTGGTAACCAGACATTTCGTCTTCTAACACAAACCAAATTGCTTGCAATGACTTTAACTACGCATTTGACTCCAAACAATCACAAAACCGATTCACGTGAGGTTTGTCATAGCAATGACATTGTGATTTGCTTTCACGTTTTGCATTGAGGAGGCGCGCAAAAATTGCTCATCAATTTACTTTGCTTGTAAACAACCGACCTCCTACTCCCACGACCGAGGTGAATCAATCCATTCAAGGTCTGCCCTCAGTAAAAGGTATAGCCACCTCGTACCTTGCCTTTGAGCTCTCCATGCCAGCAAAATCAAAGCTAAGAGAGGCCTAGTAACGCTGGCTCTATGTGAGCAAGTTCCTTACACTACGGTTTAGTACCTACAGATGTATGAGCCAATTTATTATGGGGCCCTTTATGGGAACTAGTCAAACTAATGCGCTATAGGCGGCTTATTGAGAAACAGATCGAGGGACAGGTTGTGTTAAGTTGATCTATTGCTATAAGCTGTAATTGATAAGTAGGTACTATTGTTACGACGATTCGTGCGCTCAATAAGAAAATATTGTGACACTTTTCATTGCGTAATTTACGATTGTCATTTATTTTATAATTATACGATCAATCCTGGTTACCATGATTGAAACAAAGAACTGTCACCGTATAAAACAAAAGATATTTCTGTCTCACGACGAGTGTAAGATCCGGTTTATTTTGGGCCATCTATAGTTGTTTTAAATGTGACGTCATGAATATAAGAGGGGAACGAATTGCGCGTAGACGTTACGTCACTACCGTTTTAAATTTTGTGACGTCATGCTCAAATTAAGAGAATTCTTTATGAGCGAAGAATTTCTTCACATAGTACAGGTTGGTTGCTTAGTATTTAAGCAATTCTGAAAATAATTTCTACTATTATATTAATGTCACACTTAGCATATATGCCTTACAATTGCGCCTTGCAGTATAAGAATGAGTTAATGTCTTGCGATATATGTATTATGTAATATCAATATCATAGTTTCTTATCAGAGGTCGTTCATCATAGCAGATAGATAATAAATAGCATTCAAATCTGTTTCGCTTGCGTGGCATAACAGTTACAGGTTAACTGAAAAGGAAATTCAATATTTGACGGTTAAAGTGTCGGATAATATCAGAATTTAAATGGAACTTTTAAATTTGGAATCTACTTAATTATACTCAATGGACACTGTCTCTATATCTTGTTCCAAGAGGGTCGTGAGTTCGATTCGCACTCGGGACAAGTATATGTATGTATGAGCATCTGTGTATATGTTCTGTGTGAGAGTGTAATTTATATATTTCAGTTTATTTGAGTACCTATAGCACTGTTGTTTTTGATATCTGTAGCATAAGTATAGATCTGATAGGTTTTACTCTTAGTAGTGGTATATTTTCATTTTTAGTCTACATTCAGCTCACTTAAGCATTTAGTGTTTATCTATTAAATATTGTGCTCTTAGTTATAAGTTTATTGTGTATTTGACTTGGCATGTTTTATTGTTGGTAAACCAATAAATAAAATAAAAAATTATAAAATAAGTGCTTAAGCAACTTTCCATGGGATCAGATCAACGTATGCGATGATGTGTGATATTTATAAAAAAAAAGGGAACAATCGTACAATACTCGGCGTAAGTATATTATATTTCGTTAGAATTAATACTTTAAATGAATTTAAACATAAAATGAAAATATAGGGCAGAAAGGCTTGACCCCCTCAAACTTTTTTAGACTGTACGCAAGTAATTTGGCAACTTTTTATCGGAGGAGGTCCACCTCGCGCCAAATCTCTCGTGAATATTTATATGGGCTCAGGCGGGGCCCGCGCCTTTGACATTCAAGCCTCATTCTATCCGGTAATCTGTTTATTCGTCGGTATCCCGACGTTGGCGAGATATACTCTATTCTCGGAAGTGATATTTGTCTATGCGCTATGGCGGCGATAAAGTTCAAGTGATGTAGCTCGTGTATGGTACCTTTAAAGACAGATTTTTTAAACGTATGCAGTAAATTAAAAGTTCAAAACCGGTCAAGTGCGAGTCGGACACGCGTGCGAAGGGTGCCGTATCAGTATTATGAAAAAAATAAGTTTTTTTGTATGGGAGCCCGCATAAATATTTTTTGTTATAGCGGCAGTAGAAATACATTATTTGCAGAAATATGTCAACTGTCCGTCACCGTTCTTGAGATACAGCCTAGTGACAGACGGACGGACGGACCAGCAAGTCTCAGTATTAGGGTCCCATTTTTATCCTGTACAGAATCCTTCTTTTTCTTCTTCTTCTTCTTCTTATCGTATGGTTGATGAACAACCTGGTGTCAGAGCTTTTTTTTAAACCGCCCGTAGGCCTCTGACATGGCTTCACACACCGTTGAAAAATCTCTCAGGTGTGCTGGTTTCCTCACGATGTTTTCCTTCACCGTTAAAGAGTGAGAGTATTACAGAACCTTAAAATCATAATATGTTTTCGATAATGAAATGCATTTGTTACTACAAAAAATGCAACAATGATACATTTGTACAATAAAAGTCGGCCCAAAAACTACAAAAGTAAAATAAGTGTGCACTTTTTGAGGTAGAAGAGTATGGACTATATGGGCTCTATTCATCACTCTTTTTGTCTCTACATCAAGCTTGATTCGTGTTACATAATACGGCTAATACATTACGAATTTAACGGTAATACGAAGTAGGTATTAACTCCAATCGACTGCGGTTAATTTTATTAGTTAGCTAAGTGTTTTCTTGCCAGGTTAGAGAATAACATTTGCCCAACAACGAATAGAAAGGGTAATGATTTGTTGCTAAGGCAGCACGCAACGCGAGCCGGTCGCTAATTACCTGTCGCGGGTAATGAACTACAAGTAATTCTGTAACTAAAGTAATATATAATTTTCGTAGGACTACCATTTTAATATACCTAGAGTATAAAAGGTATTACTTACGTATAACCTAAAAATTATGCCTAATTTACCCCAGCAATGCCCGGTAATGACAGCATTTCTGCAGGCCTTTAGTGTGAGAGCGACTAGACTAATAGGTCACATTGTGCCTGTCGACCTCATAAGTGGACCTCATCTCCGCTTACCAGCAGGTGGATTAAGGTCATCCAAAATGTCGGAGCTGAGAAAAATCCCAAAAAGTTTTGTAAGCTTGTAAGAGTATTTATCGTATTATTATTACTAGCTTATAATAAGCTACACTTAATTTGATATCAATGTATGTTGGGTTCTATCGCACCTATAAATTAATCTGGATGGATCGTGGGTGTTCCGTTTAAGCTTTTCTCTTGAATGTTGTAACATTAGCGAGAAAATCCATTAAAAGGATACAGACTGTCCCTATAAATAAAATATCTTTAAGATGAACATTATTTCTACCACAAAGACGTCAAATAGAAGCTTTGTACAACAACACTGAGGTATAACGCTGACAGTTCGATATTAACTCTTATGCCAACGCAATAAGAACGTACGAAGTCCAAAGTGTTACGCTTGACTAACTGTTACACAGTGCGGATATGGTTTGTACCACCATAGAGTGTTCTACAATAATAATACCCTGATTCAATAGCCAACGGCCGCGCTTTACAAACAACCTTATTTTTTCGAAAAGGATGTCCATATCTCGAGGTAAAACACAATGATATCGACAAAAAATGACACCTTCGTCCTACCTGCCGTACGATCGCGCGTGTCGGCTGTGGCCTATTATCAGACGATACAGTGATACCCGGGCAAATTACGGTGTCGCAGATATGGCGGGGAAAGTGGGGGCTACGCGATTCGGCCGGGTTATAGTAGCGTGACGTGACGCCAGAAATGCCAGAGTACGTAATCTGGTACCGTCCGATAGAGGGGTCTACTTGTCTTAATACAGCAAAGTCAAAGTCAAAGTCAAAATTTCTTTATTTATATAGGCATTCACATGCACTTATAAATCGTCATTGCATTAAATAAATAAGTAATTCTACCACCGGTTCGGAAAGCCGATTCTATCGAGAAGACACCGGCAAACTGTCTGGCAAACTGCAGCGAAACTGTCTTTATAATTTAATGAAGGTAATCTACAGAGCTTAGAAGTATTTTTGCTTATTACAATAAATAAGTACTAACGAAGTAATCAAAATCAAAAATACTTTATTTGCATTATAGGCTAGGTTTATTAACTATGCACTTATAAATAGTCTATAGAACAATAGTATGATTCTACCCGGGCGGTTCTACTGAGAAGACTGGCAAGACACGCAATACGTGGAAGTTAATATTTTTTACCGAATCAGGTAACAAATTGTAATCGGCCGAGTCATACAGGTTGTTTTTTTTTGTAAAATGAGTTATACCATATTTGCAATTAAAAAAATTAAAAATTTGCCAAGAAACAATCGTTTAGGGGTTAGGTAGAGTCGTAGCAGTAGTAATCTTTGAACATTCTTAGCTGAGGTTTCAATTAAAATCCAATACATTAAGACGCCTCACGATGTGAGACATGAAACAGTTACAAAGCTGTCTGTGACGTCATAGGTACGACCTTACATTACTTTTATGTTTCAGACACATATGTAGGTCAAGGTTTCCTATTTATTACCAGTCACCCTAAATCCACACCTAAATATTCTTCGAAAACGTATCAAATGTTTGCAGATGAAAAATAATATTGTAACCTTTAACGCCTACACTCTACATACGTTATTTGAATCCCCAGAGACAAGTTACCAGTGTTTTTAAGAAACAAACGTAACGTTGGTAAGTCCGTGACGTATAAAAACGGTCTCGGCCCGCGATGGCAGGAAAATGAAACAGAAACATGATTATCACCGCACAGCTGCTAGCGAGGATGACGTCACTAGACTATTTACCGTCTACCGTTTACATTGCTGCCCTTCATCTAAGCAACTTACGACTTGCACGTAGTCAAGCAGCAATGGTTGCCGCGCGGTGCAACTTCGAAGTTCCCGACCAACCACACGCAATGGTCTCTCTACTCACACATAGACATAGCCGAGTACATCTATGTGTGAGTACAGTGTTAGACAGATTCTAATGAATGGAAGAAATGTTTCGACTGTGCCCCCAGATTGACGGTGACATATCCTTTGCTATTACAAAGGGACTGCTTCGAAAGAGGGTACTGATTAAGAGATCGTTTATCGTAGTTTAAATTGAACTCTACCGATATTAACCGAGGATCAAATAAGATAGTAACAATGACATACATATTTGATTTGATTTGTTGGTAAATAGAAGTGACTCTAGGAATGTTCCATGAAGCTTGTGTCAGAAAATTACTTGTACCCTGTTTAGAGGAATAAAAATGCTATCACTGATTAATGTAACTATGTACGTTTAAATTTCAAACGTTTCTTTTTGCTACGAGTGAAATTTACCAATAGTAACTTAAAGAAAATATCAGAAAATTCAAAATGGTTCTGAGGGCCTACCATGAGTTGGCTATCGTAAACGTACGTACGTTAAAAACCTATCGAGTTGTTTTTTTCATATGGCCGATTGTAGTTCTTCGCGTAACCACCAGGCGGCGCTGTACATGTTTTTCATAGACATATTTACGTAGGCGATATCGAGCGCGTAAGTTTTAAACTCATGGTAGCCCCACTGATATGTATGTTCTAATCCATTCCACATGAATCTTAACTGTGCCGTAACTGTTTTACAAATATTTTTGTATACTGTTAAGACATCATAAGTAAACATGACAAACTGTAATTCATACTTCACTTGAATGCGTGATAAGCACAAGGATAGTTGTATTTCAAATCCGTCTTGCCACAGCTTTATCTACATAATATATGGAATTCGGTGTTAACAAAAAAAATTGTGACGCATTCCGCATATAATAAGTTCGAAGAATTCTTGTTCTGTAAAAAATCGAGTCATTACGGCTTACAATAATATTGGGACGGTATTGTCCGTCGAATCCCAACTCTTTAACGGCCTTGACTAATGTTATAATTGTGACTTAAGGTCGGTTAGGACGTGGATACACAGGCGCTGTGTGTGCGTGCGTCACAAATTCCAGGTGATATGATGCCAATTCTTTGTTCTACGCCTCTTTGAAAGAATCAAAAGCACGAGCCGTGATAGTTTTACTACCTGTTTCTGCGGAGTGGAACCTTAATGTAGAATCATTTTGAAGGGAGAGTTCGGCTCTTGGCAGTACATAAAAAAAGTACGAAAAACGAGAAAAAATCGCAACTCACTACCAATACAATACAACAAACAACTACATACGTTCTGGCTTAGTATGTGTTACATTGAACGCGATTTTGGCGTGGGTTTGATTCACGGAGGTAATTTTATTTTTATTTATACTTAGATGTGTTTCAAACAGCTCGTGCGATCTTTACCTTACTTACTCAAAAAAAATTTAATTAAATCTAATTTTACGGAGTAAACTCGCGTGTATTGTTATTCTAAACATATTAATTAGAGACTCAACGCTTCGAGCTCTTTACAGCACTCGTGATCACCGGGCAAGATGACCTTAACCCTTAACTGGTATCAGGGGTCAAAATTTACCCCATTGCAACATATTTCATAACATAACTATGCAGTTTTATTACCTACACTCCGGCGCATCTAGCTAATCTCATTACGTCACGGGATGCGGCGGGCGACGGACTTTGGTCGCTCTAACATTACTGGGAACAGAGGTACGTACCCTGTTGGGGTCAAAAATCACCCCCGACACCAAGTATAGCGATTTACATGGACACTATATTGAGAAAGTTTTTTTAATTTTTTCAATAAATAACCATAGTCATGGCCGGTTTTTTGAATGAGGATCAAATCACACAATTATTGGAAGACGAGGATCATGAATCTGGTCCAGAAGCTATTCCTGAAACCACAACAGCAGCTGTTTGTGACAACGAAGACATTAGTGATTGCGAGGAACCAGAAGTAGATAGCTGTTGTGAAGAAAGTGTCTTACAATCAGACTCAGATTCCTACCAAAAAGTGGGGTAAATGTTCTCTTTTCATATGTAAAGAACATACTGCAAAAGCCATTATATGTACCAAATGTTACGTATTTTGTAGTGTATAAATTTCTCACTTCATAGCAATTTCGTTTATTTTGTCATTTTTTTTATATTTGATTGATCTCATTCAAGGTGTCTTTTTTTGTTATAACTATTATGTAAGAAAATAGTATAAAGCGTTATTTTGCCATAATTATTAGATTTTCATAGAATTTAGGACTACCAAACTCGACTCTTAAAAAATAGTGTTAAAAAATTAATAAGTTAAGAAATGTTTAAAAATAAGTTCTTTTTTTGTTTAAAACTTTAATAAAAAATGTTTGTACCTTAGATTAAAAGTGGTTTTACTATATAAAAGTAAATAGTAGTATAATAAAAGAAAAAAACATTATTTATACCTATTTTTAGAAGTGGGGTCATACTTTACCCCCGATACCAAATAAGTTGCCCTTTTTAGCGAATCCAGTTAAGGGGTTAAAATATTTATTAAACTGCACAATTTGTAAACTACACGCAAATATATTAATTACAACAAATCTCTAGATACTTTAACCGTGGCACAGACAGAATAAATTCTCATTTCATTGAATAAATCCAGTGTCATGGTGTCAAGAATTATCTCGATTATATTATGCTCAAGCCTCCACGTTATGGGCTATCTGCCGTAATATTTGGTGTCTCCATTGCCCATCAATCCGAATTTGGCAAGCGCAGTGATTATTCCAAGCAGTCCATCTGTACTATTCCGAATATTCATTACACAAAGCTAGAATCAAGTGCCCAGTTATGAATATCTAACTGTGGATTTAGTTAGGAATTGTTACTGTGTTTTGGCGATGTCAAAACGGTGTTTCCTGGACATGTAAGGTGGCCTGATGTACGTACGGTTGTTGTCGTCGATGTGGTGTATAACTTAACAGTTATTGACTTCTTTTCTTCTTGTATTCATGGCAAATCACCCATTTAAATTATTTTGTCCCGAATTCTGCGGCGCGGACCGCGTTTTCAGCGCTCATTAGCTAATTATTTGTTTAGTACTGTTGTTGAGAAAGCAGAAGTTAAAAAAGTTCTCCCAATTAATAATGAATGTGAACATTACTATGAATATTAATTAACATTGTTAACGCGGTGTGTTCTAATGTGAGTTCAACTTACATTAATGTGTCATTTAGTTTTTGATTTTCAAAATGTAATTCATAGGAACGAAAGTGGTGATGAATGATAATAAATATTTAAGTAAATTTCAGCTTTGTGCAAATCGCTTGCTTTTAAAGTTCTTGACTAAAAATAATGAGATTGAATTTATAAAAACCCTAGCTACGAGTCAGTCAAACAACTACTTATCTAAAATCTACGCTTAATACACTCAGGTAACAGCTGAATAGTTTTCTACACTCGAGCTAAATTTTACCAAAAAAGGTTTTCTAAAAATCTCCGAGAACAGCCTTACGGTAAAAGTTGTCTTAACGCGAGTGGCCAAGGTCGTTAATCGAACAGCTGTAGTAGAGGCCAATGCCACAAACACATGTTAGCATCGAGCGACCAGTTATCTTGAGCTCCCTCGCCGCTCGCGGCCGTAGCGATTATTATGAACTGAGAGGAGCGTGTAGGGGCCTGTATGGTTCTACCCCTCTGGTTTCGTTAGGAGCAAGGGGGCAGAAACGGAATCAATGAACTTGGTTGAGTCGACCGACAAAAGGACGTTTCGGCATGGCAGGTAATTAACTTAATATCAGTCCCTATTTTCTTTGATACAACACACTCAATGCTGTTAAACCGCGCAGAGACGTCTAGTGATATTCAAAGTGGAGTTTGGAGATGGCAAAACTCGGTTTCGATAAAGCCTTTGAACGTAGACAGACAATTTTTAGTTCAAAGATTACATGTATGCTACCTATCAGCCACATAAATACCTAAGTGGATTACTTAAATACAATCTACTAATCTGTTCCTATAACCAAAAATAACGAATTATTTTACTAATGTTAAGATAATTACTCATTGACATCGTCAGTCAGCTGTCTATATTTAAAACATGTTTACATCAAATTGATTTAAGAAACTCTCTTGCAAGTGTACAGAATTTGTGGTTCCTTTTTCATTACAATATGGCCCGACCAGTGTAAGTAAAAAACACGTGGTATAGTCAGTTATGGCAGCTTAGGTTAGGGAAGGCACGAAAAAAAGCTATTCAACATTACAAAGGTTTCTTATCAATCTGTTCGTCACATCTGCTTGACTGACTTAAAATATTTTCACTAAAATGATCTTTACAATCATTTGAAGTGAGGCATCACTTTACATGTTTTGATTTTAAGCGATCTTGGTTTAATTAGGTAACAAGATGTGTACATACGTTATGTTCTCATTGATCTATAATTAATCTACTTATACTAGTTTTAATATGTTTCATTACAGACTTTTTATTATGTAGCAAAAATCGAATACGACATTTCTTTTAACTCTATGATCGATCATTCCCAGCACACAATGTAGATGGCGCGACCTGCAACTCTGCAGTTACGAAGAGCACCAGAAAATCATATATAGAGAAGATTTCTTAATTATGTAACCCATATCTTAGATTAAATATTGTTTAGTTTTTATTATGACGCTAACAATGTTTTCCCTCGACAATATTAAAATAAGAGTGAAGATGGAATTGTGTTAATGATTGAGGTTATGTTTTAATCGGTTACACATAATTCAAAAAGAACAATTAAAACCTTTTAAAACGAATTTTGGGAAGGATTTTAACGATTGTTAGAGGAAGAGGTAAATAAATAACTTATTACATTTAACCTTGGCATTGATGAACATTTTACATAAATGCATGACTTAGTATTTTACATAAAGGCTAAAAACAAAGCATTGACCGGTAACTTCAAAAATAAAGCTTGGTACTTTTTTTTCTCATATGTAAGAAAAAAAGTTCCCAGCCCTTTTTGGAAGTTACCGGCCAATCTTAAGGATATGAAACAAAGCGTTAGAAAATGAGGTTTCCATAACCTCTATAAACAACCCTAATTCCCGGGCCAACGTGAATGTTAATAGGCGGAATATTCTCGAATAACGGAGCGAGTTGTATCGCGATGTCAAAACATTGGACCCATAAATTGGTGCGTGCCTACTTAAAAAACTTTTCCCGCGGAATAAAAATGAGTTCAATGAACATAAATACGAGATAAAATCGGTCTTCACTTTTTGCGGGCCGTCGAAACGTTTCGTTATGGTTGTAAATTAAATTGTAATTATGAAAACAGAAGTTGGATTGAAAAAGTTATTGAATGGAACGCGAATGGCCAGAGTTTAAGTCGTTGATGCAAATCTCCTTTCGGGTCAGTAACTATAACAAATTCTTATTAAATTGAGAGATTTCAGTCAATACGGAGTACATTCATTAATTCGTAGTACGCAGACTAAATACTTTGAATTAATTTCGAATTCGAAGTGTCAAGTCTTTGGATATTTTGCTTTTAATAAAAATATTCAATTTAATATTTTAAATTTAATGTTTCGTGATGTCGGTATTCATACTAAAATCAATAGCATCGCCCACACCTAATACACGTTGCGTGTATTTGAACGTTACGCCCAACTAACAACACGTATCATTTTAGTGTTAATTCAATTTCTTAGATCGTAAATGGTAACAACTGTTTTTGCAGACATCATCATGTGGGTATCTACATTGATTAACTAAAACTTCACAATACACAAACAATGCAGTCGGTAAATGTGTTTGTGTGAATGCAGCGATACTGGCGAATGATTTATAAAGCCCCGGAGCTTAAAGCTTGCACGCTACGAAGACGTGCTTAACTTTTAAACGGTTACTTTGAGAGTTACCGACTTAGCGCCTAATTTCTTGGACCGATGGTAATTGGTTTGTTTTGATTACATTCATATGTACCATCCCATTTATAGATTTGATATACAGACTGTCAGTATGTATTGATAACTTTATTAATTAAACCATCAACTTCGCTATTCAATAACAAATTTTGACATTCACGATTCTCAAACAAGTATGATACCAAATTCCTAAGAGAACAAAAACATTTTCGAATAATATGGCCATATTAATATGGCCGTAGATGTAACGCATGAAACCTAGCTAAATATATAAATGTACCTATTTATCTACATTAATCTCCGAAAAGGAGCTTTGAATGTGTTGCGCAAATAAAGCCAACCTACTGTAAGCTATGTTTATTGGGACGACATAACGTTGTCTAGTTTCTAAACAGGTATTCTAATAGTATGCGAAAGCGTTCAAAGTGAATATACTTATTATTAACGCAGTGACCTTGTTGCCAACTTGTACGACAGTGTTAGAAAAAAAAACAACCCTCTACTGGAAGTGAGACTCCCCGCTATGGGAAACTGGTTATTCTATTGCGCAAACTTGGTCGGGGTTGGTCTTAATGTGAGGGTGGTAAGGTCGAGTTTGGTTCAAGTTGTCTGAGTGTCAAGTTAGAGCGGGGGTCGATTACGGCACGCTGGGACCACCCTACTACAGCTTGTTTAATTTTACTTCGATTTGTGCGTCGAAATTAAGCGGTAGATTTATCCCTGCCTCCCTTGTTTAGGTTTTCTTTTCTATATTTTTATGTTAAGTTTAATCGCACGTTATTTGAGCATGGGAAAGTGTCAAATTAGTTTTGTTTACTATAATCCGAGATATGCTCCAAAAAGCTTATCGTAATTCGTTACGTAATCACGTCTGTTACCATTAGATTACCGTTTATTGACTCACTAGGTAGCGCCACTGTAGAGTAAGGTCCTAAAAACAGCTGTAAAAGTTGCTATTTATTTTTGCAATGAAGCTTTTGGCGTCTGACATCTACAACCTAATAGTGGAACTGGGGCTATTTCTGTTTCAGAACCTATTACATAAAAAAACGTATGGAACTGACAACTACTGATTCAGACACCAAATTTTCTACGCAGCTATTGCCACCCGGTTATGTGAAACAATCATCGGTGTAGGTCCCGTGTCTGGGTATCTTTTATCTATTTAAGTATATTTGTGTATTCCACTATTAACTAGTCTTTATAGATCTTCACGCGATATTAGGAGAAGCAAATACATAGCTACTTACAACTTACTTAAGCGTGAAGACCCATAAAGATTAATATTTAGTGTAATGGAACGCGAAAGTCTAAAATTTTATATTCCACTATTGTTTCTGATATCCGTAGTACAATTGCTTAAAAAAGCAACTTAACACGCAATTAGAACAATGATATTATGTGATTTTGGTAATATTATTAGTATGTATGATAATATATACAGTGTATGATTTGACGTTGGTTTGTAGGTGTCGACGTACAACAACGACCGTCTAGCTGACAGCGCAATCAAACTATAGTGGCTCGAAATATTTGCCTTATCATTTATTCCCATACTTAACAAATGATCATCTTTGACGCGACCACTTTAACGCCAATTCCAAACAAATAAAGCTAACCGATTATAATAACCTTATCGTGTAGGTGGCGATATCCCTGACCCCCGTGGCGGATCGATCCACGACTCGTTCCCCTAACGGTGACTACCCTCCATTTGTGACACTTCGCATTCGCGCCTGTTTGGGCGATCTTCTTGTTGCGATAATCTTGAAGTAATCTGGTAGCAACTAGGGTTATTGGATTAAACTGGGTTTGCTCCGCCCCTAGGACAAGTTTAGCAGTAGGCAAAGCGTCTAAAAAAGCTATTTAGTCCGTAACAAGTTTCAGAGATTTAGTGCTTAGTTTCGGATGACGTCACTATATAGTACAATTATGCCTAGGAGTGACGTCACACGCCCCCTCTTCAGAAGTTGATGATTTATAACTTTGTCAATGTACAATAATTATTTGAAAAGGTATGCGTCCTATATTTTTTTATGAACGAACTTTCGGACTAAATATTATGATATAATTTAAATCCAGTTGTCACGCTCATTGTATTAATCCCAATTGGAGCTGGTAAGTCCTAGTCTTGGATAGACAGCAGTGGACATGTTCACGCGGGCGGTCGCGATTTTTATATGTTTTTTGTGACATCGCTATCTTTGTTTCGATATACAACGTCTCATCAGTTAGATGGAGGCCATTTATATAAACACCACTCAAAATATCGAAAAATATGGGTCAAGTCTTTATACATGAGCTCTACCTAACTTTAAGGGAGTGGCTTGGAGTAGTATTATCATCATTGACGTTTTATATCCCGCATTATCATCATTGTGGATGAGCGTATGGACTCTCTAAGTATACCAAATCATTTTGATAACTCTCTACAGATAGATATAGAGAGCTGTAGTTACAGTGGATTAATCAATGTGATTATCTCTAAATTAAGAAGGCAGACTAAAGTGTGACGTCACAGTTGGGTAGGACTACACACATTTGAGGTTTTCGTAACTGACTACAATGATAACTTTTCTACTATTCTTGTCATCATGGACCGGATGTGCCGAAGATCATATTATATGGAGGACACTCAAAGTCGACGAAATCACTTTAATATCTTTTTTAGCACAGTACCTATAACCTTAAAAGCGTCGATGGTTAAGTTCGTTGCTTGCCATGCGAGTGGTCGCCAGTTCAAACCCGGCCACGTACCACTGTGTTTTTCAAATTTGAAATTCATATGTACGATTATTCGACGCTTTTACGGTGAAGGAAAACATCGTGAGGAAAGATCTGCACATCTACGAAGAAATTCTTAGGTTGTGTAGTCAACCAACCCGCACTTGGCCTGCGTGGTTGACTAAGGCCTGATCGCCCTAGTTTAGGGTAGGCCCGAGTCCCAGCAGTGGGGACGTATATGTGCTGATGATGATGATGACCTATGACCTGGACGCCCAGACCACAAATACTACACTTGTCTAAAAACAAGACCAAAAATCGACTCTACTATACATGCCAAAAGACACAAAAACCGTTAAGTATTCGAATCGCGACCGGCCCTTTCCGCAGTCCCGTTCTGCCCCAAAACAAAAATGGTCAGGTTAACTACACTCAGTAGGTACAGTAGTTTAATCAAAGAGGTTTTCTCTATAGAACTTATTCGTGGCTTCGATCGTCGCAATGTCGCGGGGAAGGCAAGCGAAAGCGTGACGTCACCACCGCATGATGTGCATACGGATTCGCTAGCGATTTGCACCAGCGAACAGTGTCTCTTCGCTATAGATAACTGTTATGGTATAGCATACCGCCATTGCACCGTTGGACGAAACAGTAGTATGAAAATAATGTGACCGGGTGTTTACCATACTCATATGTGGACCTCACAACCGCTTACCATCAGGTGGAGTGAGGACATCCTGAAAGACTTTACAATAATGTTTTTTTCCTAACTGACATACAACGATGGCTTGGAGTAGCCAAAAAAAGCGTCGATGGCCGGGGGTTACGGTTGCTCGCCAGTTCAAACCCCGCCACGTGCCACTGTGTTTTTCAAATTTGAAATTCATATGTACGATTATTCGACGCTTTAACGGTGAAGGAAAACATCGTGAGGAAACCTGCACACCTACGAAGAAATTCTTAGGTTGTGTAGTCAACCAACCCGTACTTGGCCAGCGTGGTTGACTAAGGCCTTATCGCCCTAGTTTAGGGTAGACCCGTGCCCCAGCAGTGGGGACGTATATGGGCTGGTGATGATGATTGGAGTAGCCTCGTTATCATCACCGGACTTGCGGGGGAGCGGATGGCTCTCACCCCTAAAGAAAAAAAAACATGAGGGTTTTTATCATCTTTATTATCATGTCACTTCCAGCAGTGCCGAAATATCCAGAACTCGTCGGAAATTCAACACTTGGTAAATATATCCGGTACCTACAAGTAATAATTTTCTAATGTGTGTTATCATAGCCTAAAGTAGTACGGAAATATGAAACATCGACTTCTTTATTGGAGTTTTAATCAGTACGAACCTATTATGAATGAGAAAGAAAGTCTGTCTGACACTGTGAAAAGTTATAGGCAACTTTTAACCCAGTTCTCTATACGGGAGTCTTACCTACTCGATAAACAACTTTAAACGGACAGAGTCGCGGGCAGAAAGGTAGTATTGTGTATGTATGACTGTACACACATATTATGTGATTGATATTACCCGTAATGATCATAGTTAACAAGTCTAACAATCGACAAATGGTATGATCAATGGTATATGCCTCCACAGATCCCCATTTAACTTATGCTTAAGTTAGTGATGATAATAATAGTATTTTCATACATTATTGTACTGATCAGGTAGATAGTATTAAACTTCGTGTGGGACAAAGGTGAAGTAGGTCACAGATAGCGGATACATTTATTTCTTTTATAAGCTTACTAATCAGAAATTGTACATATGTGAAATTAACAATAATGTTATGTAAAACTTTACCGGCGACCCGTCCTAGCTTCCCTTCGGTTATCATTGATTACTATCTATTAAAAATGCATAAAAATCCGATGGGTCGTTCTGTACATTTAAGCATTTATAGGGACAGACAGAAAGCGGAAACGATGTGTTATATACTATGTAGTGATATATACAAATGGCACCCTCCAATAAGAGTTCAGATGAAGCGTATTAAAATAAGGCGTCTGACCGATTTCGGCATGACGCCATGACATGCCGGCCAATCTCAATTGAGATGAACTGAGCAGGAGATTTTATAGTGCACAAGAGTGCGATTAAATACAAGTGCACTTTCTGTTCCCTTACTCTCATAATTTGGTGAGAGACAAATGAGATCGGGCACAGGACTGCCGGCAACCGCAAACTTCCTAACTCCGGTCTGAGTAATTTGACAGATAAACTAACACAAACGTTGCCTGAACTCCTACTCGAACCGGGGACCTCTCGGGCCTTACGCAGCGCTTGCTACCAATAGACCAACGAAGCAGTCAATAAGCGTATTATGAGCGGTATCAATCACGAATGTGCATAATCCGTTGCATCACTGCATCTGGTATTGTTTCGTGACGAGCGGGTCAAGGTGAGGAGGTACTGTTCGGAGCTCATCTTTGAGATAAACTTATTTATGTATTTAGTGGTACTCTTTAGTCCTACTAAATACATATCACTTAATGATCAATACATGCATCAACCTTACTAATATTATAAATGCGAAAGTAACTCTGTCTGTCTGTCTGTTACGCTTTCACGCATAGAGTACTGAACCGATTTAAACGAAATTTGGTACACAGATATAGTCCAGAGCCTAGGAAAGGTTATAGGCTACTTTTTAACCGACTGCGCTATAAGGAAGTAAGTTAAACGTCTCTACGCGGACGAAGTCGCTAACGGAAAGCTAGTATTGTATAAAGATGAATTTATCAGGATTATCGCTTGAGAAAATATATGGTAGTTAAAGAGCTAAATATTGTGTACGTAGATTATGTGGCCTTATCGCCCTAGTTAAGGGTAGGCCCGTGCCCCAGCAGTGGGGACGTATATAGGCTGATGATGATGATGATGATACTATGTGGTCCGCACGTGATTTAGAAGGTATTATGTTATTTTTATTTGTTGTTTATAATGCTATTAAAGCTCAATGTAAATTTTTAATTTACGTTAGGTATTATGTTAGTAAATGTAAAAAAACAAATGTTTTTTGACCTCCTGGAACATTATTTTTATTTTGTTTTTAGTAATTGTTGTTATAGCGGCAACAGAAAAACATAATTTGTGAAAATTACAACTATCTAGCTATAGCGGTTCCTGTGATACAGTCTGGATACAGGTATATATATTTACTTGAAAGGTATGTCACCACAATTTTTTTTTATTTTAGTACAGACATAATGTACTCAAATAAGTAATAAGGTTTGTTAACAAACAAACTTTTATTTTGGTGACAGACGTACGGATAGCGAAGTCTTATTATCCCGACCCTTTGGGTACGAAACCCTGAAAACGACTAATTATTTCTAGTTCAGACGATAATGTGAATAACGAGATGAGTCACATCTCGTCATTTAAATTTGTCACTTTTATCCCTATTAAGATGATCTATTCCTGACCAATACCAAAAAACGAATACCATCCATTCTACGCATACGAAAAACGACGACAAAAAAATATTGGTATAAGATTTTGGTATTAGAGAGGAATGGATCGTTAAGAGATACCTACACCCGCATACTCGTAACTGCAATATCGATTGTAATATGCACACATGTGTTGCATTTAAAGGCAGTCTGATATTCGGCTAATATCTTGACGCCCTTGCAGTCCTCAGGCCGAGACCCGTTCACCTTCGACGTGTTTATCTAATACACATTCATTTGCATTTTTAGTGTTCCGTATGTAAAGGGTAACAAATGTAGTAATCCATCGTAACGGGTTCAGTATTAATAATTCGTTGTCCGTCTGTCACTAACTCATAAACCGTGAGACTATAGTCTTAAATTTACAGATCTTGTATTTCTGTGTTATTTCTTTAGTTATCCTTTTAATATTATTAATGCGGGTTTTTGAAATAAGGTAACACCAACAGACACTGTTAAAACCATATAACATTAATACATATTAGCAAACGGAAGTACTATACATATATGTAGGTAGAAAACCTCTACTTCAAACATTGCTTAATACTGTTAACGGCAACAATTTGAGCACATTAGTGGCTCGAAATATACACATACTGAATTTGTAAATATTACTCGATATTTAAATGAAATAAAAATTGTATGGAACCCACATAGTACGTGAGTTCAGCTCGATCTTGGCATGTTTTAATCAAATCACTAGCTTCCGCCCGCAGTTTTGTATGTGGGATCAAGTTCATCAGGCAAGAATGTGGGAAAAACATTTGGAAACACCTGTTTTCCCCATATTACCTACAATTTTACAAACTGCCGTATTACGTATATTTTTTGTTTTCTTTAAAGTATATTTCATACTTCGGGAACGTATCTAAAGGGAATAATTGGAAACATGGAATTAATATTTAAAAAAATCAAACTATCCATGAAGTACATAAACTATAAGAACTAAAATTTTATCGACAAAACAAGAAACCCGATATGAGTGAGCGACCATAAACAATTATAGAGCTACTTAACGCGCCATCATTATCTGTGGCCGAAAGTAATGTGGCGGAGACATTTTTAATTATCGAAAGTAAACATCCAGGAATCTGTTACGGGACTTCATAAATGTAAATTGGAGGAGCGCATCCCGTTTACTGGCGCCCCCGCCCCGGTGGGGGGCGCCGACTGAGCCTGTGCTGCCAGGAGTTGGGGAGAAAGGTAACGCAATCGGTAGCTTTTTTAGGTTATGTGGGTTGCAGACTGTTTTTTTATCCAATCTATCCCAAAAGGCAAAGGAATCTAGCCCGTACAGCTTAGTCTTAAGTAGGTTGCTGGCTGTGTGCTATATTTGATTATTTCACTTTTTTACTGATAATAGAAGACAGAGCTTGGTAATAGTAATAGCTGGCAATGATAATAGTTTGGTTATCAAAGTAAGACAGCTTTTTTTATTTTCTAAGGTTTTTCTTAAATTTCCTATCCAGTTTAGGTTTAATTATAGTAATTGTGAATAGTCCAGATAGCTTGCTACGAAAAGAACGATTTGCTATTCGTAGCAAATCGTCATTTTCGTATATGATGAGTGCTAATATAATAATCGCTTTGGACGTCCTAATTCGTAACAATCGCAATATGGTTTTTTAAAACAACCATTTCATTTACAGCCAATGAAACAGTGCCTTGTAGTACAGTATTTCACAGATAATTACTTGTCTGAATATCGTCAAAGGCCCAAAGTGTACAAAAATCGTACATATTTGTTACAATTCGCGCGGCTGGGAACCCCGGACCGAGGACTGAGGCGGGCGAACACTACTCCACACGAATACGATATACTGAGACTATAACATACACATACACACTTCGTATGCCCGTGTTAGACGGTAGAATTCTTTGTTACCCGCCATCGTCTCTGGTAAACTGTTTAATGACGTATAGGGCCATTCGGAATCGCGTTATGAAACCATAATACGGTTTTAATGAACTTTTGAACGTACATTTTGATGGCGAATTATGGTAATTTTGGTTTAGAGTGATATTATTGTTATGGTAACAGTTTATTTTTATATGATACACAGATAAGGAAAAAGACATCCGTTTTAGAAAATCGATCCGTTAATCCGTTTAATTTTCGGGTATTTTGATTTTATACCGTTAAAAGAAAGTACAGAGATTGATAGATACATTTGTCTGTTAGTAGAGATTGATACAGGGTAAAAAATATGCTAGAATATTATAATGTAGAGGGATGACAGGGAGGTATTACATCTACCTATAAGTAATAATAACTTAAAGGTCCCATTATATAAATATATAACCTACGTAACTACGTAGTAACTTACGAATAGATGGACAAAGAGTACCGTAAATAGGTTTCGTGTGTACTCTGAGTCTATGAAGCTCAAAGAAGCTTTGAAGCTTTTCAACAAGGTTTATATAGTAACTTTATATTATACATTCATTAAATTACTAGCGAAATTGACGATTTGATTAGTGTGGAACGTGCAAAAACCTTTCAACAAATTTTCTTTTCTTTAATTCGCTACTAAACTAGAACACTCAAAGACCAACCTTCTCATGAGCGATTATAACATTTAATCCTCTGACATAAAGTTTAATACCCCGGGGAAGCTTTCGGTTCCACAAAATTAGGAAATTACTACGCATCACTTTCGCAACCGGAATGTGTTTCGGCTCAATACGTTCAATAATATGTTTAAATGTCACAAATTCACATAAACCCTTTACATAATTGATAGAGCTATTAATAAACGAACGTAGGTAGCATTTTGCGTCCCTCTCGCACTCACCCAATCAAGGATATGACGTAATTGCTCCATGATTATAGGTTGACGATCCATGATTTACATTTTGTGCTTTTAAATGCCGTTTAGTGAAATGTTTTACTTTTGTTCATTATTGCGTGGTTACTAAATAGTTCTTAGCCATTTGTTGTGCGACCAGTATCGGTTTAACTTTGTTGTGTTAATAGTGAACCTGGACCGTTTCAAGCAGAAATTATCTTTTTAAAACTGACGGAAAGTCTACTTTTATACTAAGATAACATAACCCAAAAATATTCTGTATGTTATGATCTAAAAGTTATAGGTGATAGAAAACTGAAATGCTTTTTCATTAACATATTTGGTTCCATGGTTTGTATAATTCGTTATTTTACTAAAAACCCACTCAGTCACTAGAAGTGTAGAGCATTTATCATGTTCATACAAAGCGATCTCTATCAACAGTAACCACGTATCGTGAAATCGTAACTAGTTAACAAACAGAAGAAAGATATCATACGTCGCAGTCGAAGCGATCATACCAGCCGCTGGGACCAGCCGGCATTGATCCGGGCGTATCCGCTTTTTGCTAGACAATGCGACTAAACTCAAGCGCTGACAAAGACCCGCGGCAGGTAGAATAATTAATTGCCACGAGCCATACAGCTACTGGAGGTTTATTCGGAACTCAAGTAAAACGGCTCGCATTGAAAGATAGAGTGAAATAATATTATGAGGAATGCAATGCAACTGTTTGTTTGTCATTGCTTTTGTTTGTAAGCAGTCATGGGCGAGTCGGAAGCGCCATGAAGATTAGAAATAATAATTATGCGAATGATTTTCTTTCCAAAGTGTCCACTCGAAGAAAATTGTTATAAATTTTCCTTTACACACTGCCTATAAGACCTAGTCAAATCAAATCAAATCAAATCATTTATTTACTTACTTAATCATTTATTTGATTTGAGTCTGTCCTAGTCTAGACCTAGTCTACTTGTCAAATTAAATTATTTAAATTTTAGTTCTAAATACATTGAACTTTATTGTTCTCGAGCGAAATAAACGAAATTTAATGTAATAATATTTGATATTATTAAAAATATCATGTTTATTATTTTCTCGTATGAGAACAGATTATATTAATCATTATTATATCTAGTGGAACGCGAAAGTCTTAAATCATAATAGACACGTACGAAGTTATTCTGGTCAGCCATAAATGCAGCAATTTAAAATATGCAATAAACAAAGATTACATTCCAATAAAAAAGTATCTAATATTGATATTCAATAACTTAACAAGTATTCGGGCAAGCGGATCTATTAAATTCATAATGGAACTTGCGGAAAATAAAACAGATTTATAAAAGAAGAATAAGGAAACTTCAATTCGACCTCAAATAGATATCCTCGAATACTTTTTGCATCTATCAACCGGCTTTGTGGGACTGAAGACTACGAGCCGTTCGCGGGTAGAGCGAACCAATAAAAGAGTAATATTTCTGAACATTTAGATTTATATTCTGTGTAGTCCGTGCATGAGTGTTCGGACTAAGCCACTTTCGTATGAGGCTAAATGAAATGTGTGCGCGCGTCTTTTTCACAGCATTCTTGTTATAAATGTTTTTTAAACTCAGTGTTCTTTTAAAAGCGAGTAAAATGCCATCTTCATTTGTTTTAGAGATGCTTTGTTAGACTTGATGTTATAAATGCTCATATAATTTTTTTTTAGTAAACTGTAACGAAAGAAATTTAAATAAGGGATACCATGCATTTGGAAGCAACCCTTATTACATTTTTTTTAAATATTTAATGTAGGAACTTAAATTAGAAAGAAAAATCTTATAGCAACTTGTAAGTAAGATAATTAACTTTTTTTCTGGAAATAACATCACATAAAGTCTAACATACGTGTAATGGTCAGGGGGCGTGTTACAACCTCTTAATTCCAGGTAGTTTAAGAATGGACATCGACTGACTTCGTGTTTCTGGTACACTTAGTTGTGCGCTATGGTTGTGGAATCATACAGACTGATATAACCATTCCATCATTTGTGTAAATTAAAAAAAAATGGTAATAACAGCTCTTTATCACATACCTACCGATACCTATTTAGGAACTGACTGGATTTAAGAGGTCGTAATACGCCCCCAGGTGACCGGATATACCTCTTAAATACAAAATGGGTAACGCTTCTAACATGTTAACTAACGAATGCCCTTAACAAAGTTCTTGTATTATTGCTACCGATTTCAAGACTTTATTCTAGTCACTATGTTAGTATCGCTCGCATCTATTTTTGTTGTCGACATTACATTACAATGTCGCCGTTGGTCTATGGGTAGCAAGTGCTGCGTTAGGACCGAGAGGTCCCCGGTTCGAATCCGGGTTCGGGCAAAATTTGTGTGACTTTTCTGTGATGAAATTACTCAGCCCGGAGTTAGGAAATTGGCGGTTGGACGCCCGTGCCACGAAAAGCACGTTAAGCCGGTGGTCCTGCGCCCGATCTCTCATCGGTCATGTCGCATTACCGTCTCACCGAATTATGAGAGTTAGGCAATAAAAAGTGCACTTGTGTTTGCGCGCACACTTGTGCACTATAATATGTCCTGCGCACTTGGCTGATCTCAATTGAGATCGGCCGCCATGGCTGAAATCGGTCGGACGCCTTATTTTTTTATTTTATGTACCACTAGTGACCCGCCCTCGCTTCGCTTCGGGTAAATTTTACATACAAACCTTCCTTAAGAATCACTCTATCCATTAAAAAAACCGCATCAAAATCCGTTGCGTAGTTTTAAAGATCTAAGCATACATACGGACATACAGCGAAAGCGACTTTGTTTTATACTATGTATTGATGTCGTCGATTGATTCGATCACATCCCAAGCAGGGTCCAAGAAGAATATTTTTTGCTAATCAATCGTAACAAATGCCCACAGATTAAACAAAAGATATTCCAATCAGGTTTTTGTTTTGTTTCGCCTTCCTGAATATTTTACTTCGTTACATTTTAGGGGCTTTGGAGCTATTTAAATATCGCAAATAAAAAGTTATGCGGGACGGATTACAGTTGTCTACCTTCATTATTGTATTCTGTAGTGATGTTGTTCATGATGAATACAATTTGTATAATTTGGTTGTAGAGTTTTATGAATTTAACCACTTTCTATGCATTAGTACCTAAACTGTTTTTGGTTTAATGATAGGAGGCACACAAGACTGAAATGCCATATTCATATTTTTGTGGATCACTTAAATTACCTAGGCACTTGTTTTACTTAACTGATTTACATATAAGTTAACATCAGACGTTGTTCAAGGTTCTTTGACCTACGACTGTGCTAACTGTTCTTACCTATCTAGTAGGATTTCTAGTATCTTTATCCAAAAGATATACTTATTATGTTTACCTTTATCAATTATTAATTGTACCATTTCATTGGTATTTCTTATCTATTTCCATAATTTATTATGAAACTTTTTTGTTGTGCCTTACCTATTATTTAAAAAAAAAGTAAAGTGTCCATAGTGATGTGAATATCATGAACAATTTAGTATTCTTGAAAATACTCACTTTTCTATAATTAGGTAGTTACTATTCTGTAACTAGGTAGATGTTGCGTAATTAGACCAATTGGTGACAGGTGAATTTAGCATTTTTGTAGGTTACGTTTACAACTGATTCTTTTCAACCCTAAACTCGAATCTCGCAAAGCTATGATTCGTGTCTGCTAGCATCTAGACCGTCAATAACATTGTAGCGATTAATTTGGTAAAGTCAATACAAATAAATGAGTTTCGGGCGGCTGCCGTTATGGGTACCAGGCGGCTATAAATAGGGCTCCGCTAACGTTAGAAGGACACGCACGGGTACTCGCAACGCTTTAATCTTTTATCTATGGACGACTGCAATTAAACAAACAGTTACCAAAAACAACGAGTCTAGGGTAAGACGTTTATTTATAGACAAAAGTCGTTTGGTTTGATTTGAGGTTAAAGGTCTATGATCTTACAACATTTGACCTAACTTATACGTTAAAATTAATAAGCAAATAGGTATTTTTCATATTAGATAAAATGGAAGAAAATAACCTTCACCTTTTAATGACTCAGTAACTATACAATTTTAGAAGAAAAGTCAAACTTTTTAATTACGTTACGTTCACGTTAATTAGTTAGGATTGAAGTCCCCACGTCAATATTAATGAATTATTATTATGAACTTCCCATTACATTGTATCACCATGTCTTTCAAGTGTAAGGTCTTCTAGCAACTTGTTATATTTGACGTAAATCCAAATCAATCAGATTATCTAATAAAACTTTGTCAAGTTAAAGATATTGACCTTATTGTAAATCATGCTATCCACTAACTAACAAAAAAATGTTACCTACCTATCCCATGTCATCAAACGTGTAAAAAAATTTAAATCAATTTAAACATGCTGACTTGCAACATAAAACCTTTTTAAAAAAAAATAACGATTTGTATTCGGACACAGTCGTAAAACAAATGCATTTCCATACATTCACTTGCCTACTTTGAATAACAGACAGGCACGCAGGCAGGTAAACGTATTTCGGCGGTAGACGGCCACAAAAAAGCGCAAGATATGATGCCCTACCTATTACCTAGGTATTTAGGACATCAAACCCGATGTACAATGACCTCGGCGAGTTCGCGCCAACCTTGCCCGGCCGACGCGCCCCGCTCGCTCGAAATTTAAAATTTCAAACGACACGCCACGATCTCGAACCGATGACTGATCCCCGGGAAGTCGTCTGCGTAACTTTTTTTTGGTAACGGCAAAGGAAACAATTACTGTGTTCCTGATTATTGTCCTAAAATGAAATACTATTTGACGTTTTTTTTCGGGCGGGGTTTGTTTTATTGATTTTTTCTTTAGTACTCTTGTTATCAAACGGCCAGTGGTATAGCGTATTAGTGTGACTTTAACGTGGGTTGAAAAATAAAAAAAATACGCGTAAATCTTTGATCTCATTCTCATCATTACCTTCTATTAATCATTACCTAGAGTGTTACCCATTTACTTATTTGATCCTGATCTATTTATCCTTGAACCTTAATTTCAAAAGTTTCCCGACCTTTATCGCCTAGCTGAAGTACGAACCGTACGTACTCACCTACCTAGCCGTAAACCCAAAAAAAGTCTCGCAAGGCACTATTCTGGAGGCTCTAAACTTCGTTACAAGTAAGTATGCGAAAGGTTACATTCCCGGGCAAATCTCATTTAATGTTACATCCCGTTACCGTATGCAACCTCTATTAGCTAGCTGGACGGCGTGGGTACCTAATACCCCGTCGCCTATTTTCCGGTGCGTAAACAATGATAATTGCGTTACGGTTTTCTTCAATACGGTCTTATGCATTTCTTTGCAAATACTGCTGATAAATATTCGCTAGAGTAACTGGTTGTTTAACCCTTAAATAAAAAAAAAAGTTAATATTGTGTCAGAAATGATTTTTTTTGAGTCAATGACAAAATCAAATGAGTTCATCAAATTTATCAAAAGGAGCTTAAATCAGTAGCACAGGTGCCTAAGCTAGTTAGGTTTCTATTAATGGAATCCATATGCGGTGATCATGTTTAAAAAAAAGAGAACGTTCTTCAACATCTGTCTATTCCACCTGTCAAAGAAGTCATTCTTGTTTATTTACTCCGACACACGACACTTGCTTATTGCTGAGATCGCAGAAGAATTAAGAATGCAATGTAATAGGTATATTGTTTGAAAATAGAATTAAACATTAACTGCAAAGTGTGCGACCCAATGTTGACCAAAAATCGATGACACTCGAATCACACCCGCTCCAAATATGTACACAATAAGCTTAATAGTTCTGTTTGACTTTTCCTCTTTGCTCTAACATTTCAACATTATTATTTTTCTATCCCCAGCTCTAGGCAACAAAATTGGACGTATTAAGCAGTGCTTCGTTATCGTCGAAACAAAAAAGACAGTACCTACTTGCAAGATAAAGTATTCATTTCTCATTCTCATTACTTTGTAAGTAGGTTAGTTACTATGTCGGTACAATATGTCTATAGTGTTATGTAACGGCGAACATTCAAGTCTTATCATTCCAAATTCCGATTCGGTCTTTTCCGGTTTTAATGCATCGATTATTGATTAGTAGAATGTAAACCTTATGTTAATTCATTTAAGAGTTATATTCATCAAATCGTCTGGCACCTCTTAAAATGTGAATGGTCAAATGTTATCTACGATTGTTTTTGGGTAGGTAAAAATGTTAGGCTATTAAAAAGTGCTTAAGCAACTTAATAAAAGTGTTAATTTTATGTTAATGTAGATTCGTAATAAAACTACAAGGCATTGAGACTTACAACGCTTGCTCTCTTGATTTGATTTGTTGAATATTTTAATTACTTTGAGATGTTCTTTACAAGATATAGACGCGATTATAAGGCCAAAAAAAGTAAACGCTCCAAAGGATCACTAATATACCTATATCATCAAGGAATTGTAATATGCAATCAATAAAAATATAGTGAAAGCATGTTAGCATGATAAAATCCTTACTAATATTAGAAATGCGAAAGTAACTCTGTGTGTTACACGCCAAAACTACTGCACCGATTTAAATGAAAATTGGTAGAGATATAATCTGGAGCCTGAGAAAAGATATAGACTACTGTTCAACCGATTTCGCTAAAAAGGAGTAATGTTTTACGCCTTAATCGACACGTGGGCGCAATACTTGTATTTAAGTATATCAGAATAAAATATATGCATACCCTATATTTAAAACACAAAAGGTATATCACCGCATCGCATTCCAGGGTAACCAGCGCAATGTTTCCTCCAAGTTTCCCGATGTTTGCCGCTACCCTTAGGGAAGTTCTACGCAACCCCGCTCGTATCCGAAACGCCACTTAGTATTATACCGGAAAGCATTATAAATAAACACATAATATCACAGATCATCTGATACCGAGATGTAGTACTTGCGTTAGATACCAGTAGTAACAGTGTAATAGATAAATGCTTCAATAGATTTACTAGTATTTACTGCTCTTATACTAAAAAGAATTGGCTCATTGACAGATCAGGATTGTTAATCTGTGGTTCAGGGCTCAGGAGTAGCAGGTGATAAGACAGCTGACACTTTTTTAGAGGAAGAAAGAATGAAATTCATTGGTACGCCAAGAAATTTAAAGAATTTAAAATAATATTAAGCTCTATACCTCTACGTTAAATACGACAATGTTCACAAAAGACCTTACGTTCTAAGTACCTTCTATGACTCTACCTTTTTGAACAAGCACATCTGACAGAGATATTCGTGTTCACGATAACTTCGCTTTCATTAAAACGTCAGGGCACCCGCCTACTGACGTGAGCTTTGATAGAGTTCCGAAAATTGCAAATTATTGCCTGATCATTATATTCACGGAACCAGAAACATTTGGAGCGATGTAACGGTAGGTCTGCGAAATCTTGAAGGTCAAATAATGATGAGGTTTAAAAATATCACGCAAAACCACATACATGTTCCAATTCTGGGGTAAGTTGCTTAAGGATATGTGTTTCGAATATCAGAAAGAGTGAATACACTTAAATATATGTATAACACACCCAGACCCGGAATCAATACTGATGTTCATCAAACAAATATTTGTCCCGAGTGGGAAAAAGACCATCCAATACGCCATTTAACAAGTCAAAGTAATAATAATATATTGTGAATACTAAGAGAACTCTCGGTAACAGTTTTAAAGCAAGCTTTGTTCCATTAATATACTTAAATAGATAAATAATTCTCCCAAACGCGGAGCAAACAAGGGTTCATAACACAAATATTTGTCCCGGGTGGGGATCGAACACACAGCTTCTAGCACAAGAGTCGCAGAACTACCAAATTCGCTACCCTGCTTATTAAAACTCAAAATGAAAAATTCTTCATTAATACAATCATTTAGAAATCGTCAATGAGGGTTGTTCGCGTATGAAATCACTGAATGGCAAGCAATACGTAGGCGTGAGGTCCAACTGCAGCATGATCGGCTATTTTTGACTTGGCATTTACAGACATGTCAATATTTACTAATCACGTAGCAGTTAGACCTTATATCTATTTCTCATGCGCGAAAATCTTAATTCAGTAATAATATGATTCTACCAATGGTTCGAAATGCCGATACCATGACGACTCGAACAAGAAACTCGATAGTCAGTCTTTTTAACCGGAAAGGTGCCCAAAGAAGTTTATTAAGTTATAGATGCTGCTTGCACTGCTCAAGAAACGAAAAACTGTCGAAATGTCATTACCGAGTGGTAAGTCTATCCCACAAAGGTATCAGGCCATACAGGTTTACTTTTTGGGGTTCCGTACACAGAGGGTAAAAACGGGACCCTGTCACTAAGACTTCGCTGTCCGTCAGTACCTTGCCATCATCACTGGACTTGCGGGGAGCGGATGGCTCTCACTCCTTATGACATTTTTGTATAATTACATTTCAATCACAATGTTTTGTATATTCGTCTCGCTTACATAGTTTAAATTACATTGCACCTAAATATGAATAAAAATGAAATGATTATAAAACTAAACATTTTATTTGAAACATCCCGCTACAATTAGCTTTATATTGCGCTGCTTTATAAGAACGATTACCCGTTAAGTTCCGTTTAAATAGTGATATGATAATAAAAGTTCAACTTCGTTGTGATTATCGCGCCATTTTGTACGTTGTTATTTCATGTACCACAAAGTAGATCTAGATCTTCCTATTTCCTGTTTATTTTCCTCCGTTAAAGCCTCAATGAGCGTTATACGTCACCAGTACCAGTTAAACTTCATAACGGCAAATCAGCTTTGTGAAGGTCAAACAATCCGAAACAGTAGATTCGCCGTGTGATTAACATATCTCCGCTTGCCGACGGCTAAGTTTGTTTAGAGATCATTCCATCAATGCAAGGGCATTCGAACAAGGTCTAACAGTAGACTAAATGTTTGAGAGCATGCAACAAATATTATATAGCATGAATAATAAAGCTAAGTATCTAGATACTTAACTGAACGCATAGCGTCTGCATTTGTTGAAGACCTTAGTTTAACGGCATACATTTGCAAGGTTTTTATTTTTTGTGCATTTGGTTAAGACTGTAAGTTGGTAAATTTATGTGCAATACTTTTATTGCTCTAGCATTTAGACTTGGCCATTTTCAATGTGTACTTATTAGTACTGGATCTGATGATTATTACTTCAGGCAATTTTAAGGCTGTTTAACATAAAGAATACAGCAGATTAAAGTCTTTTAGCGTCAAAATGTCTTTCTCAAAATATGTCAATAAGTAATTTAATGACAAAATTACTAAGTAAAATTGTAAAACGATAACAGACAAGCCTAGTTACATATAAGTACACAACGCATCGAAATCGGATTCAAATTCGGAAACTATTATATTGTCTCTTTCTAAACTAAGCAATTGATAGTGACAGAGCATAGCTTAGCTTTACCGAATCCGAAGGTCAGAAAGAAGGAATGCTCTAGAAATGCAATTTCGAAACAAAAAAGAAATACGAAGAGTCAATACCCGACAGTATACAGTACAGTAACGTTCGCATTTCAAATACTTATAACAACGTTTGCAAATGAATGTGACGTTAAATGATTAGTTCCTCGTTCGCACGTTACACAACTCGCGTGCGGCGGCCTAGTATCAAAAGGTAACAGTTACATTGACATGACGGCGCGACCCGGCAACAGGAGCGAAGAAGCGTAATCGCCGCGCTCTACAGATGCCAGGGCTGCCAGCCGATCAGGTGTCTTAGTGCCAAGCGTCCAGAGGGCCTACCATGAGTTGGCTATCGTAAACTTACGTACGTTAAAAACCTATCGAGTTGTTTTTTTCATATGGCCGATTGTAGTTCTTCGCGTAACCACCAGCCGGCGCTGTACATGTTTTTCATAGACATATATACGAAGTCGATATCGAGCGCGTAAGTTTTAAACTCATGGTAGCCCCACAGGTGTCTAAGTGCCAAGCGTCCAGGAAAAGCTGAGCACAGTTAGGCCTCCCTCTCATTTCCATTCCCGGACGACACGTGCTGGACAGCGCTGCTATCCACATACAATGCAGGCGCTGGTGGCTAGGACCTCCTCTTTTTTGCCAAGTGTCATTAAGGCATGGAATGCCCTTCCAGCTCATGTTTTCCCTCATATCCCGGGCTCTTCAGGCGGAGCGTGTAACGGCATTTTAGCAGGCCTTCAAGGTGAATGCGACAGGCTTAATATGGTCTGGTCTGTCGACCTCATATGTGGATCTCGCTACTGCTTACCATTAGGTAAAGTGAGGTCATCTTTAGCCTAAGATAAATAAAAAATATGACAATTGCATTATCAAATTGATTGTATCTGGCATTTGTCAGGTTTTATTTTGATAATAGACGTTCAGATTAATTATCAATAGGGTTGGATGTCCAGCCTTCTTACCCAAAAGTAGGGTCAAACTGACAATGTATCTATGACATGGTTATGGCACATATGATTAGTTCTGGTGAGTTGGTAACCCTAGATGCCGCCACATCGCTCGCGTTCACACGGTGACGTCACGAGCCGGTGTTGCCAAGTGTTTGGCCGGCACCCTAACTATTATAACAGGACATTATGGGGCCGCTTCCCCATGGTCCGTTCTATATGGGAGTGAAGCAAGTGCAAAATTTGCTTCCGATCAGAAAACTTCGTGTAGGCATGTTTATTGAAACATCTTGGTCCTTTTTTGGCATTTTAATGGGTGACAGGAATTTGGTTTGGGGTTTGTCACTTCTTTATTGTAAACTAGCTGTGCCAGCGACTTCGTTCGCGTTTGCCCCGTTTTTTATACATTTTCCATTGTATCTTTGCTCCTTTTGGTCGCAGCGTGATGTTATATAGCCTAAAGCCTTCCTCGATTAATGGTCTATACAACGCAAAAAGATTTTTTCAAATCGAACCAGTAGTTCCTGAGATTAGCGCGTTCAAACAAACAAACAAACAATCAAACAAACTCTTCTGCTTTATAATATTAGTATAGATTTTTCATGAATGCATAAATGTTTTTTACCAGTATAGGCATACAAAACTCTAAGTAATGGTCTTCCGAAATAATAAATCAGTGACGTCCCTTTATCTATCCAGCCGAACCACGTTAAAAAGCAACATTTTCAACAAAACAAAAAACATTTATTTACTATCTGATTTGTTGAAAAATTAGATTGAAATGTTGCCCATTTTTATAGTAGGTACGAAAATGCGATATTGATATTGCACTGTATTGGTATTGACCGATATTTCCATGTTCACTAAATGGAACGACTAACGTGGAGTACACTATTGATAAACTAGATCAAAATGTATTAAGAAGTTTGTAATGCATAGAGGACGTATTTTACATCAAAATCTAAGCTCAATCAAATTGTACAGGTCTATAGTTTGCTGTAACTAGAACTGGCACTAAAGCATTCAATCACCCACCAATCTTACCAAATGAAAGATTATTTAAATCTGTACTATTCAAAAATATAGTAAGTCGTGTTATTGAGAAACTTAATTAAACTGTAGTAAAAGGGTCCGTAGTCCGCAGGGTCTGTAATAGCGTCAAAAACGAACCTCGATCAAATTTAGAGACAAAGATTTTTTAATTACTGATTAATTGTAAGTGTAAGTTCTCTAATAATTATTAAAAATTTTTTTTTTCTTCTTGTGTTATTTGGTTCATAATTTTATCTGCAGCCATATAAGTTGGCCTAAATTTTATACTTTTACTAGTTTCATAATATAACTATCCTTAATTTTTTTTGTGTTGTTTTGTTTACAGTCAGTGCTGTGTGCACCTTTAAAGGGTATATGTATATGTTGTGTGTCCTTATGAATGTTATTTTAAGTTATTTTGTATATGTATACTGTTGGTGTGCCTTTTTAAATAAATAAATAAATTAATTTCTTTGAGGTCTGATAGAACTAAAAATTTAGCTGTAACTGTTGTAACTATCATATAAATCAGTCAAGTGCGAGTCGATCACGTGTAAGATGGATGGTTCGGTACCAAGTTTTTATTTGTATATGGGAGACCCCGTTTAATATTCGATTTATTTTATTTTAAGTAAATTTATTCTCGTTATCGATGTAACAGAAGCTAAATTATAAATTTCACCTGTCTACCTATCGCGATTATTGAGATACAGCCTAGTGACATAACAACAACGAAGTTCTAGTGATAGCGTATTTTGATAACGAACTATTGTAGCGCTACCATGAGTTTAAAAGTGACTGACTCGATATCGCCTATGTAAAAATGTCTACGAAAAATGTAACGATAAAAACTAAAATCGGCAGTATGAAAAAAAATCAATTCGATAGGTTTTTAACGTACGAAAGTTTTCGATCTCTAAATCATGGTAGCGCTACTGCATTCGAGGGTACACCGGGCGGCGCTAGCAACACCGCCACGCGGATTTCAGTGCAAGACGTTGCGCCCGCGCAGCTCTGTGAGAAAGAGAGAGTGCGTCGCACAGGTGTGCGTCGAACCAGCCGGCCCGTCAGCTGTTCCCGCTCGTGCCCGCGCGCAATGCGCAGTAAAAACCTCCCAGTGAACTAAGTGATGCGGCCGGCTTGATGCGAACGTTTTTCATTGATTCTTTTGTTTTTGGAATGTATTTAATGGCTGATGGTTTCGAAGGAGCTTTTGGGAACGTCTGTCTGCCCCAAAAGTCGACAAAAGTTGGATTTGACTCGGATATTACTGAGTCTTAAAGCGAAATTAGCGTTTGCACTTACTAGACTTATTTATGAATCAATATTTATTTACTTTACACGATCATTTTAAGATTTTTGTTCATTAATCTACGTGAAGAGGAAGACAATGGAAGCTACGGATTTATATTACTTAAGTATAAAGAAAGAAAAAGAAAAGTATATAGAAATCCTTCATACCACCAACACGTGTTTGGGTAATGTAATAACTTAAAAAACATTTATTGGAATGAGAATCAGTTTGCCAACAACTAGAAAGTCACTGAACGTTTGACTACAAATGAAATAGATAGGTATTATCGATGGCAACACAAATAAACCATTAGTCATTATCAGTAAGCTACGTTGAGAATGGTATTCATAAAGTTGATGTTAACTGGTAAAAGAATTCAAATATTTTGGACGCATTTGCATCACCAAGCGTCACTGCGAAAATATTGAATTGTGTACATTTGGGGTCAAGGTTTTCTTATTTGTGTTAGTCTTATCGGGCGCGTGACGTTTCGCGGTTAATACCAAGTGTATAAGTACCTATTATGTAGTATCACAATATTTATAACTAACCTATCTTACCAATTAAAACTAGCATAGTGTCATAGAGAGTCACAGTTTTATCAATAAGTTGCAGGGCAGGAAGTTACTTATGCAATTTTATCGACAGACCCAACGTTAAATCCATTTTGGTTTGGATATATATTTTAAAGCACGACAATGCTATAGTTCTATTTTGTTTTGCGTCAAAGATAACATATCAGCTGTTTCATGTCTAATGTGTTGTTAGCCGTATTATAATAGTCTAGGCATCGGTTTAACCAATCGTCAATGTTTTTCTAATTTCCACCTAATCCGTTTTATTTGAAATCAATTTAGAAAGAAAGAAAGGTGAAGAAGTATTTGCTAAAATGTAGTTACGAATTGGTCATATCATTTTATAGTTTATACTTCTTCCTTTATCTGTAGCAGGTATGCAAAATGCAAATATGCACATTTAATCTTATACCTAGATTAACTCATAAGTGAATGTGGTTCAAAAAGTGAACATTTCCACGGAGTCCTGGTTCACAGGAAGTCCTGGGCAGCTCACTGCGGTCCCGAGCGCTGTGGGCTGTGTGTCAGTGCTCGGCAACGGCCGGTAGCCGACAGACGCGCAATCGGCCCCGCCGCCCGAATGCTCACATTGCTCTCTCTCCCTCGTCCGACGACCACGCCAGATGTGCCAGTGTGTGCATGTTTGTGTATCGTGTTGTCACTGACGGCGATCGCGAGCTCTTTGTCTAATTAACAGGTAGGCAAATGCTTCACTAAACTTTTTCGCCCGCACACAATCGGAACACAATTACTCCCATCCATGTAACTACTTCGACAAGTTTTTTTTTCCAAGTAATTGTTAGCTCTTTTTACGGCTTTTTGATGGATTATGAACTTTGTTTTAATAGAGTTGGAGCTGTTGGCAATAAAAGGGACTATAAATTAGAAGCAAAGGTTACGCTGGCCGATGAAAGGGCCGAAACTGGTTTAACGTGGTCAGGCATCTGGCACGCACTAATTGATATAGCATCAACCGACGGCTGATGATGAGCCTTATTAAATGGACCATGGAACGTGAACGGAATGACGTATTAAAATGTATTGTTTTTATACGGCAAGAGTTTGCAATGAGAGTTCATAGTACTGGGTTAATTGATTTTTTATATCTGGTTACCGTTTATCTTTTGTTGACAGCCTTGGGTTTGGCGATTGTAATTACCTTGGCAAGGTCGTTGTGGTCTGTGGGCCCCAATTATTGACCTCTATCTGTTGAGGTACTTCCACACGAGGGCAGTGCTTCTTAAGTAGCGAATAGCAGGTTGTTAATATCGCTCAAAGTGATTGATAAAGAGGGCAGCGGGAGGGGGAGGAAGCTCGGCGGGGAGGGGGGTCTCACTGACGCCCATGACGTAACCAAATGGTATGCGATTGTCGGACAAAGAAATTAGCGTTGAGTAGTTTGATTAAATTTCTTACTTATATCTTCTTTTCATTTCAATTTTTGGATACCTATCCTTATTCGATCACCGTGAATGTTCGTCGGTGGATTTATGACATTTTACGTTTAAAGAAGTGTACCGGAGCGGAAAATATGTTTAATTTTATAATGATATAAGTTCACCTGCCTCTTTGCGAACACTTATCGCTATTTTACGTGAGTATATAAACATGTTAAGTAAGTTCCGAAATAAAGCAATAATGTAGCGCTAGGTACAATATTCTTATCAGTTAAAAGACTGCGGGAATAATACTGAATTGAGAATTAATAGGTAGCACTGAGTACAGAAGTCTTACTAAATCTCGTTCTACTATGTTTGCTCTGCGTTTGTCGTTCAAGCGATATTCAACTTTGAGCACTGCTGGACTGAACTGTACAAGCTATAAACTGGAGTTCACGCCAAAATGCACTTAAGTGTAGACAATTTAAAGTCTTGAATGCAATGCCGGTAGAAGTCCAAGGGGAAAATTCTGTGGCAATACAATAAAATGATGGCGAGAGAGCAATTCTAATTGGAGGTAAGTAAGGTAAGCGTATTTGCGTCGATATTTAATTAATTCATGACTGATAGCTGCCAATGAAGTAACTGATCGACATTAATTAGTGGTTTTTCATTGTTTCACTGTCAATCGAGGATTATCACATTCGCAATGGTGAAACAATAGCTACCTGTATACTTTCTTTAACTTAAGCAAAGCTATAGTAGTAACTTTTATTATTCTAGCGTGTTTATTTTCTATATTAACAATGGAGTAGAAAGGGGTATACATATACCACGCACTTTCAAAGTTATAATATTTTTTCTAACCTAGTAAAAGAAAACGATAAATGGCTTGTGAGTTGAAAAAAGTATAATTTTATGCACACTTTAATCCGTAAGAATGGCTCGGGAATAAAACTAAGAGATAAAAAAAAATGTTTTATTATAATTGTAAAATAACATTGTATTATTAAAGTTTTTATTAAAATATTTTAATGAAACACATGTGATTAAAATGTTATTATTGAAATTTTGTTATTGGTAGAGATTAACTCTACTAAAGAAACAGGCATTGAATGCCTGTAAAAAAATATAGTTTGTCCGCTTAATTAAATATCATCAATTACCTATAATAATTTATCTACTTATCTCCATTTAATACACAAGGGAAATATCCATAAAAGAAAATTTTCATTAATTATCTTAACAAATTATTATGAAATTTACGTAAATAAATTACAATATTCGAAAATAAATAGTGACTTGATAATCTACCTACCTACTATTATACAGCGGCTTAAATACACCGTAAAATTTTAGCGGTTGTTTTCCCGCAGTTAAATGATTCTATCTTAGTAGTACAAAAGATGTGTGCAGTTCTTTTTTGGTAAAATCAATAAATGCCGGTTTTACGAAAGGTTTGACCGACTCGAAAGCACGTTCGAACCGCTTTATGATTTAGGGTGTAGAGCTTCTTTAGCTTTAAGCATCGATTTCATGCGGCAAGCAGTACCTGAATACGTCACATCTTCAAAAACAACGATAGCTTCTCTCGTTTTCGAGTTGGAAAATTATGATTCTGAAAAATCGAAAAAAAAAAAAATTTTTTTTTCGAGGAATAATTTGCATGATTCTATAGTATTACTAAAGGCAAATCGTTCTGCCACGGGAAAACAACCACTGAAATTTCACGGTGTATAGGTACTCTATATACTGTATTCAACACGCCAGCTGTATACATTTTGAGTTTTCTTTTGTACAGTAAATAATCAACAATCCAGGTGCGTGTGAATAAATTGATCCAATTGAATGGGCCCTGGTGATCTACTAATGACAAGTAATTTTAGCTGGCGCTATTATTAAGCAGCTTACTCCAAAATGAAGGCTAAAATTAACTGTTTAATATTAGACTTAGCATCTGCGGTGTGGTATGTATGAGCCGTATCGTACAGGAAATATTAATAGGGTATATATTTCATAAACTGCATATTATGTATTATATAATTTAGGGGTGGGAGCCATCCGCTCCCCCGACCGTCAAGTCCGGTGATGATGACGAGCCATCATCGTATGTCAGTTAGGAAAAAAAAAATATAAGTATCAGCTAATATTAAACGTATTGTGTAAATATATAGGCATAATATAAGATATTAATTCGGTAAATCCTTCTAAATGTTTTTTTTATTATTATACATTTCGTCGCAGCCGCCAAATGTTAATAACTAAAATTTCTCTGAACAAATTGACAGATGATCATAATTTTAATTAATTACTACAAATAACACTTCGATTTTTTTTTGCTGTCGTAGTTTCACATCTACTAATCAATATTAGATGCAGCTATGCACTACAAAAAGTAATTTATGCTCGTCCTAGCCTGATTGAGTCATAATTATGTTATTCTTTAAATACTTCATCGAATTATTGTTTTTTTGATAAAATATAAATGAAATTTTGTAATAAAAAACTTAATTATTTTTTATCTTTCCCATAAAATAATTAACAAATAAAAATTATGTTTTTTTAATTTAATTTGAAAAAATTCAATATAAATTACCCAAAATAGAACATAGCCATTTATTTTTATAAACAGAATATTTTGTGTTATTTTGTATATTTTTAAACACCAAAAAAAAAGGAAGACTTTTTAGCCGACTTCAAAAAATAGCAGGACCTTAAAAGGTTCTGTTATTTATTTAAATACTGGATCTTTAATCTTCGTCACAAAAATCTCCAGTCACACTTATTATATATTTCGCCTTATTGTACGTAGACGTCGAAATGTTTGCGGTTCCAACGCAGTCTGCCTCAGATAGGGTCGCCAACATTTCTTTGGAACAATAAAGTAATTTTTAAAATAAGTATGTATATTAAAGTAATCACTACACAGTATATAACAAAATCTCCTTCTGATGTCTGTATGTTTGCTTAGATCTTTGAAAGTACGCAACTGACTTGGCAACTGAAATGATGTTTCTTTTTAATTAGATAGAAGGTTTTAAAGAGAAAGGTTTTGTATGTATTAATACAACTGAAGTGAACGTGGGTGGTTATTATAGTATGGAACATTTGTAACGAATAGTATTTCAGGAAAAAAAAAAATTAAATGTTTTTATAAAACAGCTATAATTGGCACTTCTTGCGTTTTTTAACAATGATTTGTCTACAATAGTAAAGAGTATCGGTTAGTTTACATTTCAGAATCATAAACACCTCTTTGAAACTTCGATATATGAGCAAACACGTTCCCAAAATTAAAAATTAAGAATCTGCTTACTAAGTTTCTGAGTCAAATTAATAGGGTATCATTTGCATAATAAATATTACTTCAAAAGTAGGTATGTAGCAGGTAGACTCGAAATATTAACATTGGCAGCCCTAGTCTGAGGCTGTATGAGGTGTCCTTCGGACGTCCTAACTGGCATCGAACCCGAGCCCTCTGGGTCACAAGGGTTCATCGCCGAATCGCTCCAGAACAACCGACTAACAGATCTCGATATTCTTTATAAATAAGTGATTTTGCGTTTGACGCGCCTTTGATCGTACATGGTTTAATATTTATTGCTACTTTGTAGTCTGTAATTAAGTGAGGTTGAATAAAATTGTACTATGTAGCTTAAGATTCGCTTTTTTTCTTTTTTCACTGCTTTGGTTATATTTTACCAAAGCAGTGAAAAAAGGAAAAAAAGCGGTAAAGTAAATAAATGTGTTTTAGTTTACAGATGTAGTGGCTATTGCGATTCAAGCAATTATGCAAGCTGCAAATTAGCTAGATATAAAGAAACCATGTATATGATTATTATTGCTAAAATAAAGATTTGCATATGATTTGCTTTTATATAACCCATATACGTCCCCACTGCTGGGGCACCGTCCTACCCTAAACTACGGCGATAAGGCCTTCGTCGACCACGCTGGCCAAGTGCGGGTTGGTCGACGTTTTCAAAAGTAAAGTAAAGCAATTAATTGCACAAAGTGCTAATATCATTAAAACTGTGAAATAAAGTAAAATAAATGTCATCAATGTCATTAAAAAACTAACGTGCGTCTAAAAATAAAGCTATATAGAGCAGATTCAAAAAAGTAAGATAATTTATTATGTCAGTATAGAAAAACTCATATACAGTGAAACCTGACTAAGTGGGACCTGGATAAGTGAGAAACCTCCATATCTAGTACTCAATCGGGGGTCCCAACACCTAGGCACTGCATTACCTCTGTTAGTGAGACGAAGCAAACCTCTATATCTGGGATTTATTCTTTCGATTATTTTTTCTTATTTGCCTCTGTTACTGAGACAGTGAGTGTATTTCATATCTACACACCTCTGTTACTGAGATAAAATCGTATTGTTTGTTTGCTTACTTATTCTTATTCTACCCACAAATTCCGCACTTAAAGACGAAATTACATATTTCAATGACCTCCAGTTTTAGTTTCGCCTTATATCATACAGATGTTTGTTTGAAAAATGTCAATACGCAAAATAAAATGTTTATCATTTCGTGAAAAACTGAAATTTAAAGCTTAGTTGCAACATAATATTGCAAAATTCTCACGGTAACGGGAGTAAGCGGGAAAAAACTTTTGTATGTAAAATAGTAAACCGCGCAAAATAGATGATTGAAATTTGGCATGCAGGTACCCATGAACGTAAAGCTAACTTGCAACGCGATATTGCAAAATTGGAAATAACGTAGCTTAGGTACCGTAGATCTGCACTAAGAAAGGAATTCCGGAATTCTTACGGGAACGGGAATTAGCGGGATAATCTTTTTGTATGAAAAATCGAAACCACTGAAGTTAGATGCTGTAAATTTGGCATGCAGGTACCATAGTAAACTTAAAGCTTAGTTGGAACAGGATATTGAAAAATTCTTACGGGAACGAGAGTTAGCAGGATAAACTTTTATATGTTAAATCCTGTAGTCCACGTGAACGAAGTCGTGGGAACAGCTAGTTTTTAATTATCGCACCTCTATATCTGGAATAACCTGCTTTCTGACCTCTGTTAATGGAACCCTCTGTTATTGAGACAGATATTTATTTATACCTGGATATCTGAGACACTGGGTAAGTGGAATACCTCTATAAGTGAAACAATATTGCTGGTCCCTGGATGTCTTACTATACAAGGTTTCACTGTATTATGTAGTTTGAATCGTTACCTAGGTGTTTTGAGGTGTTTTAGACCTTCGTAGGTTCGCTTTGGTGTCCATCTGTTTATCTTTCAAAAGCCTTTTACCCGGGAGCGCTAGGTTAGTATAGTTAGGTTCAGTTATTCATAACCCATATTAATTAAAAGCGCCAATCTGCTTGTATGCGATAGCGTAGCTATTTTAATATCAAATGCTTTTAGTTGCGATGCATCAGTGTTTCTAAATATAATCTATCATGTGGGTTTAAATGGATAAATTAGCATGAACAAATTGTCTACCTGAGCCTTTAATGTACATTTTGTGTACAATAACTAACCACGTAGGTTCTAAGTTATTTGATAGTAATTTTGAATGAATGAGTATTTTTTTAAACTACGAAAAGGTTTTAAATTTTTTTTTGTGTATGTCACACCTAGGTCACCGTCAATTATGAACAAATTCCAAAACAAAAAGAAATTGTTTTCATTAAAGAATTGACTCTATTTTAATTTAACTAATTATTATTTTCGCTACTATCGGTGTTAACACCGACTCACTTTTATAAATGTAGCGTGGATAATTATTCTTCCCGAAGATACTCTAAGAGCTCTAAATTTTTATATAACTCATGTTACATTACATTTTACGTGAACGCGCGGGGTATTGCTGAATCCAATACTTCTCGTGAAATTAAATAACCGCTTTTTCAATCGCTCTCCCAACGATTTTGCGTTGAAAGAATTACGGAAATGCCAATTATATTTTTTCCTGCCAAGTTCGCAATCTCTTCATATTTTACTGGGAAAATGAAGCTGGAAATAGGATCTTGATGATGCCAGCCGGGAGTTACACAGTAGGATATGGCATGCCTTAGGTGGTTTTACATGTAAATATTGTAAGCACGTACCAAGAGCTTAGATAAATGTATAATTCTGACCAGAAATTGACTCTTATAAATAAGGCGTCCGACCGATTTCGGCCATGGCGGCCGGTGTCAACGCACAAGTGTACGCGCAAACACAAGTGCACTCTCTGTTCCCTTACTCTCATAGTTCAGTGAGACGGTAATCCGGCATAACCGATGAAAGATTTGTTAAAAACATACTTAGGACAATGTCAGTTTTGATGAACTCCGATTTTTTTTTTGTACAATTTGATCAAGTTTCAATAAAAAGGGAGTGACACAGTTTGAACGACCTTACTCGCCCTAGTTGTTACTTTATGATCAAGCCAAATATAAATATTTTGTAGCACAAATTCTTTTAAATATAATTTTAATTAAGATTCATACATTAGACTCAGTTCAACGTTCAAAGCGTCGTTTCTTATCTAAATATAACTACATGATTAATAAATAGCAATGAAGTGTATTTTCTACGTCCTATCATGTAGGTTTCTGCCGCAATGTTTGTTTGTGTGTACGTAGACCTTCAATGATTATACAGTGAAACCCGGTTAAGTGAGACATCCAGGGACCAGCAATATTGTTTCACTTATAGAGGTATTCCACTTACCCGGAGTCTCAGATATCCAGGTATAAATAAATATCTGTCTCAATAACAGAGGTTCCCATTAACAGAGGTCAGAAAACAGGTTATTTCAGATATAGAGGTACATTATTAGAAAATGTGTTAACATTCAAAATCAGCTTTAATCAAAAAATTATTATAAAGTACTTAATGAACAAAAATAGTCAAGCAGAAGCGTGCGTACATGTAAACAAACTTATTACAAAAATGGGAACTTATAGTGTTAATCATAAAAGTGATTTTAGTTTGTCTTTTGGAAGCATCAATCATCAAATGTTTTTCAATGTTATAAATTTTATCAAATATGCTTTGGTCTTAAACTTAAAAATAACTTTGCGATGTTTCTAGTGATTTTACTGCTTCAGGATTAGAATTTCTTACTGAATTTCGTCGTTATCTTCTTCATTTTTCATTGAATGCGGAATTTGTGGGTAGAATAAGTAAGCTAAATCTCAATAACAGAGGTTTGTAGATATAAAAAACACTCGCTGTCTTAGTAACAGAGGTAAATAAGAAAGATAATTCGAAATAACGAATCCCAGATATAGAGGTTTGCTTCGTCTCACTAACAGAGGTAATGCAGTGCCAAAGTGTTGGGACCTCAGAGTGAGTAATTACTAGATATGGAGGTTTCTCACTTATCCAGGTCCCACTTAATCAGGTTTCACTGTATCTGATTTCCTTGTGATGTTACCAAGTGTAATAGTGATATTATTGTGATACTATGCAGAGTATCTAATAAATAACCACCATCCATTAGATGTATACAATGTATGTTTTAAATAGTAATTTAAGTACATATTTATAATTATTTTGCTTGTATATGTACAAACAATCAAGTTTATAACTTTAAAAATAGTTATTGCAATTTATTAATTGATTGTATTGAAATTGAGTTACACATTATAAAATAGTTATAGTACTATTTCACATACAAACAATAACAAAGAGACCTCATAGAAAATATCCTATTAAAGTTAAAAAGTAAAATACTCAATAGAATCGTTTTTCCTTGCAACAAAGATTTAAAAAGGGTTATTTATGGCTATTATTTACGAGTCATACGGCCATTTGCATGATAAAAGTACTAACAGCGGAAGGTTTATTATCATAAAATCAATGTCAATGCGTTGTAAATTTCCTCATTTCGGTGAAGGAAATTGAACCTCATCGGGATCTATATACGTATGATCACTATATTTGTTATCGCTTTTAACTTCGTCACACTTAAACATTGAAAACTGTAACTACCACTTAAAGTATTTACTTATCTATCACACCTTGTTTAATTAAAACTGTGATTATATTTTTTAATGTCGAACTAGGGACCCGCCCTCGCTTCGCTCCGGGAAAATTACTCATAAACTTACACATAACTTAACACATACTAAACCTTCCAGTTCTCCTCCGTCCTGTGAATGAATTAATAGACTGTTTAATAGTTTAAAAAAATTAAGCATACATAGGGTCATACAGCGGACTCTACTTTGTTTTAGACTTAATAATAAATTAACAATTCATTATGTTTGAACCTCATAATTAATAGAACTCTTTATTTAGCCATTTGTGTATAACCCTTATGAAAAATAAAATTTGCATTGTTACTTCGCTGCTAATCACTTGTACTGTGCACCCGGCTGTGCTTGCATAACGCACACAACTGTCATGTCCACGATATTGCGGCAAACTGGAATAATAATACATTTTATTTAAAAAAAAACTGATTATGCTGGTTATATAATTCAAATAAGTGCTTAATTTAACCAAATTGCACATTATATTTAGCCATAGGCACATGAAAGGGGCAAAGTAACGCATAAGTTAGTATGTCAGTAACTCTATGTATATATGTACTTGGTACAATGTCACTCAAAAAGTGTCGATGGCCGAGTAGTTAAGATCTTTGCTTGCTATACGAGAGATCACCAGTTCAAACCCCGCCACGTACCAATGTGTTTTTCAATTTTGAAAGTCATATGTACGACTTTTCCGAACATCCTAAGGAAACTTGTACACCTAAAAAAATTCTAAGGTTGTGTAGTCGACCAACCCGCATTTGGCCAGTAAGTTGACTAAGGCCTTATCACCCTAGATTAGGGTACGGCCGTGCCCCAACAGTGGAGACGTATATGGGCTGATGATGATGACATTATCATTCTCAGACAGCATCGAAAACTATATCCGTATACACGGTATATCTCATATGTTCACCGGTGTACTGATGTACTGCGATTGCAGTAATGTGCATCGCCCATCGCCTAATGAAATGTTTCAAAACCGCATCAATTACCTTTATAAGTCATCGACATGACTGCGCCATAAAAACAGAGCAACAATGGTGGGGCCGAGGGCGGCGGCGTAGGGTTAACACCGATGGAAAAAAAAAACAACTTTTTTTTTAAATAGCGATGTAGAACTCTTTGCTCTTTGCTCATAATTTGTTTCTCTTTGTGTGGATTGGATTCAAGTGATTTGTCGATTTTGAAGGCATTGCGATCGGATTCTGTATTTGCATTAAGAAAACAAGAGAAAAAAATGTAAAAGCAAAAAAATCAATAAAAAATCTTGTTATATCTCTCCCATTTGGCCACTTTTACAAATCTGTACAATGGAGAAACTTCACGATTTCAGGTCTCGGTTTTACATCGAAAATTGGTAAATAATTGTATTACAAAATCGGGACACAATATTAAAATTTCCATTGAGCACATCGAAATATTCGCAGCGAAACGACAGTCAGCCCTACACATTACCCGATTCCCGCTCCACTGTCCGCAGCGCGTCTCGTTCCCGAGTCTCGTCCGTTCTCGCGTCTCGGTCCTTCTCGAGTCTCGTCTCGTCCGTTCCCGAGTCTCGCCCGTTCGAGTCTCGTCCCGCACCGCGCAGGCCCGGCCCGCTAGCGATTTCCTCGCGAGTCCGACCAATCAGCCGCAAATAAGATTAGGCGCGTGTAACCCATATGTGTTTTATTATTATACTCCGTATTGCATCAACATTGCGCTTGGTTTTAACAAGTGGATATTTTGTATTCTAGTTTTAAATTACGTTTGGAAGTTTTGATAGCATATGATACCTACAACGTATTACATAAAACGGGAGATAAATGATATTTTTATAAAATACCTACTTCCGCCAAGTACCTTAATTGTTTTGCTTTATACCTTTGGACTTATTTTGAAATAGCTCCAAAGTCAAGTCGTAACTCAGTGGATGTGTAATTTTATTTTCAAGAAACAATAAAAACAAATTATGTAGTAAAAAAAAATGTCTTGACCTATTATTAAAAGCCACCCTTCTTTCTTAAGTATGTAACTAACAAAGATACCTTAGCTTAAAACTAATTGTTAATCGAAGAGTCCATTTAACATTTTAAACAAGTACCGTTTAGTTAAATAAAATTAACGGGAGACCCAGAAACGGGGAAAGTCCAAACAGTCGCGATAACTATGTGGAATCACGTTCCTATTGAATACCTACTGTTGTCGACCGCTTTGTGACGACACGAACTAAACGATTTCTACGATGCCCCAACAGCTGTTTGCCTTCAACATCCGACAGCCACAATTAATTGGATCGCTTACATTGCTCTTTTGACGTGCACAACCACCGCTCTACTAGTTACAAGCCGTCAATGTATACAGATCATATTTTGCTCTGTCGTTCGAAGCATTCACGACCTTGCCCGCGCAAATAGCGAGTGGTTACAAAAACATTGTTTTGTTCCGTTTGTTTTTTTATTAAACAAATTTATCATAGTGTTCCACCAAAGTGTTCTTGTTATCTTTATTATTTACTCTATTGTTTTGAAGTTAGTTTCAAGACACTTGTCTAAGTAATGTTTTTGTTGCCACTGTTGGTAGTGTTCGACTGGTTTCCATAAGAATTTTCCAGGAAAGTAAGTTTTATCTTGATAGATTACTCATTAGGCTTGGACTGATGCTATTATTTAATAGTTGTAAGTAAAACAATGACGTCAATCATATTATTGTTCAGAAGTTGCGCCAATACCGTCTCCGCTCCATCTTGTTTGCGAGATTTAAAGCCAAATACACCATTTTTAGTTGTCAAAGAAATTATCGAATCATTGTTAGAAGAATATTGGTTTATTTATAGGATATTTGTGTACACGACTGTTGTTTGATATCCGTAACACAAGTATGAGCAACTTACTTTATAATCGGAACAATGTGTGTGATGTTATGTGATATTTTTTTATTTATAGAGCTAAATAAAAAATGTTTAAATCAAAATAAGCCCACTAAAGCGGGTTTCCATGTCTTTACATCAAAGTATGTCATTGTTGTCATGCCTACATAACTATTCTAGACTAGAAGCATAATATAACCTTAATTGAATGAGGCTTTCCCATTCCAATAGACGTTACGTAAGCTGCTTCGACTAAATAGTCGTTGGTTAATTTTGAAATTTAGGCATTTAGTTGTATCCGGTCAAAATACTTCGTTTTCTCTGTTTTCTCGTCCGGCTTTACTATGATGACAATGCAAGCTGCATTGTGTTAGAACGGTAATCGTATCTGCACTTAGTAAAAAAATATCACACAACATCACCAACTTGATCTGAGCTCGTAAGCGGCTTATGCACTTGCATTACGGTATTATGTATTTCCTATATACAAATATTATACATAAATAACCAGACACAGAGAAAACACCGATGTTCATCACAAGGGTGAGAGACATCCGCTCCCCTGCAAGTCCGGTGATGATGACGAGGCTACCCCAAGCCATCATCGTAATTATGTCAGTTAGAAAAAAAATCGAATATTTATCCGAATGGGATTAGAACCCACGACTCTTAGTGCACGAGACAGGGGCACTATTCAATGAGCCATCGAGTCAGCCAAATATGTGCTATATTCTGCATCCAATGCGGCGCGACTACGGTGCGCAGCCGATGCATTAATTGATACCGAGCGATGAATATTGATGAGTCTGGATGGGACCACTCATTACTGTGTTCCAACCTTGTGGCTTCCGTCTGAGCTGCATCTTTTTTAAACTTCGCTAAAGGAGGTTTTTCCTATATGGAGAAGTTTAAAAAATGAGTTTTAGTTCGTGGCTGTTTTCGTGCGGTCAAAATCAGAGATTTCATGGTAATTACATCCGAATACCCGTAGATATGTTGGTGTGGTGACGTAGAGCCCGAAAAATATCATTGGTCCATTTTGACATTTATGATGGCTTATTGACATTTTCAATCTATATCAACCAATCACACGATAGTTCCACCGTACGCACAAACCACGCCATTTAACCTATTATTTTCATTTTGCAACCTTCCCATACCCTCGCATTTCATTCCAACCACCCACGGATATTCGATTTTGAAACACCCTCATTGGCTAATATTTCCGAATGGAAACGCGTAAACAAATCGGTTACAAATCGTTATTGTTTCGATCACATTTCCTGCGCTCCGAGCGCGATCGTGGCGGCCTCCATGACGTCACGCGGCTACTAATCGGACCGTAATCCGATCATCTGCGTCGGAACTCGGCTCTTTCACATTCGTTCTTGTTCGTATTCGTACTCCTTTGAACGAATCTTTAGTCCTTAGCATACTTCTTTCTACCTCCCACCAACCATTGAGGCTACGGGTGACGTTTACCGTAATCCACGATTTGGAAAGGTCGTTTGCCATAAGGCAGTTCTCCACAAGACTTATATCAAAAATGTATAAGTACCTAATCGATTGAATTCTGTCAAATGTAAGTTTAATTTGTGTTCGTAATGGCGCAATTGTGTCTCTAAGTTTTAAAAGGAAGTTTGAATATAATTAACTGAAGTGAAGACAAATATGTTAATTAGAATGTTGACGTTCACAAAAAAAAATATTAGGTGGGTACAATGTATCACGGAAATAATAACATATTAGTTGTGTTTGACACAAATATGTAGTAATATTTTATAAAAGTTGAAACGCTTCCCCATTAGATTTACCATAAATTATTTTTAAAAATCAACTCAGATTATCCAACTACTTGAGATAAAAGCTTCTGTCACGTGTTTGAATTTGCAGTTATGACCTCCGTTGTGGGGTCAAGGCGATTGAGATGGCAAAGTTCCCCGTACTTGTAATTTATACGTGCTCAAGTAAATTTCTGTTAGTAAAATAGTTTCCAAATAACGTTAAGATCATAAATGATAAGTATCTGGAGTATTCGCCATAATTAGGTAATTGTTTTAGATAACTTAATGTAAGGTTTTAGAGAAATGAAATGTGTTTCCCCATAGTAAATTAATGTTCTGTAAAAACAGTAGTTTCTGATAAGTATTTGTATTCCATGTCTATAGATGTCCAATCCAAATACGTTAAATTTGTATCATACAAAACACTTACTTATAAGTTAGTTTACAGCCGTTTCAAGAACTAACTGGTAAACCCTTACTACTACTATATCTTTCTCCTACTAGTCCTCTTTTTATTTGCATCTTTTTCATTCATGAATAAATAGGGGCGAATCTACGATTATTTTGGGTCAGAAATCTCTCAAGCCTGCGAGATTCTCGAATCGCACGGTATGTTTCCAACTAGCGGGAGGCCGAGAGCCACGGAACACTCTCATCACTTATTTAACGAATTTCGCCTTCGTTCGCTCTACTTTTTGATTATCGCCTTGTAGAGTCACCAGGAAGTGCCATTTTGAACCTTATAGTCGTAAATACGGCAGCAAATTGGCCCTTGATGCCTATTCTAAAATGCAGACTTGGATGTACGGAATATAGGCGGTATATATATGTTTGTGGTTCCATTTTGAACGGTTGAAATGTATTCTTCAATGTCCGGTAAGGTACTGGTTACATTAAAATGTTACAAAGGCGGTTATTACATTTTATCTTAGTGTAAGTACTATAGTTGAAATGTTTGTTGACATTTTATATTTTGTGGAAATAAATCTTTTTATAAGCAAAAAAGTGACATTTAAACACTTGCTTATAAATTTGAGCCTTCTTACCCACCGATACCAACCACGTATTATGTGAGTAAATACATTTACTCTTTCACTATTTTTCAATCCTGAAACTAAACAAAAACTTCCAGAAAAAGTAGCCGCTATAAGAACCGAAAGAGAAGGTATTCGGATCTTCTAATACTAAGTATATTTGTTGGGTTGATGAACTAATCCTTTCGTCTGCGACGTGGATTGAGTAGCTGAGCATCAATATTGTAGTCTGCTCTCGGTCTGGCGACGCCCAACATTACTGCAGTGTCTACGCAAAGAATATTATAGAGAACTATCGGCCTGCGACTTATTACCCGTGTATTACGTTTAATAAATTACACATAAAATGAACGCTTATAAAATATAGGTGTATGTCATAGGAGACGTTTTTGTGGGAATATTTAAGAGACATTTTTCCATTGCTGATGATAAAGGTGTATCTCCAACAGTTTATAAATCGAATACCATAATAGCTGGCAGAAGACAGATTGTGAATTATTATTAAAAGCGAGTAATTTCTCATTTTGTGTTTTTAACCGACTTCAAAAAAAGGAGGAGGTTCTCAATTCGTCTGTATGTATAATATTTTTTTTTTTTTTTTTTTTTTTTTTGTATGTTCACCGATATTTTCGTCAATTATAGACGGATTTCAAAAATTTTTTTTGGTTGGATACAGTTCACTTCCGAGGTGGTCCCATTTTCACCAGTCCCGGATCTGATGATGGGATCCAGGAGAAATCGAGGGCAACCCTCAAATTTTATAGGGACATGTACCGCGTTTTGCATATTATCTGAAGTTATATTGGCATTTGCTTCTGGAAATCATAATCTTATGATGCTGAGCTGATGATGGAAGGTCAACTCCTTAATACTTAGGAGTAAAAGGATAATTCTTTCAATACTGTATACATATTAAGACTACTAGTTATAATATCAGTAGCATTATAGGTGAGCTGAACTAATAGGGTGACCAGTCTAGGATCTGATGATGAGATCCAGGAGAAATCGAGGGCAACCCTCAAATTTTATAGGGACATGTACCGCGTTTTGCATATTATCTGAAGTTATATTGGCATTTGCTTCTGGAAATCATAATCTTATGATCCTGAGCTGATGATGGAAGGTCAACTTCTTAATACTTAGGAGTAAAAGGATAATTCTTTCAATACTGTATACATATTAAGACTACTAGTTATAATATCAGTAGCATTATAGGTGAGCTGAACTAATAGGGTGACCAGTCTAGGATCTGATGATGGGATCCAGGAGAAATCGAGGGCAAACCTCAAATTTTATAGGGACATGTACCGCGTTTTGCATATTATCTGAAGTTATATTGGCATTTGCTTCTGGAAATCATAATCTTATGATGCTGAGCTGATGATGGAAGGTCAACTTCTTAATACTTAGGAGTAAAAGGATAATTCTTTCAATACTGTATACATATTAAGACTACTAGTTATAATATCAGTAGCATTATAGGTGAGCTGAACTAATAGGGTGACCAGTCTAGGATCTGATGATGGGATCCAGGAGAAATCGAGGGCAACCCTCAAATTTTATAGGCACATGTACCGCGTTTTATATATTTTCTGAAGTGATATTGGCATTGCTTCTTGCAATCATAATGTTATGATGCTGAGCTGATGATGAAAGGTCAACTCCTTAATTGTTTGGAGTAAAAGGATAATTCTTTCAATACTGTATACATATTAAGACTACTAGTTATAATATCAGTAGTATTACAGGTGAGCTGAACTAATAGGGTAACAAAAGATTTAACACTAAAAAGTATGAAAAAATTGTAAACAAAAAAAAAACCGCCTTCAAAAACCCGACTCACTAAAAATTACAAAATAATATAATACGAACATTTATAATCATCTGGGTATGAATTTTATATGTTTTTGAAGGCGGTGCCAATCAAAATTTTGAGGAAAAAGAAGCACTCTGTGCTTGTCTGTTTGAAATATAAACGGCACCGCCTTCAACAACATATAAAATTCATACCCAGATGATTATAAATGTTCGTATTATATTATTTTGTAATTTTTAGTGAGTCGGGTTTTTGAAGGCGGTTTTTTTGTTTACAATTTTTTAGCTGGCAACTTTATCAGAAGGAGGTTGTAAATCCCAATATCAATAAAATATGACGTTTACCTTTTGTGTTTGAAATTTTTCTATTTTGGGAAAAGTTATATTAAGCTATACTAAAGGTCAGAACATCAGCTTAATCTCCTGATAGAAGTCATTTTTATCAATATTACTTTTTTATTGTAAAACAGACAAATAATCGGGATCTAAGGGATTAAAGTAAATATCCAAAGCATATTTTAACGTACACTATTGGAAAATGCTATGTTTAGCTAAAAATAGCATTTTCCAATATTGTATCAATAATACAAATCAATAGAATGATGACATTTCTCTGAAAATAATGGTTGTAGAGTTGTTGCTATTACATTAATTCGAGGCCGATTTTTGCTCTACTTGCTCTACCAAAATCTATAACCAGTTAAATCAAAAGGAGGACTAATTTCTAGCCGAAAATAAGTGAAAGCGGTCACAAAATGCGAGGGTACGTACAAAAAGTAGTCGTTTCGGCTCACAACAGCGCGGCTGCTGTTATATCGCCACAATAACACTAGTGGCCTTGCGTTTATCACTGGTTCAATTACAGAATGCAACTACCGTTTATGTACTACACAGAACAGTGATATGAGTGTAGTGCAAAATGCAAGCATTAATACTCAAGTGAAATCGCAGTTACATTTGTAGAGAATTTTTAATTGAATATCGACTCTACCGTTGCTGTAATGAGATAGTCTTAATTTGGTTGGAGCTTAGGAGCAATAGCAATAAATGGTATATTTCTGCCATTCATGTAATTTTTTTTCTATTTAACATCTAGTCGTTTAAATTTGAACTTTCAATTCAACAATTTGCATTCAAAAGCCACAAATTTAGCAAATGGTGATAAAAAAATAAATCATTTGACCAAGGATGATGTAGAAATAGGTGTAGCAACAAAAAAATTAGGAATTTCAACACTTTATAAAAGTAAGGTACTATTTTGGTTGCTGTGTATTTTTGTGAAAATCAATCTATCTAGTCTATGGTTTCACATCAATATTTCATCTATGGTAACTCGTAAAGGTCATATGGGTGGGAGTATTGCAGTCCCGTGTACCTATTTATGGTGGCTAAGTGACCTTTAAACTGAGGTTTATGAAGGAAATCAGTGAAGTATGTTGTATCAACTATAGCATTATTAGTGACTATAACTTTGATCCAACTTTGTTGCGGATTTCGGAGGTAATCAGTGCACTACAATTAGGTACAAGATTTCGCCCACTTTAGTTACGATTTTCTCAAATTGTCGACATTGTTGGACGAGATCCAGGAGTTACAAGTATAAAGGGATAACGCTAATAATTATGATGAGTAACTTATACAAATAATTATAAAGCGAGTCATTAGATGAACTACAAACATTTGAGTCTTATTCATTCTCAGAATTTACTAGTGTTCGTCCTTGACCTGGTTTGCTTTCAAGTATTTAGTTGCCATTACCTTTTATTATCAAAGTAAACGTTTCTCAGCCAAAATACGTCCAAATGTATTTTTTACATTTGTCTAACACAGGCAGTGTTTGTTTTGTCTTTAATATTTTTAACGTTAAAACCAGAAAATGTTACAACAAAAGCCGAATCTAACATTAATAAAGTACCTAAAAGAAACATGCATAGTGTCCGCTGTACAGTGCTCCATAATTAAACTATAATCCCCTGGCTGAGTTAGCCTTGCGGTAATAGTTCCTTGGGCCACTTTTAGCCGGAAATATAAAACGGGTTGATAGATATTCGTGTCAGTAGCGACGCGCGCTTGACGCTCACAAACACATAAAACGCAGTTGACTTTTATGGTACGAAACAAATGGAATTGCCTAAACTACATTGGTTGCTAGGAAACATCCATAGACAACCATTTTTGAGGGCCTGGAAATATGGGAACAATAGACGCCCACGTCCCTTCTTCCAATTTCCAAAATCCCTCGGAGTTTGATATACCTGTCAGCACCCAATTGACTTTTGTTTTTTTTTCTGCTTGTTTCACCATTATCGACGGCACGTAGTGTTATAATGCCTTATCGAGGAGGTCATATCGGTTACCCAACACCCATAGGCCAGAAGCGCGTTTACGAACGGTAAATTGTTCTTTTTACAATGACACAGCCTGCAATTAAGATTCGTGCGTTAATGACATATTTCTTAATGTGCCGGCCTTGCTCGAACACGACGCCGTTCTATTTGGATCGACGCTGCGTCATTTCACAGAACGTTCCATTGCTGGCTTCACATCGATCGATGTAACTGTAGGGAGCGAATAGCAAGCAATGTACTTGTAGCAGCTGTCATCAAGCCGTAGAATGCTTATTATATTATTATTATGTTCCCTTCTTTGTGAGTCAGGTTTATAACAAACCTACAATGATGGATATTAGTCGTTTGCAGTCGAAGAAAAACAAATACGTATTTGTCAAACCATCCAAAAATAAAACTGCGCTTGTAACAAGGTAGATAATCTAGGTCATAGATCCGTTGTGTGTGATAGTTAATACTTTTAGTTCGGTTGATTGCTGAAGCTATTATTAGTCATACATTATTAATTTATCAATTATTTTATTTTAATATACTGTTAACATTGAAACTTGTCTCGATTCGTCCCAAATACCAATTAAAATTCCGTAGTTTCCTATGAAAATTATCGTTATGTTTCACTTAATCTACAATGAACGAAATACATAGTTACATTTTAACGTTATAGTACCTTATAGTAAACAATTTAAGAACTGTGTGACAGATTTATAAACAAGTGATTTAATATGTCATTATTGGAGCAATTACTTACATCACTACTTACTGTGATATTTCGATTGGATTGCACCAATCGCGGTCACGAGTTAGCTCGTAGCTACTGTTTCGAATGATAAATAGGTACAACACTGTACTAAGTTCAATTTCTTAAGTTTATGAAATTGTCAAGAACAAGTGAAAAAAAATCGGCGGAACTTCTAAAACGGAAGAATATAGAAAGCGGGAAAACAAATGAAAATCAATAAAAAAGAAAACGCGTTCAGCCAAGGAGGTTTGCATACGCTCGAAAACAATGGTGTTTAATTATGGAACGCGTTTAAAAATCTTCTAAAGTAGCTTCACGGAAACCTCTCCAAAGAGTTTTAATTCTATAATGCCAGTTATAAGCGCGTTGCATAATGAGCCACTCCACATTTGCCGGATCGCGCCGCGTCATTCGCGTCACGAGAGCGCGGTCTCTGACCTCTTTGTCATTGCCTGTACGTTAGAAGCGTACGGCAATCATATGACCTACGCGAAATTAAGAATCGAAATAGATGTGGCATCTGCATTGAATGTACACGTCGAAATGTAGACGATGTGTTAAGATACCTATTACATTTTGGCAATGGAATTTTTTAACGTAGCAAGTCCATGTCAGCTGGAAGATCGTCTGACTAGCATGATACAATGTCTATTTTTTTTAAAGATTGGTAGATTAACTGTGCTATTTACTTTGTTATATTATATGAGTCTAGCGTTAACATTGACAATAATAGTAGCGAAAATTCAGAATGATATAAGGTTATTAACTTTTGCCATAACTTTAGTTTAATATAGATAATTAGTTATTAAGAAAAGTAACTTATTAAAATGTCTACATTCGCAGATCTTACCAAAGTATCATTTAACTTTTCCAAGAAATGTTAAGTGTTGCAAATCATAAACTACAAATTGCTTACCGGATATAGAACGCAAATATATTGGTATCCAACTTGTATTATCTTTTGGTAAACAATCAGCTTTGGCGCAAATGAAGGGGGCCTGGCGTGCGGGGTGGGGTCCTGCCCGCCCCCGGGGTCTCCGCGGTCCCCATGTTGATTTGACATAAAAAACGGACAATCAGAACCGTGAATGAGGGACATTGGGTCATTGCCAGATAATTCTATGGTTCGGGAATGGCTCCATTCAATGTTTTAAGTTTGTTGAAATTCTATGGATTTTTTTTTATGAATTTGTTCCCGTAGATTGGTCGTTTGTAAAGATTCAGTTAAATTGCTTATTTAATTACATAATAAAAGATTCAGGACCGTGTAATTACAATTTAAAAAATGTCTTGTACTAATAATAATATTTATATGTATCAGTAATATTTTTTGTCACTAAATAAACGTTTTCTTTCTTACCCCACACAACATGAAATGAATATTTAACCCGGTTGGGGATGGAACCCGCGACTGTTGGAAGCGTAGCGTCACTAACCAGTGTTCCACCAAGCCAGTCGATATAAACTTCACACGTCATCTTAACGAGATAATACACTTGATTATACCAGAGCCGCTCTAAGTTGGCCGATTTGCTACATGTCAGACTGACTGCACTAGTCTTTGAGTATAAAGCCACTGGAGATGCCTTACACTGGCGACCCCCTCGGGCAAAGTACATTGGTCAACTGTTCAAACACGTTTAATAAAACTACTTGTCGCTGCACCACCGCCATTTTGCATTGATCCCTGTCGCGTGACGTTACTCTTGAAAAATGGTTAGTTGTGCAGTATTCTCATGTAAAAGGCGATCGAGAGCTCAAATTCGCAACAAGAGCGCGTTTAGTATCATATCTAAGTGTTTTTATTAACTTTTAAACGTGTATTTAAGAAGAATTGCCATTTAAATAAAAAAGTCGTTGCGATACGTAAACGACAGAAAAAAATAAACAAAGAATACAGTGGTACGGGGGCTAGTGATGTCACAAAGTCAAAAAAGCGACTCGACATTTGAATGAATCATTCACTCCCTGCAGTTAGTTGTATAATCCGTTTTTTACTTTAATTTTGAATTAAATAAAAGGTCTAAACATATGTTATATTTAAATCTTGTAAGATGAATTAGAAAAATTACTTTTCTTTCCTCTGGTCATACGATATTGAAATTTAGTCTGAAAATGAAAAGAAATTCTGTGACTCCCTTAGAGATATTTTTAAAGACATAGATATTTTAACCGTATCCTCTCAGTACATTTTGGACTGTATCTTATATGTTTACAAGAACATACAATCATTTAATATCGGATCCTCACCATTTAAACACCAGTAATAAACATAAGTTTGCCGTTTCAAGGCTCAGGCTTCAAAAGACTGGAAAGTCGTTCTTGGGTTTAAGCACAAAATTGTTTAATAAGATCCCACAAAATGTTATTGAATTACAATAATCAGTACAAGATAGTTCAGTTCATTCACCAAACTGATTTTATTTTATTCTTTGTGTCATCACTATTTTTTCGTATGTGTGTTGGGTAGTTACGTAAAAACTTTGTTTGTGTGCGTGGATTGTATGAAGTGTTGAACATTTTTGTAGGGTGGGGTTATCGTTACAGCAAAATTTGTGTTTGTTAGGTCATTAATTTTTGGTGGTGTGCTGTACGTGTTTACCTCGCCCCCGCTAAAAGTGGCGAAAAAATTTGTTAGAAGCGTTGACGTTATGGCATCTCCAGTGGCTTTATACTCAAAGGCACTAGTGAGGGACAACGGTAAAATTGCCGAAGTATATAAGTAACAGTTATTTCCACTTTATAACCAAGCAAGGTCTAATTATAACAAATTTTTATTAAAAACATTAATTCACATCCAAAAGATTGAATTTAAGTTCCTTATTTATAAATATATTTATTTTTAAAATACAATACTTATTAAATCCTTCATCCTATTTTTAAAAATACCTGGTGAGTATTACCCACTACGTCACTATGAAAACGTGTCAAACGGCGTAACCTTGTAAAAGCGTAATACAGAGTGGAAATTTTACGTTTTCATTTTATAATTCAATTATTTTAGGTAATAAAAGACAAATAACTAGATAATTATACCGGAGCCGTTCTTAGAAGACTGATTTGACACTTTTTATTTTATATTTTGCATTTATCCTTGTTAAGAGGAACATATTTACGCGAATCATAAAGAACAACTTTTAAAAATAATACGTTATTTCAAAATTTCAAATGCACATAATTATATAATTACTAGCTGTGCCCGCGACTTCGTTCGCGTGGACTACAGGATTTAACATATAAAAGTTTATCCTGCTAACTCTCGTTCCCGTAAGAATTTTTTCAATATCATGTTCCAACTAAGCTTTAAGTTTACTATGGTACCTGCATGCCAAATTTACAGCATCTAACTTCAGCGGTTTAGATTTTTCATACAAAAGGATTTTCCCGATTATTCCCGTTCTCGTGAGAATTTCGAGAATTCCTTTCTTAGTGCACCTCTACGGTACCTAAGCTACGTCCAGTCCAAATTTCAAGTGCCTACGTTTAGCCGTTTAGGCTGTGCGTCGATATGTCAGTCAGTCAGTCAGTCAGTTTCTCCTTTTATATATTTAGATAAGAACCCGGCTTGGCTCGGGTAAGATGTGATTCATAATAAACATCGAGGAGCAAAATATAGGTAAATATTTCCGTAGTCATCGGTTCTTCAAGGAATACTAAAGGATTAAACAGGACATAGATTCTTTCATTGAGTTTAATAAATCTAGTGAATAAAAATTGCAAAAGTTTTTATACAATAAATTTTTAACATTTAAAATTAAGGAACATCAATCAACAAAACAAATTGCAATGAGTACTAATCCTAGAATTTGGCAAAGGTCCTTATAAAATTATATTATCTATTCTTCATCAGTATCTGTTATCGCCCTGAAAGAGTATATCATAAAAAATGTGTCATAAACAATGGATCCGCGAAACGTCAATGACTGAGGAAAAATAGTTTTGGTAATATTTTCACAATTCCGGCAAGATGGTGACCGAGATCAGTCTGCCACCACATTTAGAAGTAAGCAAAATACTCGACACACCGAATTTTGCGGATATATGTTGTCGACTCGAAATCATTGTTTTTTGATGTTTTATTATTCATGTAAGGTTTTAATCGAGTCTCTCGTGTCCCTTGCCGAAATTATTAATATAGAAGATTACTTTGGAGCAAACATCTAAATCATTAAAACGATTGTTATGGGTAAACTATAAAGGTAGACATATGCTCTCGCGGACATTTTAAAAGATAATGTTAAGATGAACAATTCATCCATAGAGCATTTTTGTATAACTTTAACTATATGCTCAGCGCACGCCACGGAAGGCCTCAGAAACGATACTTTCCCCGTTTTTGAAATATTTTCGGTTACTGCTCCACAACTATAGGACCTAGCGTGATATTATATAGCCTATGTAACTTCTGAATAATGCAGCTTTCTAATGGTGAAAAAATATTGCAATCGGTCCAGTAGTTTTTGAGTTTATTCATTACAAACATACAAAAATACAAAAATACAAATCTTTCCTCTTTATAATATTAGTATAGATTTGTCTTGTATTACTTAAAATAATTGAATTATAAAAAGAAAACGTAAAATTTCCACTCTGTATTACGCTTTTACAAGGTTACACCATTTGACACGTTTTTATAGTGACGTATGGGTAATACTCACCAGGTACTTTTTTAAATAGGATGAAGGATTTAATAAGTATTGTATTTTAAAAATAAATATATTTATAAATAAGGAACTTAAATTCAATCTTTTGGATGTGAATTAATGTTTTTAATAAAAATTTGTTATAATTAGACCTTGCTTGGTTATAAAGTGGAAATAACTGTTACTTATATACTTCGGCAATTTTACCGTTGTCCCTCACTAGTGCAGTCAGTCTGACATGTAGCAAATCGGCCAACTTAGAGCGGCTTTGGTATAAACTGAGAGATGGTGTATTGTTAAAACCTTACGTCATTCTAACAGCTATATCAGCTGTTCCTTGTATTTTACATGACGGAGAATAATATTATTGCGATCGCATATACGTATTAAGTAAAGATACTCTTTATCACTTAGCGTTGGCGGACAATTGCGAAATTATTATGAATCATAGCTTCTGAAAATTTCCATTGTGCATAGTCAGGTACTTATTTGTGCAATTAATTGATGGGTTTTCCTTCTGTTAACATCGTTTTTTCACATGAAATAGGAATTTACACTTGTAAATGTACGAAAGTAATTATGTATTTACTGCGTGTGTATGTATTATTTTATTTGAGCGAGCATATTTGCTGAGTATTGATATAATATATACCCAGTATCTATAAAAATACATTGGTGAGTACTACTACTTTTAAAGAGAAATAATATTTTACCCAAATGTATTTTTTCAAAGAATTTTAGTGTTAATAATGCTTGAAATATCTTGATCGTAATTAACGATCACCTGTAATACGTATGTATTAATGTCAAACTACTTATAATCTGACGTGGTATTGTCCTTGTTTGCAAAATACATTGATTTCAAATGACGCTTCGGAATGTTAATTAAATACCTTAATTAGGTCACAACAAAGACAAGCGAGTATTGAGTTCATGAACGAACGAATGAAGATAAGCGAACTCACTGCAATGGATGATGATGATTTTTTAATTTTGATGTAGTTGAGTAGAGACAATAATGAAAAAAAAAGTTCTATTGACAATGGAAAACTTAAACAGTGCAAATAAACACTGTTAAAAGGATTACTCTAATATCTTAAAACTCACCCAGATATTTATTATTTAGTTGTAGTTGATTTGTTGTTAGATTAAGATATTTATTTATGTCGTTTATGTGTAAGCTACTACAGTCACTCGGGGTGCGGCCAGAATACCAGCGCTGCAGCGGCTCTCGGGCTGATGCAGCACATGCTGAGGCCTGTACCTCGTTGACCACTCATAAAGTCCTTGCATATGTGTTCTATTTCTTTGTGTGCGTTTTGTGTCTTGTGTATGTATCTATGTGTCATTGTTACCTCAAGTCGTGGTTAATAAAAGTTTTTTCTTTCTTTCTATATTTATTCAAAAAGACAAACCCAAACCGCTTCATACAAATAGTGACATCATAATGACGTCACGTAAATGTTATTTGTGTGCAATGTATTAGAAATTCGTTAGGTAAGTATACCAAATATTGCGTTCAAGGAAATGGGTATATGACGAAATTTGTTATTAATTGGATAGTTTAAAACACTCCTAACTGACTACGATGGTGGCTTGGAGTAGCTTTGTCGACAGGCACAATCTATCTAAACAGCTCTTTGAAGCGATTTAAAAAATGAAGGAGGACTTTTGATTCAATGCAATAGTTATAAACTTATCATTGTTTCTTTGCTATATTATGCATGTATTATTTATATAACCGTCTTCTTTTATCCCTAAAAAACACCTAAAAAGCCATACACAGGGACGGACAGGTGGAACCTTGTTTAAAACTATGTAGTGATACACCTTTAACCTGTTTGTAGATAAAATATTTCACAACCACGTTGGTCTATCGGTAGCAACCGCTGCCGCCGCCCGGTTCGATTCCGGGGTCGGGCAAAGTTTGTGTGAGTTTTTCTATCAAGAAATTACTCAGCCCGGTGTTAGGAAGTTGGCGGTGGCATGTTAAGCCGGTGGTCCTGCGCCTGAACTCTCATCGGTCATGTCGGATTGCCGTCTTACCCAACTATGAGAGTAAGGTAATAGAGAGTGCACTTGTGTTTGCGCGCACACATGTGCACACAATTGATATCTTGCGCCATGGCTGATATGGTTCGGACGTCTTATCTATACTAATATTATAAAGAGGAAAGATTTGTATTTTTGTATTTTTGTATTTTTGTATGTTTGTAATGAATAAACTCAAAAACTACTGGACCGATTGCAATAATTTTTTCACCATTAGAAAGCTGCATTATTCAGAAGTTACATAGGCTTTATTATATTTTAAAAAAAATTAGGGATCCTTACTAAAACTCCAATAATGTAACCCAAGGTGTAAAAAATAGACTTGAAAAATTCCTTACGTCGCCTGCGCTGCGAAAACTATTGAAGATAGAACAAAACCATTTACTAAGACTTTGCAGAACTCATCATTATCTACAAATAGTGTCGCGACAGCATATGTCTAAATATTATAGTTATGTCACAGCAAGCGGTTTTTTATTCTAAAAATTTAATTTATATGCCGCCGCTTGAAAGGGCTCTTTATTTGTACCTTGGTATTAATCCTTATCAAAATAAATTACTTTATATTCAAGACGGCTTCAATACCTTTTTATTACTTTTTGAATTATTCAATTCGGACATTTAATTCGGAAGATATCACGAGTTTAAAAATGCAAGTATTAGAAAAAAGTCGCGTGGTTGCCGCCACCGCGCTCAGCTAGCCAGCATGCGATGTAGGCTCCATGTAAGCGGCACTGGGGTACGGGGGAGTCAATTTAATATGTAATATAATAATATTATAAAGAGGAAAGGTTTGATTTTTTGTTTGTTTCGAATAGGCTCCGAAACAACTGTACCGATTTGAAAAAATCTTTCACTGTTGGAAAGCTACACTATCCCTGAGTGTCATAAGCTTTTTTAGATAAAAAAAAATAGATTTCTCTTACGGGGTTAAAATATATTACATAGAGATAGAGATATCCCCGAAGCGAAGCGAGGGCGGGTCGCTAGTCTTAGATAAAGTATGCTATTTATTTATTTATTATAGGGACAGCCAACAAGATTAACCCAAACTAATTAGAGTACTAATATTTAGTACAGCGAAGGTATCGTCAAATTCGCAATATATCACACGGTTCAAGCCTTTTGCTTCTGTTGTAGTAATTGAAAAACTTATTAACGAAACGGCTGGCGTCGCGCGATCGGCCCAGATCGGTCACTGGGTCGCTGTGGTCGTTCCCCTCCCATTGGCCAACGAGAGGCTCCACTTGTCCACACTGATTAAGTGTTTAACCCTTTAACCATAGCGCTACCAGAGGGCCTACCATGAGTTGGCTATCGAAAACTTACGTACGTTAAAAACCTATCGAGTTGTTTTTTTTATACGGCCGATTTCAGCGGCGCTGTACAAGTTTTTCATAGACATATTCACGTAGGCGATATCGAGTGCGTAAGTTTTAAACTCATGGTAGCCACACTGTAGCGCTACCTTGAGTTAGCTATCGAAAACTTACGCACGTTAAAAACCTGTCGAATTGTTTTTTTTCATACTACCGATTTTAGTTATCAGCGTTATCGCTAGGGGAGCTGTAAAAGTTTTTCATAGACATATTTACGTATGCGATATCGAGTCTGTCACTTTAAAACTCATGGTAGCGCTACTGTTTAGAAATGCCAGACTCGATATCGCCTATGTAAAAAATTTAACGCTCCTAAAGATAACGTTAAGAACTAAAATCGGTAGTATGAGTTAATAATTCGATAGGTTTTTTTTAGTTTGCACTATGCTATGCTTTTCGTGTATAAATTGTGGTGGCAATATAGTTGCCAATACCAGTTAAAGGGTTTGTTTAAGGTTACCACTGTTTTTAAAGGCAAAGGTGTTAATAAATAAATAGCTGACCATTCTTTCTATTACAATATTATAATTGATAGAAATGGTCAGAATTTGACGCGTTGCATAAAAATAAAATCGAAGTGACAAACGTCAAAAATTACTTTTTGTATTCCATATTGCAAAACCGATATAAAATTATTTCTTAAGTAACCTAACCCAAGATTATTGTTCCTTCATTCACTCATTCTTCAACGGACCGTGACCGGAGAGATCACGTGAGATGCGAAACTAACGGCTTTACGTGCTTTTCAAAGCTTTTCTGTTGAAGGTAGGCTAGTTCTGGTCAATTGCGAGTCAGACTCGCGGAAGAGTTCAGTCGTACCCACTTTATAATATAAGGTAAAGGAGAGAAGAAGTAAGGAAATATATTCGTTCTATTTTGTATTTCTTTTATATACGGTAAATACAATACTTACACCATTTGTAAAAATTTCAACTGCCTAGCTTTCACCGTGCCTGTGATACATCCTGGTGACAGACAGACGGACGGACGGGACAGCAATATGTATAAAATTTGCCGTAACCCACTAATGTACCCATGGCGTTATGAATGGACTATACCATTGCGTAAAATGTCGTATTACGGGCGTCGTTATTATTGAAAACGGAATTATCTGGTTACAGCTGCCAACTCCTCATTAAAATGCACATAACTTTCCAACCACAAAAGAGTTTTACACATTTTGTATTGAGACAATAGTTAATTATCCCAGTCAATGAATAAAGTGCTAAATTCCCAAATTAAAGACTAGAGTTGCGTTTTTGAAATGTATTAAGAATACAACCGATACTCAGTCCAAATGCAGCGTCTTCAGACCTTTGCTAGCTTTGTAGTATTCGAATATCCTCGTAATTTACTTGATTTTCTATATACACACACAGTCCACATTTTTGCGTTGTTAAGAAAACTTCTTATGATCAAACAAAATGATCTCACTCCACCTGATGGTACGCGGTAGTAAGGTCAATATACCATATTGAGCCTATGTAAGAATTATAATAACTTTCTAATATTAAAATTATTTTTTTAGGTAGATACGAGATAATGATCGATTAGCAAGTGTTGGTAAGATAATTTTGATAACATCTAATTTTAATATGTAAACGTATTGCTACCAGTAAATGTTTATATTATGCCAATTAATAAAAGCTACATATTTATATGTAGCGAAAATCTTTGTATGTCAGGTCTGAAAATCATTGGATACCTACGACAATAAATGTCGTAGGTATCCAATAAAACCCAAACATTTACATAAGACAAGTATTGAGGTAAATAACAGAAAATACATAACAGAAATAATCTATTGTGTCTGGAACATTAATTGACAAGGCAATTTGCACAGCTGGTTATGAACAGCTGTTTTTTGCTTAAACCTGAGAAATATGTGCTGTCCAAACAGCAAATGTCTTCCAACTGAAGTGTGGAGTCAACAGTTACAAAGAAGACTGTTATATGTGTGTTTGATTGTAAGAACAAGGTTTGTTTTTATACAAAGTTGTTTATGTATCAATCCATACTAAGTATTCTTATTTTATTTTAAGATATCTGTACTGTACCGAATACACACTAAGTATTCTATTAAATTTCTAAGTAACTCTTCGTTAGCGTTTTCAAGACAAAACTACTGGACATATTTAAATGTATTTTTGTACACAGATAGTACACTATTACTCCCTTACAATTAAGCTGGTTGTACCAACTTCTTTGTATGCGAGTAATCTATCTATCTATACTCATAATACTCACTGTAAATAGGTCAATAAAATTCTGTGCATGAAATATATTTTCAAAATAACTATCAGGCGCTGATAACTGATCGATACTGATGCCAAAAATGCAATCAGTAAAAATGTTGTCAGTCTGTCTGTCTGTATGTTCCTTATAGGTAGAAACAAAAACTACTCAACGGATTTTGACGAAACTTACAACAATAATTCTTCATACTCCTGGGCAGGTGATAGTATACTTTTCATCACGCTACAATCAATAGGAGCAGAATAGTGACGGTAAATGTTGGGAAAACGGGAGAAGTTCTCCATTTTTTAAGCATCCGTCGCGTGTGCAGTCTTAATGGTTAAAGTTACAAAGATATGCCGTTTCACGCCCCGCCTGAAGAGCCCTCAAAAGAGTGACCAACTGCGAATTGACGAAGTGTTTTTATTTGCTTATCTTGATAGTTATATAAATAGATAGTTGAAATAAATGTTGAAACTAAAGATAAATCCAAAACCGTCCACCAACCATCTCACCCGCGGAAACAATCGCGAATCAGAGACGCAAATAAGATACGCCGTTGAATATAAACGACTCGCTTCATTAAAATGTAAATGGACTCTTTGCTCAAATACCTAATCCCTTATTTACCTGTAGGGCGGATCAAACACATCGAACACGAGTATACAAGGGCATTTGTTACCGGCCTTATTAACATACCTGGATGCCACCATCTGATGAAGGGAAATTGCAATATTACACTCGGAATGAGGTTCGGGCGCGCACGCCTATAAGATAGCCAAGTCACAGTGTATAAACATGCAACTTGCTTCCTATTTAATTTGTAGTATATATCATTTATACTAGATATACTTATATGTAGTATTAGTGACCCGCCCTCGCTTGCCTCATATTATTCATACAAACCTCCTTCTTGAATTCCTCTATAACCCCATCAAAATCTGTTGCGTAGTTTTAAAGATTTAAGCATACAGACAGACGCGGTAAGCGACATTGCTTTGTATCTGTCTATGTAGTGATTTTAGATATTATCTCAATTTTATTGGAATTTGTAAGCGTTAATTTCATGAATATTGATGAGTTTTACGTGCACACACATACTTAACATATTATAATCATGATTTTTAACCGATTTTAAAATAGAGAAAAGTCTTAAACTCGTTGAAATATATGTTAAGATATAGATGCCCAATAACATTGACTAATTCTACCGGGAGTAAAAACCGATTTAATTAAACATTCAAGTACATATTCAATATAACCTGTAAAATAATATTGAACATAGTTGTTGTCAACACATTGCAATACTCTACACATACCATAGACTAAATTTAAAAAATATTACGAAAGTAACAAAAAAATACATCTCACCCTAACTACAACACTATGATTAAGGTTAAAAATGTAAAGCTCAAAAAAGCTCGTTCGCTGACCTTCACACAAACCGGTCTTGTGCACTTGCGGATTCAATCCGAACAGTTTTAACGGAATCATTAGCGGAGGGCTATTCTGTTATTCAATTCTCTCATCCTATATTCCGAGGGGTAAAAGAAGCAATTAATATCGCGACTTCTGTCTCTAGCTTCAACTAGGGTCGCCTTGCGTTTGTATTTGGACAGGACGTGGCCATGAGGCTTTTACTAAGCCAATACAGTTGTGTAATTGTTAAGAGACTGATCTATGTTATATTGACTAATAAGTGGGTTTTCTTTTATACGAGGGGTAACTTAAACCACCTATTAAAGAGTTTATCGTTAAATCGTTAAAAAATTAATAGGTACTTATACATATTAGGTACCTACATGAACTAAAAGTAGAAACTAAAGGTAGTGTTAGGATATATCATAATCTCAAAGGTAGTTTTTTTGTGAGTTATTTATTTATAGGTTAGGAATAAAGTAATACAAAGACGGTATTAACAATAATTATTAATTCTGTTGTTAAATAAGTCGGCCCCGAACTAGTATCTTAAACGAAGTAGCCAATGCGCTCCACTTTTTCCTGCCTCAAACGGTTTCTGCTATCAAAGCCAACTGTATCTGCAATATCCAGCTTAATATTGGTGACCCTACTCTAAACGCAACGCAGCGCCCTTCGGTAACGCGGACGAAATATGCCCTTAATTCGGGACCAACCCACCTGCCAATCAATAAACCACCTACTTACATAACCATAAGACACATTTTGCACTGGGCCAAACCCATGGGATAATACAAAGGGTAGTTTTTCAAATAAATAATTGTGAGGGATTGTGGCTGTTAAGCGTCGACAATCAAATTATGGTGTAGTGTATTGATTTTACGCCGTCCTGGGCTGCAATCGGATAATAGACGGTAGTATTTAGTTCTGTTTGATTATATTATTGTTTACAATTGAATTTGAATCGATTAGATGTTATCTTAGTTTATGTTTGCCGATTTTCGTATAGCTTCAATATACTACCGAGACGTACGTCTTACGTATCTAATTTAGCGGTATATTTAATTTAACTTCAAACCTCCACGTGTTCCCGAGATAAATGTCTGTACAAACAGACAGAAAAGTGATCCTACAAGGATTCCACTAACCTTTACAAGTCTGGAACCCCATAGCAAAGTGGAGTCTCCCGTCTACCTAATTAGCCGGGAACCGGTCACTCCCGGCAAAATTGCTTTCTTGCCAATATTTATAGGGTGGTTTGTCATTCCCTCCCCCCATTCCAGACACCTGCACCGAGTATGGGACAGCGATATGCATTCATTAAGCGTTATTGTTGTTACGATATTATTGGGAGCCGCCATTTAATAGTGATGCATAATGACAAAAGAGTCTGGTTAAGTAGGTAAGATTAGAGATGAGCGTTGATTTGGAGATTATGTAGGTTCCAAATATCCTTTAGAATTTTTAAAGTAAATTTAATTTTACGTATTAAACTTGCGTATAATACTAATATAAACAAAAATATTTGAAGAACAGACGTTATGAGCTGGGAAGACTAAAGATCTAAAGAACTAAAGAATCAAATATTATCTGTCTCTTTAGAAATTGGCCGTAGGCCTTTTAAAAAAAAAAATAAACGACTGGAGTTCTGAAGCATGAGAAAAAAACACTTGTTTATTCCATGTTTATAAGAAAATCAAAGAAGGGGATGTCACTAAAAGGTGTTGCTTAGCATGTGAAACCTAAAATATCTTGGCAAAAGTTAGCTGAAATTTATACCTAGCTTTCCAAGCCACTACGATTCAAGCTTCATATTCGGAGATCGTTTGCACGTCATTACTTGGATAGGAAGTAACTTAGGTAAACTTCTAGCTTTTATAAAATGAAATTATTTATTCACATACATACATAAAATCACGCCTTTTTCCCAGAGGGGTAGGCAGAGATCACTTATTAATTATTTATTTTATTTTGTGATTGCGGCATTAGAAATATGTTCTTCGTTTGAGAAAATTTCAGCTGTATTACAATCGCGGGTTTGAAAATACAACCCACAGACAGATAGACAGACTGCGAAGATTTTTAATAAGGTGATATGATGCGGTACCCTAAAAATTGGCCAAATTGTCACGTGCTATTTATTTGGGTTTAGTAGCACTCTAGTAGCAATGCTTTATCGTAACATTGCATCTGCTTACAATAACAATAACTTAAACAAAATACCATAAATGTAAATATATTTTAAGGACTTGTAAGACATTAATTGATAAAGTAAGCAAAGGACTTCAAAGGCAACTGAATTTACTTAATTTTTTTACAGTTTTTTGCTAAAATCTTAAGAATATTATAATATTATGTACAAAAATAAATAGAACATCCGACTTTGGAAAACATTGATTGAAACAACTTTAATGTTTATCTATTTATTAACCCACAAATGCTTGCTTACACTACTGTCCAAATTGTTTTGCGAATCCCGTTCATATTATATTCAAAGGTAAATGGAAGCGTATGAATTATGGATATCCTAGCTAACATTTAACACTTGTGTTCACATCAACCAACACATGTTATGGACTGGACAAAAATACCGCGTTACACAAACGATGCGAGAATATCTGTCGGCTTCCTTCCGACTTTGGACACTTTTCGTCGGATTTTAAGGACATAGTGACATTTAAATGTCTATACCTACGTAAAAGGCTCGAAGTGTAAAGGGTACATTTGTTACTGATTTTCCTGTTTTGCTTTCGTTCGTATGTATGGATGTGTTCGATGTAAAAAGATTGAAGATAGTAGAAAGAGTCTTAAAAGCTAGTTATATTATAATGTTTTGTGTGGTTGGTTTGTGTGTCATTATTATTTTCTCTTATAAATAAAAATGAATTGCTGTTCGTCAGTCTGACTAAAACTCGAGAACGCCGGGACCGATTTAGGTAATTTTGGTTTTAAAATGTTCGTCGTAGTCAAAAAAATGAGAAAATAGTAGTAATAATATATTTAGAAAAAGAATCAGTATTGGCGGTATGAAATTCGCCGGGACCACTAGTTTGTAATAAATAAACATCTGAACCAGACAGATTACTTTCATTCCAATTCATGCTCGTAATACATAATTAGATAATTACTAAAATGCCTAATTAAATTACTAAATTCACCAAGGTTACAGATTATATTACTAGAACAAAGTTAAAATCTAGACTCGTACTAAATTAGACCGAAACTCATACACTTTTCTATAGGTACTCAAGGATTTTGCTAAGTAAATTTATTATGTAGGTATCTTGTGAATGTATAGCAGTGGTATCTGTTGTATGTGTACGGTCAACAGCAAAAGTAGTATCAAAAATTAAAATTATCTCTCAGTTCCTTATTTTTAATTTTTATTTTAATTGTGACCACGTATATCTTTGGTATAATGTATTGTCACATCCACGCCACTCATCGCTTAACTCTAATTCCGTTCATTAGAATTAAATTTCTGATTTTGTTCATCTACTTGTGCTGGTAACTGTACTATTATGTGTGGTTAGCATTATATAGCTATATATACAGGCTGAGCTAGAATTTTGTATTAGTATTTCCGAGGTCTCTTACTGGCTTAACCTAATTGCCGCCTGGTATTATAACATCTCGGATTTGTCGTAAAATTTAGAGCACATTCATAAGGCATTTAAAATTTAATAGTTTCTATACATACAGTTCTATTTGGGATTTTTTAGTAATTAAACTCACTTATGAAGACACCTGTCAACTTTAGTCTTAACCGTGACCACGAGCGCTGTAAAGAGCTCGAAACGTCGGATTTAAATAATGTTTATAATACCAATACACGCGAGTTTAATCCGTAAATTAGTTTTATTTCAAATGTGTAGTGCTCGCGCAAATAAAAATAGACAATACTAAGAGTAAATGAACTAAATAGTCTCGTTGACGCATTTAGATCTCTACAAACGAGCACTTTATCCATAGTATAAACGATCTGTATGCCTATTTTATTGAACATGATGATTTGATGTGGGATTCCATTTTATTTTCATTTTAACGGCGGCTCTCAGCCCAAAATGGCGTCGCGAATAGCTTAAAGCCAACACAATACACACTCTGATTAATCCCATTCTTGCCTCAAACTTGATTTGCTTAACTTTTACGACGTAACGTAATTTTTTTCATTTTTTTAATTTGGTTGTTACGTTTTGAATTCATTACGATTTATTCGTGGTTCATGATCGAGATGAATTAAACGCAAAGTTTTAAATAGGTGGGTACTTTAGTTGATTTTTGTTACTATCAGATGATATTAAAATTTGGTAATAAAACAATTTCATCTGCATAACTACCTAAATTTATTTTAAAACCTCAGCAAAGAAATGTTGTCAGTCACGTTAATTTAAAAGTGAGATGTGCGTAATATTAAATAAAATAAATTAAATATCTGGGACATTTCCACACACGGTCATCTGACCGCAAACTAAGCAGAGCTTCTACTATGGGCGTCGGAGACTGATAAACATACAAAGATATTTATAAATATATAATTACAGAAGAATATAATTCTCAGACACGGAACAAACACCAATGTTCGTTACACAAATATTTGTCGCGAGTGGGAATCGAACCCAGGAATCTTGGAAACCACCGAGCCGGTCGTAGCAATATTAAATAAATAAATAAACAAAGTAGCATTTGTTACAGTTGGCGTAAAGTAGCATTATCATCATCGGACTTGCAGGAGACGGACGGCTCTCACCCCGGGTACAACTTTTTTGGGTTGTGTAATAAGATTATATCCACCTACCCTACCTATGTTACGATATGGATTTTTACATTGCCACTCTTCTAGTATCGTAGTATACCCGTAGTATATTAACCGATGCCTGTATGTAAACAAAAACGAATACTCATTTCAAATCCAAACTTTTCCGTCTGGTTCGCGTGTGCTAGTCGCGTCTGGATATCTCGACTAGGGTCGCCATACGTACTATGATAGAGTATAGTTTTCCACTATATTTTGAGTATGTGAACTATACCTACAACAGCGGAAGCTAGCAAACAAGTAGGTATAAAAATGTAAACGCGATTTTACATAAACTTTTGAATGAGGCGTGCGTGTTTTCGAAATCCAACTTACTTGTACCTACTGTTAGTTTAGACTTTAGACAAAATATTTAAAAAAAATCAATATTTTTTATATAAAAATATGTAGGTACATTATTATTAATAAAGTCTATGAAGAAAAATAATTTATTTCTTAATACAACTATATAACACGTATGCATTTTTTTTAATTTGAAATTTTGTCGAAGAAATGCTGGCAACCCTATTTTCGACCTTTGCTTGGTAACTTTTACTTTTTACGCTCCATTACTGTTTATCGTCTCACTCATTCGTGGATTGTCTGACGATTCTGACTCAGAGTGAGACAACAATACCAACTTCATAATAAATAAATAATTTATCGATGAATATGTATCAAGAGCTACTTTAATTCGGGTATGCGTTAGGTAGATACATATCACGTATCTTTTTAAGTCTTGTTGACATACAAGTGGCGGGTCAATGGATTGCATTATTTTCTTAGTGCCTACTTAAATTATACCTATCGATGACAAGCATGGCACTCAAGTGAAGGCCCAAAAGAACAGAATTTGCTTAATTTATGTAATGTGTATTTTACTAAACTTAATAAGTATACAATTTGTGTATCTAGTAAGTTGATTTCGACGTTTAGTTATGTAAAACAAAAGATTTTTAGCATTTTTTTTAAGTGAGTCCTGTAGCGGTACCATGAGTTGGCTATCGAAAACTTACGTACGTTAAAAACCTATCGAGTTGTTTTTTTCATACGACCGAAATTAGTTCTTAGCGTAACCACCAAGAGCGCTGTACAAGTTTTTCATAGACATATTTACGTAGGCGATATCGAGTCCGTAACTTTTAAACTCATGGTAGCGCTACTGACGAGTCTTTTTGTTCGTGAAGCCTTAACGGTAAAATTAGTATTAGAAAATGGACTACAGTTGGGTTTACAAAATTAACTAGTGACCCGCCCTCGCTTTGCTTCGTATATATTATAAATAAAACCTTCTTCTTGAATCCCTCTATCTATAAAAAAACCAGATCAAAATCCGTTGTATAGTTTTAAAGATACATAGAGGGATATACAGACTCGAGAAGCGACTTTGCTTTATGCTATGTAGTGATGTACGTTTGCAGATTTATTCACAACGTTACTAATATGAAAAATATACAATAATGCAATGTTATTTTGAAAGAGGCAATTCTCAATTAGTTTCCCAGCAGTCGTTTATCGACCGATAAGATAGCGCCCTGGCTGAGTAAACCTCGTGTACATACGTTTTCAAACTTATGGTTTGCCTTCTAGTTTTGAAGTATTTTAGCATGTTTTAGTTAGTAAAGCTTATGATATTGTCATTGATTTCGTCCACCAGTAGCTTTAAACAAGGAAGGTAGTGTCAGTTTGTTACTTTTTTACTTACGTAGTTTTGGTAGATTATTTTTTAAACAAATGTTTTGCAAAGACAAAAGAAGGTATACGAATAGGTATCTTAAAATATTACTGTTTACGTGTGTGTCCATTGACTGATTAATGATTGATGTGAAATAATGCCTTTAATAATAACATTTTAGAATAACAACGTTAATAAGTAAATAAATACCTACATTCTGAAAATATTACAATATTCATTTCGATCGATTTGTCAAGCCTTAATACCCAAAAGGATGGGTTTATGCTTATTTAACGAATATTATGTTAGTAATTAATAAGTATGCTATTTTGGTGACCTCTGTTCATATATGTCTTTCTAATTCCAATTAGCATTATTAAAACTATTTTATTTTTAGCATAAATTGGAATTATTTCTTTTAATTCTTTAACGATTATTATTATGCATTTTTTATCCCAGCTTCAAGTATTTGAGCTATATAACTAGCTGTAGTTATTATTTGAAATAAAACTAATTTTACGGAATAAATTCGCGTGCATTGTTATTCTAAACATTATTTAGAGATCCGGTTTAATCCGTAAAATTAGTTTTATTTCTCTTGTAGTGCTGGCGCAAATAATAGACAATAGACAATACTAATTATTATTTATTTAACATCCAACTAAATTTACAAACAATTTGTAGGTATTCCTTGTCAAAAGTACTAGGAGAACAGAGCCAACAAACGTGCGATGAAACACATGTGTCCTAATCGCGCAGTGACACACTAGCGTTGAATATCTAGACACCGTTCAAGGCTGTCTGTCCTCGAAGGCCGCAATCGCCGGATCACAAAGAACAATCCTAATTAGTCTAGAACACTTTAACATTTAAAGGTTTAACGAAATAAGATGCACTCGAGATAGAGATGAAATATTTATGTGGGATTTGACGTAAGATTATAGAGTAGCAAATATTATAGCTAATTTAATTATTAATTTTTATATTTTTTTAGTATAATAAATTTGAGAAGAGAGCGATGATCTTTGTATTACATTAATTATGTAAAGCTGAAAATTGTACTATTAATGTTTCAATTATTCCTACGCACTATTTAATTCTATTATTTTACGTACTTGGTAAGTATAAGTAAAATATAGGCACATGATATAATTTGCTAAACCATTTTTTAAATAAAAAAGTGTCAAATATTATGATTGTTACTACATAATAATAATGTTACATGAATCATGTAACATTATTAGCATTCGTGTTGATACACAATTTGAAATAATTAGATACATACATAGCTTTAAACCTATTTGTATTACTAACATTAATGTTTAAAGTATTTTATTGTAGATACTTTACCGGCAAACAAAAAAAAAACCAAACCAACCAACATGGCCATTGCCGTAACTTAATTAAAACTGTTACCATCTAAGTCACAAACAGTCACAACCCGAACACGGCCGCAGATTTAAAAAGCTAAATGTATACCCGGCTATTTTTGAATTAAGCAAGCTATTTCGCGATATAAAAACTCATCCTGGTCCCAATTACACTATAATAGTGGAGTGCGGCGCGGGCAGTGGAATTCCAAGCATTGTGGGGGCAAGTCGTTAAACCTACCGACTACCTCGTGGCTCGCGGACGCTACCGCGCGGCTCTGAGTGTATGTAGGTACTACAGTCTACATAGTATGTTTAATATCAATAATGCAATCAACTATTTCATTAATTTTACTCGTAATCGATCATATTGTCACTAGTTACTTGATAGTTTAAAGCAAAGTCACTTTACGCGTCTCTATAGGTATGCTTAAGCGTACCAGAAAGACAGACAGACAGAGTTACTTTCGGATTTATAATATTATAGTAAGGAAGTATGGATTAACCCAAGCAAACCCCGCTTGGGTTCAAGCTGTATTTGCATCTACGAAAAATTAACTAAACACTATACAGCTAAAATAATTTTTCGATTTTATCGCCAAAAATCTGAATATATTTGTAAGAAAAATATACATTACCCTTTTTTCTTAAGCGGGGTAAGATCATGTTATATTTTTTTCTTTCTCTTTACTAGAACCGAATCCTTCTAATCTAAATCTAAAAACCGGTTAAATACAGGGTTTTAGCCGACTACCAGAACAAGATAACAAGATATCACACAACTTCCTTTGTTTCCAGTTAGTTGTCAGATCCATACGATACGGAAGTGAATTCCTTGTAAATAAGGATAAAAGTGGGAAAAAGGAAACAATTATGATCCTATGAAAACATAAACTTTTACCCGAAATTCTTAATGTTGAATATTTTATTACGGCACAATTGTGAGAAATGACAATTTGGTTAAGCGAAAAGTTATATTCAAAGGGTTGAGTTTAAACGTAGTGAATTATATAATTTGAATAAATCGTAAATGTAAAAAATATAAAGTGTTCAGTTAATTTTTATTTTTTATATGTAATTTTATTCCATACCGAAGCGAAGGCTATGTACTAGTGTTATAATAACCTATAGAAAGAAATGGCATCTCCATAGTAATGTGCGTTTTAAATCTGTGCCCTGCAATTTTTTGACACTTAACTGACACATGAAACAAAATATGCGAAATAGCTAGTAAATGAAAGAGATAGCTATATCACAAGGTACCCTAATTAGGGCTGATTCGTGTCTGTATCTGTATCTTGTTTTTATAATATCAATGGATAAAACCCATTATTTGTGAAATGTAATATGCATATTCGAAGAGTCGATATATGTAATAGCTACACTTATTTTCACGTTTCTACAATTATGCCTGCCGTATAATATTAATTCAAAACTATTGTTTGATACATTTGACCTCATTTAACCTCCCTTTTGCTAAATAGCCAAATATCATTTGTGAATCATAATTACTTATCATAATTTTGTCGGGTTTCGATCGTGAACTGATTAAATAGTAATTATGTAACATTGTAATTTAAATGGTTTGTATTTGCATCAGCGAAATTTATTTTTCTAAGGTAAAAGATAAAATATGTATGCGGGGAAAATGTTTATGAAAAATCATGGCATATATAAATCCTTTGCATGTTTATTTGCATAAATAGTGTTAGGTTATTTAAAAACTTCAAAACATAATATGTATAATGGAAGGTGAACTTTTTTCATGACAAAAATGTTAATCTTTTTAACCAACTAACGTGAGAAGAATTTCTCAGAGATTTTCTTATGACAAGGTGGAAAATTCATCTTAGTTAATATTATTTGGAAAATAGAGCAAGATAAATAAATAAATAAATAAATAAATAAAGATGCTTCCATTTTTAAGCAAGAGTAGAGTAATATTTAAATATGAACATAATTTTTAAACCCTAATTCTATCGTTGAACGTAATAAATAATAAAATAGACATTTATAAACATATTAAGAATATATTGTCCAATATCTACCAATATATCTATTTAAAGTCAGACGAAAAAACAAATTCTCTTTATTCGAGTTACATTTAAATGGTATCCCTTGAAAATAATGTAAGTTCTGAATGTCTCGAGTACTCCACTTATGAATATTCATTCATCAATCATTTAGCATATAAGTTAAATCGCGCCATAGATAATAATGTGCTAACAGTCCCATAGTTTCTTTTGGAGCTGTTTTTAATTTTCTTATTTATACTGCAATAGGGTGGTTGTCTAGGGAGGAAGTGCAATGGCCTGCATAAATCTTTAATTTCCGGGATAATCCGGTACAAATAAATGTTCCTTTGACTTGATCATTATACTTGTTATCCTTGTTTAAGTACATATTGTATAAGTATTGCTGTTGCATTGCATTTATATTTTGATCAAGTTCAAATATAAATAAAGATAATGACAGATAATATATCAAATATACTTAGGTACATTCACTTAACCTGTCTGATTTGATTTTATCAATAATCAAATGTAAATATTGAAAATCATGACATCATCAGACTTAATGAGGGTTTTCGCGAATGAGAAATTCACTAGATGGCAATACGTAGGCGTGAGGTCCAACTGCATCATGATTGGTGAATATTGACATGTCTGTCAATGTCACGTCAAAAATAACCAATCATGATGCAGTTGGACCTCACGCCTACGTATTGACATCTAGTGAATTTCTCATTCGCGAAAACCCTCATTGGAGTTATCTATGAAATAATCTTATTTATATTTTGATAAGACAACATAACATGGCTAGTTTTTCTTTCGTTTCATCTTGGACCTTTTGCCTTTAAAGCACACACTGTAATATTATTTTTCATGAAATTCTATATAACCATGATACAAGTAGATTGCATATTCGCCAAGTGGAATAAAAGATGATATCACGTATACATGTCCCAAACTTTAGTCTTTATAGCAATGTTTTTTTTATATATTAGACTAGGCTATTTTTTATACATGATGACCTCAGTCCACATGATGATAAGCGGTAGTGAGATCTACATACGAAGTCGACAGGCACAGTAGACCATTTTGAGCCTGTCGCACTTACCCTGAAGACCTGCTTTAATGCCGTTTCACGCCCTGAAGAGCTTGGGATCATAGAGAGGGAGGCATTCCATTCCTTAATGACACGTGGCAGAAAAGAGGAACTAAACCTCATTGTATGTGGATGGGAGTGCCGGCCAACTATGTCTTATAGAGTAATGCTTGTACTACTTTTTAAATATTAAACTTTTTAGCTATATAAAAGGCACGTGCTCACTGAAAACTGAGTTGATTATGGTCCGAGGACAGTTTAATTGAAAATGGAAAAAGTCCTATACAATCCGAAAGGGTGGTGACTTCATAGGGCGGGGCGTGAGTCTCCCGACGAAGCACGATAGAAATCGTCCGGGGACCGGCTCACGACGGACCCCGAAAACCGTTGAAAATTATGAAATCCAGCTAACCGGTGACATGGTTTTGAGAAGTTAATTCATTATTTGTTTTGCGCTTTTTCCTGCTTCGAGTTGCGATTGACCACGATTCTAAGCCACATTGAGAGCCATTACATAATTTGGAGTGCTTAAATGGTTAATTTCTTTATGGGTGTAGCAAGTAACTTCATTCAATTTCTTTATTAAGTAATACTAAGTATCTAATACATAATGTAGTTAAGTAAGATTTTAGACTTTCGCATTCCATTACACTAAATATTAGTCTTTATGGGTCTACAAAAGAGTTCGCTCGCGACCATGATTGGTGCAACCCAGTCGAAACGTCGGGCAGTAAGTAGCTATGTTATTTGCTACTCCTAATAACGCGTGTAGACCGATAAAGACTAATATTTAGTATAATGTAGTTAAGACGTTATAGTGTAGGTATTATTTAATTTCAATGAACTGTTTATACCACATGTAGGGAACACAATTTGACCGATATCAATACGTGATTCTCAATGTTTTATTGATTTATAGTTCAATATCTAAATTAGAAAGTACACTGAAGGTGTAGAGAGTAGAGGGGTGAGACATTACCGGAATCAAAATTTTATACGTAAACAACGCCTTTATTCAGCCAGTTAGCCGGCATTTACTGAAATTTGATTGAACCACATATAAAAAAAATAGATAAAAATAGGTGTCAAGCTCATCATTCACTTGTCCGTCCCTTACAAAAGTTAAGTAAAATACCTTCTTGCGTAACGTAAAGACGCGGATAGCAACAGAAGTTTAATTTATGCCCGATCCCGCCTTCCTTAGGGACCAGCGAGGTATTCTATATAACAGATGAAATTTCAAGCGAAGTTTTTAAATAAGTAAAAGTAAAATAGAATTAAAATCGAATAATTAATTGTTTATCGATAAATACTCTTTTTGACGTCAAGCTGAGAGAAAAAGTTATTATTATGAATTGGAAATAATGCTCGAAGAACCTTCGAAGAAAAAGAAAGAATCTAAGAAAACCTTGTATTTAAAAAATAAAATAATAGTGAAATTACTCGCAAAACGTTTCACAATGTTTGACGAGTAACTGACAAGTTTCAAATCGATAACTTACATCATCGAATTATAATCGGAACAAGTCAATCTCGATTTAAACTTATCGACTATATTATCTAAGCGTCGATGGCTGAGTGATTAAGGTCGTCGCTTGCCATACGAGAGGTCGCCAGTTCAAACCCCGGCACGTACCATTGGTTTCAAATTTGAAATGTACGATTATTCTACGCTTTAACGGTGGAAATCATCGTGATGAAACCTGCACACCTACGAAGAAATTCTAAGGTAGTGTAGTAGACCAACCCGCACTTGGCCAGCGTGGTTGACTAAAGCCTGATCGCCCTAGTTTAGGGTAGGCCCGTGTCCCAGCAGTAGAGACATATATGGGCTAATTATTATGATAGTCAGTCATCATAATGATTACGTTAAGTTAGCGGTGAGAACCATCCGCTTTCCCGCAAGTCCGGTGATGGTGACGAGGCTACTCCAAGCCATCATCGTATGTCAGTTAGGAAAAAAGAAGACTAGGTATATCTACAGTCATAGTAATATAAAGGAGGTACATATAGCTCGGAAGGATAATGAAGTGAGGAAAACGTTCGCAAACCGGTAAGAGAGGTCAGAATACAATAAACAGTGATGTTTTCCGGTCTTATGGGGGACAGCACTATGGCGCCACTCATGACGGGGCTTTTTGACCTCGTATATTGCATTTAGATTTATAAGAAGATTAGTAATCACGTGTATCAATGGCAGACATGATTTTGTCAAACGCCTATACAAGCACCTTCTGTGCTACTATCTTTATCAATTATCCTCTTAAAGCTATAGCAAACGAATAACCTTGTTTAAAATCACCACAATATAGGTAAATGTATTTTTTGTCTTTAACTGACTATAATGATAGCTTGGACAGGTTTTGTCATTATCACCAGACTTAAAGAGAGCATAAATTCTCATCTCATCCTTAAAATGAAATGTAAGAGAAAAAAATAAAAGAAGTCTCTACTTTTTTATTTTTTCTATCATAAAAACATTGAAATTTTAACATTTTCTTACGTTACCTGCACTGAACCAATCTTAACTAAATGTGGCAGAAAAATTTAAAAGACCGAGACTGAGTTCCCCACCATATTTTCTCGTACAATATAAAATGTGAGCATAAAATGCGACGAAGACAGACAACCGAATTTCACGTAGCTAAGACGGGCACATATAAAAAAGTATAAGAATACCCACAAAGAAATCCGTATTAGGGAATGATGCTTTGTTAAATAGATATAGTGAAATAGTTATGTGTAAAAGGAAAATTATGACAATGTCTGAAAAAAAAAACTGAAACTACTAAACCCTTATTTTTTCCATAGAAAATATTTCCTTACTAGTTATAAAATTAATAAACAATCATGTACATATTAAGTACTTGATGTTTGTTGGTGTAAAAACAAAATATTATTAGAATTTTTAAATATATCAAAAATATTGCTGACAACGAATTAAAATGATGCCAGACTAGGTAAATTCGAATGTCATCGTAGTATCTCATCTGTGTGAGAGTCAATTTACCTCTGGCTAAGCTAGACGTATATAGGTCGCAAATTACGTTCCTACAAACGCTCCATCCCTGACATTGTTACCGCAGTAATAGGATTACGTACGCAGACTTCAAATTAAACAGTCGATCAAACCAATCTAGACTAGGTAACTGGTTGAAGCCTAAACCAGGTATCCACAACCTGTGACTCGGATACTTTGGGTCTGGTAGAACTATAAAATTTGAAATGACCCGCTTAGAGACAAAAATATGCCACGTGAGTCAGATTCGCGCATAAAGGTTTTGTATAATCGCCCAACTATTGCGGTTCTTCAAATACTGCCTAGTGATAGACAGACGGACAAACAGCGAATTCATAGTAATATGAGTAACGTCCCATTCTTATCCTTCAGGTATTGAGCCCCATCGGTTGCTTACGGACCGTGACACAATGACTTAAACATGCGTGTGACTCATATGAGAAAAATGTTGACTATCACCGCTCTAAACTGTAGGTCTAGTTATGTAGTAAGTCATATTTTTTTACTTCTTTGTGCGTTAATCTTTTTGTTAACATTTTAATTTGATGGAACATATCTAAATTAATAATATGAATTCTATCAAATTTGTCGTAGTTTTAAGCTTATCTTTATGTATCTTAATAATTCGTCACTTATATTTTAAATACGAGACTTAACTTTGTCTATGCGCCCTTTCACGCCAATACGAATGAACTGAATAGAATTAAATGTGGTAACATTGATAGTCCAGAGACTGGAAAAGGACAGAGGTTACGTTAACCGAATTCGCTCAAACATAGTTATGTTTAACGCGACTCCAACTAACACGTGGCGGAAAACTGGTTCTTGGTAAAAATAATGATTCTAATTGCGAATTTATGAAACGTAGACAGACTGGCTTTATTTATCTCATCTCAGTGAAACTATTTGGACCGGAATCTTCTTGGAAGAGTTAATAACGTGAAGTGCCACCTGTAGTAATTACACTGTTTTTAATCCTTTTTGGGATTCTTTGAAACGCGTTTGATAGTCAATAGCTGACGTCATGATGTCATAGACTTGGTCTAACGACAGGAACAGCAGGCCCCGTAGACAAAGTAACAATATCGAAACGATAACGAAGTTCGAAAAGAATAAAATGTATGGGATTGACATTAGACGCGATAGATCACGTGGTCAATCCCATACATTTTGTTCTTTTCGAACTTCGTTATCGTTTCGATATTGTTAGTTTGTCTAAGCCCCCAGAGCCGTAACCGTTTGATTCCGTTTCGTTTCTTAAATAAAAATTTTAAAAAATGTGTCTGTGGCATACGGACGGATAGACAGATAAGTAGAAAGACCGGCAGACATTACGAAACTATAAAATTACAAATTCGGTTACGGAACCCTCAAAATACCATATTATTAGTAGCAACTTTGAACTTATATAGGTTAGCAACATAAAACGACCTATCAATCTCGATCAAAAGAAAATTGATAGCCTCATCATAGATACGTATAGAATTTGTAAAACATTCAGTAGTTTGTAGTTATATCGGCAATATACTCGTAAGCATTCACGTACATAAATGGAAGGTACCTCAAGTACTAACCTTTGCTTAACGGCTTCATTGGCTTATTGGTGGCAAACATGGGAGAGTTCAGTTTGCCTCTCCCATGTTGAGTAAATTTTGTGAGAGATATTCTGATCTATTCCTGACCAATACCAAAAAACGTATACCAGCCGTTCTACGCATACAATAACGACTATAAAAAAATGTTGGTATAAATTTTTGGTATTATAAAGAAATAGATCGATTTTCTGTGCCTCTTGGGCTGAAGTGACAAAGTTGGTATTGATATTGTCACAGTCTCTCCGAACTATGAGAGTGAGGGAACAGGGAGTGCAGTTCGATCTAATATGAGACCGTCATACGTATCGTTCTTTCACGCTCCTCATGACAAATAGTAACCTATAAGATAAGCACTAATTTAGTATCCATGCAATTAAATAACTGAGTAACGATAACATAGAAAAGCTAATTCACATATCCATAACTTCTCAAGCTACGTTTAAAGCAATCTTGATCCTTTTTAGAAATATGCCATTTCCCGTTAAGAGATATGAAAAAACACAGAGCCAGATAATAGTTCCATATTCTGATGTAAAGGTGCAGATATAAATAGACTGGAAAGAAAAAAAATTCTAGAACTTTTCCAAAATGTGTTGAACTTCGAGAAATGATCTGGAGATTAATGAATAAATGCAAACATTTGAATGTAAAAACACAGTTTTTCTGATGCTCACTGAATAGGCAATTTAGGATGCGTCACAAATTATGCAGTGCTAGAAGGTTGGTTGACCTTGCTATGTTCTAGTGAATAGTTGTAAATAAAGATCGTCGACCCAAAATCATTGAAGATATCATTGTCACGTGCGTCCTCGTGAGACCATGCCAACTACGTAAAATTGGTGGCATCTGAGGAAGGAAGGTCGGATTTATCATCTTGGTCCACCGAAATGCTGGTCTTTTGTAGTTCCGAGCATTTCCACAAAATGTTGGGATACATATTATTTCTAATGCAAATGTCTATTCATAATTTCGTGTGCAACATCCTCTAGGTTGCATTGTACCTATATTCCACGAATGTAAGTGAGATTGCAACTGAAAACTACTGCACCAATTAAGCACTTTGTGTTGTTTAATTCTGGTTTATTTCGTATCTGGTCCGTTTCTGGCTTTCTGTTGCTTTACAAAACTTCTTAATTCAATTAAGCAGATTGAGTTACTGTTTTTTGTGCGTATTTTAAATCTTTAACTTAGTTATCCAATAATGAACTCGGCTTCAGTGATTCTTAAAGTGGCCGTGGTAGAATCACAAAAATCTCATGATTGTATACCACGTTTTAGTCATACATATATGTTATACTTCTACCAGTATCTGAAAATTTTGTGAAAAAAAATTATTTGTAGAATAGAAATTAAATTGATTACGATCCCGATCTCTGATCCACAGAAAGTCACACGTTATAGTTAAGAGGAGGAAGGAGGTACAAGCGAATATTTGAAATATAAACTAATTTTTGTTTTGTGTAGATAAATAAACATTTATTTGATTATTTTTAACTTCGAAATAAGACTCTCTTCAGATCAACATCTAATCTAAACAAAGATACAATAATAGGTCATTCCGATTTCAGAGTTCACTGCAAGTCCTAATGGTTCGAAGTGGAAAAACACCTTAATTCGGCAAAAACAAAGCTTTTTATGTGGAGTTTGTTTTCGCGGACAATCTAGCTAGGAGCGAACTCGGTCACTCGATAGACATAAATAGCCCCTCCCACAAGGCAAACAAACTAATTGTATCTTCAGTTACTCAGATACATTAATTGATTTTGTAATTACCCGTTTGCTAGTTCGTCGACCGTAATAAATGTTGTTCGGAGGTGTTCCGAACATGGCTGGCTGCCAAGAAATAAAGTAAAAGCTTTTTACGCGTACGGCACGCTTTAAGTACTTATTTATATCGGATAGTACGCTTTCTCTGCTGCGTTTCACTGCAGTTGGTTTAATTGCAGTGAGACAACTAGCTGTGTTGCTAGTTTAGAGGCATAAAGGTGCGTTTACAATCGTACTACACGACCCGTGTCGTTAGATGCGTCGTCGTTATAAGCTTCAAGTGTAAAAAGCTCCTTCGTTCGAGACTTGTCAGTCGTTTTAAACGAAATGAAAAATTTGTGCTTGACTCGTGCTCTAGTGTAGAAGCAGCTTTACGTATAACGTGGGTGCCTTAAAAAGTTGTAATATTCTAAGGAAACTCTTCTTGTTCCTTTTCGGTTCTACATGAAAAATCTAAACTTGTGGTATCTTTAAAGGCTTCCTTGGTAACAAAACCCAGTTATAAAATATTATTAAGGTTAATATGGCTCTATTCAAATCGCTGAAATAAGTGATCCATTTATATGCATAGATATTAAATAAATAATAAATAAATATTACACAACATCACATACATTGATCTGATCCCGTGTTAAGTAGCTTAAGCACTTGTGTTACGGAAATCAGGATCAACAGTGGATACACAAATAAACTTAAATATATTTAATAATACACCCAGACACGGAACAAACACCGATGTTCGTCACACAAATATTTGTCCCGAGTGGGAATCGAACCCACGACTCTTGGAACCGCAGCTTATGAACCTGAGTCACTAACCACTGTTCCACCGAGCCAGTCAGTAGATCACTAAATCGTAATGAAATTCACGTGGGTGTTTGCGTTCTTACAGAATAAACATTCATGGTATTTTCTTTTTTACCGCCTACTCTCGGAACTCCTTATATTGTGACTTATCCGAGAAACCATGGGTTCTAACGTAACTCATTTATAGGGAAATGTGATGAAATATTTAAAAAGTTACCGCAGATTTGCCACTTCATAAATTTTAACTAAGTAGGTATTATGTTGAAAGTTCTTCATGGTAATAAGTAATGGATTATGTAAACGATATAATTTTACTTGGCTTCCTGTACCATTGAAAGATTTGTTTTTATGCAGATTTATTCTATATACTCCAGATACTGAAAAATAACATAGGTTACCTTTAAATGACTTTGCTATAAGGGACTAATGTTTTAGAATAAGCGACATAACGCGGACAGAATGGCGGACAGAAAGCTAGCTATACCATAAAATAAAAACATTATCTATGGGTTAAAGTTTCACTCTATGCTCTGAATCTTGTTCAACGCAGTCTCACAATTACTTCATCGATTAATTAACTCAGTGTTAAAATGGATGCCTTGCTAATAGGTTGGAATACTTAGGTGCGATTAAAATGTAGTTATCGAATACCGTAGTATTTTATAACATTGTTAGTGGTTAAGTTATATTATTTTATCAAGTGATGTATTTGCTTGACATTCAATATATTTATAATAGGCTTGTTAACCACTCAGATGATACGATTCAGTATTATGTAGGTTGATTAACCATTCAATGTTTTATTGGACTGGGAATAATGGTAATAATTATTAATATAAAATTATATGGAATACTTTTCCACATTTGGATGTTCATGTTACGTAGATTAACGAAGACAATATACACGACAATAACTCGGTGTGTTTTCGTATAACTACAAACGCGCTAAGATCCCTCGGTCTCTTAGGACCGATTTAAATTCAATTCGATACAGACATAGTCTAGTCTAGTCTATAGCCTGAAAACGGACAAAGACTACTTTTAACCGACTGCGCTAGAAAGTAATGTTCTACGCTATAAAACACTTCACGTGGAGCCGTGGGCAGATGCTAGAGTTGTACAAAACCTTTAAATAGTTTCTATGGGTCTTGATGCGATATTAGGAGTAGCAAATACAACTACTTACTTACTGCCCGACGTTTCGACTGGGTTACAACAACCATGGTTGTAAACCAGTCGAAACGTCGGAACGCGAAAGTCTAAAACCTTACGTATAAAACCATGGCCCAGAGTGTCAGATCAGTAGGGCAGCGAGTGGCTCCGCGCGTGTGAAACAGCAATTAAGGACAGTTAAAGACAAGGTAGACGGCCAGGGACGGATTTAGGGGATTGTAGCAGGGGCTATTGTCCCAAGAGCCCCCACAATAGATTTGTAAATGACCAGCATTTTGACGTGTCGGTAACTGTTTCCCTTTTATAATGGTAGGAGATGCGTTAGGTTTACCTACGTGTCTTAAAAGTGATTTTATCCACAGCCAGATTTTAGAGTTTAGCAATGGAAAAACTGAAAACGATTTCTACTGAATTTGTTTTCAGATCTTTGTCTGTTATCAAGGGGGAAGTAGGTGAAAGTTTCTATTGGGGCCCCGGAGCTTCCCTACTAAATGCACTGCGTGCTCTCACTGATAAGGTATCTGCGGAAGACCGGTGTCACCGACTCCTCAACACATGCTCAGCAGATCCCTTTTCAGTTACCCATTATACCTACTATGTATTTATTTTTTGTAATGTATGTGTGTTTTTAAGTGTAACTGAATAAATAAATGTCTTTCTCTCTAAGTCCGGCCCTGTACTTAGTGTAGTAGGAACAAGTAGATAAATACTCGCCGCGGTGACGCCGCGCTCGTAAAGTCGACTTTTTATCAGCGACATTCAAAATATTTCGTCGTTCACTTACCCATATTCACGGGACCCCTCATTCCACTTATTACGCGCTCGAAATCGATACGGTTAGTTGTTTAATTATCCTTGGTTCAGTTATTTCTATTGGCTTCCAGATTCTTGGTAATGACTTTGTATATAATAATTGTATTTTAGGGTAAAAAAACGAGGTCATTATTAGTATCATTACATTTTAGAATGATATTTTATAAATAAATAAATATGAAAGATTTTAGACTTTCGCGTTCCATTACTTATACTAAATATTGGACTTTATGGGTCTACACGCGATATTAGGAGTAGCAAACACATAGTTACTTACTGCCCGAAGTTTCGACTGGGTTTTACCAAAGATGGCGAACTTAACTAAAATTAAATAAATAAATAGGTACCAATAATATAACTTAAGGGATAGTACTGTAGCACACGTCTACTTTACACGTAGACTATATCAATACATCTAACTAAGTAACAGTTTGCATCAAAAGTAGCCAACTTAAAATGCATAAAAATCTTATTGTTAACATATAAAATTCAATATAACAGTGTCAAGAGTGTTGAGTGCACATTTGTATGAATGCTTACGATCTAACCGTTTCCTAATTGTACCAAACCCGCCCCACTTCGGTCACCGCATCGATTTTAAAAATAGACACTGCGTTTTAGATGTAACTACGGCCGCGATAAACACGGCTCTCTAACGAAACAACGGTATAACCCTTAAGCTTACGTGATAGAGTCGATAATTGCATGGCGATATTCCAACAAGCTGCTTGAATGGAATTTGTGCGATATATGCTCTCCCACGTTGAGACTCGAGCTCAAACAAACGGAATGCTCGATTTACTCCCCGAATAGTATTATGAATTGAATTGCATTGCTAATAATGTCATAGGGTTTTTGAAATCTACCTTGATTACATGTTGTACCTATAATAATAGCTGTGATTGATGGACCTACCTGTAAACCTAGTTTTGTGGTAATACCTGGAATGGAACCAAGTTGTCTTGGAATATAACTTTTGATCAAGTCTAATTCAGTGATGTGACTGTGAAAACTCGGTTTCATTCCAAATAAATTATTTATGTCAGTAGATACAGTGTATGCTCCTAATCCCATACAAAATAAAAAAAAAAACATATGATGATTCACTATATTTTTCATTAATTTCAGATTCAAACTGAAGAAATAAGAAAATCGCTGTGGATTGCTGTTCGGAATCGAAAGGTAATTAAAATTAACATACATAAGTTTAAAGTTGGAATGTATGTACATATTATTTATAAATTACGGATTATATAGAGCATTCCTCAGATATAACTTAAGGTTTCTTTATTTGTACGTAAACTTCGATTATAATTCAATCGAACGTCACTCTTTGTTACAAAAATATCGGACATTTTCTACGTAGGTGTATAAGGTAAAAGGTTTGCTACACCTACATCACTAAATTACACGTGTGCTTTCAGCGATGTATCTATCAACGTACATTTTACGTTTAAAGCTTTTAAAGTTAAAATCTTCACGCGGATTTAGAGGGAACTCTGTTTTTTATACATTTCAAAGGCACATTTCGAGTAATGACCAACATTTGGAGTGAATACACGCCGATTTGTGATTTATGTTCAATGTTGATAAAGTGCGAATTGGTTTGAAGACTTCGGTTTGGTCTTAGAGCCATGTTCACTTTCATATTATTGTGAATCTATATACTTATAAGGCGTCCAACCGATTTCAATGGTGATCACCTAACTGCCCAGGATATATTATTTTAGTGCATAAATGTACGCGCAAACACAAGTGCACTATCTGTTCCCTTACCCTCAAAGTTCGGTAAGACGGCAATCCGATATGACCGATGAGAGATCAGGCACAGGACCACCGTCTTAACGTTTTTCCCGGGTACGGGCGTGCATCCACCAACTTCCTGACTCCGGGCTAAGTAATTTCTTAACAGAAAAACTCGCACAAATTTTGCCCGACCCCGTACTCTAACCGGGGGCCTCTCGGTCCTAACGCAGCACTTGCTATCAATAGACCAACGAGGCAGTCATTATTTTATACTTAACTGATGGCTTAATAAATCGGTCGGACGCCTTATTTTATACTTATATGCTTTACAGTACTCTGTTTATTTTCTTACTAATATTTTATTGTAGGGGTTGAAAATAAGGAAAAATGTTGAGAAGCAAGCATGTTGTTTCCCAGCCACACCCCTGTACAATATAACCCCTCACGTAATAAATGAGTCCCTTATGACTCCGTCGTACTTAAATGATGGAATCGTAGGAAAATCAGGGAACTTTTTCTAGATGCTCTTATCTAATGACAAGATTAAGGGGATATGCAATTTAAGATGTATTGTTGATAGTGGTGTATATTTACAGTTTGTAATCTGAGAAAAAAGCCTGATTTCCTGAGTTTTATTTATAATGTAATTTAATTACAAAATTTGTAACCCTTAGAAATAAAATACCTGATCTAGAACTGATTTACTAGGTGATATTCATAATGTAATTTAATAAAAAAATTTAATAAGATTTGTAGAAAAAAAAGTACTTTACGTAATCATATTCTAATATCTATGCCCGATCAATAAAAAAAATTAACACTGACAATCAACACGCTTTAATTCGCAATTTATTTCTCTCCGTATTTGAAACATCGCAGCGAAATCGGTTCATCTGTTTTGCCCCCCGTTAGACAGACAGAGGCTTGAAAGTTTTAAAACCGCCTTTTTACGTGGGGTTAAACGTGGCCGGTGTTTACTCAGCCGCTCATTTTCATCGTTTAGCCCCGTGCAAGCTAAAACTCACCGGCTAAACTAAAAAAAAATGGTGATGCGATTTTTTTTCAGTCGCAGATAAGACTAATCAACTGAGATTGGCTTTTTTAAGCAAACGCATTCAGTGGAGAGTTTTGAAGGTTTTTTTTCTTGGATTTGATTTTTGTGAAATTATCCTGTAATATCAGAGGATAATAGACCTTGACTTAATTCATACTAATAAATCTTTCTTCGATTAAAGATATAAGAGGAACATAATTGCTATAAATTGTTTTATCTGATTTAGACAATCAATAACATACGTAATTAGTTCCTTTAGTAGTCAATTAAAGTAATAGTGATTATTAACTACTAATTTCACCGTAAAGCCCACATATGTAATACCAACAGTTTCTCACCTAAGCTAATAGCTTTATATCCACATTCCGAAAAGCGGTTTAAATCGAATTTTGGATCACGGATTTACATTAAATGCCTCTGAAACCAGGTTTCAGATGACGCGTATCGTGGAAAACTGCTATGATACTAAATGTAACCGAACCTTTTACAAGCCGAATCTATGGAGTGCAAACATTGTACAATTAAAATTCGGGCGTATTCGCGGCCCGATAGTTTGAGTGGGGTGGCGCTAGCGTCGCTGACTGCGGGAAGTTACGTAAGGTTTATGAATATTATTGGGTAATGATATATTCTTATTAATTACGCTACATCAATATACAAGCTTTCCGCCCGTGACATATATCAACCTTAGGAGCGAGGTTTGGGATGGTATTTTATATAAAATATTTTTTTGACATTAGAATTTAGTCATGATTGCAGATACTACACTTACTAGTCTATGCCAACGTCTATTAATTTCGGTAAAAATGATTTTATTTTTTTGGTTCATGTAGGTAAATTGGAATAGAGACAAGCCCCCGAGATGTTCCATTAACAATTTCAGTGTTTCATTTATTTAATGCCCACACATAAACATACAATAATACCTAACTACTATAATTAATATAATGCTTAATAGACCCTGTGTACAATTTAGTAGGTACAATAAAATATAATAATAAGAAGTTAAATTGTTCACCAATTTTACCGTTCATTAATTCGCAATATTCACTTAAGAAGATACCACTGCAAACGTATTCAGTCATATAATACTTGCTACTTGTACTCCATTGGAACGTAATTGATAAACGCTTTACGACTAGTTAGCTGTATAGCAACTGACTGACTTTCTATCTATGCACGTAAATGAGTCGCATTCATAGATACATATGTGTAGTATATAATATTGTGACTGCGTCGTTGGTCTATTGGTAGCAAGTACTGCTTTAGGACCGAGAGGTCCCCGGTTCGAGTCCGGGGTCGGGCAAAATTCGTGTGAGTTTTTCTGTTAAGAAATTCTCAATTGCTCAGCCTGGAGTCAGGAAGTTGGCGGATGCACGCCCGTGCCTCGGAAAGCACGTTAAGCCGGTGGTCCTGCACCTGATCTCTCGTCAGTCATTTTGAGGGTAAGAAACAGAGAGTGCACTTGTGTTTGCGCGTTCACTACATTTGTCCTGCGCAGTTGGCTGATCTCCATTGAGACCGGCCGCCATGGCCGAAATCGGTTTTAGCCTTGTCCATGTAATGTTGTTCATTGTGCAAAATATAATCCCTTATAGCGAAGTCGGTATATATCCTCTCTCTCAGGCTCTGACCTATCTGTGTACCAAATTTCCCTTAAATCGATTTAGTAGTTATGGCGTGAAAGCGTGGCAGACAGGCAGAGTTAATTACGCTTAGTTAAAATATATAGGTAATAAAGGTTCTTCTTTGGACAAAAGTAAAACAGAAAGATGGGTGAAACCAACTGAAGTTAATGTTTGGTTATATTATCGCTAGGTAATAAGGCTAGTATGGTCTAAGTACTATAAATGGATTAACTACTAGCTCAGCGGTGAAAGGAAACTTTGTGAAGAAACCGATTAAGTTTTCATCATTTTGGAATATGGGAATGTCAAACTATGATCATTGTAGGTTCTATACATTATTTATTTGACGAGTGGTTTAGATGACCCTCTTCAGTTCGCGGTTCGACTCGACGCCATCTTGCGCGTTAAAAAAAATAATGTCACACGGTTCGTTGAATCAATAGGCAAAGACATCGTCGCATACAGCCAGAGTAGCATCAGAATCGCAGGTGCACCGCACACGCGGAACGATCCGCATGCTATATTGATGTAATCGCGGTGTTGTTACGTTCGAAAAAACCCACTAGAGCGGGGAAAGTGACGCCTCAAGATCGTGAAAGGTACTTACCCGATCACCAGCTTACTTAGACCTGCAGCGTCCCCCCGGCCGGTAGAGAACTCGCTCGCTCGCCCACAAGTAGGCTAATTTGTCTGGGGTCCCACTTTGGTGGCCGGTCGAACTTACGACACCGGCAAGCGTTCGGAATTCGAACTACTTTCGCGTAATCTGTCTCTATAGAATACGGCGCCCTAGTTAGCGGATTTTTGGAGAAATTGAAGATTTTTGGTAATGACCGGCCATGTGATTGCGTGGTGTTTAAAAGTTTGTTTCGGAAGCAAGACCGTTGAAATAGTCCGCATGAGTTATTTAAAGATTACTATTAATAACTCTATTTTAGCCACTCATGTATTCAGTTGAATACACAATAGATTTAGTATGTTAATGAATGGATAAGTGTCATAACACTTAAAACTTAAGCAGCCATTAAATATTAACCTGATAACTTAAAATTCACCTAACACCCTAAACTCAATGCTATATAGATTACCTAACTACTTATTGTCAAAAAAAATAATATGATAATGTTTATCCAAGTACAAAAGTAGTACCTACAAACTCAATAAATATTTTTGATACATGCAACCACAAATAAATTATTCAAACATAACTAGTCGTCTCTACATAAATTCAAATGACACGAGTACCACTGTAGAAGTTGAACAGTTTTTGCTCTATTTACTTAAGCTTTTAAACAGTAGTTAAATATAAAATATCAAAGTGAAGCAAAGGAAACCCATCGAGCTAAATAACACCGTGTATGATGTACGTAAACACACGGAGCGTTATACCCGTTGAAAATAGGTTAGGATTGCGAACGGAAAACGCACGGATAGATGCTCTACCACTCTACATCAAAGCGAACTAAGAGTAGCGAGGTAGAGTACCCGTCAACGTAATATAGCAGTGATGAAAATCATAAAAAAAACTTCTCATTGGGCTGAGATAACTTCCGAAGACGTTTGATTACACTCTTATCAGTTGGTACGTCGTTTATCAAAAATTCGCTCTGGGAAAAATTAGGAGGCTTTTTGACAATTAGTTAGGATTCATATTTTATGATTTTATGTTGCTGATTTTTTAAGACACAAAAAAACAAGCATTGACTTCATACTTTATTTATTTACTACACAGAACGTCTTACAAGTAAAACCTAACATTAACTTAGTAAATTTACAATCCCGTAATTATCATGTTAATTTGCACATTAACATGACAATTATCTACCCTACACGCAAATAAAACAACATAGACATTTATAATATTTTTATTGTTCACACCTTAGTCAGCCTAGGCAACATAACGACCACAACTAAACAGTTTAACACAATCGTCAGCCATAAATCTCAATGGTGTTAAGCGTTAATATCGCAATCAAATCGTAAACAACATTGTTTACTAACGCGTTTGATTAAGTAGCTCTCTACGCAGTGAATTAATACATCCGATTTTCAATTGAATCGAGAGAAATGAACGCACCTGCTTATGGCTACAGGCATCTTTGGGGCTGCGGACCGATCGGCAGATGTCACAGAGGCAGGCGACCGGTCGGCCGACTGGTCGGGCCGCGGCGGCGCGGACAAAGAAAACAGATTGAAATCCACACACTGATCCAAGGAGCGATCCGCGGACTATCCACGACCCTCCTAGTTGCGCCACGCGTCGCCCAACGCGTCGGCCCCTCTTTGTACCTATATAGCAGTTTAATTTACGGTGTTGAAGTGAAGATAATAGGTGCTGTTAAATTTGCTAAAACGCGGCCCTTTTTGGTACTTCTTTTCGGTGTCACGGGCTGTCCGTTTCACGTTGACTATTAAACGGCTTTGACTAACAACTCAGTTAGCGTTTTATAAACGACATCTTGTCCGGGAATGTCTCAAATATTCCACAATACCTTTAAATAGGGACATATCATTTTTACTTAGAAACTTTACTTAGTTAATGATGATTTAAATGTTAATTATTAATTAGGTAACTACACGAACACAGTAATTAAATCCATTTGTCATTACAATAGATCGGCTAATATGAAAGCGATGTAAGTAAATAGTTTACCAATTTTTATTTTGTTACATTTACTCAGAAACTCCAAATTACCAAGAGCACATTAGTGTTTTGTTACTAGTAACGACGTATATGGGATACGTGGAAGCTAATCTTTGAATAACATTCCACATACATTTTGACACCGGTTACGGTTTTATTATTATGTATAGATAAGACACGTAAAGAACTGGGCGGGAGTTATTTAACCTTATTACGTAGGGTATAAAGACGAAAATAGAGTGGCGGCGAGGCCGGTCTACGGCCGACCGCGTAAAAGTTGACCGTGCGTAAACATTAATAAAACTTTCTTTTGCCAACATTAAGTAGTGATATTTCCCCGCGTTACTCCGATGAACCGTGAATCTCGGGACATAATCGACACATTCGTAAGTTATCCCTAGAACTAGCAATAAGAAATTTAGAATTCAAAAAATATTTATATTACGCTCAGAAAACAGTGTGGTTTAGCGCACTGCAAGAAGAGATGACAACTCATCTAACAGTAATCAAGTCGCCACTAATTTATCCCCAACGAAATCCAACCTAAAATCAGGGTATGTAGAAGCCGAAACACAACTCCCGCAAGTAGTTACCCTAATACATTGAATTAAGTTGCAATTTCCCATGCGTGGTTTTCATGTAAACCTTAGCAGTGTTACTTATTTTTTGTGTTGCAGGTTTTCTCACGGCGCCATATTTGCGTCTATCCGTAGATCTTTGACACACGTTGTCAGGTTTTTTTCGTTTCTGTCTTAGCGGGGATTTTCTTTCCTTAGTTTCCCTTTCCTCCAAGAACCATTTTTCTTTTTGTTCTTTTTGACGGTTTTATAGGGTTTTTATGCTCGAACAATTAGCTATAGATGTGTGTGCAATGCCTATCGCCTGTTAATAATAAATTTTATTAAAAATGTCGCACTTAAATAACTCAGCCGATTATATTTGAACTAAGCTGACTATTTTATTAACAGCCAATCAACTAAACCGTAGTCTGGCATGGTTTATTTTGCAAGTTCGTCAATTAATTTTATATTGATATTTTAATCGATTGTATATTGTAGTACACTTTCTTTGTAGGTATATATGTTTTTAATAACGAATTAACCAAAAGGGTGCATCAAAAAAAAATCTGTTACCATGCCTCTTCCATATTAAAACATATTATAATATTAACAAGGCATTAGCCCTTTAGGTGAGTGACCGGCGCACACCTGACTCCTACCGCTTGAGGTGACATTCAGAGTTATTGGTTACAATGTGGCAGTAACACTCATTGTTATTAGTATTCAGTGTGCGATGATTGATTTATACTCAGCCATTTTGTCGTGCAAACAAACGGCATCTAATTAGCGGGTCGCATTAAACTGTATGGGTTTAATGGGTTTCTGTTCAGCGAAATACGTGATAATACATGTGGTATTTCTTACATACGGGCGTTTCTAAGGTGTTATGTTGACGGATGTTTCCACTAAACTTCTGGTTGATATTCTGTTTATTATTGGAAATATAGCAATGAAGATCGCCTTAGTTGCTTAACTATGTCCAGCATAATCATCTCAAACCATGATATAATCATCGTGGCCTTCAAAGACGTACGAACTACAATTTGAAAACCAGATAAATTTTTGGAATCATGATTATTGCATTCAGTTATCACAGATAGTCATCAATCACTCTAAAGGACGATAAATTAACATTACCAGCAAGTCAGAAGTTTCAGGTCATTTAGTTACTTTACATAAAAAGATCATTTGGAACGTTTCGATCACTTTTAACTTGTGTATTTAGAGTAACTTGAAAGTTGAGCATCGATGAGTTTCACGGCGCGGTGCACTGAACCTAGCCAGACCCGTCCAGATTGTCTGCGTCGAAATGACAGCGTAGCAAACGACGCAGTAAAGACATTTAATAAGGGAAATACAATAAAAAATACAATTGACACTAAAGATGATATAATAATAATGATAGAAAGTAGGTTATTATAGTTACTGGACTAATTCGTTCACGCTTATGTTGCACAAACACACATTTTATCTATTTAGGTACAATTATTATTAATGCATGTGAATACTGTTATTGCAACAAAGTTTTAAAAATAACATAGATTTTTTTTAACCCAAATCTTACAGTCAAACAATTTAATTGGCATACATAATTCTAATGTTGAAAAACGCGCTTTTTCCCTTTGCTTATATAGATTATATATGATCTGCTTTGTTTATATAGATGAATATTATTATTATATTATAAACATCCAGGCAGGCACCAATGTTTTTTTCAAATTTGAAATTCATATATACCATCATTCGACGCTTTAACGGTGATGGAAAACATCGTGAGGAAACCTGCGCACACCTAAGAAGAAATTCTAAGGTTGTGTAGTCGACCAACCCGCACTTGGCCAGCGTGATCGACTAAGGCCTTATCGCCCTAGTTTAGGGTAGGCCTGTGCCCCAGCAGTGGGGACGTATGGGCTGATGATGATGATGATTATAAACATATTTATTTAAAAACATTTATACATTATACACCAACATTATATACAGTTGAGTTACAGAATCTGTTTAATTGTGTCCTATACCTTGCAAATGACGTTCTAATGAGTAATTAACACTGTACAGTGCACAATATTACCTCTATAATCAATATCAAACCCACTGACATCCTTTGAAGAGCCTACACAATATTAATTATCTTCTAATCTAAGTACTTCACAATGTTTATGTGCACTAAGCGTAAAGTTCTTACTGTTTTTCGTCCAATTGTATTCTGTCTAGACCCAGACGTCTTTACGCAAATTCACTAGTCTGGAATTGTCCGGAATTTTGACCGGCCATTACACTGAGTGCGTACCCTGTATCTGGGTTGTCAGACGATGTTTTAATTGATCATTCATCAATTTTAATCTTTCTCCTTAATTAGTATGATTGAAAATTATGGCTGCCGCGTATCGTGCCTCCTACTATATGGCAATTTGGCGACAGAAAATTTGGGCGTAGGGATTTTATTAATTTTGTCCACCGAAAATCTTACACGGGACCTGTCATGTTACTTATACTAACTGTAAACCATATCATCAGACTCCCAAGATTGATAAAGTAAACTAGAAACTTAACAAAAGTATCTTATTGAAAAAAAATCGCGTATACACATTTAGTACTCTTGAAAAAGTAAATGTCTTGTAAATCTACTGTAGTCGCAATTGCTTGACATACTACTTGAACCGCTGTTGTGACACTTATCCTCATAGCAATAAGGCTTACTAACAGGCCCAGTGGTTAATATATCGACTGTACTTTGTCCTCGAATCACTAGCGCAGGCTAGAGAGCGTTTCACACGTCCCGCGGCGCTATGCGTCCACTGTCCCTCTATAGTTTATGGAAAAACCGTTGGGGTCAAGTTATTGTCACCGCTCGTTATTTATGAGCGCCGCTTTCCAAACTCAATCAAAGCCCGCATTAGCATAAAAATGTTCTGTGCTTTAAAAATTGTCTCCACAATCTGTTTACTCTTTATAGACTCCTATGTTTCTACAAGCAATTACACCCTTGTTTAAAGGAGTAAAATTGTCTATGACTTCGTAAACAAAGAAGGATTTATCAAGAATTTGCTACCTAATTTCTTTATATAGAAATATGTTTAAATCCATTTTAACCTTTATTACCAAACACATGCAGGCATAAATCTTTGCTACATTATACCTACAACATATTAACAGAATAATTAAGACGTTGTTATGATGAATACTTAATGTCCACCTGCATATTTGATTCATATCTACTAGATGAATAATTGTCCATGGCAAGCGTTTTGTTAAACCCTTAGCATAGCCTATAGAACAGAACATAGGATACATGCTGTAAACCGATATACGGGTCGTTTGAATAATATAAGTTTATACTCGATGACGTGCACAAGGAGTTATACATCATAACTCATCGGGTTAAAGTCTCATTTCGCGTGCAAGAAAAAACATAAGCGCGTGAGAATTCTGCCGTCGGATCCGGATTATGCGAAACCGACTTTGTTGTAAGCACTTAAAGTTTATTTTGCATTGGGCACGGTTAATATTTCCGCGATGCTCTGCGTACTTTGTGATCGCTGGGCGCAGAGAAGTGAAACGATTTCAATCCGAATGGAACTCAATTTTTGTTGGACAATTACATTGGGTTATTTGATCAAATATAATAATTTTGGCTAATAATGGTTTATTTTTGAATTCTATTAAAGGATTGTAAATTTTATAGGTAAACTATATTATTGATTTTCTTTAGCTCATCTGTAAATAAAATTTCTATGTTAGGTATGATATAAATTAAAGCCATATTTTTGGAAGAATAACTCGCCCAGTGTGTAAAATATACTTAAATAACTTAAAAGACCTTTGGATTCATCGATGACCCAAAAATTTTTCAAACGGCGAACTCGGAAGTTGCGGTAAGCGTAAAGTCAGGTCAATTTGTACCAATATCCGGTAAAACGTTGGAAAAACAGAAAACAAAGTTTCCTTACACATTATATTTATTTGTAATAGTTTCGTCTAATATTCGTCCCTTTTCTTCGTCTGTGAGTCGAGTGGGTGTAACATTGACATAGAAGTAACCGTACGCACATTCCCATTATTGGTTTTTCATTGAACCTTGCCCTTTCTAGTTACTAAAGCGCAGACTGTGGGCCAAAAGATTTGGAAATGTGCGTGTCACGATGTGACGTGTGGCATTTATCACGTCATCGTATGGAGTATTTCGATTTATTTTGCATTTATTTTTTGCCATAAAACGAGGCAGACAAACGCTTGGGGGTTACGGGTGAGAATTTTAGCCCTTCGACGATCCGGGAATGAGGAAATGGCTGTAGGATAACGTCGTAGTCTTTCATTACGCATGTTAGATAAATGCTCAATAAGATTTTGGATGTAGTTAGAATACAGACTATTTTAAAATTATGTTTTTTAATCGGTAAATAATTCGTGTTGGAATAAAACCAAGTATTTATTTATTTATGTAACATCGTATTCGAGCTGTCGCAAAGTCTTAAGTGGTCTAAAGTCACTATCTAAAGGTCTTCAGGCGAATTTTCTTCGTAAGTATTATAAGTTGTTCAAAATTTGACATAAGTAAAGACGACTCCAAAACTGAATTGCCTACAGTTAAAAACCTCTCCCATTACACGTTACAAAAGTGGCACTAAAAAATTCAAGTCCACCCGGAAAGAGCGCTGCTTAAGTGAAATATCACAAATTAATTACCAAATACATTCACATGTTAATGTTATCGATGGCTGCGATATGAGCCCTTATCGCCACGTGTTGTCATTGGTTGTCGAGTTTTTATGGATCACTGATATCTTATCTGGTATAGGCCACTTGCAAATCTGCTTTGGACAGTATCATACATTGGCTCTCAATTGTTTTCAAGGCTTTTTCACTGTCGTGAAATATCTCAAAGAGACAGTTTTTTGAAGGTACTCTGTATAGAATGTAGGTTTAAATTATATATTTTTTTGTCTAGCTGACATTCGATGATGGCTTGAAGTACCCTCGTCATCATCACCGGACTTGCGGGGGGGAGCGGATGGCTCGTAATACGTCATATTTACTTGTCTAGGCAGAATTATCATGTATAGGTATTATTAAAAATTCAAGGACATTGACTTGTAAATGTCAAACGGAAAACATAAGATAATATTTTTTCGTGCAAATAATTTCATGTGAGTTATTTCCTCGTCCTCTTATTCGTTCATAAAAGGTTTTTTTTAGGTTAAGTTGTTTTATCGAAAGAGAAAGTACGAAATCCTAAGAGGAATAATGGATTAGGTAGGATGGTTTGATCAAGATTTAAGGCTATCATAATAATAATATCGTAATAATTCGTGGCCATCTTCGTCTACAATGAATTGAAAAAAAAATTTTTTTTTCAGTAAAATACTACTACACAGTTAATGGCAATAAGTCTGATGTCAAAGAAATTTTGAATTTAATAAGGGTCCCAAACTAGTCTTAGCCTGTATCTTGGGGCCCAAGATACAGGCTTATGAGCAAGATTCTTGGGTAAAGTTTAAACAATAGTGATCTTGAGAGAAACAGAGCATCAGTGAATACAAAAAAACGAACATAAAAATTTAATCTGAATACTTTTACTATCACAAACTACACGTGTCCCGTTAGCGTTTCCTAGTTATGTGTATGTGTAACTAATAACAATGTGATCCCACAAGGGTATCGTTTTTCATGTTAGGGTGCAGAACCCAAAACGCCTTTAAAGTCCTTGCTTAACTGTGTAGATGTAATTAAGTCGAACATTGTTAAGCTGTTAATACTGTGGTGCTAGTAGGTTCAGAAATTGTCTAGGTCAGGTTAGGCTATTAGTTGCAATCTATTAAGTATATTAATATATGCATATAAATATAAGCGAAAATATTATACACGCGTCGAATATACCTATCATGATTATACAAAGTAGTGATTAAGTTACAAAAAAAACTGAAATCATACTAATATCATAGATGCGAAACTCCGTCCATCTGCCTGACTTGTCCCGTAACGCTTAAACGGGTCAAGAAGATCTAACGTTTGAACTTTCTAGAATTTGCCTACTCCATAGAGGGTTAGTATTTTTTTCCTAACTGACATAAGATGATGGCTTGGAGTAGCCTCGTCATCATCACCGGACTTGCGGGGGAGCGGATGGCTCTCACCCCTAAAGAGGGTTAGTTCAAATGTAAGCCTGCTAGTGTAGCTAGTGACGAAGTAATAACTGCTTTTGTTACCCCAATAAATCATGTTCTCCAAAAATAGGCTTGTAGAAAATAAGGAAAACGAAAGATAGTTTTATATTTGTAAAGCTTTTAGCAATAATTGAGCTTCGTTCAATGTGACTCCGTAGAATAATGGACGGAAGTTCTGATTTATTGGTTCATGTGTATCTCGTAGGAAATAAAACAAAATGTTCATTTATCCTTTGGCAAAAATATTTTGTATATTCTTTCGTAGCAGTCATACAAAATTGCTACGAGAAATCATTGGTATCATTAATAACAATATTAATAATACAAAAAACTAAGTTTGCGATTGTGACTCCCCGTGAATGCGTTTAATGAAACATTACTCCTACATAGCGCAGTCAGTTAAAAAGGAGCCCAAGTCCTTTCTCAGGCCCTGGACTAACCGAGTACCAAATATAATTTAATTCGGTTATACAGTTTTTAAGTGACGGAGTGACTTCCGCCATTATTAAAACTATATTAGTAAGGAAGTAAGGATTAACAAGCCAAGAAAATCCGTTAATTAATTTTATTTTAATACGCATATTGTATGGAAAGTATTTTATCAGATACAAATACCCAAAAAAACTCACACTTTTGACTCCTTAACAGTTAAACTTGTAACGCAAAAGCTCTACTATAGCTTTTTATTCAAATATCATAGTTGAAGGAGCATTTCGATGAATATTCTTATTTTTAGTTAGTTGTCGACACTGTGAATATTATATGTCTGCATATTTACGACTTACGTAACAAAACCTGCTTAGTTAGTACAATGCACAATTTAATAGCGTTTTAAATTTCTTCGTTATTCAATTAGTTTTAGTTTTCATTAGTCAGTGAATGATTTCTTTACTTACAAGAACTGGGTCATAAACCAATCGTGTGTATAATTTTTAGTAGATATTTAATTCTATTCCATTAAAGTAAACTCAACCTTACTGTTACTGCAATAAGATTTACTTTTGGGATTTCAAATATGTTGAGCTACTGTTCTATTATGCTCTATAACCACAAAATTCCAAATGTCTCACGATTAATTTCTTTATTTGTGAAGTTACTTAATTAATTCGAATACTTCCTTCAGTTTAGTTAGGTTAACTACCTAGGGTTTTAGGAAAGGATTCATGATTTATGATAAGACGCATACTGAATTACCGTATTCCGTATTTTTTGACGAAATTTGGGACAAAGGATTTTGTCCTGCTTAAAAATGATAGATTTTATGCCAAAATATACATTTCCACGATCGCATGGCTATACGTTCACAAAACTGTGTTGTGGAGGTGGTAAGTTACAGTACCATTACGCTGCGGGATATTGGTCCTTCCGCGCCAGACTTACGGCTCAAATTTGCACATTACCAGCTCTCTCCGTCGTTTGCACCCCAGTGCCACGATTCTAATCAATATTTAAACATCTCGGCGAAACAAAAAGTCCAAAACTAACATTTCAGAAGATTTCTCGTTCAAACAATTGAGTGCGATGGTACTTTATTATGAACTTATCCATCTTTATCCATTAAAAAGCTGGTTAGTTTTGACTTGGTTTTGTTAAAGCTTGTACCTATTACAGTAATGGAATACCTGTTAAGAAGGCGTATTGTTTATAAAAAACGTATTAGAAACAACAAAGTTCTATTATGGGTATTAGTAAGTTAATATTCATCAATACTTGTTTTAAGACTTTTGCTAATAGTGATACTTCTATAAAGTATATTAAATTGGGTAAATCACTGCATCAAATCTCACACAAATATTTGTCCCGAGTGGGAATCGAACCCACGACTCTTGGAACCGCCAGACAGGGTCACTAACCACTGTTCCGCCGAGTCAGTCAAAGTCATTGTGGGATATTATGAATTGTGGGATATCATGCTGAGAATATTATTACATGTACCTAGTTAGTGTTACTAATTTAATTTTTTATTATTAAATTCTTGGTCTTTTCTTTGGTCATCTTTTTACAGCCGACATCTATTATTATTTGATATATATTTTTCTTTGTCCTTATTTACTTCTTTTTTAATTTTTATATCTCATTGACATGAAAACTGCACAAGTAAATTTTTACAACTTCATACTTAACTTCACTTATAGATTTATAAACGTTTTAGCTTTCACTATTATCAATTCACTCATTAATCAAAGCCTTACAAATCCTTTAACTTAAGGGCATTGTATTCCAAATCGAACGATTTTATATCCATCTCAAATAGTATTCGGGAGAGTCACTGACTCTTTGGCAAATATCCCTGAGAGTGACATTGGTGTCTAAAAATACCATTTCCAATGTTTTGGCCACTCGGCCATAATAATGCCGTAAGGTACTTACGTCACTGCAAATCATTATTTTTAAATATGAACTAATTGGAAGGGTCATTGGCCGTTTTGGGGAACGACATAATTTGACATCTCCTTATGTTTTTAATTTATTTAATATCAGCCTCCACCTCATTGTCTTTGGTGTGTACTGGCTGAATACAAATGGATCCGGTATTGTGTTTATGGATAGGTTTAATATTTAATGAGGTCTGCAATTAGTACTTTGGTGCGGTTCGTATTAGGTTGACATTGTTAAATTGATAACAACATTTTGTACTTGTGCCTGATTGTAAATAAATTATTTATAGTAAGTGAATATGCCTGTTTCTACTTCTGCTAGGCATTATTCACAATTTTCTCTACACAGTTCGGATTCTTCTGGTTAATTATTAAATAACTAATACGCTTTATAGACTGTGTTATTTTTATCACCAATTAGTCATATTAATTGTCTTCGTACGTTTGATTCTCCAAGTATATAATTTATAATTTAATTTGTACTAAATTTACTTTTACTTCCATTTTATTGCTTGGCCAAAACTGGAATCATTTTACAGCAAAGAACTGCAATGCGTGGGAATTTAGGTTAATTATTTTATTATCTAATGTAAAATTACATAGTTTCACTATTTATGTGAAGAAGCCATTAAAACTATGATTACAAAATACATTAAGGTTCAAATATTAATTTAACGAAAAATATGTTGCCGGTAATCATCGCATTTATGACTTATCATAAAAGTATGATTTGTTCTGCAGTAAGTTATTGTTTAATAGTTTATTGTTACATAACGTTCTTAATAATGTTAATAGTACGTATTAAAAGATAGAATCATCCTAGTATTAAATACTTATAATGTAGGTATCTATAATTAGGTATTTATGTCAATGACACAGTGACAATAGTAGGCCAAGTCTACTAACTTATAATCACTGGGCAATTCTAAACAGCCATTGCAAAGTTCCGTTCATCATAGACGAACGACGAAATTGACAGTTGTTTTTTTTATAATCAAGGACCAAAGGCGACGTCATTCCGCCTCGATGGAATCGGTGCCACGACCGGTCGAGTATTTTCGTAGCACATCGGTGAATATCGGCCGAGTGAGTACGCCTAAAGGTAGATTCACATTATTGTATTGGTTGCGTTGTGCAAATCATTAGCGGACTTTTTACTTTGGGTGCAGAGCCATCCGCCCCTTCGCAAGTCCGGTGATGATGGCTAGGCTACTCTGAACCATCTTCGTAGTCTACGAAAAAAAAAACACGATTGTGTACAAACTCATGATTAAATTATAGAGAACTAGGTTTCCGCCCGCGACTTCGTCCGCGTAGAGACGTTTAACGGGTAGCCTATATCCTTTCCTAGGCTCTGGACTATATCTGTACCAAATTTCATTGAAATCGGTTCAGTACTCTATGCGTGAAAGCGTAACAGATAGACAGACAGAGTTACTTTCGCATTTATAATATTAGTAAGGATAAAAACGGCATTCTACGATGCAGATTTGTACTATAACTATGATACACGTTATATTAGGCGGGAGGATCCCGATAGGTACTACATAATTTGGTTACACCAATCGTGGTCACGAGCAAACTAAAATTACCTTTTGTTACCAAGATATCGTAATACTCCTTACCTGGAGTACTGGTTGAGTATCTGCTTCTAAATTCTGGATATATAATATTTACCTGAACCTTTAATCATTAGTCTGTTTCTTACTATTAGTATTACCTACTAGTAAATGATGAACATTGTATTAAATTACTTGTTTATCACTTTATCTTACGTGTAAAACAAAAGGTACATAAATAAATTAATTATACAGTTTTTTATATACGTATTTTACTTTGGAAAACATTTAGGTAGTCATTATAGTTGTCAGCAGATTATAACCCTATGAGCACAACTTGTAACAATCTTAGTTTAGGTGTTTGTAGGCTACATAGATTCCGCTCTCTCGCCGGCATCAAACTACTCAGTTTGCGCCATCCTATAAATGGCTCAAAGTTGAAATTACTTCAAATTAATCGCTCACTACATTTAATGACGCGACAAGATCTCACATGTAGTTCTGTTGTAACTTGTTTATAATAAAACCAGTGAATATATTTACGATCGTATCTAATTGTTTTCTGTAACCATTGCTTGTTTATTTTTATGTGTAACTTATGGAAATGGGTAAGAATTGTAACTTGGATCATAGAAACAAGCTTATGTACTTGAGTGAAAGCGTTACTAACAAAAACTTTCTAAAACTAAAGGAATTACGACATCAATTCAATCCTCTGTTGTCTTATCATTTTGTATGTGGTTGGATAATAACATTTATACACATAAACCAATTGTTTGTTATGTAATATTTTTGTATTGGTGGTGTTTTAATTACGGTATAAACGGAACCCATTATACCCACTATGCATGTATATTTTTGATGCTTAATCGGATCAAGCAATATAATTATTTATAATTTTATAAGATGTTAATTTACATAAGAAAAAGATTTATATTTGTGGCAAAATTTTTCTTTTTTTTCTTTCACGAAACGCCCTTAAAAAACTATTAAAATAATAAATTATCAAAACATAACTTCCTCCCCATTTCAAGACGGTTTAAACAGTTAGTCCAGTCAAATTAGGAAAAAATCTCGGAATTCGAGATACCCAGCTGTAAGTCTGTAAATACTTAGATATTGACACCCTAAAAGTGTTCTCAAAACCTACATATTGTAGGGTGTACGCAACTATTAAATTTTCAAGGTCAAATGTCACAAATATCAGTTTTATGAACTTTTGAGCGAAACGGGAAGTTTTATCATAAAAGTGTGTAGGAGAAAATTACTTATCTTCTATTTATCTATAAAAATTGTCTGTACGTTTTATTTCTAAGATTCACCATTTCAGAGATACAGCGATGCAAATAGTTGAAAAAGTTGTATTTTCAAAAGCTTCCAGGCCCACGTGCGATTGTGCTAGACAGTTACAATTTTCACAAATGATGTATTTTAGTAGCCTCTATAACATCGACCTAATAAGGTGTCCGAAAGATTTCGGTCATGGCGGCCGATCTCAATGGCAAGTAGCCAACAGCGCACTTACTTTAGTGCACAAGTGTGCGCGCAAACAAAAGTGCACTCTCTGTTCTGGATGTTATATTTTATCGGGAATCCATTTACAAGTACGTTTTATATCGGCGTCTCGAATGACGTGAAAATAGTCACGAGGTCGTTCAACCCGGGTCTCTATGACCTAATGTCATTGCAGATACATTTTCACGAAATTTTCAATGTCAACTAAACAACGTTAATTATTATTAGTGTTTAGAAATCATGGATGGAAGGGTTTGAATGGAAAACTTATTTTTTCATTTGTTTTGGCACGAACAGTCATTAATTAAAATAGTTGTTTTATCTTAACCTAGACATACAAAAAGACAAAATAGTGCCGAAACTTAACAATTTAGAAACATTACAAAATTATATGTATATGTATGTATATATTTATATAACCCCTGTTATATTTTAATTAACCTTCCAGTATGTAAGTATTAGGTAAGGTTCCTTTAATTAAGTCAGGAAATAACCGATATCCACTTTATTTTTAAATTGATGCCATGATATTATAGATAGTAACAGATATTTGGGATCCAGAGGCGCACACAATTTGAGCTACATTTACAGTCTATCTAACAAGTTTCTATTAAGGCGATTCGTTGGCAGTTTCACACAAAATCCAATCGACTTTATAATATGGGTTATTAAAAACATGCTCTTTATATCATATCTTAATTTAACAACATTATTTTGTTGATAATTTCCTGACTTAATAGAAAAACCTTTACTAATACGAAGAGCTTAACAAAAGAGAATTTTCGAAAGCTTTTTTTAGTAGGTCTCGTAAATTTCATTATCAATAAAAATAAAATTAAGAAAACTTACGAATTAAAAAATGTTAACCTGTAACTGCCAAGAGGACATTTATAAACGTTTTGTCTATTCTATTAGCCAAAAACAAATATCAATCAGTAAAAAAGTCACAACCAATACTTGGACATGTAATACATATCTAATGTAGACAGATTGTTCGTAGTCGTATATATCTGAAACATTCGTAACACCGTTCTTACCAATACAGCATTGATCGTCGCCAAAACGGCGGAATACCATCAAACACTGCTTTATGGTAATCGGAGTAATATAATGGCAAAATAATAATAATGTGAGCAAAGCTGACACTGTTAGCGGGCCCAAATGTTGCCGATTCAACCGCGCGGGGTCAATGCACTCGCTCGTGAAAATCTTATCACCGTTCGATAAATTGCGTATACGATTACTTTATCAAAAAATGCTGTAATGTCTCAGCCTAAACATCACGGCATTTTTTTTTTGCACCCGTGTTTTGATGAATGATAACGCCGATTAGTTTGTTTAAATTTGTACATACTGTTTCTTTTTTGAATTTTTAAGCTACAGGTCATTGTTAATGCAAGGTGTTTAACAATTCACGATACCTCTGTCTAGAAACGGTTTACTACGAGTAAATAATATTAACTTTTTAACCTTGTTAATGTCATGGCAAATTTACAAAAACTGTTTATTTTCTGACTGTTTAAAAAAATAATTTACTTAGAATAGCTCCTATCTATATGGATATAAACAAAAGCTTAATATATTAATAGACAAGGATAAAGAATATTAGTCGCCCAATTTCGATACAGAGAAACATCTAAAAATACGTTGAAACGGAAAATGTTTAATCGAACGGCCACGCATAAACAGTTCTGGTAATATTGTAACAATATTTTAACGGAATCTTTTTGTTTAAACCCCTTATATTCTGAATTAGTTTTAAATTACGTAGTGTTGAATTACAATGCATATACGCGCAACAAATATATTATTCGCGCTACTAATGTTTACAACGGTCCTATTTATTAAATTAATAATTGATACCATCAAACGGCTAAACTATTTCGTATTTCGAGATTTGAGATGCGTAATAGCAAATAGTTTGATGTTGAAATGTAATTCACGCGCAATTACGAGCCCTTATAATTCAGTATTTATTCGTAGCGCGCATTACGAGGCAGGCGTTGATCGCCATGTTGAAAAACATCGCAAGATCAACCTCGATTGTTTGTGTTGTGGAAATTTCCAAACAAAACATAAGGTGCCTTGTTAACACCACTTTGCTACTTCCAACTAATTTCACTGTTTAATTCCATTTTCAACTGGTCAAAGACAAATAGCGCCCTTGAAGTAACGTACATTCCTGGGGAAGACTTGTGTGCTATTTGTATAATCCATAAGAACTATGATGACACTTGCTCAACCAAGGAAAAAGTTCTATGGATGCTACACAGTACTTTCTCAGACAAATGTTTTAAAGACTATAGAGTTTGTCTTTTCCCTTGCAGTCCGACCACCAAATTGTAATTTGAAAAAATCATCCACGTATTATAAAATTCCATAACTCTAAGAGAAAAAAATGTTGACTTCAATGTAAAAAGTATCAGCCGAAACGAAATCATGTACTACAGCGAACCTATTTGATAAAGAGAGACACAACACAAGTGTTAAACGCTCAATAGATATTAATTACACATTCATATTCGTCTAATAGATAAATGAAATCATCAACATAGCGAACAAGTATTAACGAGTACAATTTATGTACGTAATTGTTATCACTACGTCACACCGACAATGCATTCTTGGTGATAACAGATAGCGATCGAGGGAAACATGTCCAGCTTTGTTATCCTGACCTCGAAAATTATCGGTCGTTGTCTTCGTGTTTGCGGAGGTTTTTATAATCATACGCAGTTCGGATATAACGAGTAGATCATCCAATACGGTTTCACTTATTGCATCAAACTTCTAAATCATCTATTGTAACAAACTAGTTTTATGAAATCCTCGTTTCAGTTCAGTTCCACCTCCGCTCACTAGAGTGTAACGTAATAGTGACGTCATATTACAATCCAATCCGACCAAGATATTTGACTCAATCGCCATGAGAATAACCTCGCTGAACATTTTAAACCAATGAACGACAGATATATTCCTCGTAAAAGGGTAAAACGCCACGGGTCGGATTAGCGGGGCCCGAATTCACAATATTCATTTCTCTTGTGCGCAAAAATAACGGCGACGAGCCACCGTCAAGATAATATTTCGCACGTGTCTCGACCTCTGTTCATATAAATGAAATGTAATGAGCCTCGCGCGATCATTTCTATTAAAAGCATCGATTTAACGAGCGGAATGAGATGGTACACTCCGCGTACAGTAAATATGGGTCGGCAGACGCTCGCGTGCGTCCGGCTCTACCCACTAATGAAATAACAAAAGGTGCTGCGCCTCAGACGAACAGAATTTGTGTAAGTTACTAATCTGGCTCAACAAAGCCGACCTTGTCATTCGTCGCCGCCTCATCCGAATCGCTCCCAACAGTCTCTGCGTGACCTCAATGGTTATCGTTTTAGCATTTCTTAGCGGCTCTATCAGCAGCGTTCTACTTAATAGTCCGCGGCTATTTCCTTGAAAAACATTGCGTAACTGAGAGCGATCCGACCGTTATTTCGGCTGTGCCTGAGGCCGTTGCACTGAAGTGGTGGCGCTTTCCGAAATTCGTATTGCAAAAGCGCGAGACGTCGCGTCGCGTTCGGGCGAGCGTCAGCAAGAGCCACGAGCCGCGGAAGTTACGGTGAGCGGGCCGCGCGGCCTTGGCGCTCGGCGGCCGCGCGCCGAAGGTGAAAGTCTTGCCTGCAATTATTGAACCTCGACCCGCCATCCTCGTATATTCGGGCTACTACCAGCCACCAGTGACGTACGCACTCCCCACTTCCGCATTCTAAACGCGCACCGATCGATTCGACCTCAAAAACTTTGCATCCATTTTTTATTGTTAACTGCACCCGTTGCCTGTACTGGTGATTAAAATTCCATCGTTGCACTAATGACTTCAACTCCAAGTGGAAACAATACGATAGATAATGATAGATCCGTGTCAGGAAATATATTTTTATTATTGTCTAAAAGCAGTGCCTTCACACGTGATTGAATATGGCAATTTGAGGGTCAATCTAGCAGCTGTTTGGCTCTCGTTCAAATTTAAATGTGCCGATATCTCGGTTATGTATCGAGTTGTTAATTCAGTAGAAAACGTTGCCATTTGTAGGCGATTGAAGCGAGCAAATAAGAGGATCGTAAGTTGTAAATGCGAGTTTGATGGTAATGCCTGAGCTAACATCTGTGCGCGTTTTAAGACAGTCGCGAGTGTTCAGTGTTTCGTGGGATCGCGGTCTAGACGGGCCGGCGATGTAATATCCACCCTCCGGGGACGCGAACAATGGCAATAGCGTCTACCTGCTCATCCCATAGGCGTTTATTGTTGTGGCAAAAGAGACGCAAATTAAATGCTAATTATGAATGAAAATGCAAAGGTAACATTAAAAATGTCAACAGTAATAAGAATAACTTTTTTAAATGTTTAAATAGGTCAACGGCTAAATTTATCATTAAGACACTTGGTCAGTTTTGCTACTTTCTTTTGCTCGCTTTGTAATAAAAAAATTTAATTAAATACGTATATATAATTTACCTAACTTCCTAGTTATAACGTTAATGAATTGATAAATAATTGCTTCAACTATTTGTTTTTCTGCAAGTTACAAATGTTTTCTTCCAAACTTTAATTGAAAACTAAAGTATAGTGAAATAATTAAACCTAATGCATTTACCATTTATATCCTCTATTGCACAAAAAACATGACTTCAGTATGGTACTCACTAATTTAATTCTTAGTTGATATTCTATAGTAATCGTAGATTTTGATACAATGACCGCCTGTCCAGTCATTGTTATGAATAATCTGATTGCTAAACGAATGCTCCAGCAATATAAAAACAAATGGCGTGTACTTTAACAATTATACTTGAACCTTTAATAGAATTAAACTACAATATCCGGAAAAAGAAAGTTACGAGCGATATTTGATATAATTCATAAACATTAAAGCATTTGTGGAAACGCAAAACAACAAACATATCCAGTGACACAATAAATAAAAATTATCAAAAAGGCACACGGATTAGAGTGAGGATAATGAGGTATCCTTCGCAAAGAAGGGGCGAGTATCTACGGCAGGGAGACGCCCGCGCGCCCCCTGTAAATCACCAGAACTTATGTATGATGGGATAGGATAGCAGTTTGGCGCGTGAAACCGCCCGGAGTGCACGTGTCGGCGCCGCCCGAGCGCCAGTTGCCTCCGCTGCGCTGTTTGGACAAGTGCTAAGTTGATCGTTTTATGTGATACACCTCGTTGACGTCGGCCTGTTGGCATTATGTACAAATTAACCGTTCGACTTTTAAATTCTGTGCCGTTCATTTGTTTTTGAGCCGACGGATTTTTTTGTTGTTGTGACCTTTTTGGAGTGTACCTTTTATAAATAAGGTAATTATTTTTTTTATTTACGAATATTTTGCTTTTTTACATTTTCAGGAATTTGGAAGTGTCTTATTTTTTTTTTTACAAAATGCAATATTTTGTCAACAGTTTGGTCAGAAATAAAAGTTAACAAACAAAGAAAAACAAAATATAATAATATTATATTTAATTTTTTTTGGAAAGTTCAATAATATTTTCAATATAATTATTGCGAAACTAATCATAATTGAGTCACTGTTGTAATAAATGAAAAGTAAGACACTTAATTTGTGTAACAATGTGCATAGCGTAAAAGTAGCAACTTTTCATGTTTTTCTTTAACAAAGAAAGACATCATAAGAGTCATATCGCAACAAAAGTAATTACCCACGTACCTATAGAGACGCTTGTATGATAATTATGTGTATATGTTGGTGACGTAGAATGCTCTAATGAAGTTAGGTAATACTTTGAAATAGAATGCAGTTCAGTTTTGACCGTCATTACAGAATTTTGAAATAGCTATGCGAGTTAATCAATGGACAGATTAATTAATTGGGGAATCTGGGTAAAATACTGAATAATATTTTAGTGTTTGTGTGCACAGTAATAGAGTTAATGAGGCTCCAATTGATAACTTACGTGACCATATTTATAATTAAATTAAACAAATATATTATACCTAGTAAAAGTTTAAAATACCTATAATGTTATTTTTTATTAGTTTATTAAAATAAATAAAAATATTACAAAATATGATATGATGAATAACTCTAACGATTACCAAAGTAAATTATACCATATGTTTCGTACATCTGTGTGGCACTCGTTTAATTGTTATTAGAGATGTCGAAATCACCTCTCTTTTCAATTTCTACCTGACCAGGCCTTTTGATAGCTTTGCCGACTGTACTTGTCCTGCTCTAATGCGCTGCGTGCGAATGAGAGAGCTATATCGTATGGATCCTATTCGGAGTCTTACGGAGTATTAGTAGTATTTTAACAATGAAGAGGTATTTAAAGTTTCTTTGTTGACTGCATTCCTATGAATAATTTGTTTTTAAAAAAAATGTTGCCGTATTTTTGTTGGACCAATTTTTTTATTGATGCAGAGATACAATCTGGAAACGCTCTGAAATCTTACAACTTCTTTATTCTATTTTATGAATAAAGGTTATTGTTCTAAAATAACTTTTATTAAGTGATATTATTTATTTTAAAAAACGCAGGCTCAATTTTTATTATTTTCCATTTATAAACGTAGTTACTTTCCTTGTAAAAAAGTAATTAATAAAATATCACCAGACCTACTTACGAATTTATAGGTTTACAATCGAAACTCGTACACATCGTCATTATTGTCATTATTTAACCATGTAATCAAGGAAATCAATTCGAATCGTACGTCAAATTATTAACTCTGGCGTGTTATCGTTAGAACGACACTTATATATTCACTTATCATCATGCATATACACATACGTAATACGTATGTACGTAGTTATATGATTTATCTCTGTTTGCTGGTGGCTAGTTATTTCATGTTTGGCCTCCTTATTTATTATTATATTATCACTAATAATAATTATTGGTATCCGTCATATTAAGACAATTGTAGAAACAAAGGTCAATTTTGGTGACTTATGCTTTTTAATGTTTCAAGAATAGGCGTCCAAAGGGTTACAATTCCGCAATTACACCGAATGTCTGTGTTTTTGTTGAAAAAAAAAATAACAAAATATTATAACCGAGAATGTAAGCGTGTAACTAAATTCTATACTAAATTGAATTTCCTTTCTATAAAACCAGCCTGTTTTTACTACATATAACCTACGTATATTTTTATTGATATAACTATTTATCGCAACTTGTCAGGTCTATTAGCTGGCCATAAAACATAAAGACCCCATGACTGTAATTGTTTATTCAATATTAATGTAATGACAAAAAAACATTAAACAATACCTCAATATCCCGTGCACTTGTCTTTGCTACCAGTTACTTACAAACTTATGCCTAGCATTTAAGCTATTGTGTTTCAAAGATTTTTCTTAAAAGCAACTTTAACATTACGTATGAACTTTTAAATTAATAAATATGATGTAAGCCTAGGGACATAGACACGGCATATTTATTTAGCCCAATGATTTATTCATCGTTTCAGAATAAATTACAGGCGTTTCAAATTTTACGGGGCTCAAACAGCGCTACAACGCTGTTCATGTTTTCCAATCATGGGAAAAGGTTTCACTTTACTTCATGCATTAGTTAACATAATGGTCACAAAAAGCACATTGAAGATATATTATGTAAATAATATGCTTTACTAAGAGTATAAAACTTATCAATTTTTAAAGCCAGTCAAAAATTTCAAACACCATGAATAAATATGTGCAAAAGTGTTGTAAAACGAAATGATAACTGCACTATTAATTGCAAAAGTATTACAAGACTTCTAGTCCTGTTAAAAATACATACACATAACAGTGCGATTTAAGTATAGCATTTTTATTCGATACCTTGCTGTAATTGGAAACAAATAATGTAAGTGAAGACTAGAAACAACATTAAGAGGCCAAAACCCACCATATACCATATACCTAGTAATTTATGCGTGAATATTTAGCTGAAAGGAATCATATTATAATAGACGAGAGGCAGGTATGTTATAACCGCGCGATAAGTTATTATCACTAATCTGATTAGGGTACCTACTTTCGTTTTTTCGCATCTTTTGTTTCATATGTGAGTGAAGTGTCAAAAAATTGCAGGGTACATATTTCAAATGAAAATCACTATGGAGGTAACATATCTATTTTATGCCTGAAACATTTCACCACATTTACCTTAATTGAATGTCTCAGAAAATTATCTGTATTATGGGCACGGTTTCGACAGAGACGCAGATACACAGCCCGTCCCGCTCGCTCGTAATATTATAAACTTTACAGTTCTGGGCGCGGTGCCAAGCGCTCCTAGTATCGTTTTGAGAGCAAAAACAGTTTTAATAAACTTTATTTAACACTCTTTTGTCTTTGATTAAGTATAAACGTTGTCATTTGTAATGTTGGTGATTATCGAATGGTGGCAACGACTTGAATCCTTGAATCTTTATAATAAAACTTTGTATACCTTCCAACGACTGCATTCATTGTCTTAGTTTTTTCTTTATTATATTCATATTTAAAAAAAAAACTTATATAACTGTCAATGCTACCTTCATGTACAATTGTATCTAAAACACGTAAATCGTTGCTGTATCATCCAAACTATCGTCAAAGTATCTATATCGTTCGAAGTCCTTCGATTGTAAGTAGATTGCCACATGCGCCTCAAATACACAAAATTAAATATTCCACGACACGCGCTCACTAAAAACTACAAATTCGCCGTCAAAAACGACTTTATATTCACAATATAAATAAGGCACAAACAATAGCCGTAAAAAGCACGTCAGCTCGGCCCATTACTGTTGATTTATTTCCATTGCCGCATGCCCATTGTCCGCTGTGGCTGGCCCGAGTAGCGGAGTTCTTAGTGAAGCACGCAATGTATGAAGCGCAATGTGATTAGTGGCTGAAGACCATAGTCCTGTTAGTAACTTGTAGATGGTCCCAGTGTTTTAACGGTACTCCCTATCAGTCCATGACTGCATGAACTGACGCCAAGGAGTCATTCCTATTACGCAATTAGGAAAGAAAAAGCAATTTGTGTCAATTATCAACATCACTCCATTCAAATTGAAACGGCTTTGGAACGGAAAACAACCATTTATCCTGTTAACACAATATTCGTCATTTTTGGCGTGTAAATAGCTTTTTGAGTTTCTTGACAGAATTTTTCTTGATAAAAAAAACAAATAATATCATCATTATAATAATAATTCTTTATTGCTCTAAAATAAAACGTTTCATCCTTAAATCACATACAGGATCAGTGCTAACAGAACAGTGATACAATATTTAAACAGGGCCCCCCAAACTATAATGCCTGTATCTTGGAAGCCAGGTTAAGTAAAATAGCACAAACCACAATCAGTAGTATAGACAAAACAGTAAGAAAGACTATTTTAATTGGAAGGTATCTAATATTTGTATAATATTTAATTAAAATGTTACAGATGAAATACCTACTTTAAGAACTATGAATCAAAAAACTTGTTTCGCCTATTTCTATAGATGTATATAGATCTGCTTGAGTGATCTAATTGTTAATCATGGTTATAAATAAGTCACTTATATACCTAATAATTACATGTTACAATGTAATTCAACGAATGAATATCATGTAGCAATGTAATCGAATAAATAATTCTTTTCGAACGAAAAACCTGAACAACCATGCTAATATTGTTAAATTATGAAATTGAAATCGGCTCATTGTAACTTGGAAGTGTTTTACACAAGGCTGCCTTGTTTAGATGTAATTATTACTAACTACTGCTTACATTCACTTATGTCATTATAATCAAATGGATAATTTGTAGGTATACCATAACCATATTGTTACAGTAAATTAATTTACAACTTTAGTTTTTTACAAAGTCATCGCACAATCCGATTAGAAAACGGATGTTAAGAAAAACATGGTATTAATTTGCAATATTGCTATTTACTTACTCGTTGTATTTAACTAATACTTTTCTATGTATATTATATAAATAAATATGCACTTATAATACTATACAAGCAAACTTAAAAGTAGGCACTTAATTGTAGTTCAGTATTATCATTATATGTAAAAATGCAAACGAAGACATTATTATGAACAATAAAAGCACATTTAGAGTTTTTCAACAACAAGACTCTAAATTCGTGAATAATTCTCAACTACCTACTACGTCGTAGCAGTCAATCTTCAATGGCGTGTTTTTGTGACGACTGTCGACAAACATATACCCACCTAATGGTATCCTTACTAATATTATAAATGCGAAAGTAACTCTGTCTGTCTGTCTGTCTGTCTGTCTGTCTGTCTGTCTGTTACGCTTTCACGCATAAAGTACTGAACCGATTTAAACGAAATTTGGTACAGACATAGTCTAGAGCCTAGAAACGGTTATAGGCTACTTTTTAACCGACTGCGCTATAAAGAAGTAATGTTTTAGCCGTTAAACATCTCTACGCGGACGAAGTCGTCACAGCCACTGGACGGATCGAGATGAAATTTAGCATGCAGGTAGATGTTATGACGTAGGCATCCGTTAGGACAGGATTTCCCGAAATTCCCACGGGAACGGGAAATAACGGGAAAATCCTTTTGTATGAAAAATACTAACCACATGAGTGAGACGCTTGAAATTTGAAATGAAATTAATGAAATTAAAAGCTTAGTTGCAACAGGATATTGTAAATTTCCCACGGGAACGGAAGTAATAGGAAAAAACTTTTGTATGAAAAAATCTAAACCGCGATATAGATAGACGATTGAGATTTGGCATGCAGGTACCCTAATGAACGTTAAGCTTACTTCCAACGCGATATTACAAAATTCCCATGGGAACGGGAGTTATTGGGAAATAACTTCTGTATGTAAAATCCCTTACGGGGTTGAAATATATTATATAAACATAGAGATATACCTGAATCGATGCGAGGGCGGGTCGCTAGTACTATAATAATTGTTTACAGAAATGCCTTACGTAGGTACATACAAGAAGTTGTCGGTCAACTCCGCATTTAAATGTAAAATGTTATTTACTGTAGGCACAACAAGTAAGTAGGTAAATACGGTAGAATCTGAGGCTCCCAACTCATTGTCTTGTTAACACGAAAATCAACAGATGTTCACAGGGAAGCTCATTATTGCACCTATTAAGGGCAAGATGACTATTACTAGTAAGACAAAAAGTGAAAGGGATTATTCGGTAATTCTCATTGTTTTGCCTAAAGTATTTTAACCCAAAAGCACACCTCATTTCTATAGATTACATCGGAATGTCTCCGAACTTATGGTTGACGCATTTATTTTATTAACTGAAGAAGACAATAGCTAATAGGATTACCTTTTACAAAGAATGTTTGTTACCTGCTTATTGAGTCACTCATTACGGCTGTTATAATATTGCATTGAACACTTTGTCAATAACTTCAAAGTTTAATTATTCAATGCAAGTTATTATATTAGTGCAAATGATTCTTTCATACCCATATTTTAGATGTCAATGTAAAATCGTGTTATTTTGTGTGACGAATTCTTAACCTCGTTATTTGAGGAGCGAATCATATTTTTTAGTATCTACTTAATTCTAGAAACGAAAAAAAAACCCTCACTTAACCTCTCATAGCCTCATACAAGGAACAACCGGACATAAACGCACAAGTACCAAAGACGCAACCAGTTTATACCTAGTTGTCCACTGTGCACCGTTCTACACATTCCTCGCGTTTGATTTTCCTAATGAGAAACAAAAACGCCAAAACTCAGCCCTCAGTTAATTCGGGTTACTCAGCGGCCATAAACTAAATGAAAAAGTGTCACAACTCGAAATGTGTCGCGCATTTCGGTGGCTCGGCTGGAGCGATCGTCGGTTGAGACAGAAAAGAAAGTGCAGGTAGCGTGGTGCGCTGTGCCAGGCAAGATTTATTAGATCGTAACTGGTGGGGTCGCCGCGCCAGTCGAAGCGCCCGAGAGTTCGAAAAAAAACATGACCCGGTGTTCGAGGCATACCACGCACGCACGCATTATCATAACATTTAATACAGATCCCGGGAGCTTGGCTTGATAAGTTCAAAAGATTGTTAACACTATTCTTTAGGATTCGGAAACGGTTATGCTTACGCGTGACGAAAGGAAATTTTGTTGGTCGGTCACATCTGTAAGTGATTTAGATTGCCGTTGCGACAGATTACTGCTGCAATGTGTTGAATAATATTGTTTTTCATTTATGCAGTATGCACCTATTTGTATTTTTTATTATATAACAAGGAAAGCTATAATACACAAATAAAGTACTTTTTTCAACTGGTTTAAAGGAATAAGTACATATTATGATTTTGAAGATATATTTCGTGTTATTTTATGGACCTGAGGTTAATTCTACTCACTGAAAACGATTTAGCAGAAAATACATAGCTTTTAAAATATTTTCCATAATTCCAAAATAACGTGTTGAAGGAAAACAAAGCATATCGTTCATAAAATCATAAGTGAATTGCAATATTTTATGTAGCGAATGTAGCCAAAATCTTCTTTTAACATTGTACTACCAGTTCTTCCCCAAATGAGAATGTATTACTATGACGAAACGTGCCAAATAAAAACAAAATATTCGGATTCTTGTCGGGTCTATGGAAGTTACATAACAGTTAAATTTTGCTCTGTTGCCACGTCGCGAACCAAAGGCAGAGAGGCACATTGTTAAACCTCAAGTGTACTCAATATGCTCTCGTTACTCAAAAGGAGCTTTTTTCTCGCTTCTGTACACAAGAAACTTATCTATTTGTGTTATCTGTAATATCATCATTTGTTTCGTATTCTTCGCAATTCATTTCTTTATCGAGTGAAGGTACGTACGTGTGTTCAAGGTCCTTCACATTAAGTCTCCCAACACTTTCTTTACTTATTTTTATTCACAGCTCAGTGACAAAATATTTAACCTACAGTTTTTTGTTTCAATACAAAATTCAGTTACTTATTCACCATAATACGAATTAAGCATTTAATTAATAAATTGCTACTAAGTTGGTATTTCATTTGTACAAGTGGAGTTTAATTCATTATCTTTTTTATTTTCAATATATTCTTCGCGTTTCGAAAAACAGGGAAAAGTTCATTGTTTTCCTCTTTGTCTGCCAAGTGCCGTACTGATAACCTGTTCATTAGGTTTATGTTTCTTCTGATTAAATCAGCGCAATCTACATCTTTGTCTACTGGACTGCATTCATTGAAGGTTATTAGGTCTATTGTACTATAAGGAAATTCATGCGGACCAGTACCGCCTAGTCAGTCAATATCGTCTAAAATGACGGCTGTGGCTACGTCACCCGCTTCCTCTCTGCACGTACGTAGCCGTACTGGCATGACGCAATTGCCTTTTTCAATGTCTTATCTACTGTGAGGTATGTTGTCATTCGCCCAGCGACCGCCGCGCTGCGCGCACGCCGCCGCGCGCACTTCTATTTTTGTTTCACTTCCACTTGATTACTTTGCTGTCGAGGACAAAGCGACGAATTGAGCGGCCGTGTTTTCTCAGTGTTTTGAACTTTGTGGCATTGAATGATCCATTTCAACAATTAACAAGGCCTCAGTGAATAACTTATCATGTACATGTCAGGATTTTTCATCATCTCTCCTGAGTTGTCTTTCAGGTTGGTAAAATAAATTAGGTTGCATTGTGTTAATTTGTTTTTTTTTCTTTCTGTGTTTGTGTTATATCTTCGTCGTCAGCTCACCTTTGAAGTGATCGCGAGTGGAACGGATCGTAACAAGTTATGAACCTGATTGGCGCGTTCAGGCGTTGATGCATTGTTCTTTGATTGACCCAGTACTGGCGATTGCGAAATAAATAATTATCGTTTCTCCTTGAATTGTTTAAGATACACGATGATCTAATAAACCAGTGTTTTCTCTCATGTGCTTTCTTTGTTAACTTTAGGGTTTTCCAATTATTCACTCGGATTAATTGGTTGGTAATGTGGGGGCTTTCCTGGGGATTTTATGTCTGTGTTTGCACACGACGGCCATTGTAGGTCCATGTTTACAACGATAACACGTCCGAACACGTACGTTCCTATTCTTAGTGGAGGTGCTAATGAGTGCATCTGTGTTGTTGCAGAATGACGCCGCAGGAGGAGCGCGAGAGCGCTCGCGGCGCTGAAATTGCGGACGCCTTCGAGGACGAGATGTTCGGGCCTCCGCGGACCGAGCCCGCCGCGCGGCCCAAGCTGTCCATGATCTCCGCCCGCCTCCGCGCCAACGAGGAGCGCAAGCGGGTCATCGAGATCTGCTCGCAGAAGTTGGAGAACATCGAGGACCCCGCGCGCGACCTGCGCCGCTCCGTCTGCATCAACAACACCTACTGCCGGCTGAGCGAGGAAGCGCGCAGGGAGAAAGAGGCGCGGCGGCGGCGCGCGCGCGAGGAGTGCGACGACTCCTGGGTCGGGAAGAAGGCCCGGCGCGCGGTCGAAGACGAGTGCTTGGCCCTGTTGGACGCGATACCCGAGCTGGGCGACGCGAACCTCGGCTGCGCGCAGCTGGCGCGGCAGATGCCCCGGCAGGACGTGCCGCTGCTGCCGCCCGGCCTCCTCACGGTGCTGGACTCATGACCGCGCCGCGGCGCGCCCCTCCACGCCCCTCTGTGATGCCGCCGGCCCCGCGCTGACCGCGCACCGCCCGGCGCTCCCCGGCCCGGGCCCGACGTTAGCGAATACCTTGTTGTCTAAGAAGAGTACTTACTTTGTTAGCGTGTTTTTATTATTTAGTGAAAGTTGCTCAGGCGCTGCCGACGGGCGCGGTCCAATTAGTGTTCAACGATTATTTTTACTATCGAACTCGGAGTGAGCTTTGTCCACTGTCGTTGCGTCGTGACGTGTGAACCGGAGTTATGGACGTTTATCGTTTTTATTGGAGGATTAGCTAATAAGCGATAATTATGTTACATTATTGTACTATAAATAAATGATAGTGATTTAAGAGATAGTGCAAAACGACTGGGAACGGTTGCGTAGAAGCTCTACAATACTCGTCTAGATATAACGGTGTGCATCGCTTCAAACGTTATACGCGTTTATATTAAACGCTATCGCTCCGCGCGGCACAAACAAGGCATTTGCGATTGGTTCATTATTGTAAGCCGTTTTGACGAGTAGGCATCAAATTACTCGACTTCATAAACACGCGTCTGAATGAACTGATTCAACGTTTAATTACTGTTCAAAAGCCGAAGCCGATGTGTTTTAGGAGTATTCTTATGGAGTGAGTGGAAGGTGGAACAGAATATAGTGAGTTTATGCGCATGTTGTGTGTGTGAGCCCGGGCCCACGCTACTGCGGCCCACACGCGAATGCTCGCCGATGCATTTTATTAAAAAGTCTGACTTTTGAGTTTTGTTGAACGTCGCTTTTAAGTTTATTTATATTTCGATTTTATGTCGGTTACCTGATGTCACCATTTATGCTTTTGTTACCATTATTATAATTGGTTAAACTTTCCAAGTTTAGGTTTACGGTATTCTCGTTTATGTTACTTAGTTAGGTATGTTCGCAAGATTGTGACGCTGGTTGTGCAATGATCATGTTGAGTGCAATTCGGGTGAGCGTAGCCGAAGTTCCTTTTCTTTTGAAATCTTAATTGTCGCAAAATATATTGGTAGTAGCCCGTTTCGCCCCCTCTGAATAGTAAATAGGTAGGTGGGGTGGGCGGGGCGGCAGCGAGGGAGGCAAGCCTCCGCACCGTTCCCAGAACTCTGTGATATTAGCCTAGCCTGTGTGTCGTATTTGTGCTAGTTTCCCCAACCTTGTTTGGATCGCAATGTATTTAAAAAAAGATGCTTCTGAAAAAAAATCCCCTACTATTGGCCATTTTATACGGATTAACCGGATTTTGTAGTCGTTTAACCGACTGTAGGCGCATTTAGAGATTTTGTCACGTATTGAGAGTAGACAATTGTTTTTATATAATTTGCGTTTGAATGTATTGTTGATAATCATTATGTATTATAAAATTTTAAATATTAAGAGCTTGTATACACTCGCTGCAGCCTATGTCGGGGCTGCCGAGCGGAGATTACGACTAAGTCAGAAATATACGGAGCGCATACAACATTGTGTTCCATATAAATCTATAGTTGTTAAATTGGGACAACCAAAAATGTATTTTACAAAATGATTACTATAAAACGCACATACTTAAATGTAAGTAGTTTTTTTCATAACGTATTAAAGAGCCACGTTCAAAAATTGTAAATATTAGATGTAACAACGCATGAATGACCAAAACCGTTTTGTCGCCGTTTGTTTTAATTTAATGCGTGGCTTCCATGATGTCCTCCTGAAGTTATGTGAGATTTGTTTAGGAAATAAATAAATTATTTTGTACCGAGCCTTTAGTTTTAGTTTTCTTAGTTTCCTATTATTATGGTACAATATCCTAGAAAGTCTTTTGTGCAAAGAAGTTAAATGTTGTTCTGATTCACGACAGATAACGCACCATTTGTGTTTCTTTTTGATTTCGTTTCTTTGAGATTAAGGATTGCTTAATGAAACATCTGTTTATTCATTGATATCAATAGCATAACACTTCACACGCACACTTGCAGCTAAAGGGTTAAATCTTTTTAAAAAAAGAAATATAACGTAACATCATTATTGGTAGAAAAATAATTTACAATAGATCATTATAGCCTAGTATGTTAAAGGCATGTCAAAGTAAAATTGGGCAAAAAACGCCGCAAAACAAGACGAGTCGCGCATTGTTTGTATCCCCGTATCTGTAAGAACAATCACATTTCCGCTGTTTACCTGCAAGATAAAGCCCGAGACACTCTTAAAGGCGGGTTAAAAACTTAACAGTGAAGTTAAATAGTTAACTGTTGTCGACTTGTTGCCGTTTAACGTTAAAACAAAATTTTGTTAACCTTTTCGACGCTAGTTCAAACGACGCGTGTGTCTATGACGTGGATTAATGAACTGAAAATTAAAACATTTCATGGGAATAGTCATAGTGATGTAATTATTTGGTTCTATTGCCTCATGTGTCATATCACAAGGAAAACTGATAATTTTACTCAAATATTACCGTAATTACTGTTAATGAAAGAAAAAACAATGACGCAATTCAAAATTAACCATATACGTAATAATTTCAAACGATCAGCACCAATTTGATTTTTTTTGTTTGGAAAAAGTGTATCTTTACGCAGAAATTGCGTTACAAAGTTTCGGAGCCTCTAATTAAAAGCAAAGCACCCTTCATACTGCAGTTTAGCTTCAGTAACGCCATCTACCGGGTATTTTATTTTGGAAACCCACGCTGACTTTGATATCTCCGAAGCGTGGATTAAGTAGATCGTCGTTCTATTTTTAGAGACCTATATATATACTACCTTGTGTAAAGATGCAGTATAATTTTATTCAGTGCATTTCAAAGAGCGTTAGATTGCTCCTTATTCGCTTTGATTCGAGCCGAACGTAAAAAGAGCAGAATATTGAACACTATCAGATTATTGGATCAGCACGCGAACTTGCCGTCCCACTCGCACTTATGGCTAATGAGCGGGACCGGTGACGATCGAATCTTTGCTCTCAAAGGAAAAATGTATTAAAGCCTCACTGAAGGCCAATTATTCTTCGATAATAATGAATAAACAGTGTTTCCTATAAATACTAATCTCACATAAATCCAATCATGCGTTTCTATTGACATTTTTCTTTTTTTTGTTCAACTTTTGTATTGAAGGACCAATTATTCCAAAAATACAAAATACCTTATACAAATAAAACTGCTAATAATAGGGACAAAGCATGTGCTTTCCAAATAATGTTCCCCTTATTATTTGGTTTTAACAGCTAGGGAGTTTGAATAGCCAGTATCTGTGTTCCGAATCTTATTTCCAGCCTCGTTTGCAGCAATTTATAAAAAATCTAGCCTAATACAGTTAAAAACTCAACGCAAGACCCATAAAGAGATTTGAGCTTATTTTAAGCGTTTTGCTGCAAACGAGTGTTAGAGATGTCTTAATTTGTAATAGATTGTACCAGAGACTGTTTTATATTTTTAAGCCTTTTATTTTTATGTCTGGTAAATTCGATTCCTAGCTCAATTACAAAGATTGTGTTGTATGTACAGACGTTCTTATAGTTAGGTAATATGCAATTCTTAAACAAAGTCTAAGTCTGTAGGTACAGCTCAAGAGGCGTGGTTTTGTTAAATGAATAAAGTTAAGAGAATGTTCTGTAAATGTTATCATAATTTTATTATTGTGATTAGCTGCTATTTTATAAATGTTTCCTGTCTTAAGATAAGAGATGATCATTAAATAAATATTAAATTGAAACTGTATCTCTGTATTTTATTTTGTACACGACTCGTTACACTACTCATATTAAAATTTTAAGTAAAATAATATAATTTTATAAGGCACAGTACTTATCTACACAGTATAAGGTCAAGGTCTACAATATTAATATTAGTAGCGAGTTTTCAATCATTTATATTTCTATTGTCTTACTGTTTATCTTAAGCTGAATTTTGATGATTTGGAATTAGATATTTAACTTTAAAATATGATTCAAATATTCGAAAGACTATGAGAACTGGCTTACAAAGATTTTTCCGTATTCTGAGTAAAACTGTTATAAAATTTTTTTTTACGAATTCAGCCAACATTTCAGCATTGAAATTCAGTCGTATCGATAAAATATCGTTGAATACTTCCATTGTTCCAAATCTGTGAATAATAATTAACTCTCTGAAAAAATATCAAAGTTTCAGTCGTCTACTAGGAAGGAAAAAAGAGGAAATGATTTCAACAAGTAGAACTGGTAAATGATTATGTAACATCGGAATTACCTAGGTAATATGCAATAGGTTTGCATCTACGTACCAACATGAAATTTCATTACACCAACATTATATGTTAGAACAATTGAAATGCCACCAATTCTCGAATGCCTAATGATAATTTTGATTTTCACTGCTGGTTAAAATATTCGTGTCTAATAAAAGCACTTAGCACGGAATCAGTTCAATGTATCTTTGTCACGTAGCCTGATATTATTAAATTATTAACGAAGGTATTTTAAAAAAATATATAAAATCTCAGCAATGCTACGTTACGATACGATGATGTTCACTGAGGATGATATTTATTCGTCTCTTGAAGTTCCCTAAATATTCCCTATATATTAGATATTTCCTTCCGTATATAAAGATATATACGTAAGATTTTAGGCTTTCGCGTTCTATTACACTAAATATCAGTTTTTGTGGGTCTACGCGCGATATTATGAGTAGCAAATACATAGCTAGTTACTGCCCGACGTTTCGACTGGGTTACCCTCATCATGGTCGCGAGCGAACTAGATTGTTCGAATTATGTAACTGAGTGGTTATTGTCCAAAATCATATCAAATCACAGTAGGTTATACGCAGATGGGTCATTAATTTACAGTCATCCTCATCATCAGTCCGTATACGTCCCCACTGCTGGGGCACGGGCCTACCCAAAACTAGGGCGATAATTTTAAGTCGTTTTGCTATAATTCGCCAGAATTGAGATCCAATAATAAAATTGTTTAATTATAATATAACTGGCTGTGCCCGCGAGGGGTATGAAAAATATGTTGGCCGATTTTCAGATCTACTCATTATGCTCACAAAATTTCATGAGAACCGGTCAAGCCATTTGGGACGAGTACGGGAACAAACATTGTGACACGAAAATTTTATATACATATAAGATGTTATTGGTCAATCGTGCCGTCTTAGTTTCTGTATATGATGTACTCGTAAAACAAACAAATGCCTTCCCCTGTGAGGTTTCACGCCAGCGAACTCCGCAGAAGCCTTCGTGTGTCGTGATATAACCTAACTGCAGTAGCAGACATCGTAACGGAATGCTCATAATCCCGACGAAAGTCAAAGGCAAAGTTATTGAGCCTGGCCTTGGACATAATGCAATACTGAAGGACGCACGTCGTCTAGCGATGCCCTTATTCCCTTATTCAATTAAGCATTGTCCTATATTGCTTGGTTTTTTAAATGTGAAAAAAAAAGCAATTAAATGCAAGTGGATTTCCTTGCCAAAACTTGTAATTAGGTATGACATGTAATTAGGTGAACATCAAAAGTAAGTAAATAATTACAAATAAAAAAATTATCCCATGTTTGAGGTGTTTTTAAGTCTACATTATAACATATTGAACACTATCTTACAGATATACTGAACAAATAAAAGGGTTGATACATTTTTTGTCGCACATGATAAAATATAGAGATTCTCGGTCTGAACAATATTTAGGTAGTAAGTATATGTATATAAAATTCTGTTGTCACCTCAAATCGGGTGAACTAATTTGACGCCTATATTTATTTTATTTATTTATTTTAGGAAGAGGATTTACAATTAAGAAATCACTTATTGGTCCATAGATAAAAATATTGCCTATTCACGAAAACCGTTTCATCTATGTTTAATACCTCAAGAAGTTTAGTTTTAATCTAGTGAGAGCTACATCGTAAAATAGCGGTTACGTGCAAAGTACGTACAATCGCGTTTATAACAAACTATTGAACGCAATCTGAATGTACTTGATTTGTACCGAGGCAATAGGTGCGAGCGCACTAATCTGTAATCCTTGTAGACGAATGTCATCCATTGGAACTGGTTGAATTTTATGAATGAACCCTTAAATGATTCATCGAAAGTACCTTAGTTGACAGTAAATAGATAAGAAGAAATAATAATTAACCTCGTTTTTATTTTAATTCGTTGTGTTTTTTTCTCAGTAAGTGAATTTATTGTAATTTGAATCAGAAATAAAGAAGTCTTAACCAAAAAATATCTGCTGGGAATAAAATTAATACTCAAAACTACATTTTATGACACCCTTGAAACAAACAAATAAAATGAATTTGACGCTTTTGTAATGGCTTGAGAAAATTATTAAGTTCAAAAAATTAACAAAATATTTAAACATTTAAGTTACAGAACTTTACTTTTGTATGTAAGTGCGGAATTAGTGAATACATAACTTTAATTTAAATACTAAATAATTGAATTTACTTACTCTACCACAATTCAATGACCCGATTAAGGTGTCGTTTACTTCTAAAGGTCATGATTAAAGAATATTCAACCTAATTACATATATTCAAATATTTACATGATCGTGAATCAAGCATAACGTCAAATACCTATAAGAATAATATGAAGCTACCTAGTAAAAGTTTTGTCATCAATGTAACCTGTTTACCTGCTATTGGCCGAGCGCAAATTTCGCTTTCCATTACTGCAGCAAGCGCAAAGAGAGTTATAGAGTCGAAGCGCACAAAGTAATGGAAACCAAATTAGAAGGGCACGAAAGAAGCCTATGGTCACACTAGGCTGTGCCAGCGAAACTCGACTTGTTTTTGTTCCGCGACTCACATACATATGTGTATGCTAGTATACGGTTGTCTGCGTGCGTTCGCTTGCATCGGTTAGCGGAAAATTGTGATGCAAAAACAATTGCAAGCGTCACTTAACGTCACCGCCATGTGACGTTGGATTTACCTATCCGAAGACCAAGGATTTTCCCTGTATGTGTAGTTTTTGGATGCACGGTTACATACCGTCGATTGATAAAGCTGAATAATCGTTGCTTTCTTGTTTTGTGCTAGATATCTTTTGTTTATTTGCTTTGAAATACTTTCACATTATAAGATTTTTATTACATATTTAATAAAATAACTTTTACTGCCTACTTTTCTAAAACGCAAAGCAAGCTGGTTGACAAATTTTTAATGAAAAGCAATGGCTTTATGTCCATAATTAAATTCATCTTTCTATCAATGAAAAATATAAGCAGACACGTATTTACCAGTAAGTCATTGTGCGGGAAATCCGCTATTAATAATATTGCCACAATGCGTACATAACACGAATTACATAATAGCTTTTTCCATGGTTTCCCTCCTTGATTGTTTGGATGGCAATCTGACGTCATATATGTATGTATATGTATGTATATTTAAGTTATTGTACAACAAAATAAAATGTAGAAAATACAAAAAAGGTTTTTAATATAATTTTATAATTATTTTTGAAATTATATATATCAACTATTTCACTTAGATTGAATGATGTCATCATTAGATCGAAAAAAACACTGTATTGCATTTGTGGTGCAATGCAATCACGTTTGTTTTCACAATAAATTCTGCAGCGGTTCAGATCCATAAAATCTAATAAAGGCTGTAAAAGCTATCGGAGTTGTTAAAAGGTTTATTCAATCTTAAATTAGTCAGGAATCTATCACATTGCAGGATGATTTTTAACGGTAATGATGAGTCACTTGCTTTGTATTTAAAGTTAATCTAAAGATTAGTTTAAGACAATTGTTACCATATTTTAAGATATCTGGTTATCATATTATTAAGACTTTGCTCTCTGTCCATCTGTCACCAGGCTCTATCTCAAGAACCACAATAGCTAGTTATTTTTTTTTTGGTACAGCAACAGAACACAAATCCAGGCTTGTACAAAAAATATTTAAGGTAAGATAACAGTTAAATTTGCGCCCCGAACAAATTATGTAGGTATATTTCGGTGCACTATAACAGTCAAATCATCATAAAATAAATATTTTCACCTATAAATATTACATTGGGTACAATACTCATTCACAAACGCTATTTTTGCCAACAAACCAAACGTAGTCAAAAACCAAATTTTGACCACGTTACTTATGCTTATATATTTACTCGAACCACTTATCAATCAAATTAAGCGTGACAACTATGTCCATTAATGCAGTGTAATCAGAATTGTACTATTATTATTAGCGTAACAGATTTTAATTCAAATTTTGGATACCGACTAAAATATCAAGCCTGAATTGCCTATCACGCTTAGTCGGTTAATATATTTCCGGTTAGCCACATAACGCATTCTATAGTTCGGTTTCTACCTGCCCCTATTGTACTTACTCTATTTATCGAATCACTATTTGACAGGCTTGATGTCGCATTGGATATCGCCCCTGTTTCTTGTGCAAAGAGTCTTGTTCAGGGTTCGATTCCCAGTTAGTACAAATATTTGAGTGATGACCATTGGAGTTTGTTTCGGGTCAGGGTGTGTTATTAAATTTGATGTATTTATGTATTCTACTGTTGTATATAATATTTTTATTTATTGTAGGCAAACAAGATGGCTTCACTCCACCTGGTGGTAAGCGGTAGTGAGATCCAAATATGAGGTCGACAGGCACAATATATCTGTAACATAAGCACTTCTACTTACGCTTTTCTATTGTACCTGTCGACCTCATATGTGGACCTCATGCTAGATTTCCATCAGATGGACATACATACATACATACATAAAATCACGCCTTTTCCCAGAGGGGTAGGCAGAGATCACTTCCAGCGATCCACTTTTCACCTATGTGGGAAACGTGGCGTGACGGGTTGTGGACCACGTCGCCGCCATTCTGCCTTGTGCATTGTTTTAACAAGGTCATTGCGTTCCTACGAGTAGCAAGGATATATAACCATCAGATGGAGTATGGTCAAAAACATCTTACTTCGGAATCGGAGCAAGGTATGTGACGTGTGATATTTATTTTATACTAATATCACTATACCCAGTACCTTCCAGGTATAATAAAGTTGGCACGTATCCTTCATTAGCAATGCCGCGGTCAGAAGATGGCTCAGAATGCATCCGAACTTTCCCAGGCACCAGTCCCGTTGCATAGCGAGGTTAAAGTCGCATTACTAATGCATTTACGTTTTAGTTTTAGTACCTGCGCCTGCAGAGGTAGGCATTGATACCAGAATATATCAGTACATAATGTACAGAACCTATCTATCTGTGTGCCTTTTGAATATTAGTAACTCTACAAGACTTGCAGAAAATCTTCCTCAGGCAATTGCCAATGGCTCTTCGTAGTGTTCGTGCTTTCCAAGGCACAGGCTTTAATACATCCTAAAAGTCTAACTTTAGACTAATACATTATTGGTATTGTTTCTAATACTCTCTTTAAGATACAAACAGAAATAGTCATCCAAAATTTCAGGCGTGACACTGACAGTTCAATATTAATGCTTATGCCCACAGAATAAGGACAACAACGCCCAAAGTCTGAAGAGCTGTTCACACAGTCACCTGCATTCAAATATGTGTACACCATGTTAAAAGTTTATTTATTTAAGTTGAATTAAACTGTACACATATCAGTGCACGTGGATGTACATTTAGTCTGAAATATAAAACTAATATGCATTGCCTAATTTCTACTGCCGTACCACGGTGTTTTTCAAATTTGAAGACTACTCAGTTTCAAGTTGAGAGTGCACCCTAGTTTGAGCTAGTATTCGTAACCCCTATAACATGGTGTATTAGCGAACATTCGTTAAGACGGTTTGGCATTAAATTGGTTATAAAATTCTAAGTACAGCCAAAGGTAGGTAAATGGATAAAAAGGTCGTTAGAGGAAAATAGTAACTGGTCACTGTTTGAACGTAGCAGGTTTTCCGCGAATTGTTACCCCGCTGGAGTTCACAGATTGGATGCGACAATCTACGGGTTGGGTCAGAGGAGGAAATGGATGATCGTAATCAAATGGAATCAACGTTTGTATAAAGCATACCTACTTACTTAAAATCGCCAAATTATCACCAGTGAGAATGACTGCTATAACTGAAAACGATTAGACGTATTATTATTGTTGAATTTGTATCCATTTTTACTTGAAAATACATCTCAAAGAGCAGGTAAAATATTGCTTAATTCTCGAACAGGCACGGTATGTTGAAATTTTTCATCGGTTTTGGGCCTTATTTCAGAGGAGTAAGATTCAAAATATGGTGTCAATAAAGCAAAGAGTGTCCTATAAAGGGTTAACAAAATTCATTAGCTCCCGTAATTTCCTAATACCTATTTTGTTACTGAATCAATCAATGTCATGAACAAAACTAAAGCATAAAGCATAAATTTAACTGTAGCAATCTGAGTAATAGAGGTGCCATACTGATAGAAATTACCGCAATGACTAAGCTAAGCGATGACACACTGGCTATGAAATCATCTTTAGCCAGATCCCTTGGGAATGAAGTAAAATATTTATACTAATAGTTATGTTTATTATAACAAAACTGTGAACATTGAGGATTTTCGTATCTTCAAAAAATGGCAATCAAAAGAAGTTATTAAATTAAACAGATGGTCTATGTTACTTTTCGATCATAAAGTTTTTTATCAGTCTGTATTTATTAAATTTAATTATCAGTGAATACTATGATAATATTGTGACGTTGATACAAATTAAGACGGTTCTTTCTTAAAAAGCTCATTAATAATTTACCCGCGTCAAACGACTTTGTCATCTATGTTAGTTATGCATAAGGCTGTGTTTTCGTCACGTTGCAAACACGCAGCACGCAGGATAGTACTTTAACATTCAGGCTTAAGGCTTGATTGATTCAAGCTTAGGCTAAAAAGCTTTGATAAATTAGGCTGAAAAGATCTAAAACTTTCAAGTTTCTTCTCGATTGATATTGAAGTAACCATTGAATATAATGGAACAGCAAGTTAGTCTACTAATTATTTTTATAAATAAATAAATGTAATTAAATAAATCGACCACTTTTTAAGAATTACTTGAGAATATACAATTTTATATTCCTCTTAGGTATCCTAAATCGTTATTTTATTATGTAGGCTAAAATTATTAAGTTTTGATCGAAAAGTGAATCTCTGAAAACAGTGTTTTACTTTATTTTCATGTTCTTATATATTTTTTCAATAAACCTAAACTTACAAGACAGGTAGGGATTAACAACGTACTTTGGTAGACCTCTTACATTTGAACACGTGCCTAAAAGACACGTAGTACATTAAGAGTACCGTTTCATAATACCGTGAAAGTTAATAATCCTTTAATCCCCAGTTCAAAAGAGAAACAAAATTTGATGTCTGAATTATTAATCGAGGACTAAATCTAGCTCAGGGAGGGAGGATCAAATCATTTCGCTATCTGCTTGCCTACTGTGGAAAGGTTTTGAATAGATTAGAAATCTATTGTACGTAGTTAAGACAATTGCTTAAATTAAATGCATTAGGGTTTAATATTACCTAACAAATATAATTTTAATGTAACTAAATATATTAAGTCACTACCGAGAGACTCGACCTTACCCTAATCTATAATATGGTTAAGTAAGCCTTGGTCAATGGTCAACCATATTACTATTCCTTGTAAAATTAGGCAGCTCACTACCGAAATCGTTAATCAGTTGAAACGTTAATTAAATGTGTATACGACTATTCTAAGAAGATTCTAAGATCCAATTTTTTTTGAGATTTTAATTGAGAACATTACAAGAAACTACATTTTCAATATTCAGTACATAAGTTATACTCTACCCACTCTAGCTACAACTTGACGAGAAATGTATCTTTTCCAATTTTTCGGTCCTAACCTTGTACTAAAACCTAGGTCCCCTTTTAGTACCTACATGTTTGCGTCGCCTGCCTATTTCCGCTCACTCTCAGCGATAGGCTCAGGCCTCCATTAGTATATGCCAGGCTTTCCGGCCCTCGTATGGACCTGATGAATTTCTTATTTCCAACTAGATAGCCACAAACTATGTTCAGTGTATCTAAGTCGTGTTTAATGGGTAGAGATTATGTAACATGTGTTTAGCAGACTACGGCGAAGACGAAATCAAGGATTAGTATTTTAGATGTCTATTACGTATGTAGAATAGAACAGAATAGAATATTTTATTTGCAACATGTTCTTAACCTAAGTTGCTACTGCTCTATAATATATTCTATACTCTATAAATATATTATAGAGTATGCTACAGTGGCAACTAAAATTCGTCCGATTTTGATGAATATTGTTATAATATCATTGTAGCACGTGTGACGGCACTTGAAAAGAAATAAATAGATGTACCGTTATCGCTTTCCGGAAATCAGCTCATTATCATATACCAATTAATTTTACCAGGTAAATTCCAACAGTGTTAAACACAAGCATAGGTATCTCAATAGGTATTTTTATTACAAAATAATAGTTAGTCTAGTGAATTATAAAGTTCCTTTGCGTTGTGTTAATAATAATATTAGAATAGAATAGAAATTATTTATTGACCAAATAACATAAACAAATAAACATTAGAGAATATAATAGTATTTCAATATATTTTTGTTTGAAAATTTACTTAAATTGATTATTTTTATATTGCAAAAATAAAAACAAAAAGATATTGTATTATCGAAAAAAAAATTACCACCTGCTTTTTAAAATAAAACGGACAAACAACAAAACGCTAACCAATATTAATGTAAAATTAATAAAATTATTTATTATTGTATTAAATTGGATTGTTCTTTGTTTTTAAAGTTGATTGGATGACCTATCGAGGTCACCGTAATTTCCGTTCATCCACATTCGTGATAGCTATCGAGCCAACGCTGTAATATTGCGTTGTGTAAAAAAAAGTAATTCTCAATTGAGATATTGTATTATTATTAAATTGGGTTTTACATGGGAATCTGCTCGGAGAAAACCGGTTAATAAAAAAAAATTTAACCAAAGTTACTTGTCTCAGTTTTATTAATTTTATTGTTGAAAAGTGTATAAATCTCTTAGAAGCTAGACAGATCTTCATTTGTTATCGTAGCATCTATAGATACCTTGTTCACTACGTACGTATAATCCAAGCCAAGTATCTCTTACGTATTTGCGCAATTTAGATTATTTTTATTAACGCCTAGCCATAAACCCGTGGCTATCAGCTGTTTCACGGAGTCGTAACGGCACCCACCGCATAAAAGGTCAATAACAGCGCATTAAACATATCGACCCACCCGTATTTATAGTTTAAGGCAGTACATCAAGTGATTTGAACCACTGTTTCCTCCTGACAGGCCCCTTGCAGGGGTAGAAGCCCCTTGCACCATCCATTGTACTCAATATAGGGGCAACTTTTATTGTCGACCAACAAAACATGACCCCCCACAAGCCATTCAAATGGCCTCTCTTCTACGGAGACAATAGCGTTCAAGGGGACGTGACAGATCAACGGATATTGGCCAAGAACACAGGCGATACCTACGTGATTAAATGGTTTGCGAAATGAATTGATTTCGTTAATGGTGCAACATGTTTTAATGTTAGGTGATTGGTGCGTTGTAAAATTAATTTTTGGATAGTTTGCGCGGTTGTGATGTTTGCTTGTGGAGATTGGACGAGTTGTGGAATCTATTCTACCGGTATTGCAACGTTATTTGAATGTGGATGAAGCGAAAGTGGTGTGCCAGGACCGTAGCACATGGCAGGAAGTGATCTCTGCCTACCCCTCTGGGAAAAAGGCGTGATTTTATGTATGAATGTATTGCAACGTTTTTATATGGTAGTCTGGTGCACCGAATAAGAATGGAATAGTTCAACACCTAATTTATTTACTTCATTAGTTGACTTTCGAAAGTTACAAAAAAAATGGTGAGTTCTTATGACGAGCTACGGTTTACCACCCGCCTTTGGAATGTCAACTGACAATGGTTTTTTCAAGCGGCACTTTATCTTTGACATTGAAAACCAACGCATACCACACCGAACATTACCCATCAACTAACAAAACCATAGATATAGATAGACATGATTCGTTTATTGCACAAAAGAAAAGTGGTGTCACTAACTCGGAACATACTATAAACTAAGCAAGTTTATCCACAACATACAATTTTATTAGTATATGGAACAAATCTAAAATACCTACTTTGCGGAAAAAATGTCCATCTTGTGGAATATTTTTGACAAAAAAAAAAGACTTTTTCAAACCTATAAACTAATGTACTATACCAGAGCCGCTCTAAGTTGGCCGATTTGCTACATGTCAGCCTGACGGCACTGGTGAGGGACAACGGTAAAATTGCCGAAGCATAAAAGTAACAGTTATTTCCACTTTATAACCAAGCAAGGTCTAATTATAACAAATTTTTATTAAAAACATTAATTCACATCCAAAAGATTGAATTTAAGTTCCTTATTTATAAATATATTTATTTTTAAAATACAATACTTATTAAATCCAACATCCTATTTTTAAAAAATACCTGGTGAGTATTACCCACTACGTCACTATGAAAACGTGTCAAACGGCGTAACCTTGTAAAAGCGTAATACAGAGTGGAAATTTTACGTTTTCTTTTTATAATTCAATTATTTTAGGTAATAAAAGACAAATAATTAGATAATTAGGTGCATTTGACATTTTGAAATAACGTCTTATTTTTAAAAGTTGTTCTTTATGATTCGCTAAATATGTTCCTCTTAAAAAGGATAAATGCAAAATATAAAATAAAAAGTGTCAAATCAGTCTTCTAAGAACGGCTCCGGTATAATACCATAAAAAAGACGTGTGGCACTCGGGACTGCCGCGGTATAGCTATTGCATAGCATCGTCCGATTTCGGAGCAGCTCGTCTCGATTCGTGCGAGTTTCGTAGAGTCGTACAATACGTCTAACCGCACGCACACAAACACCGTGCTGATGTCTACCGAACTGAAACGACGTTAGACGATTGTGAGGTTTTTTTCGTTACGGAATTTCTTGGTTCGGTCGCCGCGCTCAAAGCCCGCGATAAAAGCTATGCAATAGCTTAAAAAATAATAACGAACATGATTTATTTCAGAGCTTTTATTCCGTTTAGTTCTGTGTTTATAAAATTAACTGCAAACTGTATGAAAACAGAGTTGTAATATAGATATCTAGTAACATAGTAGTCTGTCACGATTTAGAATTGATCCATATGTATTTTTAATAAATCTATCTATGACATAAAATCACTGAATATGTTTCCCAAATCCCTAAGACAGCTTAATCTATAACGCGATTTTTTTTTCGTTTACTTCCTTATTTTAGGAGAAGATTATCCTAATCTTATTAAACAATAAGAAAATTACGCAGAGGTAAAAAAAATAAGTACTTACATATTGGCGGTATGAAATTCACGGGACCTTTAATCCTGCTTTTAATATTATAAATGTTTGTGGGTAAGTATGGATGTCTGTTCCCTTTCACGCAAATACTACTGAACCGATTACGATGAAATTTGTTGTGTATGTAGCTAAAGACCCAGAATAACATATAGGCTACTTTTTATCCCGGAGCCCCCGCGGGATTGATTCCTAATATTGATCTTAGGGTTCCCACGCGGATGAAGTCGCGGGCGGCCTCTAGTTTTATAATAAATACATTTTGTTAGCATGTTAACCTAAAATGCAGCTGTATGTTCGCTATCGCGTGAAAACAAACAATCCGGACGAACGCGCCGCTCAAACCTGACCTTACGATTGTGTTGATAAGCGTTATCAGTCGCCGCGATAAGCCGGGATCTGTGCGATGTACTGAATGCAGGTATTGAGATAACAAATTACTATTTACTTGCTCCTGCTTAGCTTAGTTCGGTTAGCGGAAATTATTTGGCTGCTTTATGTGATTTTTTGCGATATATTTTGGAGCCTTCGTCATTCATTCTTCGGAGCAATAGTTCAGTGATATAGAACATTGACAATGCTAGCTATTTTAAATAAGTTGGTACTTTTTGGAACAAAAACATAAAGAGTGCAATAATTTCGTTAATTTTGGAGAACTACAAAGTTAGAAATTTACTTAGGATGGAGCATATTGTTAGGAAATACTCACTACTAACATTTAGAATATCATTATACTCTAACACCTAAATAAAAATGCGGAACTGGAACTTAGCATGCAAATTTAGTGCTTAATATATCTATATATCTGGGACATTTCCACGCACGGTCATCTGACCCCAAACTAAGCAGAGCTTGTACTATGGGCGTCAGAGACTAATATACATACATATATATTTATAAATACATACTTAAATACATAATCACACCCAGACACGGAACAAACACCGATGTTCATCACACAAATATTTGTCCCGAGTGGGAATCGAACCCACGACTCTCGGAACCGCCAGCCAGGGTCACTAACCACTGTTCCACCGAGCCGCTCAGTCATCAGTGCTTAATTGTATACTAAACGATACATTACATATTTGAGCGCTCATTTGCCAATTAAATAGGTCTTACTGCCAGCCTCGTTGGTATATAAGTCACAGGCGCCGTTTAAGGGCTGAAAGGTCCCGGGTTTGAATTCCGAGTATATCTCAAATTTGTGTGATTTTCTTGTTCTCGGAATTCTTTTTCTTGATTGTGAAATCAGGAAGTTGGCGGATGCACGCCCGTGTCTCGTTAAATGACCGGCCCTGCGTCTGATCTCACATCGGTCATGTCGATTTGCTATTCATCGGACTATGATAAAGAGTGTAATGAATATACTAGTATTTAGGCACACACTTTTGCCCTACAATATGACCTAGACAACTGGTCCATTGAGAACGACTATGGCCGAAATCGATCGAGCAACAATTTCTTAGCCTTCGTCCAAAAAAAAAATTGGAGCCGTCTGACTATTCACATTTACAAGATAGGCTGAAAATTGGTTTAGAACAACGTTATTGTAGGTGTTGTCGCTTATATCCAAATGGATTTGTGCGAATCGAATTCCAATTGTATGGAAATCGAAAGGTTTTGCTCTTTTTCAGTAATAACATTGTTATTATAATCTTATCTTTGTTTACGTAACTGCCGACTCTACGTAGATAGGTAAAGATAAAGGGGCATCTGTATAGCCGATTACGTGATATTGGTGCGAAAAAGAATAAAAGGTATGCTTAAGGATTTAATCTATACTATAATAAAAACGTAGAGGCAAAAATTCTTGTACTTTTCTTAGAAACGAAAAAAAACGAGCCAGGGATATGTTTTGAGAGTAGTAGAACACAACCTCATACTTAAAAAAAAAATTGTATCTCTGTCTGTTTGTTTGTTTGTTTCGACTGACCTCCTAAACGGCTGAACCAATTTAAATGAAAGTTTACACGGTGGTAATTTAAATTCCGGAAAAATGCATAGGATACTTGAAATCACTGACAGTTAACTGGTTCCCGTGGGATATTCAAAAAACCTAAATAAATGACTGATCTCTGAAACTATTAAACCAATTTAAATGAAATTTTGCATGGTGGTACCATACATCCCCGGTCAAGATCTCAAATACTTTTAGTCACAGAAATTCCTGTAGGATAGTTAAAAATCTAACTTTATTAGGTCATGCACAAAAGTAGTAAAAGTATATCGACCAAAATGAACCTTCTGATTAGGACTATACGGACTACTTTATTGAGCAAAACATCATAGTAGGGGAGGTAAATAGCTAGATTTGCAGTTACTCGAACGACATGGAATCGGTAGAAAGATTACGCTAAATAAGAAAAAAGTTTATTACACTTTCTTTATTAGTGGGGGGACAGCGATTAATACAGGAGGATAAACAAGCTGTTGAAAGAAAACAGTTATTTGACCGTGTCAGTCATTTAAAGTGCATGTTAAATAATCCCTAAAAAGTGTCATTGTACCGATTTGGACCACAAAGTTATAATTAATCTTTGTGTCTGTTCAAAATCTTGAGATACTTCAGCGCGTTACATTTTTATGCAGGAGGTTCAAGTTGATATCGAAGTCCTGCTGTATAATAAACTGTAATTTTTTTTCTTAACCTGTATCACCTCACTGCTGGGCAAAGTATCCTTCAAACTCATCTACTGCTCTCTGTCCAATGCTAGGACTTGCCAGTTCTTTGATTTGGACCAGATCATCATACCATCTTTTCTTGGGTCTTCTTCGGCGAAAATCGTCTTCAGGCACGCAAAGTGTAACAATTCTGGTCCATCTATTGTTCTTTATCCTCGCACATTTTATATCACATTCCCCGACCATTGCTACATCAGTTTTGACCAACAACAATACCAGTACGGGAGTGGATGGTGGTATATTTTATTTTTTCTTTTAACATAATACCTATGATACTCCGCTTCATAGCTTTTTGAAAAACCTTGAGTTTGGAGTTCTGATTTTTGCCGGGGGACCAAGATTGTGCCCCATGTGTATAGGTTCAGTGATATAAGAAGATCACCCTTCATATACCCATTCATGGACCAGAAGCTTTTCCAGGCCTTGTCTGCTCTACGGATTATTTCTTTGTCCTGCCTGTTTTCGAAGGAGACTGCATTCAAGTTTTGTCGATGTATACGTATTTCGATTAGAAAAATGTCATCTGCAAAGCGAAAGTTTATCAGTCGCATATCCTCTACACCAATTCCCTTTGTTTCCTAAGAATATCATAGTGACCTGAAGACTTCTTGGAGCGTGCTACTGAAAGCTTTGGTGATAGGGAGTCACCCTATTTAACTCTTTTTTGTATTTTGAATGTGCAGTTTGATATCGGCTGTGCTTTGTTGGTAAATGATTTGAAGAAGTTTTTCTATATGTCGGTTCGATGTTTTGCTGAAGAAGAGAAAGCTAAATGGGTTGATGTGGGTAATACCGTCGAAGACCTTTGAATAATCCACAAAGGCCAGGTTCAAAGGTTTATTGAATTCGCTACATTTCTCTATTACCTGGTTTTCGGTATGGAGGTGGTCAGTTGTCCAATATTTGCTTGCTGGCTTACATTGGTGGGTTGTGTTGTTCCAATTGATAGACTGTTCGATATTATCTGAATGTTTATATACATAGAGGGATATCGCTATTCTAAGCAAATAAAGGGAAATTTATAAACATTCACGCAAAAGTGTTGGACATTATAAAATTAAAGAATCCTATATAAAGATCGTTACAAATAAAATCACATAAATCATTGGAAAACTGGTCAAGTGCCAGTTGGATCTTTGTTGTGTCAAAGGTTTTAGTAATTGTTGATATAGGCGCGATTCTACGGACCCTCAGAGAATATTAGTTCTTCATAATCCTGCCCAATTATTTTAACAGTGTCTTTGTAATTAGCATTAGTAGCTATCCTATTTAAGATCACGCACCCCTTCCCTCCCGTATGAAGTGTACATACACGGCAGAGGTACATGAAAGGGTGCAAGGACTCTCCCATTTAAAAATCTTACAAGACAGAGTCTGAGTCTGATCAATACTCCAAAAACTCCCGTTGGGCTCCCCAACTATCACGTTTTTAGCTGGCAAGTCATGTCAAATGCTGTCAGATTTGATATGATGTGATGAGTGTTTAGTTCTTGGTTAGTTAAAGAGATGTCACTATGCTCTATTATTTCGCAATATTGTTTTAAATACAAAAAATAATTCATAAGTTATATTTTATTGCGCCTTACGTTATTATCTCAATGTTTGCAATGCAATTACGAATACAATACAATCTACGAAAGTAGTAACGAAAGTAGGTATATGGTTATCGTTTCAGATTGATTCACATATCACATTTATGATAGTAAAAAAATTGTGTATTAACTCTTTATTATAATAATAGTATATTTAAGATGTTGACAATTTTGTTCACATATTTTATGAATATTTATTGTGAATTCAATTGCCAAAATCTAAGAAAATTTGTATTTAAATCCTGTAGTCTACGCGAACGAAGTCGCGGGCACAGCTAGTAAAAGTATAATACTGCTGAGTGAACATAATTATTAACAAGAAAAACTTAACTTTTATTCAATCTCGGAAATATTGAACTATCAAAACTGTGTGTTACGTAAGTAGGTATGTACGTACGATAAATGGTGAGAAATTCACAATTAATGTAGTTAACAGACGTATTTTTTAATTCTCATTCTAGAGAAAAATTTAAATAAACATAAATAAAGTGGATGAATGAAAACCATTTCATGGGAAAATGCTTTAATTTACCTCATTGGGACGATCTAATTTCATTTTCCTGGTTTAAAAGTTACCGGATATTAAATACCTATATCTTTAATTATTCCAAAAAAATATGTTTAATATATATAATAACACGCTCAACACATAAAATATAGATCTATTTCAATTTACTACTGATTCTGTATTACACTCATAGTTGTAATAAATCGTGGCACATCGGACTATTTAAAGCATTTCATTAACAAAAATCAATTTGTGTTCACTGTGACGAATTATTCGTCGCCTACACAATCACGAATCCATACATAATTATTCGATATTCACCCCGTGCTAGTTAGCACACAAGGTTAATAGTTATTTGGACATAAGTCAAAGGCAATGTTTCATTTTAATTAATGGGCAGATATGCCTTTTTTATACTTATTGTCTGGAAGGGTGTTAATAACCAGGGTTCATCTATGTAGATATTTATTAAGTTTCATAGCTTAAGTATCATTGTGTGCAATTTATATTGGCTAAAATAAGGCCCAGGATGCTTCTTGCAATATCGTAAAACGACATAACGCCATGGCTTTCCAAATATGACTGCAATAACGTAAACACATCACTACAAGTAGTCGTAGCTAGAAGTAGTACTGTTGAATGATTCTACTTGAGACTAGATACATTTGTTCATGATTCTCAACTTTATTGTGATACGATAAGCTACAAAACCAACTGCACTATTTTAACAGTTGTTGACCCTTGCGACTTAAGAAATAAGAACCATAATGATTTTGTACCAGGTAATCTCACTATCTTAACAAAAAGACTGACGGAATCGCTACATGATAAGTCCGTATTGAAGATCAACTGTCAATAACAATAATATAAACTTTTGCTAATAGTTCTCAGCACACCGTATCCAAACCAAATTGTATCCGACAGACATGCATCCGACACAACCTGGTCGACCAACACACGAATCGGGTAGCCGACGACTGATGACTTTATAAATGTTTGAAACCCGCCGCAATGTTGGTTAGTCAGCCGAATTATAGGTTTTGTGTCGCGTCGAAATCCCTTTAAATATTTTGGTACTTATGAACTTTATATTGCACTTTATTCATAAGTCAATATGTCAAATGAATATAGGCATAATATCGTTTTGTCCACATTAAGTATTTATGCGGAGAAAGTTCTAACCTAACCCCAAAATATTAAGTGCGTTCAAATAGTCCATAAAAACAATTCATCGCCAATATAATCTAAATTGTATCTACTTAATTTGTTTTCCAGTGCCAACTCTTGTTAACATTTTCTTTTGAGCAATAAAGAGTATTATACCACGTTCTAGTTGCTTACTGGTGGTTTGTAGTTCTTTTATTAGTCCAGTCAATTTAGTGGTTATGAATCCCTATCTGTGGACGGTAACGCCATCTGTTGCGGCAGTTGCGAACTAAACATGATTAAATAATGGGGGTCCGGGTTCTGTAGTTATAACCAGGGCAATTAGTTTTAAGCGTGTTGTTAATGTAGTATGTTTCAACAAGTTATTACTTCTTTTGTATTTTAGCCGTGAAATTGGAACCTGAATTCTGTTGACTGTAGATAGTATTGGTTTTTTGCTCGTAACCTACATACAAAGTCTGGGTTTTTACCAGCGTCCTCACACATCCATTCCTAAAATGTTATTAGACACTTAGTGTCTCAATATAATCTAGACCTAAAGGCGTCGAATGAAATTGGGTTTCGGCAGATTGGTATTGGTGAGGTACTTACCTATACACAGGTGCTGGGTAAGTACCTAGAGATTTTAGCACATTGTTTGATTATTTACTGAATAGGTATACATTATCACCGAAAGTTCGAATATATGCGACAAGAAGTTTATTCTAGATAATGCCTCATAATTTTGAAAATATACACTTCGTATGTTATCGATAAGTTTATCCGTACAAAGGCTACGATGCATTTTCTTTTATTTCCGCACTTTTTATAATTTAGACGACTGGGTTGCACCAATCCAGCAACCCAGATTGGTGCAACCCAGTCGAAACGTCGGGCAGTAAGTAGCTATGTAATTTGCTACTCCTAATAACGCGTGTAGACCTAATAAAGACTAATAATTTAGTGTAATGGAACGCGAAAGTCTAAAATCTTACATGACTTCATTAGGTTGGTCCGAAATTTGTGGACCAGAAACAAGTTAGTTAAAACTACTAACCTGATCCCCCCACCCAAAATGGTAGATATGTATAAGTCTAAATAAGTCTCAATTTTCAAGTTGGAAAAAACTAACCAGTACAAAACATTTGGCTGACGAAAGCGGTCAAGGTCGAGTCGCGGCTTGCCTACCAAAGCACCGAATTCCGTAAGGTCTTAAGGTACCAACGTAACAATATTACCATTAGGTTTAGCAGTAATCTTTTATGTACTATGTGTTGCAGTGAGTTCTTTAAAAAACTGATACAAATGAATTAGGTATTGATTGCTTTATACGTCCCTAAACATTCCTGTTCAACTTATTTTCCTTGATTTGTGGATTTTCTAGACGATGGCTAATAGTGATAAGATCGCTTCAATGATTCCTCATTTTTATTATAAGGTTCATTGTATACGTCTGTTTTTATGTGCAATAAAGTACATTTGCTGTATATAAATCCTTCCTCTTTATAATAATAGTGTTGTACCACCACGCTACGACCACGGCCACGGAATACAACTAGTTTTGTATATCCATTCATTCATATACATATACTAGTTCCATGTGTATATTCGCAGGCCACTGCGACATAAAATGAAAGTGCCTGTGTAGAGACGACTATGGGTGTATTAGGTATGCGTTATGTAGGCAATAGGCAAGGTTTCAAAATTTTGTTCATATCGATTATCTTCTGTTAAACAGGGATAAACGCTTTACCAGGCCTTAGTACTTGGTATATAAGGTCCAAAATAAAGAAAAATGTGCATGGCCAAGGGTTAAAACTGTTAATTTACTTTAAGAATTCTATTAAAATCAATTCAGTAAGTACAAAAAGTTTCTGGGCAATGATTCTGCTTAACATTTAAGGGAAGAAAGATTGACAGTTCCTGGAATCAAATATTACTATGGATGAAAAACTGCAAAATTATAATTTAAAACTAGAGTTTTCCACAACCCTATCAGCTTTGTTTTGTTTCAAAGTTAATACAAATTAATAAACCCACGAAAAAAAGTGATAGAAAGCTTTAACAATCTTTCCTAAAATAGACAAGATATTGCACATAATCTGATCAGGTATATCCTTAAAAACCAAAATCATTACCCTTATCTGGTATGAAAGCTACAGTCGGGTAAATAGTGGAATGTTCCGCAGCCTAGCAAGATATTTACCATACAAAGGCAGAAAGGTAACTTCCGTAAACCGAATACCCGGTAAAAATGTGTGAAACCAGTTTTGTCTACATATCATTGTTGCATGATGTTTGCACATACATTTATTGGGATCTGTACCGGCGCGATGACCTCAAAAGAGGTACCTAACGGCACTGTTGCCACAATGCAGAATGCTGTAGTGAGGTAACCTGCGTGACCTTGTGTTACGGTCAACGTAGCGCACAGACTAACCAGATTTATCTTTGAATGGTAGCTTTTTAGTACACTTTATCATTTATCCTGCTGTTACGATTCCTTAACTTCCTCAAAACCAATCGAATAATTGTTTAAATCCTTTTCAAACCACCGGCTACGGTAAGGGAAAATATTGCTATGAAATTTTAGTAACACAGAGTCACCCAGGCTTAGCGTTTACTGTAATGTAATCAAATAAATATGTTTCTTTCTTTCCTGCTTTATATCTCCTATTATTCATTGAGAGTGTTAAAGAAATATATTACTATCTACTCTTGTCATAAAGTTATTTTTCTTATTGTTTATTGCATGCATCTTTCCATCCAATCACCATCCCCAAAATTCATACGTGTAAGTCGTCACGTAGCCACTTCACGGCTCCCATTCGTTCACTGTACCCGGAGCTCAATATATAATGGCGTAAGACATAACATTACACTTGTCTGGCCTCAAACTGGAGCATTCCCGTGCCTTGACGGCTGAACCACGAACATGCCTCCCAGACCCAGACAAAACCCTGCCGAAGTATCAACGTGTAGGGCCTATTTGCCTTTCAATAGACAAAGAGTTCTCGTTCGAAATTTTGATGAGACTCACTATCCTTCAGGTATTGAATGAGTAAATTTTCAAAGCCGAAACGATCGAACATGCGTTCGAAAAATGAACCTGCCAAAGTGATTTTGGAAGGTTTTTTCAACTTTAAGAAGTAGAATACAAAGTAAAATAATGTTGGTGTTCTGAATTTGTGACATAGTCGCTCTACTACTTTCACTTATATTCCGTCCCACCGAATTGGCATTATAAACGTTTAGCTTTACTTACATGTGTGTTTTTTTTTATTTGAGACAGTGAATGTGAGTTCAGGCGAAGTTAGAGAAATATCAGCATTTTTTTTACCAAAAAGTGTAATATGGCTAATAAGTTTACGTTCTAATGCATTACATAATATGATTAAAATTTTACTTTTTCGTTTTGGCTCTCAAACTTAAATATAGTATTTTAGGACCACACTAAACAGTCAAGAGGCGCCGCCAGGTTAAAAACGTTAACCTCATTAAATTAGGTATTTTAAAAAAATCCCATTTCTTTTTTCATTAAAATAAAAAAAAAACGATATTAGCACACCACTATATTGGTTCAAGAGTCTTGTTAAATAAAGCGTTTAAACTCAGTTTTACCTCTCTCAATGGTCCGAACAAACACCATTACCGCAATAAATGCAAAATGAGAGCTGTTAATTATGTCGATATTCAGATATTCGTGTCTCGGTCCAGTAAAGCATATTCAGCAAGCAGCTATCAGCGAAAAGGACTGAATTTGGCAGTTAATTATTTTTATTTATTAAGGAATGCAGTGCAAGAGCGAAAGCCCAATGGGTATTTACTTACTTTGTATTCAGAACCAAGCATTATTGGTTGTCCGAACGCGACGTGGTTTTTTTAACCTTTTTCTTCATATTATCCAGTAAATAGTGGTTTACCAAAGGAAATCACTGTTTGAAAAGCTTTGCTTTCAAAGTTATCTGTATTTTTTTATAGTAAGCTTTGACGTTGAAATGAGGCATTTAATGAATTTCTTTAAATCAGATTTCATGTTTATTTGTATGTACCTTAGTCAATTAATTTAATTTTGTATTGAATCCTTATTGCGTGACGACGTAATTGTCAACATAGCTTTGACCATAATTATGTATGCACCTAATTGACCGAATGAGGGCAAACCGATAATAGCGATACCCACGTATAACTCCAGAATCATTTACAGCATCTGAATCGTATATAACAAAATATGACAAATGCGGATAGGAAAGTATTTTTTGTTTGTTCATAGTATTGCAAAACAGTACAGACTGGCGGTTCCAAGAGTCGTGGGTTCGATTCCCACTCGGGACAAATATTTGTGTGATGAACATTGGTGTAATGTTACAGCGTCATAATCATCATCTCATCTGGAGAAGTAGCTTCAGAACTTTGAAAAGAACAAAGAGATACACTAACATATAAATAAACAAAAGGGAGGAGGAATCAGAATACAAGAAGACTTTTTCGAAAGGAATTAGATGACAACCTACAAAGGCTTAACAGGCAAGCTGGGAATGCAAGAGCCCCACCCCATAGACATGTGTAGCGTGGGGTTATTCTACTTTGCACCACCAAATCGCCCCAAAGCAAAAGTCATTTCCACCCTCCCACTGGGTCGGCTCGTCGGGGCATAGTGGAAAAACCCGTAGCTCGCACAGAGGTGAAATCTCTTTTCATCCCCGCTCCGTTTAGTTTGACGTATTTTGTTTTGTATAAACGAACGTTTCCTCTACGCTATGCCCATCTTTTTCCACTGTAGTTAACTCGAATGAAGAAATTTAGCGCTTAAATAGCTCCTGCGTGATGCTTAGAGATGAATTGTAGGAACGGAAATTTCTATAATTAAAATAAAATTAATATCAATGCACCCGGGTTTACCTACTACTCACAATTCTAAGAGTCGTAGGTTCGATTCCCACCTGGGACAAATATTTGTGTGACGAACATCGGTGTTTTTTCCGAGCCTGTAGGTGTTATTAAATATAATTAAGTTTTAGTGTAAGTACCTACAGTCGATTCTGATATCAGTAACACGAGTGCTTAAGCTACTTACCACGGGCTCAGATTAATGTATGTGATGTTGTGTAGGTATTTATTTATTTTTTAAATAGTAAATGTTATATTTAAACGTTTATAATTTTTTTGAGTAATGACCTACCTATAGTTATTTATAATAATGCAATAAATATACATTATGTTCATTATAAGCCTAACTTTGGCAAAAACCATATATAATAAGATACAAAATAAATAATTTATCATCTTTTGTTGTATTCAAGAAATCATTATTCTAATTAAACCATCGTTCGCATAAACTGGCATAAGCATTGTAGGTCAAACTCGACTACATTATTGGATTACGAGAAATGTGTTTTTACTTTTTAATCCTTTCTTAAATCGTTTGCAGAAGCATGAAGACAGATACTATTTTGTGTGAATTGGATTTTATAAAGAGCTAAAACTAATTTTATATACTGTCGCCATCATAAAGTCGTATGCTAAACAATATGCCTTATAACATCTGTGATGTAGATACGACATTGACGCTACCAAACCTACTAACCTGCATATTACATGCTTACTATAACTACTGCCATCTATCGGTTGTAGTCGGTACGAACATTTCGACAAACGGGATCAGTCTCTGTTCATCAAACATACAAAGGCTTTACTTTCGGATGTCTTCAAAAGGTGTCCTATTGGTTTAGGACGAAACTTTTGGAGTCCTATAATTTTAAATGCAAGTGATTTCCTTGAGATGTCTCTTATTAAGTTTGTAAATTACATTTTCAAATAAATTCATATCTATTTACTACCTACACCTATTTTTCAGTTTATCCCAAGACTACTTGTAATTATTTTCATCCACCATATAGATAGGTGTTTATCTCTTTTCATACATATGTACGACATATTATTATGGTGCTAATTATTGGCTTCATTGCACAGTTTAAAATATTAAAGGTATAACACTTAGGACAATAAAATACTGCAATTAATAAATCGAATATTTATTTTTGACAAATTAACACATCATCAGTCTTTCAAATATTAAGAGCTACTCTTGTTTGTAAGTTTGTAATAAGCAAAAACAGACGAGACAGTTTTCTTCTGAATAGAGGTCCTTGAGACTTAACCTAGCCATTGAATATATTCGACATTCACCAAAAATTACTAGTGTCTTGACTGAGGGGATCAATTGTTTTTCAGAACACCTTTCCTCATCCTTATTAGTTAGTTACCATAACATAGATAGATTTCAACTCTGACAATGGTCACCATAACTCTACCTTGGTCTCTTATTTGAATGACTAGTCTCCGCCTTGCCAGCCGCCCATTTCTCTCCGTATTTGTTTAAACGTCATGATAGTTTTCATAATTTCTATCCTTAGTGCAAACTTTTCATCCATCGTGCAGTCTTTGAAACTAGGCGAAAGTGATAGCAAGAATAATTTATCATCATCATCATAGTCAGTCCGTTCTTCCTCTTTCTCATCGTTAGTTCTCAAGCTACGTGTATTCAAAATTTTGATTTTATTCTCTGCCATCGTACTACTAGAGGATGGTTCCTTTGCTACAGCCATTTCTTGATTTTGGTTAGTCTTTTGTCTTTTAGGATTAGGTGTACTTTCTTCCTGTAATTCGTTGGGATTATTGCAAAGTGAGGGGCTACCAGCGTCAGCGTTATCTGCGTTCGGTTCATTATGTTTTATTTGAGTTAATGTTGTGAATGGTATTAAAAACATAAGCACATCAAAATATCTGTACTTGGCTTTCTTCTTTGCACCTGGTTGAGTGTTCTCTCTAATGTGTAGTTCTCTTCTAAAACAATCTCGGACAGAATTCCATTTCGTTTGGACCTCCTTGACTAAAATGAAAAAGATATTATTTTATTTAAAAATACCTGTTAAACATTATTATCCACATACATGAATAATAAATTGATATTGGCGCAATTGATTATTTCCCAAACAAAAACCTGTGGTAAACTTTTTTGACAAAAGTGGAAGAAAAAAAGAAAAAAAAATGAATACGGTTGAATTAAGAAACCTCCTCCTTTTTGAAGTCGGTTAAGAAGGAGGCAGATAGATTAAAAGCGCTCTTTCGCTTTGACACAATATAGCTATCTCTTTCATTTGCGTGCTTTTTCGGATATTTTGTTTCATATATTGTCAGTAAAGTGTCAAAGAATTGCATGGCACAGATCTAAAACACTAATTACTATGAAGGTGACATATCTATAGTTTATTATATCATTGAAGACATTAGGTACGAAGTTGTCACAATGTTTTTTTTTATATTAAATCAATACAATAAATATTTAAGTCAAGACATCAAATATTGAAAACATTGTTACACCCAATTTGTGTGAAGTAACCACTTACCGTAAATCGTTTTTTCAATTTTGCCCAACGTGTCCCATTTCGTATTTAACAATCCGCATATTTCATCCCACAGCTTTTTCTTAACATTCCTATCGCGGTACTCGGCTAGTCCCGAGTCGTATAAAGCTGGCCGCTGTTTCACTTCTTCTATTAAATTTTCTATATCGATTTCCATCGCTGTGTAAAATGCCACGTGTGTATCCTGTGTGGATGCCAGCGGCCGACTGTCGGCCGACAAATACAGATTATAAAAGAACGTTCCATTTCAACTGTCAGCGGCGACCGCCCACACGACCGCGCCGCGCAATGTCGTTGACCGACTTTTTGTAGGGAGTGAGAGAAATGGAACGCGCTGATTACGATTGGCGCACACGTACGTACTACTACAAAGAATCGGTCACATACGCAGATGCGAACCAAGGTCGGTCGTGATTCGTGGTGAGGCTCGATATCGTTATTGATTTACATAACGTAATAAAGTAATAAGTATGTAGCTATCGTCAAAAAATAATCGATATTATTTTAATGTGAATCCAATATTTTGTTATAATTTTTTTTTACAATGATCTTCTTCTTATCGTATGGTTGATGAACAACCTGGTGTCAGAGTTTTTAAACCGCCCGTAGGCCTCTGACATGGCTTCACACACCGTTAAAAATTTCTCAGGTGTGCTGGTTTCCTCACGATGTTTTCCTTCACCGTTAAAGCGTCGAATGATGGTACATATGAATTTCAAATTTGAAAAACACATTGGTACCTGGCGGGGTTTGAACTGGCGACCTCTCGCATGGCAAGCAACGACCTTAACCACTCGGCCATCGACCCTTTTACAATGATAATTTCCTATGTTTGGTAAGTTTGACTTACTTATTTGACATACCTACTTACATGGAGTCATTGATGCTAAATTTTAATAGTATTTATTACATAATATTACAAGAAAAAAACTCTACACTTTCTGTAGATTTCTGCATAACAAATAATAAATTAATATAACACAACATCACATAATTATATTGATCTAATCCCGTGGTATGTAGCTTTAGTACTTGTGTTACAGATATCAGAATCAACAGTGGATACACAAATATACTTAAACATATAACACACCCAGACACGGAACAAACACCGATGTTCGTCACACAAATATTTGTCCCGAGTGGGAATCGAACCCACGACTCTTGGAACCGTAGGTAGTAAACCTGGGTCACTAGCCACTGTTCCACCGAGCCAGTCAATAATAAATTAATAAAACTCAACATCACATCACATCACATCTAATCCCGTGGTATGTAGCTTTAGTACTTGTGTTACAGATATCAGAATCAACAGTGGATACACAAATATACTTAAACATATAACACACCCAGATACGGAACGGAACCAACTCCGATGTTCGTCACACAAATATTTGTCCCGGGTGGGAATCGAACCCGCGACTTTTGGAACCGTAGGTAATGAACCTGGGTCTCTAACCACTGTTCCGTCGAGCCCGTCGTCCATAATATGATGATATTCGTGAATATTATTTTTTAAGGAATGTTTGCGGCAGTTGTCTGTTATTCAGTAAAATCTACTGTTACTGTCAACAGCTCCTCAGAAAAGTGACACTTTGACCCTTGTGCAATGTGCGATTTTTAAAGCGTGGGCATACCTGAACGTCAATATGGCTGACTGACTTGGTAGAACAGTGGTTAGTGACCCCGGCTACGGTACCATGAGGTGCAAGTTCGATTCCCATTCGGGATAAACATGATAATGATTCACATCGGTGTTTGTATCTTGTCTGGGTGTGTCATTTATTTATTTAAATATTTCTGTGTATCCACTAGTCGTTCCTGCCATCCGTAACACAAGTGATTAAGCTACTTACCACGGGATCAAATAAATGTATTTGATGTTATGTGATATATAATTACTTTTTTAATCTACAGTGTGTGGAGGCTGGAGGTCCTAGGCTAATATTCACTAATTTACCAAATAATTATTATAATAACGTGATGGAGCAAGGATAGGTGAAGGGAGCGGCGGCATGAGTCGCCAGTGACAACGCCAATGTTTAAATTTCTATTTATTGATTCAATTTGAACTTCGAACTCACAATAAAATGCAGCACATAAACACAAAATCATCAAACCATTTATTTAATATGTATGTTCTTATCAAAATACGTGAAACAGTGACCGGGAGTTACTTAAACCGGGTTATATTATCTACTACAAACACCGATATCCAATAAAATGTTACTATTGAAATGGAAAATTCAGAGACAGCTGATTTTGAGCAAAAGTTTTGTTAAAAAAATAAGTGTTCGGCATGTTTATTTTATTATTAGTAAAAATACACAGCGGTTAGTTGATGCGGGATAAGACTTACACCTTATAAACAGTGAGTAACTTACGTTATTACGTAAATGACGTATAAGCCGGGCGGGCGCCATCTAGCGCCTGCTTTGAGAACGCTCTGCACTGACAATACCATCTGTTGATCTCAATTGGAACTAGAGTGAACTGCGATCCTATGCTTCTGGGTTTGCTACTACCAAACGGTAGGGTGTCCATAATTGAGATTGATGGTTTTGCCTCTACTGCTCATTGGTGATGATATTTAAACCAATCATTGTAATGATATCCTTAGGCCCGCTTCCAGACTATACTTGAGAAGATGTTAGGCAAGTCTGTTTGAATATGGCGCAAAGAGAAAATGCCTTAATGGAGCCTTCTGCTTGCGAGCCTAAGGATTTATTGATGTTTATTGTAGTTCTTTAACACTTCAGTTTTTTCAGAGCGATAAACTCAAAGCAGGCGGGTCGAGAACGCCGTGGCGCCAGTGATATGACTTCATTTGTTAGCGCCACAACGCCCGAAACCGATAAGAAATAGTGTATATAAATTAGCTTATGTAACAAATAAGCTTAAATGTATATAATACTGAGGCAGAATTACATCTTAACTACGACGTAACATTAAGTGTGGTACGTGGGATTAGACACGAGCGCAAGCCCTTAATTATACGGACGAATGCGATATATAATTATATTTGCTTTATATCTATGTATCTGACGCTAAAACATCTATATATGTATTACTTTTTGTACATCTACTTATATATTAACCGTACATACACTCACTAAGCTTATTTGCTCTGGCCGCGTGCCCAGAATATGCGCACAACCAAAACTGTCGGCCCCTTTGCGATGGGCCAGTAATATCAACACGAGAATAAGTATACATCCAATAATATCATTTTGGTTTTAGTCATTTTCGAAAGCTATCCTTCACCGACATGAAATAAAAATTTCACGTAACCTGAAAGGAATGTAGATTGTTGTGTTTTCATTTGCCAATTACCGTTTTTTCTAGGGACAATAAACTGCTGCAATAGTCGTGTGTTGGTAAGAGTAATATTACTCATCATTTTCTGAATACAATCAGCCCTTGTGTTTGACTAGAAAATGATGCTCACTTTATGATTATTGCTGATATCAAGAATCATAAGTCAATTTAGAAACCACACATTGAGCACACGGCACAACTCATCGGGAACTCTGAGTATTGTCCCGCGGGCGAACCGGAAGGGAAGATACACTAGTGAGTGAGACACCGTTCACTAAAACCACAAAATATACACAAAAGGAAAGAGAGAGATATAGAGCCAGTGACTAGAAGAGACTAGATAGATCGTTCGCCCGCGTCGGCTTTGCCGCCCGTCCCCCGCTAAGTACACATTAATTATTAAAATATATTTTCGCATTTATTACATAAAATTCACGTTATGATCTACCTACGTTAGAAAAGTAAATGAAAGCGGGCTTTAAGAGTAAGTAATTTAGGTTCGAATTTGTACGCGGAGCCTATGTACACAGCGTACCATGGACGTTTGTTCGCGCCCGGGAGGCGTCCTGTCGGTCGGCGAAACTAACCTACAGAAGAAACCTACAACTGAGATCAAACGGACAGTGAACGCAACGAGCACGGCTCAGCCGACCGACGCCACCCCGCGGGCCGCGGCATCGAAAACTTAACGTTAAAAACTACGATGTGACACTTATGATCTCTAGGACACTAGACAAAAACTTAGACCTAACCTTAAAACAATCGTAAACATTTTGGTGCAAAATTAAAACAAGGAAAATAAATAAACTCATATCACTGCTAACCTTAAACGATATCTATCTGACTTGATGTGTACACATACAGTTTCATGTCCACTAATCACACAAGCTTTTATTTTAAATGAACGTTTTACTGTAAACGGATAAATTGAACCCACCGGACCCTAGATATGAGATGGGTAAAACATTCAGACATACACATCGATTCCATAAATAATTAGAAGAGGTTCAGAACACCCATGACTAACACCTAACACACATCACGAAATTGCTGAGATCTATTACTGCATCAGTAGTGCGATGACTGAAACCAAGCTTATCAAGATATTCTTTTCAGTGGCGTAACTTAAGGATAGAAATGGCTTAAATGGCAGATTACAAATTGTTCTTAAAAGTTACATTTTCTAGCTTTGGCTGATGAAGTTGCTAGTTTGGTTTTTCCTTTACTCATTGATGTTAACACTAGATGGTTACATTAGTATTCTTAAATGTTTTTTAAACCCTGCAAGCTTAGTAGTTACTCCACTGTTCCTTCAGGGTACGATACTAGGTCCTTATTTGTTTATCATCTATACGAACGTCATGGCACTACTGAAGAGGGTAGGTACAAAAGGGTCTAGTTGGGGAGGGTCGGCGGGAGGGCGGCTGTCGGCTGGTTTACTCCTTGACCTCAAAGTACTTGTAGGTCGGGTTCTCGTAGCCGTTGATCTGCATGTTGGCCACGTGTCGCTCCTCCGGTGTTGGGGCAACGGCGCCGGTTTGTTCAACCTGTTGAAGAAAAAAGGGGTTAGCAAGATCTTTGATTTCTTCAACATTGTAATGGAGCGATTGTCTTAATGCATACGTTAGAGGCAGAAAGATCGCGCCACATAATCCTTTAACTTAAAGCATAAAGGAGGTAGGTATCTCAGTTGCAGGCATAGATACATCCTCGACCCAAAGGTTGCTACATGACCTCACTTATACCGGATCAAATTGGGAACCACTGCTGGTAGCCCTATCGCCACAATTGTACTATTATGTACAACAGGCGTTACATACATGCATGTATTCAACCAGCGGGGGCGGCAACTCCATGAACAGCGCCACAGTTTACAGGTTATAGAGTACCACTGGATGGTAGAATTATGACAGTTCGTTACCGTGTAGCAGCTGTATGTAGAAATGGCCATTGCACAGGGCGGGGTAAAGAGCGCCGGTATCTAGTAACGGCAGCTGTTACAGCATCATACTACTGTGTAGAACCTTACCTGCACGAGGCCCTGGGCGGCGCCCACACACAGGGCGGGGTAGAGTCTGCCAGCGCCGAATGTTACTAACAGCTAATGAAGTTGTGAGGTTTTCTTTCCATTACCTGCACGAAGCCTTGGGCGGCGGGCGCGCGGTCGCGGCGGCGGGCGGCGGCGAGCGCAACGCAGGCGGCGGCGGCGAGGGCGGCCCCGCCCACGCACAGGGCGGGGTAGAGGGCGCCGGCGCCCCCGCCGCTCGGGCCGGAACCGGCGCCGCGGATTGTGTAGCCCTGGGGAAAGGAGGCGTTGTTAGTCTTTATATATTTCTGCTGAACGTGTGTATATCATTGAACCTAATGGCTTGACCGATTTAAATGATTTTTTCCGCATGCGTTTGAGTGGCGCTCTGGATGGTTTAGATTCACAAACCAGCCCGGCAGATGGCGCTAATTGCTTGAAAAAGCATGTGATCTCGAAAACGTCTGTAATGATCGCTGAAATTTGATATGTGGGGGTTTTTAGGGACGAGAAATCGATCTAGCTCAGTCTTATGACTGGGGACGCGCATGTTTATATGCAGGACAACGCGCTGTCGGGTCCGCTAGTATAATATAAGGCGTCCGCCTGATTTCAGCCATGGCCGCCGATCTCAATTTGGATCAGCCAAGTGCTCAGGACATATTATAGTTACTCAGGCCCGGAGTTAGGAAGATGGCGGTTGCACGCTCTTGCCTCGGAAAGCACGTTAAGCCGGTGGTCCTGCGCCCGATCTCTCATCGGTCATGTCGGATTGCCGTCTCACCGGATAATGAGAGTAAGTGAATAAAGAGTGCACTTGTGCACTATAATATATACTGCGCACTTGGCTGATCTGAATTGAGATCGGCTGCCATGGCTGAAATCGGTCGGACGCCTTAGGGCCGCCATACACGGACAGTTTCAAGCAATCAGGACGGACTGCTTGAAGCTGCGACTGTATAGTAAACTACAGATTCTACGCACACACATACACGGAACCGCTCCAGCAGTCGTGACTGCTCCAAGCAGTTAGCAGCACGATGAAATCTCAAGCAGTCGCTAGGCATAAGCTGTAGACCATGACTGCTCGAGCGCTCCGTGTATGTCGCTCACTGGCTAACTGCTCGAGCGGTCCGCGGATTTTTTATATATTGTTAGAAATAATGTCCAAAGAAGCGGGGCCTAGCAGCGCGTCATCGTGACGTCACATAGCGGGGCGTGCGCGCGGGCACTCACTCTTGGACGGCGGCATTCGGACGAGACGGACGTCTCCCTTAGGGTGTAAACATAATAAAATCAGTAGATCGTGTATGGGTTATTGTAATTAAGGTCTACTTACGGGAAGTTTACTCTTTTTTTTTAAATCAACTCCACTTCTGGTTTCTAACAATATTATATTAAACGTTATTAGCAATACTTACAGGTTGAGAGTGCTGAAGCTCGTGTTTGAGTGCGTGCGCGGGCGGCGGCGGCGCTCGCTCCTCCGCCTGCTCCAGAGCCGCACGCAGGCCCGAGCCTTCGGTCTGAGAACAACAATAGAAGGAGATGAAGAAAATAAAAAAATAAATATCTGGGACATTTCTACACACGATCACCTGACCCCAAACTAAGCAGAGCTCGTACCATGGGCGTCAAAGACTGATATTCGTACATATCCTTACTTCCTTGGTGCACTAAACAAGGAATTCCCGAAATTCCCTTGAGAACGGAAATAAGCGGGGAAATCATTATTTAAGTTTGGGAGATAAATATAAAGGGTAATCAATGATTATTTTGTAGATTTTAAAAGTTAAGGTTCTATTTTCTTTGACTGATTGGTTTACAGATCAAGCAGGTTCGTTATTCAAAATACATTATTTTAAAGAAGACGATATCGACTTGTTTGACAACAAAGTGCAATTTAAATTATCACCTAACTTTAATTAGTTTAGTTAACAAACACAAATACCTCAGTTTGAGCATCCTAACTAGGAAACCGATTGTTTTCCAGGCAAGTTTAAATAGTTAAGTTCGGGCAAATCTCAATAGTGTACTTGCTTAAAAGTTTAATTGTCTACAAATGTAATACGGATTACCGGATAAACTTGAACATTGTTGGTGTGAAACGATAGAACTTACTTGTTAGCTTAATAGGTTACCTTGATATAAAAAGGTAGGTGTGATTAGAAGAAGAATTTGATTGTTTAATATAATGATGTAGACGCAAACTTATGTCTAATTGCATATCATCAAGCCTTAGTCAATTTAGAGAAAAAATATACTGAATCGAATTTACCGTACATGCCTGCAATGTATGTGACGAACGTTAACACTTTAAACGCCATGAGTATCATTTATGACACTATTCAAGCACTGCGTGGGAGCTTGGTGTTGAAAAGGTTAAGTCGTTTTGTTCTATGTGTCTATTTACTAATAATTCCTACCACTTTTATTAAAAATCATCATCAGCCCACACACACATTGGTATGAAAAAGCATCGATGGCCGAGTGGTTAGGATCGTTGCTTGCCATGCGAGAAGTCACCAGTTTAAAGAAATACAAAGAATTGGAATACGGTTGATATTGCCCAACTGAATATTGAATTCGTTTAGTATTTTATTATAAGCTAACATGACCTCACTCCACCTGATGGTAAGCGGTAGTGAAATCCAAATATGAGGTCGACAGGCACAATAGATCATATTGAGCCTGTCGCACTTATCCTGAAGGCCTGCTTAAACGCCGTTTCACGTCCCGCCTGAAGAGCCTCATAGAAGGGAGAGAAAAAATGAGCTGTAAGGGCATCCCATGCCTTAATGACACGTGGACAAATAGATTTTTTTTAAATCTTCTTCTTCTTATCGTATGGTTGATGAACATTCTGGTGTCAGAGTTTTTAAACCGCCCGTAGGCCTCTGACATGGCTACGCACACCGTTGAAAAATTTCTCAGGTGTGCTGGTTTCCTCACGATGTTTTCCTTCACCGTTAAAGCGTCGAATAAGGTACATATGAATTTCAAATTTGAAAAACACATTGGTACCTGCCGGGTTTTGAACTGGCGACCTCTCGCATGGCAAGCAACGACCTTAACCACTTTTTTAAATTATAATTTCAAACACATTACCTCGCTAGTGGATCGTCGGCTAGAGGTCTCGCTGGGCTCGTTGGTCTCGGGGGTCTCGCTCTCCGGGGCCTCAGTTACCGTTGATGTGATGATTTCCTGAAACAAAATAAAAAATAAATTAAGACTTAAGACTTTTGCGTTACATTACACTAAATATTAGTCTTTATTGATAGGAGTAGCAAATGCATAGCTAGGTGGGCAGCGCCAGCTTGCGTCCATGATTGGTGTAACCCAGTCGATAGGGATGATCAGAGAGGGGAAAGCGTCTGTATAAAATGTGGCTATGCACTGTGGTTTTTGTTTCTCAAGTTTTTGATCACATCAACAGATGTGATAGAGAAGCCTGCCTTCCAGGCTAGAGCCAGAAACTATTTACCCTACTTACAGTGGTGTATCTGAAATGTGGATAACATTGTGGATTTTGACCCACTAGCTGTTTTTTGATGTGACAGAGAACAGGCCTGCAATGTATGTGATGAACGTTAACACTTTAAACGCCATGAGTATAATTTGTCACACTATTCAGGCACTGCGTGGGAGCTTGGTGTTGAAAAGGTTAAGTAGTTTTGTCCTATGTGTATATTTACTAATAGTTCCTACCATTTTTATTAAAAATCATCGATAGGGATGGTCAGAGAGGGGAAAGCGTCTTTATAAAATGTGGCTATGCACTGTGGTTTTTGTTTCTCAAGTTTTTGATCACATCAACAGATGTGATAGAGAAGCCTGCCTTCCAGGCTAGAGCCAAAAACTATTTATCCTACTTAAAGTGGTGTATCTGAAATGTGGATAAATGAATAATAAATAATAATAAATAAATATCTGGGACATTTCCACACTCGGTCATCTGACCCCAAAGCAAGCAGAGCTGAGCGCCCATAGTACAGGGCGTCAGAGACTGATATACATACATATATATTTCTAAATACATACTTAAGTACATAATCACACCCAGACACGGAACAAACACCGATGTTCATCACAGAAATATTTGTCCCGAGTGGGAATCGAACCCACGGCTCTAGGAACCGCCAGCCAGGTCACTGACCACTGTTCCACCGAGCCAGTCAACAAACATTGACGATAACATTGTGGATTTTGACCCACTAGCTGTTTTTTGATGTGACAGAGAATCCTGCCTTCCAGGCTAGAGCCAGAAACTTCCGTAACTTATTTTCCTTACAGTGGTGGACGTATCCTGGGTGTAAGCGGGGCGTGTGGTGAGGTCCCGGGCGGACACGGCCTCGTCTGGGGAGGATGCGGTGGACGGAGCGGTGGACGGCGCGGCGGTGCGCGGGGACGGGCTGGCCTCCTCGGGCTCTGTGTCCACCTCGCGGGCTTCGTCATCAGTCTCCTCGCTTTCGTGGACGCCGTTCGATGTCTGGAATAGGGACGAGCAGTTATTAGTAAAGTGCATCCGAAGACACTCACACTTAGTGTTCTAACACAAAATATCCCTGAAGGTCGACGTGAAACGCTCGTTTAAAACTGCTCGTTCAAGCTTTAGCACATAAAATGCTCGATTTGAACAGAGGTGAAATATGCCATGTAATGAATAATTTACAAAATAAATTAAATACTAAGTATATGCACCCCAGGGATTTTTGCTGTTACCTGTCTTTCATCAGGAAAATGTATTTGCCTTTAGTAATACTATCGAATTACGCAAATTATTCCTTGAAAAAAAAGAAATTTTTGTAGGGCTACCATGAGTTTAAAACTTACGCACTCGAAATCGAGAAGCTATGGTTTTTACATGTAACGTAATGAGGTAAAGTTTGCCGCATGAAAGTACTTTCGAGTTTCTTAAAGCTAAAGCAAGCTGGTGATGATGATAAGGCTCCTCCAAGCCATCATTGTTAGTCAGTTAGGAAAAAAAAACTTGTACAGCGCCGCTGGTGGTTACGCGAAGAACTAAAATCGGCCGTATGAAAAGAACAACTCGATAGGTTTTTAACGTACGTAAGTTTTCGATAGCCAACTCATACTAGGCCCTCTATTCTACCATCTGTCATTCGATAGAAAGCAAAGTCTAACGTAAATACCGACGGAAAACATGACAAATAATTGGTGTGTCCTAACCTTTTTTAGTGAAAAGTAGTTTTTGCATTTGTATCTTATAGTGCTAAGGCCCTTAATCAGAATATTATATATTGTAAAATAAAATCTCACCACATCTCCTACCTTCACCCTCTCGTTCTGGATGTCCTGTCGCTGCCTGGTCCTCTGGTCTCTCTTGGCGCTGAGCTGTTCCCTGGCCGCCTGCTCCCTCTGCACTTCAGCCTCGATCCTGTCCAGCAGCAGCTCCTCAGCCTCCGGGGTCATGGACATCAGGGAGACCGCCATGTCGTCCTTCGACTGCATAGACTGGAACGTCAATGATTGGGTCACTGAGCAATGGCTCGGGGTGCTCAGTGCGAGTTTTAGACAAAGTATCGTGTTTGTTAACCCTTTCAATAATAATGGCAACCGTTTTGCCACCATAATTCCATATTTCTTCAAGAAAAGGTCTAAAAGCAATGAATATTTTTAAGTAGCATACTAGTTAAATCGTTAACTTGAATAGCCAATAGAGGCGCTCGATGCATTTGTATAACTCGCACTAAACACAAGAAATTGAGCTAGGTGTTTGAAATTTTCAATATGCTCTGTGTAATTAATTTCTGCTCACAACTTTTTTTCTACAAATTTATTTCATAGTTAAAATCAAATCGAAAAATATAAGAACTGTTTGTTTTTAAATTGATTTGCAGGTAATCATTAGTCTTAATCAGTCAGTCAGTGTATGTACAAACGTACAATCTCAATCTTTTTTTTCTCAATTTTATTTAATTTTAACTGATAAACAAATTATAATTCAAGTTGCACTTGCGTCAAGTTCAACCGAATAATAGAGCTTTAACACATGTTAAGTAGCTTTTCCGGATACAAACCTGAACGTAGTCCTCAATAGCGGTTCCAATGCTGGCGTAAAGGTGGGGGCGGCGACGGAGAGCGGTCAGGGCGCGTTGCAGGGCACGGTCGGCGTCCTAAGGGTTAAATTATACTCTTGTTAGCCTAACTTTTTCTTAAAAATGTAGCAAAACCAAAACAAAACATCAATTCGTTGAGTTGAATTGAGATTAGCCAACTTTTCACTGAGCTTAGGACGTATTATAGTGCACAAGTGCACGAGTCACGTGACGATACACGAATTTTCTAATTTCAGGTCAGTTTGTGTGAAAATGTTTTAAAAGGCGAAATAACACCAATTTTACCAATGAAAGCTCTTCGCCCTGAGTAATAAAGCGGTCCGAGCGTGCTTTTGAATTTCGTATATTCGTTTCCTAAAACCGGTATTCATTGATTTGAATAAAAATAACCACACAAATCTATTTTACTTCTAAGATAGAATCATTTTAGTGCGAGAAAACATTTGACAGTGTATACCACCACCAAAAAACCAATGTTTGTTAATTAGATGTCGTTATACCTACACGTGGATTTTTTCTTTTTGGCCTTTTCGTGTGTTTTAATTATGGTGCTTTCGTTTTTTTCACCTGAAGCCTATCAGCGGCGCTAGCCCTTTCAGCAGCGGCGGCCTCCCTGCCGGCGGCGGCGGCGCGCCTCCAAGCAGCTAGAGCACCGCTCCGCTCAGCGGCGAGGGCACGGACCAGACGCTGCAGGCACTTCTGCACGCGGTGAGCCTGCGGGTGAAAGGTTAACAGGGTGTGAGTAGGATGTCGGTGTCTATCCTTCCACGGGTCTTAAACTACCCCTATACCAAGGCCTGTCGAGGCTGATCGCCGACACGATGGACAGACCAGATCAAAGAATCGTCAACCAGCAAGTCCCACCAACTCGTTCATGATGCGATGGACAGAAACCGATGGAAGCAAATAATTCGCCCCAAATGCACATCCAATGATGACCACGATCCTCAGTCATAAGGGGCCGACTACAGAGAGAGATACCAAAGTATTTTGGACATCACGCATTTGTTTAAACCTTGCTAATTTGTTTTAACTTCTTTACCGAAATTATGAATGCGAATGTAACTCTATTTATCCCTCACGCCAAAGCTACTGAACCATTTTAAGATAAATTCAAATTTGTTGAGTTGCCAGCATATTTAGATTAAACCTAAACTTAGATTCTGAGAAAGGACGTAGGCTACTTTTTACTTTTTCTGCATTGGTTGAAAAAAGCTCATATTATATGAAGGAATATTTTGCGTGATAAAAGAATTCTCACGGACAGAGCCACAGACGGAAGGAAACCTTTTTTTATACATATAAAAAAGCTATTTGCTAAAAAAAAAAAGATAATGATGATAGAATAAAATGTCCGGGATATTTAACCTTGTAGTTTTCCTTTAAATGACATGGACATTTTCAGTTACCTAATGTGTAACCATGACAGTTTAAATTTATATATAGTTGGTAGCTAGCTGCGAATACTTATCAACTTACATTGGGCGGCGTGTCTCGCAGTGACCGCGTGTAGCAGGACAGTGCGGTGCGTCGGCGCTGTGCCAGATGTGCCAGGACTCGTTGTTGGTGAAGAGCGGCCAGCCGGCGGCGCTCCGCCACGCCTTCCTCCTCCAGAGACTGTTGGCGGGGAATAAGTTAATAATAAATACCTGGGACATTTCCACACACGATCATCTGACCCCAAACTAAGCAGAGCTTGTACTATGGGCGTCAGAGACTGATAGACATATTTATTTATAAATACATACTTAAATCACTCCCAGACACGGAATAAACACCGATCTTCATCATACAATTATTTGTCCCGAGTGGGAATCGAACCCACGAACAGACCACCCACCCACTCTTGGAACCGCCAGGTAGGGTCACTAACCATTGTACCACCGAACCAGCTGGGGAATGGGTTCCTCGAGATAATTTTGGCAGGTAAAGAGTAAACATGTATGGTTGTAAAGGTTTAACTCTCAAACGGAATGTTGGAATTATTCACCGGATAAAAGATCTAAAATCAACTAAATAGGTTTAAGACCTTTGTTCGGTGAACATTAGTGAACAAGGTTTCTAAATATAATGTAAATATTAAAGACGAAAGGTTGAAACGCAGCCTCCTCTAGAGACTGTCAGCAGGGATAGGGTTCACATATACTGGTAGGTAAGAATGTCTGATTTTGCATGCTATTTCATTATTAGAATAAGAAAGTCAATAGTATTAGTGAAATCAATGAATCGTTATTCGGTTGAATATCTATCTATAGAATTTCTTGCAGGAGTCTTCTTGGTAGAATCGGTATTCCGAGCCGGTGGACCGGCTCATATACATATTTATTATTGCTATGGGGATCCTTATGATAGGGGTGCCATAATGACGTGAGTACTGAGCTCATATATTTATTATTGCTATGCGGACCCTATATGATAGAGGTGCTATATGATGTGAATACTGACCTGCACATTAGCCTGGAACTTGGCGGTCATGCGTTGGCGGAAGGTCTGCGCGGCCGACGGGTCGGTGTTCATCATCTGCTGGTAGCGGTCCTCCAGCTCCGACCACTCCTTCATCACCTTGGTGATCTGGTGAGTCGAAACATCCTTCATATTATATTGTAGGTAGGTGCAGTATTGGTGCATTCCCACTAGTTCTACTAGTCAATTCCACTGCAATGCATTTAGTGAAACCAAATATACTGGACTGAAACTGCATAGAACGGGAATGGACTGCAATATTTAGTTGTCTTAGCAATTGATGTTGAGATAAGGACTTGGTTTAGGAAACTGAATTACATCATTGAGCTTCCAAAACTTCCAAATCATGGGAAATATAAATTAAACAACGTCCTATACGTATATTTTGGGACAACATCACAATATCGTAGAATGACATAATGAAAATTATGGTCAATTGGATAAACACATTTCGGTTTTATTAAGTTATAGTTTCCGAGATTGATTGATGAAATAAGAAAACTAAGTCTGTAGCGACTCATGAAAATATAGCAAAGTGCCAAACTACGAAAACCAACAATTTAAGTTGGACGAGACGGGGCGATAACGAGCGGAAAATAGCTGAAACTTTTCAAACTTATGAAACTTTATTATAGCTGATTCAAGTATTCTGGGCCATGAATAATATAATTGCTAAAACTTGCGTCAATCACAAAAATATTAATCAAAGATTCAGCTTTCCGCGTATAAAATATTATTATTGGAAGTTCTGAACGTTCACGTAAGTTTTCAAAGTCTCAAGAGAAAAAAGATTTACCAAATTGAAAATTACAAATAATTTTAATACATTTGACTGTTACTTCGTACCAATGTAATCTACTCTGAATTTGTTATGTGACGTAACAATTTGAATAAGTACAAAAAAGGTAAAGTTTGCATAAATTTTCCATTGTAAGTGTACCTCTTACATCGACAAATATACAAAAGTCTGCGTATCAAAAAGAAGAAAAACTTCACCACCAGAAATATAAACGTTTAGATTTGTCTAAAAATGCCATAAATCATGTATGATAAAATAAGAGCTCTATAAACTGCTTGCCTTTTCACGGTGAGTCTCCTCAAGACGTTGCTGGGCATCCTTGTAGCTCTGGTGCTCGGTGCGAGGGTCGAAGTGGGAGAAGTACGGGTCCGATGTGGCGGTCGAAGCCTGAAAAAGTTGTTAAAAGATTTAGGTCCAATGCTATTTTCTTCAAACTCTTGTGTTATATTTCTGCTGCGATACAATCAAAGCACATTATGTGTTGTTCAAATGGCGCTTACCCTTATATGACCCACGATGCGCTACTACAATAATTTTATTCAGCGCACATTCATTTTCACAATAAATTAAAAAGATCTATCACAGTATTTTAATTTAGAAATTTGGTTTCTAACATTTGAGAAAATCTATCATTAAAACAATACGTTGTGCGGCACAACACTGATAAGCAGATTAAAACGTCAAACTTCTACTTGAATCAGACGACCTATTTAAAGTAACTTCATGAAAAGAGACTACGTGACTACCTTTTTTAACTACGTGTTGAAGTGTATTTATTTATTAAGGACAACCAACAAATCTTACACTAAACAAATACAACAGATACATGACATAGAACAAGAGCTAAGTGCAGATTCAATTACAGTTTGCCACGACTTGCAATGTGAGATAGGTCTATATTAATGTGTTAGACTGATGAAAATTCTGACTGGTGTAAATCTTTTAATTTTTTTTCATGTTTTGAGTTAATGATGTATTCCCCTAGATATCAGGTACACTTACAGTAGTAGTCGTGGTAGTGGTGGTAGAGGTGGTGGTGGTAGACGGCATAGCGGAGGACTCGGGGCGAGGCCAGGCGCTGTCGTCTCCATCGGTGTAGTCGTCGTCTTCGGCGTCGTCATCTCGAGAGAGATCAGCGTCTTCATCTTCATCCATGTCTGCAATAGGATCTTTATTATGATTAAATTAGTTTTTGACTGATTTTAAGAGCTAATCAGTTGTTTTGTTTGTTTTATCTGGTCAAATAGTCTTAGACGTAATGCAGTTGCGACTTTTTTGACAAGTCTTGTCAACTACGAACAACTTTGGTGGGCTAAGGTGTAGCTTGCTTTTAACTGTACATATTTACGCTATAACTAAGTATTAATTGCATTCTTGCTAACAGTAGATACTCCTTCTTTTTTTTTTAAACGCACCCAAGAAACTCAACAAGAGTACTCTACATTTTTTTTTGGTAAACCTGTACTTAATTTTTGTAAGTGAATGCAATTAATATGGTTTGAAGGAGACAAAAAGTATTAAATATTTATTTACTGAGAAGGATGTGGTTAAGTTGATATTTAATATAGCTGTAACTGTTATGGTACACCTAATACATGAAACTTTTAAAATTCTAAAAGTACCTTCAAAGCAGTTTGAAGGTATAGTAACAAAAAAGGCATCAAAAACATTATGCTTCATGCATAAACAAGGAAGAGGAAATCAAAAGTTATGGGCGAAACTGGAAAGTTTGAAAGCAAATTGAAAATTCACTTTTTAAAGCATTAAAAAGCCTTCGCAATGTTTTACGAAAACTTTTCACCACAGCGTAAAAGGAAAATACCTGTTGGTTTGTTAACTGGGCCTGGAGCATCTCATTCTTAACAAATATCTTAGAGTATATGTGCTTAGTATCATATTTAGCCTATTACGTTTAGGGGTATCCTATATCTGAGAAATTTATGCACGTTACTGAAATTAGATCAAAAGTTGCTCAAATATGCTCAAAAAATTAATTGTTTCGAAAAATAAAGAAAATAAAGATAATTATCTAACCAGCCTTTAGCTAGCGGGATTCACCTGAGTAACATCTCTGAACGGTGAACTTTAAATTAGTATTAACTTGTAGACACACTTCAATATCTGCGAATGTATACTTCTATTATCTCCATTAAGTTTGATGAGCAACAAATTAAATGGCTTTATTTACTAAACTGCCATATTTAGCTTTACTGGTAATTATTATATTATTAAACTCACCGTCATCGGTGTCGTCATCATCATCATCGTCGCTCAGGTTCAGGGTGTCATCATCATCATCGTCATCCAGAGCGTCATCATCATCAAGCAAGTCGTCATCACGCTCGTCCATCGCCGCAGAAGCTGCCAGCATCTCCTCACCTCCAGGGCTGACTGGGACTCCAACGTCCATTGGCTTATGCAGTTTTACGTTCTCTGTAAAAGAGCAAATGCTGTGAAATTGTGGATACCAAATATGTATATAAAATTGTAAATATTTTTCTCTCTTCTTTATTTCTTTCTTTCGCATCTTTATTCTTTATTTTTAGTGTTTTTTAGGGGTAAGTAACCAAAAATAAGAGGTTTGCAATTTATTGTGTTTGTTTATCACCATATACTACATCCACCATATTAAATATTTCAAATTCAAATACGAATTTTTATTTAAAATTCAGTTTTGATAGTCAGAATTACTGAGCGTGTTCACTCGTTTATTTAAATTACCATTTGACATACGATTCGATAATACCTCAATCCAACCCAACACATACCTCGAATCGGAACAAATGAAAATAAGTAGTAGGAATCCTTTACCTTTAAAATGCTTCGGGCAGCAGACGAACTCGACTCCGGAGAACAGGCTGATGCCGCAGGGCAGCAGCATCGCGAAGGTCCTAAGCCTCAGGCCTCGTTGGGCGCACGCACGTCCGGCGGTCGCGTTCCATCTGGCGAACTGCCAGCATCGGCTCTGGTTGTGGATGTGGTCGAAGAGACAACTCTCCGGCACGAGCAGCGCGTCCGATTGGAATGGACCTTCTGAAACAAGTCGCTGCTGTAGCTAATGGCTCGGAAAAGGAACCTGTGAAGTATGTTTCATGGCAAACAAAAAGAAAGAACTTCTTGCCATTTGGTTGGAAAGACTTTCATATCGGCCGCCAGTCTTCTACCAGTATCTAGACTCTAGATACTCTAGGATTTCTCGCTCTAGATTCGAGAACAAGAAATCTTTGTACAGGCCACAAAATGATAAAAAGTTCTAACAAACAAGTCTCAGTGGCAACTCTGAGCATCTCTGACCTTCAGGTAAACGACAGTACGACCTTAGTCAGGGCGATCATCAAATTACACAATGACTGGCACAAATGGTGAACCTCTTTCAATGACCCTGTGTCACCTTGAATTTACGCTAAAACAAACCAGTACAGATGATACATACCAAGACAACGGAAAGGCTTCACCCATCGCGTGACCTTGCATTTCGAAGCGCTTCCGGTTCCAAGCTTGCACCAGTTGCTCACTTTGACGTAGTGGGAGGCTTCCACGATGTTGGTGATGTCGTGGCTAGGGTACACCTGATGAAAAAAAAAATATATTTTTAAGTTTTTACGGTAAATTAAAAACTTTAGGAAAAAAAAATAAATTGCACCGCTGCTGCCATGAAGAATAATTTCGTGTAAAACTATACGCTTGAACTTAACACTCTTGCTCCGCCATCGCCGTCGATTCGCTTTTTACAGGCGTCGAGAAAACAATCACAACGACAAAAAAAAATATTGGATCTGGTTTCTAGACCATGATCTTTAATTCTTTAAACGTATCCCATAAATAGTCTGAAAACGTACATAGCGACAGCATCGCAATATTTCACTTTTAGTGGCGTAAAAATGGTTCCCCTTACTTTTTCGAGACGAAGATAAATGAAACAAAATCAAGAAAGATTATGCGACATAACTTGAGGCCCGCTATGAAAATTGTCTCGTTATAAATTATTCATAATTTCCTTCAGCGAAGTCACCTCATGGCAGGGAAATAATTGCTTTGCAAGTGATGCCGCTAATCAGATTACTTGATAAGCCGCTAAGCCTTTCGGAGCTGCTTGCAATATAAGTGAAGGTGACTTTCCAAGTTGCATTGGATTTACAAAGAATCACAAGTTTCAAAGAAATTATTGGAAAATGTTATTCCGCTAAGCTAACAAGCAATTTTCGTGGCTCAGACCATGTACGAGTAACTCATTGAATTGTCATACACTGTCGGTCTGCCGATATCGATGATCAAGCATCGAAAGTAATCGCGAATTTACCCTACAAATGCTTTCGTATTGTTATACTTGCATTTGTTGTAGTAATTGAAAGCTACTTAAGCTGGCAAGATTACTAACCAAAAACTGAAGAAAAAACTTTATATAACTTATCTTACTTAGAAAATAAACTCTAGCATGGAATAATGCCTTTTACGACGTTAAATAAATAACCAATCCTTTTTAAAGTGAAGTTAAATCCCGATTTACACAACCGTGATTCTTTAGTGAAGCTGAACAAATGAAACTGAAACATATGTGGGGTAGTCGCCAGATCGATATGAAATAGAGACACGACACGACTCGCAACAAAGGGATGGTTATCGTTTACGGGTTTCAGTTAGGTCTCGATCGGCCTATTCGGTCGGATTGGATCAAACGCAATCAAGTCTGATAGGCATCGTGTGTCGCTGCCGAAACCACAATATCCGCCGATGCGGCGAGGCTCTGCCAACAAAGCCTGCGAGCTAGCTACTTGCCATATTGACTCGTAGAATGTGACGCGTAATTTCGCGGTTATGTCGAGAATCTTCTGGTAACAGCGACACGTGTATCGGCAATCCGATATTTACCTCAGAAGACAAAAGGGGTAGAGGTAAAGTTAAAATGTAATAAAGTAAACCGTTCATGCTTGAATTGAGGAAATGTCTGTTCAATTTGATACGTAAAAGGGTTATTGGAGCTGATTGATCTTTGATAGTACCTTCGTTAAAGATAATCATTCAATGGCATGTGATGGAACAAAGCATACAGATAGCAGTACCTATTTATGAAAATCGCCGATAATTTACATCTGATACTCAAGAGTTGCAATTTATTTGCAATCCAGCTTGATTAGATTGCTTTTTGAACTCTCATTCACCGGGAAAAACACTGCAGCAGAGTTGCAATTTTATGTCAGGATTTCGTAAAAGCGTTGTATTTTCCAGAGCAAACCGGCTCATTACTATTAGCAATAAATTGGATTCAGTGCGGCCCTAAAATCCCGGAGAGGAATTGTTTACGGAAGAATTTTGCTTCATATTTTGCAGGAATTGTGTGGTACCTATTTTGTTGCGGGTACTGTGAGAGCGGTATGTATATTTTAACCACTTGGGTCCTATGTCCTAAAATGTGAGCAAAACTGTGGTATCATCATCATTCAATCCACTGCTGGATTTGGCCAGAATGACTTTCGGCATTGCTTAATGCCACAGTTTAACTGCACCTCAGTCTCTTGTAAAAGGCCCTGTGCACTGCATCCATTGTCCATTATCCATGGTCACTCCTCTAGGTCCTTTCTGTCCTAATATCTACCAGTTTTGCGATTATTTTTTTATAAATAGTTCTTGCTTTGTTTTCAATAGTATAAGTAATAGTTAGTTTTATTGTATTCACTGTATTAGTTTGTACCTTACCTAGTCGATAATTTAAAAATAATTTAAGATTATTATTTCGTGTATGTTGTATTCGCCTGTAATAGACATATCTTTTATCTTTGACTAGTATATATAATTTAAATGTATAAAGATAGTGTTGTTGGCGAGTCTTTAAAATAAATAAATAAATAAATAAAAGGCTAACAAGATGACCTCACTCCGCCTGATGGTAAGCAGCAGTGAGATCGATTGGCGCAATAGATATTGAGCCTGTCGAACTCACCCTGAAGGACTTTAATAGCCGTTTCACGCCTCGCCTGAAGAGCCCGGGATCAAAGGAGTAAGGAAAATGAGCTGGAAGGGCATTCCATGCCTAAATGACATGGATGAATGAATTTTTATCTTCTTACCTTCTTGCAGTAGTCCAGAATCTCCATCTTGTCCTTGAGGCAGTTGTGGGGCTTAGTGGTGAGGTCGGGTGTCCACCGGCCCACGGCGGACATGTACTGGGGGTGGTAGGTGGCGCCGGCCTCGCATAGCACAGCTACCTGCGGCTCAGCTCCGGTGTTTGCCTGTCAACAATGAAATACTATCGTAAGTGACAGATTAGGACATGGCAATTATGTATAATGCTGTACTCAGCGTTCATCTAGTTTGCTCATCACTTAGAAAATAATTCCGTTTATTTGTAAAAAGTGTGGTAACAAGTGACAGATAAAATAGAAAAAAACTATTACAAAAATGAGGCAAGGTACTCAAAAAAAAGTATTCAAACTTAGGATGTAAGATTACAGAAATAATTAGTTTACTATGATCCCACAGAAGAGTAGTTGATTTTTATGAAACCAACAACGAACGATTTTAACTCCCAGTGCAAATGCATTTAAAAAATTCAAGTGTTTTGAAATGTTTTCTTCGAAGTTACCCTTCGCGATCTCAACAAACAAGAGTCGGGAAGACTCATCCTAAGTTAGGTACGTGCTGAAACTTCTAGATTCTAATTTCAGTTGGAGGCGGGAAGTTAAAATTAGGTCTAAGTGTGCACTCGTGCGAAACTGGTTCTGTTTGAAATCAAACAGAGCCCGTAAGGATAAATATCCTATATCGACAATGGATCCAGATCGTAGCTAAAACATTGCAGTAGGTATTACAAAATATTTAAGTCGTTTCAAATCTCGCCTAAAGTAAGTAGCCATTTTGAAAAAAATATATGAAATTGGGTACCAAAAATGTATAAGATATCATAGAATGAGTAATATCCAACCATTCTATTTTATTAAACTTGCGTTACAAATATTCCGTGTTTTTTTATTGATCAACCGTTAATATTTTGGTTAAAAGTAATAAATTAACATTGTACATTAGTCTCTTTCGTTCAATTTGGTCCGCATTTGTCCACAAAATATTTCCAATCTTTTGCCCTCCAAATGCACCTCCAATGGCGTTTCAAACCACTCTAACATAAAAAAAAAACAGCCGCAGAAAAGCCTTCCCGTTACTAAATGCACCAATAAAATCAATGTCGGAGTCACCTTGTTTTACAAATCGAAGGCAATAAAACGGCGGGCGTATAACTGAGACAGATAGTAGGTACCCGGCCAGCGTCTAGACGGTAAGGGGCAATATACTCAGCACTCCTGGCTGGGAATCTGCTAAATGATAAAGGTTATTGCACTCTGTCGAGCCTTGTTGACCTATTTAGGGGTCTGATCGTAAGTACTTGTTGAATCTGAATACTGAGTAAATAGATTATGTGTTCGATTATCCTGAGGATCTCCAATCGATGGTGAGGAGGTCTGATAGGACTGTTATTTGATTGGCGATTTAGGAATACAGTTACGATAGCTGATATAATTCATTGGACATGGAACTTAGAGGGTATTGCAATGTTTTGTTTTTTAGAAAGCTATTATGCGAAACGATAATGTGTGATAAACGAAATTTGGTTGTTATCCCGTATCTGGCTGTGTTATTAGTTAAATAACTGTATTTTCGAATTATACATTACATATAGTTGTCTCTTATTTAGTACCAGAGGAGTTCAGAACAATGTAATTTGTGAGATATTTAAAGCATTTTGTTCTTTTCATTGGAAATTAACATTTAATTCACGATCTTAAAATAAAAATTAACTCTACAAACAAAATAAATAAGATCAAACTAACCAAGCCAACACGTACTAAGCAAAATAAAAAGTACAAAATGTAGGTATGTGCTTGGCATTTGCAGACGTTAATTAGACTTTTAACACAAAACTGTTAATAGCTTTAACTGTACTTTTTCAGTTTCAACTGTTATTCGGGGAATTTTCCACTTATTTAACGCAAAGAACACATTCTACACACTAAAGCAAACGTTTAAAAATGCAAGCGAATCGTCTGCACGAAATCTATGAGAGCGTTCACCCCGTATAACCCTTGACTGTTTTCCACGACGAAACTACAAGAGGGATTAATTCTAATTGCTGTGCAGTAAAGTTCAAAGTCGTAGAGCAGCACCTGATTACGTGCAGTAGCCTATTGCTTGTTGAAACCTGATTATCGGAATAGACGGCAAACAAAGGGAGCGATGTGCCGTGATGAGGGATTTACTGCCGTGAAACGATAAAAATAGCTTCAAGCGTACACGTACATCAAAAGGGACCAGGAAACTATCGGTGAAAATAAACTGATACTGTTACTGGCGGAATTAATTCAATGAGCGTTCTGGTAAAGCGGGATACATTTTACGTAAGAGAATTGTAATAAAAAATATCAAACGAGTCCTATATAAAGGTCGAAATGTCCGGTCCGTAATTACGTATAATTATCTATATCATCTCTATATCTATAATAGTATAACTTCAGTTGAATCCTAGATGTGAAAGTGAGTTACTTTTATGCGAATTTCATACCGCCAATACTGATTCTTTTTCTATATTTTCTCATTGAAACCGTCCCTGGACTACGACGAACATTTTAATAAAACCAAAATCACCTAAATCAGTCCGGGCGCTCTCGATTTGTAGTCAGACTAACGAACAGCAATTCATTTTTATTTATAAGAAGATATAAGATTTGAGACTGTACAAATACATATACCTACCGTCTATGTATAACTTTGAGAGTGCCGACGTATGTTATACTCCGTGCTTCGGTAGCCTTGTTTTAGAAGTGAAATCCGAGCGCCCTAAGACTACAAACTTTGTATTAGCTTACAGTTTGTCTGGCTTTTAATCAACCTGAGCATGTTGAAAGCTGTAGGACATAGCCTTTGCAGACTACAAACTTTCTAACGGTAGTTAACTGATAGCATTCATTTAGTAGATACGTGTGAATACCAGGCCATACCAAAAAGAGACGTGAATATTACACGGCTGATAATAATCTGATTAGACATTAGACCTTTCATGACCAAATAGGTCAAATCTTAAAGAAAGGTCAAATCAAAAGTACCCGTAATCGACAAGCGTACATGAAGAGGTTGATGAATGTGGATGAAGCGAAAGTGGTGTGCCAGGACCGTAGCACATGGCAGGAAGTGATCTCTGCCGGGGTAGGCAGAGATCACTTCCTTCTGGGAAAAAAGCGTGATTTTATGTACGTATGTCTGATTAGACTGACACCTTATTGAAAGGCAAGATCTTATCTGAGAATGTCATTTATTTGTTACTAGCTCTGCCAGCGACTTCGTCCGAGTTTTCCCAGTTTTATACACATTTCCTACTGTTTCTTTGCTCCCATTGGTTGCAGCGTTATATAGCCTGAAGCCTTCCTCGATAAATGGTCTATTCACCACAAAAATACTTTTTTAGTAGTTCCAGAGAAAAGCGCGTTCAAACAAACAAACTCTTTAGCTTTATAATATTAATTTAGATGTATGATATCCGTAACACAATACGTCATCAAATCAAAGCATCTGATGCAGTGTAACATTTAATTTTTTATTTACTACACACATGTGCAAGAAATAAAAAAAGCCCCATTAACGTTATTAAAGCCCGAAATTTCCCCCATTATTATCTGTCGAAAACGGGCGTTCATCTCGTGACAACCAGTCATTCCCACTCCTGGGCGTATCCCTAACTTCCCGCGGACTAGGATCGCCCAACGACCACACATTGTGCCAACAATACCCTTCCTTTTTATCATAACAACTTTCCGCTAAGTTGGTCAACGAGGTTTTTCAACTTCCAAACTGCTTTCGATCTGTTTGATTTGAAATTCAGTTTGATCATGAAGAGCTGGGGTGAGGTGGATAGTTGTGGATCCAGTTGTGAGGATTAGGTTTCGAATTCGAAGGCAGTTTTAAGTCAGGATGATAGTAAGGATTAAAATGTGTTATGAACATAGTTGTACCTAAATTTTTGTATTGTTATATTAATTTATTGTTCTATTTTGTGATGTTTTGTAAAGAGGTATGACTTGTGTAAGAGTACATCACTACATAGTATAAAGCAAAGAAGCTTCTCGCGCTGTCTGTCTGTATGTATGTATGCTTAAATGATAAAACTACGCGACGGATTTTGATGTTTTTTTAATAGAAAGAGGGATTCAAGTGGAAGGTTTCTAGATATACCCGAAGCGAAAAGATGGCTACTCTAGTCTACTCTACTCTCTACTCTCACTAGTATATTATAAGAATTAAGCTTAACTCCTTTATCGTCTACACTAATATTATAAAGAGGAAATATTTGTATTTTTGTATGTTTGTAATGAATAAACTCAAAAACTACTTTACCGATTGCAATAATTTTTACACCATTAGAAAGCTGCATTATTCAGAAGTAACATAGGCTATATTTTATCCCAGTACGGGAAGTAATTCCCTCGACGCGGGTGAAACCGCGTGAAACAGCTAGTAAGTTATAATTGTGACCTATGCAGAATGGCATTAAGTTTGCAATTGGATAAGAGCCAGTCTTGCCCGTGACCACCAGCGCTGGTATTACTGGCTGGCTGGCTCGAAACATCGGGTCTCCAAATATTATGTTTAGAATAACAATACACGCGAGTTTAATCCGTAAAATTATTTCAAATGTGAAGTTGGTATTCGCGCAAATAATAGACAATACTTTGTGAATCATCATCATCATCATCAGCCCATTCCTGTCCACTGCTGGACATAGGCCTCTCCAAATGCAATAAGAGCCATCAAAGAGCCAATATTTGGCATCAATAAAAAATATATCCCTGTTGAAAATATAAGGTATAGAAGACAACACAGAAAAGAAATTTGGAAATATAACCTAAAGAAAATAACACAATTGCTACATCTACGTGTCAAACCAGACCCTATCCCAGTACAACCGTCAGTGCAAATGCACCGATGCAGTTCCAAAGTGCAGCCTAAGCCGGCGCGCGTGCCCACACCTCTGTCTCTGGAACGGTAAACTTTTCTCTTTGCCCTACCACGCTTTGCACTTAGCCTCCCCAACGATGTCAACAGATTTATTTGGAGTTGAGACAATGTGTTTTGGGAGTTTTTGGCGTGACGTTCTTTTTCATTGGATATCTATGGATGTTTATGGGTTTAATTCAATTCGGTAGGGCGCGTAAACTATGAGTGGTCTTTGTAGTTTCTACGTAGGTAAAGGTTCATAGACTCAAGATGAACCTTCTGCAATCTATTCCAATTTTAAAAAGTTACTTCATAAACCAAACAACCCATACCCAAAACCATACCAAACAAATAAAATTCAATGCCTTGTGCAACGCACTTGTAACGTCGGGTAGTAAGGAAAGCTCCTATCTATGTATATTTATCTGTGAAGACCCACATTTAATATTACCATATCATAAATAACATATATTTGACCGTATTCGACTGATGAACTTGACCTACTTTGTTCAAGGAGTAGAGACACGTAAGCACCTCTATTCAGGCAAGATCTTGTCTGTAACTTACACGGGCTAACATCAAGAGCCACCGTTACCTGGCCGTCTTTAATTAAAAGTTCAAACGTACCAGTTACAGCGTCAAACCCTCACTCCTCTGTCAGTCAGCTCTAACGAGGCAACTTGCCCAATTTGGAACGTGCCGTAACTACCATTCAACTAATGCCGTACAACTATGCCGGGTTGCGTAACCGGCAATAATTTGTTATGGTAACCCCGGGTGGAACTTTTGTTTTATTAGACCATGGGATCGGTACAAATTGTTGCATAATTTGCGGCTGGCAACACTTGTGACGTCCCGTATGGAGATTGCGTATTTCGTCTCTATGGATTTGTTACAAAAAGATGGCAACTATATTTCATGCCAAGCATTTTGTAAACTGCCGCTACTCTTCTTTATGTGAATGTATTGCCATCTATTTTTCACATAATGGAAAAACATTAAATAGGTAAGTAAGTAAGAAGCAATAAAGTATTGAGTATTGAGTATTGAGTATAGAATATTTATTACTTCTTGTGTTTGAATAACACAATTATACATACATACATACATACATACATACAATCACGCCTTTTTCCCAGAGGGGTAGGCAGAGATCACTTCCAGCGATCCACTTTTCACCTCTGTGGGAAACGTGACGTGACGGATTGTGGACCACGTCGCCGCCATTCTGCCTTGTGCATTGTTTTAACAAGGTCATTGCGTTCCCACGAGTAGCCAGGATATATGACGAGGGAAGGAAAAGGGGAGGAAGGATACTATCGCCTCGGATGATTTGGACTGAGTCGATTATATTATCTTCTACTCATTGTGATTCAAAATGTCTACCATACGATAAGAAGAAGAAGAAGAAGAAAATGTCTATAAAGCAGCTTGGTTAGTAAATTCAACCCAAAAATCACATCCTTTACGATTTCCGTGCAACATTCAATTATTTTTATCGGGGGCAATTTCTTGACTCTTATTGCGGTAATATATTTTATAATTTGCTCGCACCAATCCCTCACGCAACATTACAGGAACGCAACAAGCTATATACCTCACGTACACAGCAATAAACATGGCTATACCTAGGGTTGCCTCGTCAATAGACCTAACAATCTGACTAACTTGTTAGTTGGGTCGTACATTTTAGCTAAATGTTGGGACACCCAAACCTAAAAAAATCAAACAAAAAAAAAATTAAAACCTACAAAAACTGGTAAATGTATGTATCAGGGATTTTCTGGATTTTTTGGCCTCATTGGCTTTTTGGCGAGTTTCCGATATTTCGACGCTATTGCAAGTAACACTGGTCAACTGATTCTAATGTGTGCCTCACAAACGCCGGACAAACCAAACACTAATTACTTTGACCGGACACCAAATCAAAATGCCTAACTGAGTCCGTCTCTATCCGGACTCGTGCCAACCCTACTCGCGTAACACTCGCAAAGCCGAAGAATAACGACAGAGAAAATTACAATTGTTATATTCCGTTACAATACAACGCATAATTAAAGACATAAATTAAAGTCGCCGCTTACAACGTTCCCACCCCGACGACAAATCTTTCGTACCGTTAAAAGCGTGTGCCTATCGTTGGCGCTATAAATCCACGGAAATGTTAACGATGATCGTTAAAATGTGTATAATCGTTATTGGATGGCGGACACTTAGCCTCTTGCCTCATTAGATAAAATGCATTAGGGGACAATATATCAAGACGTATAAATTTTATTAACAACTGGCGGCGTTACGCTAATTATGTATGTTAAGTGAAGAACGTATAACAAATTATTCCTTGTAAATCAATTAGAAACAGATATCGTAAAATTGAAATTAAATATTTATTGTTACAGTTACGTTGATACCAATTCGTAGTAGTACATAGTACATAAAAACTTTGAGTTAGTCACATAGTGTGCAATACACTTCAAGTATTCTACTATCCGTCCATGAAAGTACACAAAAGGACAATAACAAAACGTAAATGTGTTGCAATATTTGTAGCGCCACAAAATGGGAAATCTAAAAGACAATTCAGAGCAATATCGTGTGTAAGCAACAGCGGAAAATTTCGCGGAGTCGCGAACGTCTGTGTCGCAAAGACCAAGAAATTAAAGAGAAAATTTAAAGGAGCAACGTTTGAATGCTATTTCGGTGTGAACTCGGTCCGTGTCTGTTTAATATTGTATGAAATGCACTTGCGAGTGCCGGTGTCGGCCGACACTCAACACTGAGCTCTCTGACACAAGAGAGCCGCCAAAGCTCCGCCAACAGAAATAAAAGCATTGGAAAAATTACTTGTACGAGATTCCGTCGGGCTTCTTACGCAGTTTAATTTTTACGATTCTTTGAAGTTCAGTTGTTTTTTTATGGATTGTTGGCAAATACTGTTCTCTTTGGGATAAAGTATGAGTACCTATATTTTATCATCAAAGTGTGTTTCGATGATAAAATGAGCTTAAGATGAGCTTTGATGAGCCAGGTTAATGTGTATTCATACTTTTTTATCGTTATTAACCTTTACAGTAAACCAATGAAAATACGAACTGATCATAGTGATCATTATCATCGATGTATAATAAAAAAAAAATTAGGAATCACAGAAGTAATAATTTAATTGATTTAAATAACCTACTTCAATTCCATTAACCGCCTAAAAACCAATAATGTCAATTTAAATTCAACATAAAAGGTATTTGTCTGCATGTGGGTGGCAAAGACCGCCATAAGTTAACGGATACGAAAACTGGGTCAGTTCAAAGTTGTCTCCAAGAATCTTTGTCAAATATTACTTATATTAGTAGGTAGTAGGTCGCTCTGCCAATTGGCAATAGTACCTTGGTCTCCAAATGCTTTATTATAACACAACTTTTTCTCAAAACTTAGTTTATTTCAGTAAACCATAATTACAACGAAACATTTACCTATCAAAATACGTACCTTCTTTATTTATTTGCTTCATACATATTTGCATGCATGTTTTATAAGTAATACTTGTTTTGCAGTTTGTGTGAAAATGCGAAAAAGGTGGGTGTAATAATAAAGTATTTAGTACAGGATCCGTGGTGTATTTTTTCACTTGATTACTATCAAGCTAATTTTCCGTGAGTAGCTTCATTTTGATAAGACGCCCAAAAATTCCTGTGCGAAAATTTCTGATTGTGGTAGCTAACAGAGGTAGCAATGATTAAATATTTAGGACCGTAGGACCGGGACAAAGTACCACGGAATTTGTAGGACAATATGACCGTTACATTATATAAATATTAACTAAGTAAAATAATAAAAATCAGCTGGTTAGTAATCATTTTTGGTGATCTCGTTATCGATACAAGTTGGAGGGGAGGAGATCACCAAAAATGATTACTAACCAGCTGATTTTTATTATTTTACTTAGTTAATATTTATATAATGTAACGGTCATATTGTCCTACAAATTCCGTGGTACTTTGTCCCGGTCCTACGGTCCTAAATATTTAATCATTGATACCTCTGTTAGCTACCACAATCAAAAATTTTCGCACAGGAATTTTTTGGGCGTCTTATCAAAATGAAGCTACTCACGGAAAATTAGCGATGATAGTAATCAAGTGAAAAAATACACCACGGATCCTGTACTAATTGGGAGACCCAGATACAAACTTGTGCCAATTGGCAAAGCACCTACAGCGCCCACGATTTTCCAACAGGAAAAGACATCAATAACTTATGCAACATTGCAATAAACTCCGAATTTATTATGAAAGAGTCACGCCAAATACTGGAACGATTATGAAAGATTTTACTTTTACTACAACGATCAATGAAAGAAAATTAGGATTATTATTTAAAAACTAACAATTTAAACGAAAATTAATCGTTAGTGCAGTTCGCTCGCGAAGTCAGCCAAGTGCGCAGGACATATTATAGTGCACTAGTGTGCGCGTAAACACAAGTGCACTCTCTGTTCCCTTACTCTCATAGTTCGGTCAGACTGCAATCCGACATGACCGGGTGCAGGACCACCGACTTAACGTGCTGTCCGAATCACGGGCGTGCAACCGTCAATCTCCTAACTCCGGGCTGAGTAATTTCCTTACTAAAGAACTCAGACAAATTTTTTGCCCGACCCCGAACTCGAACCGGGGACCTCTTGGTCCTTACGTACCGCTTGCTACCAATTGACCAACGAAGCATATGCGTTCGTAAAGAACCGTACTGTATAACATACAATCATAGCCGGTTGCATAGTACGTCAATACTCTCCCATTTACCCCCTAACAAAACTTCCACAAATGTTGGATCATTCGTAATTTGCCTTTGCATTCACAAGTCATCACTCATAACACATCATTTGTCAATGTCCCGATCTCACCCCGGTAGCTGACCTACATGCAAGCAGAGTGGTTTCAGTTTATACCCACAAGCGGTTTAATATCTATAATTATAATGAATTTGGTGGTTATCTTGATGTAGTTATATGCGTCAAAGTAGGTACAATCGATGTAGAATTGACACAGTGAAAACAAAGTCTTAATTCAGCTGTATATTATTGAGATCAGCAAATTGTTATATAAATGCTTATTACAGGGGCACCCTATTTATAGTAAAAATAGCTGTGCCCGCGACTTCGTTCGCGTGAACTACAGGATGTTGAATATTTTTTACCTAAAAGTAATCGTATAAATAAAAGTAATAAAAGTCCCGTCAAAATCTTTTTCTGCCATTCAAGAAGTTAGTCAACCGGAAGAAACATTTAAAACAAAATCATTTTGGTTTATATCATCATCAATCGTTTACCGTGTAATAAATAAGTATATTACACAACATCACATTAACTGTTCTGATCCCGTGGTACGAAGCTTTAGAACTTGTTTTAATCAGAACAGTGGTATTCACTAAAATATTTAAATAGCATAACCAGACTCGGGACAAACAACGATATTCACCTCAGAAATATTTGTGCTGAGTGGGAATAGAACCCACGACTCATTATGTGGTCTGTGAATTGGGATAAAAAGGCCAAGTGCACGACGGACTCGCACAGCGCGATTTCTTTTTAGAATTCGCTGTGTTATAGGACGTTACTTTATTCTAAATTTTGAGATTCTGAGTTCTTCGCAGATTGTGGTTCCCTTTGCGAGTGTCAAAAATTGGCAGCATAAATGGCTGTTTCTTTTGATTGTGTTGGCTCAGCTAAAGGGACAGTAGACGTAGTAGTAGTGAGTATTTTATGTAACTTTCAGTTTGATATTTCCTCCTTGACGCTTGTTTATTCTTTTCGACGTACGAAATCCTAAAATCTAAGTTTATAGTGAACAGCTTCCTTACATTGAATAGATCATCTTCAAGTCATCCTAATTGTTCATCGATCAAAGTGAAATATAGGACGACCTATTCCGAAGCCAGGTAGCAGTCTTTATGGTTGGAGAGGAAAAAAGCGTCGATGGCCGAGTGGTTTAGGTCGTTACTTGCTATGCAAGAGGTCGCCAGTTCAAACACCGCCACGTACCACCGTGTTTTTCAAATATTAAATTCATATTATGTACGATTATTCGACGCTTTAACGGTGAAGGATAACATCGTGAGGAAACCTGCACACCTACGAAGACATTCTAAGGTTGTGTAGTCTACCAACCCACACTTGGCCAGCATGGTTGACTTAGGCCTTATCTCCCCAGTTTAGGGTAGTCCCGTGCCCCAGCAGTGGGGACGTATATGAGCTCATAATGATGATCATGATAGTTGGATATACTGTGTGCTTGAATCATGTTCTTTTCTTAATCCCCGGCAAACCCCTCATTTTTTCCTTTCAAATGTAATGCTTTACCGAATAAAATATGCTGATGCTACACTTTTATATAGATTTTCATGTTATGTTTAGAAATCGATATTGAAATCGATTTTAATTTGATTGATTTAATAATATCTTGGTGGTACATACAATATCAGTATTTATCGTATTGTGATCATTAATCCTTTTTTCTGATATCCAACCCTTGAGGATTATATCATTCTATTTTTTGACAACCAACCTTCTTCAATTCGGTAATTATGGAAATTTTAATGCTTTCGTAAATATTGACAGCATAACAATATGTCAAGTAGATCACAATATTTTGTTGAATTAAAAATAGAAGAAAGGTAACAATTCGAATATTGTCGATACATGTTGTCGATTCAGAACCCTTCTGGTAATTTACGTAATTTAATGGCACTCGAAATTTATCAATTCCAAAAGACAAACTTCACATTTTTGACGAATGGTATACCTACAATTACAAAATCCCATAATATAATATCGAAGTAATACGTAGAGCACAGTGCCATCTTTTGAACTACCAAAAAACTTAACACGTACCTACTCATGTTATATCAAACTTGACAGCATTTATGGCATGCTGTACAAAACACGATGCCATCTATGGGTCATTTTATGAACAATCATGCCTCAACTTTAACGGTACAATTTTATACGAATTAAAAATACCTACTGAAAATAACGGTTTCATCTTGAAGTTTTTTTTTAAATTCACCTGCATCGCATGGTTTCATGATTTTCACAAAAAAAAAAGAGAAGCCTAAAATTTTCTTAAAAATGTTGTAGGTACTACGAAGATTTGAACTTACGACACTGATTGCTTGACGATGAACCATACTTTCCATAGCAATAGGCCATACAGTCCGATACATTTCACGCGAAAATATCTAATCACTTGATCGCTGACAACGCGACCATTTCGTAAAAGAAGTGGTCCTTATTACCCTAAACAGAAGGTTCATCTTGGTGGATACTTTGTCTACTACAAACAGACAGACAGACAAAATTTTTTTATTAGTATTTTTGGTATTGGTATCTGATATACATTCATACCTATTTAGTAAAAACACAAATTTAAACATTACAAACAGACACTTCAATTTTATTTATCTGTATAGATAAGTCATCCGTTGATTAACAAAACGAAACAAGAATGATTATAAAAAAAATGTTACTTTAAAAATTGTGGGTATTTAAATTCGTTTAATTAAGAAAATACTAGTGCTTTACACACGCTTCTGACGAAATCAAAAAGAAAATACTGCGTTGGGTGAAAAGTTGTGTTTGATTTGATTGTCCTAATACTCTGTAAAATAGTACAAGCCGTCTATGTGGACTAGCAGGATCCCCACACGTTTAACAAAGCTTAGAATTCGAGAACTATTCTTTCCCCTTCTTAACCTAGAAATTGACAGTGATAGAGCATTGATTTTCCGAATCCGAACGTCAAGACGTGAATAGGGCCGTGGGTAACCAAAACAAGATTGATGACGCAAAACTTAACAAACTTTAAAAGTTGGTGTCAGAGACGATGGCTGTTTAAAAATACCACTAAAGCACCGTGAACAAAATTATTCAAAGATAAAACCAAAAACTGTGAAGACCAGAACGGCAGCTGCTCCCTGAGGGATCTGCGAAAGTAATAAAACTACTACTAGCGATCCGCGGTACGGCCCACAGCGAAACTTCTACCGCATTCGCAGTCTCATGCAAAACTGTGAGTACTTAGTATCGAGTCTCAGATGGACTATAAAAGTTCTATTTTTCTGTTTAAAGGCTATTTTTTCTAGCCAACAACGGCTTCATCGCAGAATGCCCCTTTCGCTAAATGTCCTCTAGTCGCAAAATGTCTCGTTTGCACAAGTCCCTTACGATTTCCTTAAGGGACATTCTGCACGGAAGACAGATCAAATACTCTTTAGTGTCAGTATAGGAATAAAGGAAATACTTCATGCGTGTGAAGAATAAACACTACGAAAAACTGGACTTCAGAACTTACCCAAATCATTTCTTCAGGCGTAGCTTTTATGTGCAAATACCTATCGCAGGATGCCTTATATTGAATATTTTAACTATCCTATATTATGTAAATAGGAGTTTTTCGTCGCTTAGTATTCAGAGTAGAGACAAATGGGCGGCGTCAAGGCGCTCTAACATCCATTTATCATGGCTCTGCAGAATCTATAGGATAGGAGGTTATCCGGAGTGGCACGGTCATGATATAGTGCAGATGTAATCAGTGAGGACCGGTTGCTATGGAAACAAAGTTTTAATGTGAGCTGAGAGACTCAGAGGCACTTTTTGGCAACGTCAGTTACGATGTAATCTTGTGTGATAAGCTTTTAAATTAGCATGAAAATGGAGAATGCTAAAAGTATTCACACTTTAAACATTTTGGGTTTACGCGCCCAGTTATAAACTAAGTAAAGTTATACTTTAAATACAGGACTTTATGGATAGAAATTATGAATCTTAAAGCATGAATGGAAAAGTTTTCACTCCAGTCAAATGCGGATTGTTTATAGAAAATTCAGTAATTGCTCTACATTGACACGGATATTATCATTTCGTACTACAAGCACAATCATACATTTTTTCAAGGATTTGTTTATGTATGTCATGTATGGTCTTGTATTAGATACCTTCGCTCCCACAACATCTTCTTGATGGACTTGTTTATGAATGTATGATGAGTGGCCTTCTACAAGGTATCCATTTAAAGTTACGACAAAATGACAATACGCTTACGTCACCCGCAAAGGCTCATAGTCACAATTCCACAGTTCAGAATTCGGCGAGGAAGCTTATTATGACAAGACGGTCCTCAAACTCCATCGGAACGAGCTCAAAGCGATGCGGCTTTAACCGGAGGAGTCCTTGAGGGTCGGAGACAGAATAAAACGACGCCCGGCCGTAATGTGCCTTTGAATCTCAGCTGTAAGTAAAAAGTGTGAGGAGTGGCGAGCGAAGTACGGGTGAGAGCGGTGAGGGCCGCCGAACTGTGGGTTAGGGCTGTTGGCTGGTTTTATTTAGAGGTGACGCAGTGATTTTTTGAGACTTAACTCTACAATATAAATTTAATAATTTTAAAAAATCACGTTTTTTGGCTACGCATAGCATTAAAACAACAAATACAAAATAAAATAATAGTCTTTATGGGTCTACACGCGATATTAGGAGTAGTAAATACTTAGCTACTTACGGCCCGACGTTTCCACTGGGTTACACCAATCATAGTCGCAAGCGAACTGGCAGTAAGTAGCTAAGTATTTGTTACTCCTAATATCGCGTGTAGACCCATAAAGACTAATATTTAGTGTGATGGAACGCGAAAACTTAAAATCATAAATAAAGAATTAACTCTACATGAGTTGTAGCGCGATGCGCCGGCGCAACGGGTTCGCTTAAATATGCGTCAACGTGGCGCATTTTTCTTGTACCTACTCAGCTTCAACTTGTAATAGTTGGCGTCACTAACTCCATCGTTTTGGCTATCAATGGTGCTACGGGATCCCGGGTTGACGTACAGGTTTCACTTAACTATAGTCGTGTTCTTCTTCTTTTCAAGTCGATGGCAAAATCAAACATTCATAGTCCTGTTCATATATGATTAACAAAAATGTCACGTCAAATACACTACATGTTATACGTATGTCAAAGTAAAATACCCTCAAACGTACCAATTGTTAAGTGTATATAGTGAATTAGAACGTTAAGGGCTGTACACAACATTGTATACACGTAGTTAGAGGTCGTTACAAACTGTTGTACGTCAAATGTTTGAAACTCTGGCCTCTCGCGACGCATGTGAACATTACTCAATGTTGTATTTCATCCCGAAACTGTTTGTATAATATAGTAATTCTGCATTACTAAGTGCTTCGTGTATTTTAGGTACTTGCTTCAAATGTTATGCGACTTCAGTTTAAAATTATATGAAAGAATATAGCCTAGACGCAAAACTACTTTAATTAAACATTATACTTCAAAAAAGTTTTAGAGGAATCCTAGAGCAAATTCCTAGAAAAGATTGTCCTAAGAAAGTAAAGATTTAACAAAATATACCCTTTTTTATTAAAAAAACATTCATATTAAAAAAATATTTTGCCACACGAAATTATCTAACCTTTTCTCCACTTAAATGTAACATTCACATCTTAAGACATGATTACATTAGCCCGACGCTCGACCAAATTAAAATTTCGCTAACAAACTAGAAATTAAATCAAGTCCCCAATTAATTTGAATTCTGGCAACCCTGGCATTTGCCGGGGTTCGGACGAGAGTCCGCTGCACGAGTGTCTCCATACATTTGCATAAAAAGTTAAGATGAAGCGAGATTTTGACGTGTCTTTTGGAAAGTTGGGAACGGATAGTTTTACAGGCGAAAGATTTTTAAATGTTTTCAGTGCTAAGATAAAGCTTATTCGGGGATTGATGGAGGTGTTTAACATTTTATTGTTAATAAGCAGCGTCAAAATATTATTTCCTATCTCAACTGGCAAAATTACTCATCCTGTTGTAAAATTGTATGTCTACTCTAAGCTTTAAATTGAGATAAAAACTATTCAGTTGTGTTCATAAATAATCTAAACTAATATATTAAAGTTGAAGAGTTAGTTTGTTTATTTGTTTAAGCGATGATTTAATTTTGTGTTGGATAGACTATTTATCGAGGAAGGCTTTAGGCTATATAACATCAGGCTGCGACCAATAGGTGCAAAGAAACAATATGTAAAAAACCGGCCAAGTGCGAGTCGGGCTCGCGCACAAAGGGTTCCGTAGCAGCAAATATAATAAAAATCAACCTATCTCAAAAACTATAAGAGATACTTTGATCAAACCAAAAATCGTTGAAAGAGTTAATTAGCATGCATCACCTCTATTTTTTTAGAATTTTATACTCCGTAGTTATAAAAATAGAGGGGGGGGGACATACTTTTACGACTTTGAGAGCTGATATCTCAAAAACCGTTCACTTTAAGAAAAATGTTTTTAGAAAACTTTATATCATTTTAAAAGACCTTTCCATTGATACCCCACACGGGTATGTACATCGAAAAAAAAAATTTCATCCCTCAGTTACATGTATGGGGGCCCCACCCCAATTCTTTTTACTATTTAGTGTCATATTTTTGTAGCGGTTCATACAACACATATTCCCATCAAATTTCATCACTGTAGTACTTATAGTTTCCGAGTAAATCGGCTGTGACAGACGGACAGACGGACAGACGGACAGACGGACAGACGGACAGACGGACATGACGAAACTATAAGGGTTCCGTTTTTGCCATTTTGGCTACGGAACCCTAAAAACGGGGGGAAATGCGAACGTAGCCACTGGCATAGCTAGTATAAAATAAGGAGTATAATATAAGGAGTATAATATAAGGATTATACTGTAATAATAAATAAGTAATCCTTTACTTAATCGCACATAGTTACAAATGATGGTTATGTACTATTTCACTTACGAAATTAATAAAACCTAGTAATTATATTGAAACCAAATAAATATTTCAAGAACCCATTAATCTACATCATCACAATTACGCTATAGCCACCAATAAAAAGGCGACCTCGGAATCAATTTGTAAGCAAAACACTCAAATAATTTAACTTACCCGACCATACTTCACCGGTGGGCTAGTCGATAAATTAATTTGATCGTCCCATAAATCTAGTGCTAGCCCGGTTCATTATTAACTTTTATAGGTTAATAACTATATAGCATAGTAATAAATATTACTTAAAGCCGGCTCTTAAACGCGGATTTGGTTGGGATCGTGAAAGACTATTTGTAATTTTAGGTTTAGGTCTAAGACTTTTAATTAATCGTTCCTTTTAAGACAACGCAGTAAGCTGGCAACAACATTTTACCAACAAATCATGATCTTACATTTCAAAAAAGAAAAAAAAAGATTTTTATTATTCTTTACCTAATCGTCACTTTTTATTAGGTACATTTAAATGAATAACGTCAACAAGCCACTCTTCGTATGAGTTAACAAATGTTAACACGTTACAGTTACACAACCTTTAATATCTTGTAAAGTCCTGAAGTCCTGAAGCGCTGAAACTTTTGTAAAAGTTCACAAAGGCCTATTATTGATTTCACATCAATGGGAGACTGTGTTTGTCACGCACAAGTTCGCATCTACCGAAGTACGGAACCAAGTTCTGTCGGCTGAAGTAAGTTTGTGAACGACGAGAGGATGAGTTTGTCTGTGTGTGACACAAGTATGTGTGTACAATGTGTGAGTGTGTGTGTGTATTAATTCTATTAAGCATGTGGGATTACGCAGGTTTGCGGTTACTCGAGAACTTTGTCGTCTGTAGATTGAACAATATTGAATAATTAGGTGAAACAGAGACGGCACTGGAGGGTTAGAACAGACATGTTAGCAGAAGATTTATGCGTTTAATAACTACACAAACTTTTAGCTACCTCACATTTAATAGAACAAGTACCTACTAAAATTTTTGTTACGTCACATTGATTTGCATAAAATTGTGTACTATCTTTTGTTTTTGTATAAAATTGTAATTACAGCATGTCCTGAATACAGTCTTGATACAAATCGGCCTAAGATAAATACTTAAACCAGGAGTATTTCGCGACATAATCCCGCCCGATAAAACAGAATAGCTTTACCAAACACGATTTTAAATCGCCGCCCGCCCCCGCCCCCTCGGGACATCTCCGAGCCAAGAAATCCAATTGTTACCCAGACTCCAGATTAACACTCCTGAGATCGGCGCACTCATAAATAAGTTCAGATTTCTTAGGAAAATTTATTTGGCAGTGAAATGAAGAGCTTTTATGTGAGAAATTAGGTTGGGGGGGATTTTTCTGCGGGCCAAATTCCGTTTTACGGGCGGGCAATTTGGTGCACAAATTAATGTTATTTGGGTAACAAATATGAATTTCGTTGTATTATTTTGGGGTAAAAACGTTTTGCAGTATATTAGGACTTAATTCAGTGTAAATGAATGTCTGGCTTCGGGCTGAGTCATAGGAACAGTTAAATATATAAAGAAAAAGAGCACTAGACTATTGACAAAAATAAGAAAACCGAGTTTAAACGGAACAGTCGGAAAAAAATACTAAAACGAACGAGGTTAGCTTTAGTAATACACAAAATCAGGGATATAAAAAAGAGAAATAGAATTTCTGGTAGAACTGTAGCTATTGGTGGAGATTCTTAGTGGAGTACTTTCATTCGAAAATATCCGTAAATATGAAAATAGTATTCAACGTTGAGCTAAAACATTTATCAAAGTTTAAACTCCTCAAAATTTAGTTACACAAAACGACGACAAGGCAAGCTTAAAAATAAACGAGGCAAGGTATCCGAAATTATGAACGGTCCCATAGAATCCAATTAGGTTAACTGGGACCGTTTCAGGAGAGACGTGATTAAAATAACAAAAGATCAATTACTGTTAGTTTTATATTGGGTTGTTTACTAGGGCTTTTTGAAAACCCTGCAAAATGCCAATCGATTCATAATGTGTTTTTTTCGGTACATTTTAGGGAATCTGATTTGTGTACGAGAACTACAATAGTTGATAAAAATGTAGAGATAATGATGCTAGGTCAGCGTGAGAGACAGAAAAAGTGACATAAAAAAGCTACATTCAGTCGAATTGATAACCTTCTTCTTTATAAAGTTGGTTAAATAGAAAGAAGACTTTCAACTAGTCTCTAGAAAAAGGCTTAGTTCGTAACAGGAATACATATTTTATAATATAGGTATATTACTACATCATGCGAAATCCATCCATCCATTTGGAGAGGCCTATGTCCAGCAGTGGACAAGTATGGGCTGATGGTGATGATGATGATGATGATGCGAAATCCATGAAACTCACTACCACAGTGTTTGACTGGTCAGTCAAAAACTGGCATGACAGATTTGTCATCCTGTAAAATAATCATAATTAAAATAAACAAACAACTTAAATCCCACTCCATATAAACAAGTGCGAAGTTGTGAGCCAATGGGAGAGAGTGCAGCGCCAATTAATCATCCGGACATTTGATTAAGGGTTGCGGGAAAAAAGGACCCGACGGTTTATTAATCATGGACAGGAATATTCTCGTGGAAATTTTCAACCGTTTTGCTGAATTAGTTTGATGCTGAAAACTTAGGTTCGATGAGTTCCTAGTTTAAAAATATATCGGTACTTTGCAATTGAATTGAATTTAAAAAATAAATAATTTGCAATGTATCAATATTCTTTGAGTAGCTTAAACGATCTCTAATCATATTTCAAGCTATACGGCTATCCTTCTAATAAGTTATTACTTATGAAAAGTCGGCCGAATACGAAGGTTAGACACTCATCTCGGTTCTCAATACTTATGCAATTATGCATTCCTTTTGTCACAACTTTACACAGCAAAAATTAAGGCAAAAAATACAGAATATGTACGAGTATGTATAACATAATATTCTTGCTACCTAAACTTATATTTTGTTAACTTGTTCTATATCAGGTATCAATCTTCATATATTAATGATGAGCCCACAGTGTTTTATCTATGTGTATGTATGTAGTATGTACTCGCATATACAACGAACTAATCTATTTCCTTAACTTTTATCTTGCAGCTATTTCCTTTTAAAAGTTTAGGTCTTAAATCAGTTTGAAATAAACAAACGAAAGGAAGCAACATTCGCAATCTTGTTAGCCGACCTTTCCATTCCATCTGCCAACAGTTAATGGCTTTAATATTGTTAAATAAGGCTAAAAATTAACAGCTGTGTGTTTTAGACGGGCAGGATTAAAGGCGACAATATTTCACCGATAGCCGAGTCGCTAGCGAAAACAACAGGCTATTATAGAAGCTATTGTAACTGAATAAGGTTTGTAATTATCTGGCGTTCTAGGCCGCATTATTGCTGGCTGATTGGATACGAAGGAAGCGGATTTTATTATATCAGGAGGGGCTCTTCGGCTGGCTTAGTATAATTAAAATGGCTTCAAAATAGCATTATGACTGCGAACTGAGACGTGAAGATGACGACTGTCTGCGCGTGAATTCATTACGAAGCGTGTTTTTGAACAGTTCAATGAAATTTAGTACTCAAATTTTAAGATCTTCTTTAATAGTATGTTTCTTATTCAGCAATAACCTATTTTTGGTGTAAGAGTTAATTGAACTGCATTAGAATATGATTTAAACGCGACCCGGAACATAATTGCTTCACCAGACCTTTCAGGTTTCTCAGTACTTATTAGAAAGTAAATAATACGTATTAAAATAAACAATACTTATATGTGCTGAGTTTCTTACGTGTCAGGGGATTTCCTCTGTGGACTTCCGGTTGGCTGAGCTTTCGCGCGCCTTCGTTAAAGTGTTATAAATATTCCGTCCTTCACGGCCTCGTGTGAAGATATTCGAGGTCGAAAGAGGCTAAACGATATTTATAAAAAGCTCCTAAGAACTTATTTTGAACATAGATTTTTGAAGCTTGTTTTCATAATAACTTTAGTAAAGAAATCATTGCATGACAAATATTTTTTTGGGTAACCTATTTGCAATTGTTGAATTAAATAAAAAACATTAAAGGAACTATTTTAAATGTAACGTATTTACTGTGTTTCAAAAAAGGATACAAGACAGTAATCTATAACAAAATCATTTCAAATCATTAATTTTTTACTAATAATCAAGTATGAAATTGAAATCTAAAGCTTCGAACTCTAAATAAATAATTATTGAAGCACTATAATATGGCCTTTAAAATTATTAGTAGCCTAACTCGACTGAAAGTCACCCCCAAAAGAAGAGCCAGTCTAAAAATAAACCCCAAGTGTTACCTACACTGTTTGAAAAGTCATTGTTTACATTATAACTCATCAATTCAAGTTAAAAAAAAACTTTGACTGCGAATAATCGATGTATCGATTGCGAGCGTGGGTGGGTTCTCGATGATTAATATCGATAAGCTGACCATGACATCTACTCTGTGCCACACTTGTGCGTACCAGCGGTATCGATTGAAGTGCGCGCGCAGCCGCCCCCCTCCCTACCTGTACTTTTATGGAGGGGGTGAAAAAGGAACAGGGGTGTAGCTCCAATTCGAATCGAACCTTTTTATGGGCGCTAGAATCCCTAAGGTTAATACTGCCATGTGTCAGCTACTGTAAACGTTTCACTTTATTTACATTTGAACGATTACGCGTTCATCCCTCTTAAATTTGCCGCGCGAGTTTCGAAGACATTGTTGCTGATTAGTTGTCTTGGAACTTTTGTCTGCTAGGTAATAAGTTAACATCATCATCATCAGCCCATATACGATATACCCCACTACTGAGTCACGGGCCTACCATAAACTAAGGCGATAAGGCCTTAATAAGTTAACGATCGTAATTAAAACCATAACTGATTTAACTGCACAATATTATACGAATAACATGTCTTATATTTACATGTAGGTATGTATGTAGTAGGTACTTTAAGAGATATGAAGTAAAAAGCTAAAGAGTTTGTTTGTTTGTTTGAACGGGCTAATCTCATGAACTACTGGTTCGAAATTGAAATCATATTTTTGTATTGGATAGACATATTACTTACTTTCGAGGATAGTTTTAGGCTATATAACATCACACTGCGACTAATACGAACAGAGGAACATTGGATTATGTGTAAAAAACGGGGAGCAACACGAATAAAGTGCCGTCAGAGCTAGTAAAGTTACAAAACTTAACATTCTTGATGTTTAAAAGTTACAATATTTAACTATTTAGGACAACATTGATGAGTAAAAGCTCATATTTATATCAGATAAACCGTATAAAGCTTAAAAAAACGGTAAATTATTTTTTTAAAATCATAACCTATGCAAATCTAAACAGTGACCCGATTCTGCGAAACTTTGTAAATACAAAAAAGCTCACTTTTAATTTTCAAACGCTGGGCTATTGAAAAAGTTATGCATATAAATTAACCTTTTAAAATGCATCAAAAGCTTAGTTAGTACGACTGTATTTTGTAAAAGCTAGGAAATATAGTAAACTTTTAATTAAACGCCTTTGAATCGTGCTCGTTTTATTTTGTGTATGTTCCTGAGTAGGGGTAGTATCTTACTGCTACTAACATTTGACTAGACCGAACGGCCTTGATAAATTCATTCACTCTGCGATAAAATGTCCAACTTCCGTTAACGCTGACAAACAAATAAAAAGAACGATGAGACAAAGGAAATACAAAACAATTAACTGACCATTCGCGGTGATTATGAAGGAAATGAGATCATCTGTAGTACCTACGTCCATTTTTGGAAATGTGAAAATAGAACTAACTCGATAAAATATTGAGACATAGTAAATATCCCGAACATTTTCAGATTTTTAATGTGTGAAGTGTAACCATGACCGTTTAAACTTATACCTATTTAGAACTAACAGATCTGATTTGACAAAATTATAATATTTTACTATTTTCAATTATCATCATCAGCCCATATATTTCCAAACTGCTGGGGCACGGGCCTCCCTTAACAGTCAACCACGCTGCCAAGTGCGGGTTGGTCGACTACACAACTTTAGAATTTCTTCGTAGGTATGCAGGTTTCCCCACGATATTTTCCTTCACCGTTACAGCGTCGAATAATCGTACATTATGCGTTTCAAATATGAAAACACAGTGGTACGTGGCGGGGTTTGAACTGGGGACCTCTCCAATCGCAAGCGGCGACTTTTAACACTCGGCCATCGACGCTTTTACTATAAATTTATCAAAGAGACTACCGACTCAAAATAATTAGTAATTACTCAATAAACTCGCTTTAAATATGATTTTAAACAACATCTAGTTAAGGCCAATTGTAGTAGTAAACGGTACTCAAAGGCCTTCCAGTAATTAAAATTACCTTCAGTCCTTCTTGGATTCATTATTTGTTATATTTTGACTCGTGTATTGTTCAAGTATTGTAATAACAAGTATTTGTTTATTATTTTAATAGTACAGCTAAAATAATGTACTTTATTTTTGTTTTAATGTTTGAAGTGGTTTTAGTGTCGGTTTAATGCAAATTATTGTATTTTTTAGTAAAATTTCAACACATAGAGTTACAAAATCATTATCTGTTTGACAAATCATTGATATATTCGGTACATTTTGTATGCTGACAAATTGATTTGGTTTGTTTATGTAAGCATAATGCAAAATGCTGAAAACCTTAACTAGGAGCAAGCATATTTTCCGAACATAAAATCGTAAATTCACTTAGCCAGTCCGGTGCTGTATTTCTGAATAGATTGAAAAAGTTAGGAAAGTATAAAAAAAGGCTACTCAGTTATCCCCGCACGGCAGACATGATGAGGTTAGTCTGTTTTCGCGAGAGATCTAGATTAAAACCTAGATTTATTACCTAACAGATGATTAAGTTGTAACTGATACACTAACTGCGAATATATCCATAACATAAATACATTTCGTGCTTTCTTTTAGTAGAGCATATCTAGTCCAAATAATATGTTTTCTATTTAGAAAGTAGCTCGGAATGAATAAATTAATATTAGAACTATTAGACGATAAATTAATATAAGACGAAAGAAATAAATATGGCTATATGTAATGAATTTAATATTGTGTATTGTATTCCATGCCTCCCTATCTACATATATTGTTGTTCTTCCTGAATTCGAAGAAACTTAAGTAGATATGGTGTAGGTATACAAAGTAGGTCACTCGATAGTATTTCTGAGACCTTCTAGTTATTTTAAAATATCCAAGGTTTATTAAGTTTTAAAGTTATTATTTGTTATTATTTTTATATGTTTGTTTTATGTCTATTTGTGTGCATGTGTTATGTATATAAATGTTCTATTATTTTATATTCTAAACTCTTTGTTGAATTACGATATTTAAGAACTAAACAAGCCGGAACTTATTATTTTTAGAAAGTTGTCATTTTGTTACCCATACTATACCTACAAGGATGTATCCTTTTCCAAACCAACCTGTTTTCAGCTCAGCAATGAATAAATCACAAATCCGTAATCCGTCTAAGTAAATATTGTTCCTCTTTAATATCAGATCAATCACCGAGGGTTTGTAGGTTGAAGGTAAAAACGAGCTTTTGATGTGTTCAAATCATATTTGTTCTTGGGTCCTATGCAATATTCGTGGGTGACCTCTCTGCATAAATTTACTGGTATCTACAGTTAAAGTTATCTTTATAATACATACATACAAGGGAAACAAGTATAGGTTAGTTATTAAAGAATTAGGTAGGGATAAACAAGATCGATCGATTTTTCAAATAGTTTTAAATTAGTAACGGTAGGATACTAGGATAATAATATATTTTCCTACGAACCCTGTTTACAGGGACGTATTTGAATCCCAAAGATTGTTCGTTACAGGTCGTCTATTTCAAACGTTTACAAAACGTTTTATTTCCGCCCATGCAGCAATAAAACACCCCAGTGTACTATCAAAACGAATCAACAAACCCATAAAAGCACTTTCGGATATCATAAAATTTAAAAATTACTGGTAAACGGCCGGACATCAAAATCTGTTTCATCACTTTATTGTTGCAAATTGTTCTTAACGACTCAATCGCTTGAAAATGGCATAATATTGTTATGGAAATAAATTATGCATGTATGTATGTGTGTATACGCGTGAAATGTGTCCGAGGCCGGTGGAAGTACGGAAATTGGCAATTTATACCGAAATGAACGACTGAGCTGCGAATGGGTATACCCACTATGAAGTACTGACTCGCTGATTGCAGTTTGATGATGGACTTCCACAGTGAAGATTGTGAATGGATGTTTGCATCTGTCCATCTTTTCAAATACATATTTCATAGTAGGTATAATAGCATTTCGCTAGTGACACCGTTCGTTTGTCGCGCAAAAATATCCCTTGAAGCGAAATCGAATTTTATTATAACAGTTGAACGAAAAATTCAAGAGATTTTTTGTATCAAAATTTATTCACATCAGTTTAGTTTGGAAAGCGCAACAAACATATATACCTACTTACATTATATTAGTAAAGTTTTATGTTATCTAAAATACTGGTCACTACCCGCCTATGTTGGTATAGTTTTACTTATTATATTTAAGACACTAATTTACAGTGTGTGAGTACAGTACTTGCATTTTAGGGGTGAGAGCCATCTGCTCCCCCGCAAGTCCAGTGATAATGACGAGGCTACTCTAAGCAATCATCGTATGTCAGATAGGAATAAAAACACTTGCAAATTAAGGAACAGTTTAACTATGTTTCTTGTTTCAGGTCACACCATTTCAAAAAGCAATTACCTGTGTCATGGCGTATAATAACTGTTATAGTACATAAATGAAGTGAACATTTACTTCGTAGCCCAAATACACATATCAGTTAACACGGCACATTGGCTGTCATCTCTCAACAACAGAAACGCCACTCACAGCAATATATCCCACCTCATCTCCGAAACTGAACGGTAGCTTATTTCCTGCTGATTTAACGAAACTGTGAATTATGGAATGCAGGTTGCAAGCCCCGCGCCGTTTATCGTTGGCTCAATGCACTTTATTAATTGCATTGTTGCATACAAATGAAGTGATACATTCACACTTTACCTGATTGAGTCATTTAGAGTGGTGTAAAAATTTTGATTCATTGGTTCGTTATTTTTTGTACTTTATCGATATTCGCGCACAAATGTTAAAGAAGTAAGTTAGGTACTCTTTTTAATCGAAATCTTTTTTTTAAATCATAGAGAAATGGGAATAAAACCCACGGGTTTTATAACCTGTTCACGCATAAAGTTGATGTTACAATTTTAAAATTAAGATACATTCCTGTATATTACAACACAGAGTGTTTAAATAAGAGGTAGGTATGTTGATTCAAAGTTAAACATTTCACAAACACAATTCGATGTCAAAACAATAAATCTATGTATATTGCCTCTAAAATTCGAATGAATAGCATCAAAGAGCGAATACTGATCATAGAGAGCTTTAATGGAAATTCTAGTTCAATAAAACGTGCTATCACGTATCAAATTGCCCGGGAAATCACAACTAAAGTGCACCATAAATAAAGTAGCGTCGACAAACATGAAAGCTATGTGTACCGTGTATTTAATCAAGCACATACTCGAATACATACATGTTTCAATTCTGATATTGTATGTATGAGTTAATTTGAGGGCATGATTTTTATAGACTCTCAGGATGACCTCACTCCACCTGATGGTAAGCGGTCGTGAGGTCTACATATGAGGTCAACAGGCACAATAGATTGAGCTTGACGACCTCACTCCGAGGGCCTGCTTAGATGCCGTTTCACGCCCCGACTGAAGAGCCTGGGATTAGGAGGGAAAACATGAGCTGGAAGAGCGTTCCATGCCTTAATGGCTCTCATATTTTGACGAAGTTTAACTCTTGAAATCAATTCTTTTTAATACTTTATTGAATAGAACAGGCTTAGCCTAGTGTGAGGACAGGAACAATTGTTTTTATTCTAAAGCTTATTATGATAATAAATACATTATTCTATATGTATATTAAAATATGTAAGTAATATCAAAAAATCGGCTTAATCCAAAGTAGAAATAAGATTTCATTTAGGTACTACGCAAAAAGCTTCTGCCCTTGGACGCAGCACAAAAAAGCTCCGGCAACTTTTTTCTATAATTGCAAGTTTACGCTAACGCTCTACCAGGCAAGGTCACGAAGATGGTTGCGTGCCAATAAGTGAATATATACCGCATTGCAGTCCCCCGCCCTCAAATATAATTTAGATAATGCCGCACGAGTCGGCGGACGTGATGTGAACCACATTATTCAACTATAGGTAGGCTTGGTGCTGTCAAATACAGGTCTGTCATATCCTTGAAGCTTCCAAGAGTCTACATATTATATCGATATCAAAATCAGGCGTAAGGTGTTAGATTTAGTTAGATTTGCGGATATCCGGTAACGAGTGATCTATGTAGTTTCGGAAAGGAATATCAATACATAGTATAAAACAAAGTCGCTTTCGCTGTATGTCCGTATGTATGCTTAGATCTTTAAAACTACGCAACGGATTTTGATGCGGTTTTTTTAATAGATAGAGTGATTCTTAAGGAAGGTTTGTATGTAAAATTTACCCGAAGCGAAGCGAGGGCGGGTCACTAGTCATTTAATAAAATAAATAATTCCTTCATCAGGGAAAGTGGTCCTAGTTCTTTGTAATCCTTGTCGTAATTCATTTATTTTTTGCTAACCTAGTTTTAAATTAGTTAACAATTAGTGTTCAATACTCTTTTTGCACTTGCGTGAATATATATTTTGAAAAGAACATTTTTAGCTAGATTTTTTCATGCGAAATTGTTTTCCTAAATCACAATATCCAATTCGACGAAACATCCTGAACCTGTGCATCGCTTAACAAATCAACGACTTGAGCTACCTACTTATTTCCAAGAACATAAGTAATATACGAATACCACGACGTACATGCCTCGATTTTGGCCGCTCATTTTTAAGTACATAGATAGGACTAGGTATCTGACTATATGCAGTTGCCTTACTAGTCTTACTTCACCAGATTACAAGAACCAGCATATCTAATATTCGTCTCACGCGCCACTTATAGGTCGGTCGGATAAGGGCTGTCCGCACCGCTCTATGCATAATGATAACGTAGTTATGATTTATTACTTTAAGTAGAAAACTACCTACGATTCCCATGTAACTTTGTACTAAATTGTCTAGGTGTAAGATGTTGTTTGGAGATGTAACTTTGTATTGTACATGTCGCATACTCACACATTCTATCCGCCGTATCATGAATTTCCATAGAGCTTAACCTAATACATCTCATTATAAAATTTCATTAGAATCGGTTCAGGCAATTGGAAGCATTAAGCAAGTGAATGCTTACTGTTTATTTTAAAACAATATTCATCCATTATATTTTAGTTGGCTGCAAAGTAATATATGGTATAAGTTATCGCTCAACTTCCGTTTTACTTTTTTTGGTCTGTAACCATGCATTTTGTGTCCGTTCAGAATAAATAACAAGTGTGTTTATCATAACCTACTGTATTTTAATGTCAAAACATCACATACAATGACCAAGTCTATCTTCCATGAAAATCTGTCCCAAAAAATTATACTTACCTACGAATTACCATTACAATGTAAAAAAAAATTACATATGTCAATATTCAGAAAATCAGATTTTTTATCCTTGTTTACAGGAGAATTATGCCAGAAAGACGTCGCTATTAAAGTTCATTTGACTTAGGATATTTGGTCCTACTTTTAAACCCATTAGAAAATAGATAAAAACAAAGTAGAAACCTTTCAGAGTGATTAAGTACTCCGAAGATAAGCCTATCTGAAACTCAGATTTAGTTATAAGTTTGTCAGTAAAGTGAAAAATGTTTTAGAGGCTTAAAATATAGCTTAGTTCTAAGTAGGAACTTAGTAGTTAACAATTTGTTGGAATTTCATGTAATGGAAATATACTTACTAAAGATTTAACTTCCTTGAAATAGGAAGGATGTTTAGTCTCTCGTATTTATAGAATAGCAAACAGCGTTCTTGGGAAAATACTTTATTCTCACTATTACATCTTATAGAAATGATTGAAGTAATATACAATGTACAAACTTATCTCCCGTAATTTTAATATACCTATCTGTTCTGAATTATGAATTATTCTATTATACTCTAACAGCAATTGGGATGGTTACTAAAGAAGTTCTTAGATAATATAAAAATAAATATTATAAAGCTGAAGAGTTTGTTTGTTTGTTTTTTTGTTTGTTTAAATGCGCTAATCTCAGGAACTACTGGTTCGAATTGAAAAATATTTTTTGTGTTGGATAGACCATTTATTGAGAAATGCTTGAGGCTATTTAAAATCACGCTGCGACCAATACGAACAAAAAACAATGGAAAATGTGTAAAAAAGGGGGGAAACGCGGACGAAGTCGCTGGCACAGCTAGTTTAAAAATAATATTCATGGAACATTGTATTCTTAACTTAAATGTACCAAACCAATATAATACATGACGAATGCAACAATTATACATACACAAGACTTCCTCGTTGGTCTTTTGGTAGCAAGTGCTACGTTAGATTGAAATCGGCCGCCATGGCCGAAATCGGTCGGACGCCTTATTTTTATACCTACTCATCACTTTATCCTATTACGAGTATATGCGTTATACATATCTTAATATATATCACCTTAACCGTACTCCCACAAAGATTAATGGACGTCATTTTACGTACAGTGAAATAAAATAAACTCCGCCCGGAAAAATAGGGCGGATTAAGGCAACCCACTCATTTATCTAACGCAGTACCTGAGAGGCAAAGTGTGTTAAACTCCACAGGAATTCTAGGGAAGCAAGAATTTAAATACGGAGCCATAATTTGTTGCTCGCATTTTCCATTTGGAAAGGACTTTTGGAAGTTGCAATCGTATATCGTCATAGATATGGACAAGAAATCCTTGAAGTTTCAGGAACCCTATTCGTTTTTAAGGTAGAATTTCGGTTTACAATTTTCACAGGTAAACTGTTGTATATTTAATCAATTAAAGAGCTACATACATTATTGGAAGTTAGTACTAACTGTAACTAGCAATTTTGTTCTCAAGAACTTTTATTAAATTTTGTAACCATACCATTTACTGTATTTAACTATAGGGATAACAGAAAAAATATAATAATAGAACGATTAGGTATATGTGTAAATAATCATAAAATCTATAACTACTAACTAGACATAATTGTTAGTGAGATAATAATCATGTATTGTATCAAACACACAGCCATAAAGGTCATAATAGAGGTCCAATTTACCCTTCGGACACAGAACTCGAAACACAAAACACTTAACGAGTTGGAAGGAAAATTCAAGCCAGCGGACACTAAAATACCCTTGTTTATATCAAATGTACATAAAGATGTGTCACAAGAGGATATAATACAATATATTAAGAATAAAACGGGTGAAATTATAACCATAGAAAAGGTGTTTATGAAAGAAGAAAGAAACTACAATGCATATAAAGCATTTGTTTCGAAGAACAAACTATCGTCCTTTTTAGACGAAAGTGTTTGGCCTGATGGCATTAGTTTTAGACGTTTTGTGAATTTTAAAAAGCAAACCGGTCAAGATAAAAAGACTCCGATAACGGATAAATTATAAAACAATATGGTTAGAGAATCAATTACATGTAATACCAGTACCAGTTTGACTACTTTAGTCAGTTTTAATTGTAAATCGGTCAAAAGGTCAATGCCGAATATAAGACATCTATGTGGCACAGCTGATGTTATTGCCCTGCAAGAAACCTGGCTGTTGCCCCACGATATTCCTTTCCTGGGAACCATTCACAGTGACTTCGAGTACACAGGCAAGTCAGCAGTGGATACCTCTGCAGGTGTACTTAGGGAAGACCTTTTGGTGGAGTAGCAATACTGTGGCGAAAGGGGCTTTTCCGTTCAGTGTCTGTGCTTCAGTGTGCGTCTAACCGACTGTGTGCTATTAGTGCATCTTTGGAAGGGCGTTCAATTATAATATGTAGCATTTATATGCCGACGGACTCGGCTGATAACTTATTAGAGTTTACGGAGTGTATGGCGGAGATAAGTGCCATTGTGGAAAGTTGTGATTCGGAGTCGGTGTATGTACTAGGTGACTTTAATGCGGACCCTAATGGACTTTTCGGTAAGGAACTCTTAAAATTTTGTAGTGAACAGAATTGGATTTGTGCTGACATAAAAATGTTAGGAACTGGATCTGGTAGCTACACTTATGTTAGCGAAGCCCATGGCTCAAGCAGCTGGTTGGACCATTGCTTAGTTACATTGGCGTCTTGGATGACTGTTAAGGATGTATATATTATGCAAGACGTACTTTGGTCTGATCATTTCCCTCTTGTGTTACGTTGCGATCTCAATATTGTTCCGTCTAAAATAGACACTCACGATCGAGTAGACAATAAAGTAACTTGGGGTTCACGAACACCAGAGCAAATTGATGTATACACAGATTTATGTAACGTAGGGTTGAGAAATATAGATTTTCCATCTGAATGTAGATCTTGTGGCAATAGTATGTGTAGAAATAATGAACATAAACTAGTTCTAAGTAATTTGTATGATGAAATAATTAAGATTTTATGTAACGCATCGAAAGAAAGCAAGTCTCAAAGGCCTTGTCAGGGTAGAAAGCGATGTATTAGGGGTGGAATACACATGTTAGTCAGGCGCATAGGGAGTCAAAGCTAAAGTTCTCTCTGTGGTGCCTTCATGGTAGGCCTAATTGTGGTAAATTGTATGATGATATGTGTCTGAGCCGTAAGGTATTTAAGGTGAAGCTCAAATGGTGTCAAACCATGAGCAGCAAATTACTATGGATAGGATAGCTACTTTTACACAAGGAGAAAAACTTTTGCAAATGTTGGAAAAGTACTAATAAATTGAATCTTAGACCAGGTAGGTCGACTAGGGTAGGGGGTGAAAATGATCCTTTGTCTATTGCGAATCAATTCAGAGATAATTTTATAGTAAAATCTACACCAACAACAGGTGTAGTTTTTGAGAATACGACTAGTCGTGAGGGGGGGATCATTACTTTTACCGCTGGGCAAGTAAAAAGAGCCGTAATACAGATGACCAGCGGTAAATCGCCCGGACATGATGGGCTCAGTGTGGAACATCTGCGACATGCTGGGAGACATGTTTATAGGGTTTTAGCTATGTTCTACTCCTTATGCATAAGTCATTGTTACTTGCCGTCCAAAATGTTGGAAACGATTGTTGTTCCGATAGTTAAGAACAGAACCGGGGACATAGCGGATAGTAACAATTACCGACCAATTTCTCTGGCAACCATACTGGCGAAGGTCCTGGACAGATTGTTGGACGAGCTTTTAAGTCCGATAATAAAGCTAAATGACGCGCAGTTTGGTTTCCAGCGTGGGTTGTCAACGGAGACTGCAATACTGGGTCTGAAGTCCATAGTCAGATATTATAATGACAGAAAAACCCCGGTTATTGCATGTTTCCTGGATCTGTCCAGGGCCTTTGATCTGGTACGTTATGACATCCTCTGGAAAAAGTTGCTAGATGCTAATGTTCCTGGTGAAATAGTCTCGGTTTTTGATTATTGGTACCGCAATCAAGAAAACCGTGTTAAATGGCATGACGTGCTTTCTGACCCTTCAGATTGGAGTGCGTGGTGAGGCAGGGGGGTTTGACCTCGCCCAGGCTCTTCAACCTGTATGTCAATGGACTGATTGACGGTCTCAGTAGTGAGCATGTCGGATGCTACATTGACGGCAAATGCATGAATAACTTGAGCTATGCGGACGATATGGTCCTGCTGGCACCGTCAATCAGTTCCATGCGTCAGCTGTTGGAGAGATGTGAGCAGTATGCCCGAGATCATGGACTGATATACAACACCAAAAAAAGCGAGTTTGTAATTTTTCAGTCTAAAAACAAGCTCTCTGAAAAATTGCCACCAATCAACTTATGTGGAATACCGCTTAAAAGACAGAGACAGTTCAAGTATCTTGGGCATATTGTATCTGAGAGTATGTCCGATGACAGGGATTTAGAAAGGGAGCGTAGGGCTTTGGCGGTAAGGGGTAATATGTTGGCCCGCAGGTTTGCTCGTTGTTCACAGGGAGCTAAAATCACATTATTTAAGGCATACTGCCAGTCATTTTACTCAAGCAGCCTGTGGATTAACTTTACTCAGAAGTCGTACAATGCCTTACGTGTGCAATATAACAACATCTTCAGGGTGCTTTTGGGGTTGCCTCGTTTCTGTAGCGCGTCCGGCATGTTTGCAGAAGCACGCACGGACGATTTTTACGCTATTATGCGCAAAAATTCTGCATCTCTGCTAACGAGACTTCGAGGCAGCACCAACGGCATTCTGAGGGTGTTTGCTGAGAGACCTGACTCTCCTTTCGTGCAACACTGGCTAGGGCTGTTAATTTAACTGTATTCTTGTCTTGTCTTGTCTTGTCAGTCCTAGCTAGTGGTTACTGAATGTTTTTGTTTTTTGTGTTTGTCTACTAACATATATTATAAGAAAAATTTTTACTTACAAAATTGGATCATTTTAGTTGTCTGAATAAAAATATTATTATATTATATTATTAACAGTTTCGTTGCTAAATCCAAGATATTCTACTTGAAGTGTCCACGGATAAGCTATTACTTTGTCACGTCATTTGCAACAATAATCTCTGAATTTTTCCATCAATCTCGACGATAACTTAATAGACAGCATTCGCAGTCAACGCGATCGCAGGCGAGTCATCAATCACCCAGTCTCGGGTATTTGTACCGGGTGTCGGAGAAAATAGCAAATAAAAACTTAGCAAACAGCATTGAGGGCGGAAGAGAGCACTTGAGGATTTGGGAAAGTGTTGAAACAAAAGCTTTTCTTTTAACATAACGGCCCGCCTAATTGTGGGCTTAGAAGATGTTTATGCCTAGGGTTTTAGTAAAATTTGAAGTTGTAGTATTAACTTTGCGGCGAGAAATGAGGAAAAATACTGAGGCAAAACTACCCTTTTATTTTTTCCTAACTGACATACGATGATGACTTGGAGTTGCCTCGACATCATCACCGGACTTGAGAGGGAGCGGATGGCTTTCACACCTAACCAGAACTACCCTAACTCATGGTGGCACGACAATGCATTTTAAATCATAGAATCATCTCAGGAATCCTGTACTTATAGACAGGAATCGGCACCAAATATTCATCTTCAACGTATACGTTGTATTGTTGGTGCACGGGCTTACGCTAAACTAGGGCGCTCAGGCCTTAGTCAGCAGTTATGTACACCTACAAATACTTCAAAATAATAGTCACAGACTCTCTCTTCAATCGTTCCCTCACTGCTGAGGATCGTGACTCCGTTTGATTCCGTCAACTAGTTGTCGCCAACGGTCCCGTTCTGTGGCCTGGTGTAGTGCGTCACTGACAGGCATTTCTAGTTCCTCCTTTATTTGTTTACAGACTCAGCTCACTTCAAAGGAATACAATTATCCAAGGTTGAGGGACCCTTTCTAATTAATAACAAAAACAAATGGTCGCTTTTGTGACGCCGTTTGTGAAAAGTGCCTTGACTGTGAAACGTGTAATCTTCTAGGCGCGCCCGACGGTCATCGAGAAGGTTCGAACCTGTTATTATAGCCTGTATCAATTAGTAGCTGTTACTAGATGTCTTTTTTTGATTACATTGAATTTACTTAAGTTCTTCGTAAATTTTTCACTAACTAAAAACTTCACGATTTATGGTGGATGTAAAGATCTATTCCAATGCAAAGATAGATTCCTTTCGAATACCAAAATATTTTAAGTAGTCGTAATTCGTATGCGTAGAACGGGTGGTATTCGTTTTTTGGTATTGGTCAGGAATAGATCAATTCAAGACTGACTTATTCACGGGTTAGTAGAGGTATTTTTCTGATGATTTAATAATTACCCTAATGTTTTTCTAACTTTCAATTACTTCCTTTGTGACGCATTTTTAAGTATCGCTTTCAGTTTAGGTCTTGACCAATTTATTCTAGTGGAAATAACAAATACAAATCGTTAAAACGTTCCTTAGAACATAGTGCAGTAAGCGCACTGGCCGAATTTTTTTTTTAAGTGGAGTGACGATCTGCGCGGAGCGGCTAGTAGGAGCTAGATGCGAGTAGCCGAAGATGAGAGAAAGTGGCGAGCATTTATGGAGGCCCATGTCCAGGAGTGGACTGAAATAGGCTTATGATGATTATGTAACTTAGAAAATATATTAGCAGTCAAAATGCTCCTAAATAGGTCAGTTCATTCAAACAGTTGAAGATTACGTTAAACTAAGTAAATTAAACCTACACAACTTCCAAGTACATACAACTTATACCTAGATTACACAGTGTAAACTAGTGTAATTCCACACTGAAATGTTAACGTAAGTAAGCACCATTGTTGAGTTAACATCGGGGAACATTTGCGGGCATCGGTGTAAAGCGAACTTACGGTTTGTACACCGTATGCGGCAGAATAATGTATGGCCCGTCGAAACGTCTAGGATGTTAGTTAAAACTGGCTAGGGCTAACATTAGTTCACGTTGGATCGGGTTTGACGCTGTAGAGTTTGTATCGTGAGAAGTCTGCTTATGCGAGTAGTTCGAGCTTTCAAAGCTCGGCAGCACCCTTTCATACGTTACGATAACCGGATGCTGTTTTCTTTTTCTTCACTTATGTGTTTGTATGTCACATGATGCGATTGGTGGGGTAAAAACTACATTCAGAATATTGTACATTGCTTTTTTTATTTAGTTAAAATCAAACAATTGTTACAAAATTATGATGATGAACTAGGATGGATGATATATCTATCTAAATATCATTATTAGGTACAATTTTGTCTATTATTTTTCTGAGTTTCATTAATATCCGTATAAGCCTTTATAAAATGATATCTAGATCAAGATATCAGTGAGTCGCCTTAAATATTTAAAGTCAATACACAACTTCACCGGTGAAGTAACAGAGTTATATATCTACCAACCCTATTTACGTTATGTTTTCGGTCCACGTAGATGTTAGTAAATAGTTAGACACCGAAGGCTTGACCCTACCCAGATTTATGGTGGACCCGTAGGTCCTTGACTGATTTATGTGGTCGGCGCTTGTTTGATCCATAATAATGAGCTGAGTAGTGCTAGCCAGCTGTCCAGCTACCTTAGATTAGTATCTCCAAATCCACTTTCAAAACTGAACGTTTTAAGTCTCTTTCGATTTTACTAGAGCCTTGTCAGAAGCACTGCTTACGAATGGTAAAAGAACGATAGAACTAAAAAATATCAGCTTTATATTCTTAAATGTATTCAGAAAATGTATTTATTTTTCTAATTACCTGTCAAACGCACTGCTTTTTTCCAACGTATGAAAAAAATAATATCAGCTAAAGCTATTTAAATATAACTTCAAGAAATTTATAAAATGTTGTTATATTGATGTTTAATACCTAACCGCCAGTCTAAGACAATACCTAAGGCACTTGTGTTATTAATGTCACAGCTGTCGGTACTAAGAGATTATGAATGATGATGATACATCTTCTCGACAAGTCCGGTGATGATGACAAGGCTACTCCAAGCCAACATCGTTGTCAGTTAAGAAAACAAAAATATAAGGCTTTCGAACGATTCCAGCCATGGCGGCCGATCTCAATAGAGATCAGCCAAGTGCGTAGGACATATAGTGCACAAGTGTGCGCAAAAACACAATGGCACTCTTTGTTCCCTTAATATAGTGACACGGCAATCTTACATGACCGATAAGAGATCGGCCATCAGATTAACGTGCGTTCCGAGGCACAGGCGTGCGACCGCCAACTTCCTAATTCCGGGCCTCGGAATTTCTTTACAGAAAAATTCACACATATTTTGCCTGACCCCGGGCTCGAACCGGAGATCTCGCGGTCCTTACGTAGCGCTTGCTACCAAAGGACCAACGAAGCAGCTAAGAAAAAAAACATAGCCTTTGACCAATTTGATCAGCTGACACGCTCAAGAAAAGCAAAGACTAAAAAGCTCTACTATAAGTATTTTCACTTCACTTCATCCTCTTATAGTTTCTTAGGGAACACATCAGGCGGGGAACACTTTGCGGCACTTTTGGCACATTACTTGAGTGCATCCCGTCAAATTGTGTTAGACACGCGAAGATCCAAGAACAGAGAGGGGGGGAGGGGCTCTATCTTCATTGCAAACTCATTAAGTAATTCAACAGTTATGTAATTTCACTTTGCTCTAATCGAATCCTTAATGGCAATTTAAGTAATAAAGGTGATACTATATAACGTACGCGTTAGCACAAAAAAGTAATTGTCACAGTTGTGTAGGCCAGACATGGTTTGCGACAATTTTTTTTTAATGTGTCTTCTTCTTTGTTAGTTAACCGATTAATTGTAATTATATTTAATGATATCTGTACCGAATAAACGACTATTCTATTTCTGTCTATTAATATTGTCCTAATTAAAATATAATAGTTATTATCGTCACAATCAACTGCTAGAGTGGATTGGTCACCGGAACAATACACACTATTGCAAATTGGTTGCATAATTAACCTATTCAACCTTGATATTAACTATGAATTATCTAGTAGAATAGAAAACGATATTAATTTTGTTATTGTTAGCATGTGACACAAACTATTAATTAAAATAAATATCTGGGACATTTCCACACACGGTCATCTGACCCCAAACTAAGCAAAGTTTGTACTACGGGCGTCAGAGACTGATATACAACTTTAATACATAAACTCACCCAGACACGGAACAAACACTGAAGTTTATCACGCAAATATTTGTCCCGAGTGGGATCGAACCCACGACTCTCGGAACCGCCAGGCAGGGTCACTAACCACTGTTCCACCGAGCCAGTCAAATTGTTCAGTTGAATTTTTATTAAATAGTATACCATGATGTTTAGCTGTAAAGGATCTATTTTTTTTATCAATTGTTCCAAAAACAGTTAGCAATACAATTCGATATGTACGATTCTTATTTATTATCAATGTAAAATAAGTTTTTATAAAATAGAATACTCTACACTCTTTCTCTTTACAGTCCTGTAGACACATCACAACATAACACGTATCTCTACTAATAAAATAAATATACCGTTCCACTACACAAAACTCACAACGCCTCCCTCCATATGAACTTTTTTTTATTTTTTTATAAGAGGCTCACAAGATGACCTCACTCCACCTGATGGTAAGCGGTAGTGAGATCCAAATATGAACTCCTCAAATATGCCAAGCGTACACCATAAGCAGTGCATCATATACGAAAGTTGTGAACTATTTTCCAAGCCGTGTAATTGCGCTACGGAGGACGCCACTTTCGGCTGATTACACCCTCAGTGCCCTCCGAAATCACATTACATGGCTCGTCCCGACACTCAAGGAGCATATTTTTAGGAACACATGTGATGTTATATAACTGGAAGTATATAGAGTTGTAAATACGTCGTGGAGATACTACACTACTTTGTGTAATGAAGTGGTTACGAATAGATGTTTTCTCTTTTATTATTATGTAGTATTGTCTATTATTTGCTGGATCACTAGACACACGCGTGACCCCTCTCTACATATATGTTTAGAATAACAATACACGCGAGTTTAATCCGTAACATTAGTTTTATTACAAATATTATTAAGTTATATTCCGGTTTATGTGTTATATGCTTGATTAGACGTTTGAGCCATAGGCTTACTGTTGCAATTACCTATATACTTTTTTAAGCAGATAACGCAAAACTGTTGCCAATACCTCTAGGATGTTTGACTTTATTTTTCAGTCAAACGTTCTAAATAAAACATGCATTATGTAACATGCAAACATCAGATTGCATCTTTAAAATCCATCTGCAAGTCCGTCTTTAAGTATAGAACGTAATTATTTAAAAAACGTTAATAACCAACTACTTATAAATTAATCAAAAGCTGCAAATAAACCGATTAAACATCGTTAAAAATAAAAAAGCTTCTGAGCGACTCACCAAATTGCATTAATCCAGTGCAATACTTCGCACAATAAAATTGTCTTTTATACCAGAGCAATATTCCCATAGCACGTCACCAACCGGTATAATTGGCTGACAACAGCACTTTCAGCTCATTACGTGCTGCGGCTCGAATTCCCGACAAATTACATTACTGATGTGAACATGGACCGATATGGACCCGCCACTTCCACGGGAACTTTATAGGCGCACTAATTATAGGGTTGTCATCGTGACTCGTGTTATGCTGTCTCAATACTGACAGCTAGCACAAAACATTCTTACAAGAAACCGTAAACTCAAAGATTCTGTCCAGTAGCGCTAACATGTGTTAGCATCGAAAACTTATGTACGTTAAAAACCTATCGAATTGTTTTTTTCATACTACCGATTTTAGTTCTTAGCGTCACCGCTAGGGGCGCTGTACATTTTTACATAGGCTTATCGAGTCTGTCACTTTTAAACTCATGGTAGCGCTACTGAAAGGCGAAATAAATGCGCTTTTGGTGAGATCAATGCACTGCGTCCACAAGACACGTGCGAGTTGATAGAGACCTTACATTAGAGTAAAAGTGCCGAAGATTCTACGCTCAAAGAATTCGCAGTCTTGGACAAGACCCAAACCTAATAAGCCCAAATAATAATATGATGAAATATGAATTGGTAAGGATAATTTTAACACTACCCAAAGAATTAAGCTAAAAGCTTGAGGCATTCAAATATACTTTTCAGATATTCTTAATTAAAGAAAGTACAAAGGAATAGCAACCTCCAGGCCGGATAGCAACTCTAAGTAATGAAAGCTAGGCTTCGCAGCCAAATGTGAACAGGCTTAACCTAAATTTTATGATATCTCGAACGACCCCTAACTTAGGATTAAACGACTGCAAAACGTGGAAATTCACCGTTATTTGAACTATATATTCAACGTATTGGAATCTTTAATGGGAACTATCCTCATAGTTTCATCCCACCTCTACCCATAATTGTTAATGGGGAAGTTTGACTGTTAATTGTTCACCCATGTCTCAAAGGATACGGGCGCTTCGCGACTATATTATGTACTAATTTATATCCATTAGGGTTCGAACAATATGCTATACGTTTCGTATGTAAGCGAAACTTTATGAGCAATTTGAAGAAACTACTGTGCTAACAGCTAAGTAATTCATTAGGGAGACTAAGAGTATGAAGGAATTTTACGATATGAAGATAAAATAAGCATTTTTGGTTCAATGATTATTTTTTTGCTATGACTAACCCTCATGGGTTTGTAACAATTTGAATTTCGTTAATTTGCCTAAATAAAGTATACTTTTACGAGAACTTTACTACTTACTGTACGATTTTACTAGTTTACAATGTTTCAGATATCAGTGCTTAAAATCGCTCATTTAAGAATATAATCAATTATGAAATGTTGACTTTTTAACAATACAATCAAAAACCAACAATAATGAAGTTGAAACCCTTCCCTACTACTTTCGTTGAACAATCATCTAATCCTCATTTCCCCAAACACGAGCTCATGTAACTGGCAAAAGAGGTTAGTTATGAGTGGGTGCCGACGTGCGTACATCCCAAAACTCCCCAGGGCAGCGTGCCATCGCGATCGGGAGGCTAACTGAATGTGATCGTCTGATAAACTACGGAGAAGGCTTTACTTCTACATAGATCTACGGAGAATACGCGAATAGATGATGGTTCACACATCATCGGATTGTTTACAGGCTGATTGATAGTTTATGTATCTATTAATTAAAAAACATGTGTTTGCTATTTTATTCAATTTACTTTATATATTTGTTACTCTGTATTATTTCTTTACATTTCGAGCTAAGTCACTTAACCATTTGTGGTTCAGATATCAAAATATAAGTATAGTATATAACTAAAAAAATAGACAAATAATACACCCAGACACGGAAGTTAAACAGATACTCATCACACATTATATTTGTCTCAGGTAGAAGTCAAAGCCACCTCTCTTGACGCAAGAAACACGAGCTACCAAATACGACATCGAGTTAGTCGATGCCGTTATACATGAATTAATTTCAAAAATAATATTTTCAGATCCAGTACTTCTGTAACCTGTCCGCCAAATAAAGTCGGGGTTGTCCCAACATAATGACTTTAATCCCAGTCCGTTTCATATCGCGGCCGCTGCCAGCTGTTTATTTACGATCCCGAATGTGCTCAAGCGATTACTGTACGACACGTGTATGCTGACCGTTCGCTTAAAATAATAATTATGCAACACAAACGCTGGTGGACACCCTAAGGACACAATAATTAAACAACGAAAACATTCCCTAAAACATGAATGTTTTTGACGTCGAATTGAAAAGAATTGCGAATGAAAGATGAAAGAAGTGCGAATCTCAAATTATTGTTTCGATTTTGTATTTCGGTCCAATTATAAACTTTTGTCTATTGTGGAGATCCGAAGATGAATTAATTGAAGTAAGTTGGCTTTCTTAGAAAAATAAAGTTAATGACGGCACAATTTTTGAAGAATATAACAAATAACTTAGTTTATATACTGCCTATAAAAGGTTATAATAATAACAATTTGTGTAATGACGGCATTAAAGTATCCGAAATACGAATATATGGCAAGGGTATTGGGAGTTAAATCATACCTACATATTATCAAGCCTTAAATATGAAGCAACTTAACTCCTAATTCATTAAAATTTTATCCAATATAAACACAAATTCTAACGAAGCGTTAAGTGATTAATTTAAATACATTGTTATTATGAAAACAAAGAAACCGTGAGTCACGGTAGGAAATTATCGAATGCAGCCAGGCTGACTCACCGCCCAAATGCAGGGGGCGTCGGGATCAATAACATGTCTAGACGGGTATGAATCAACTGTAGAATAAGCCGGCTTACTATGAAAATATGAATGGTTCAACACATTGCCTGAGGACGATTACTCGTACAAATCGCTAAATGCTGCTGGCCGAAAATTGTGGGTCTCTGAGTCCTATATTCGTTGTGGACTTCGGAGACCGTGGACGGAAAAAGGCAGATGAAATCCCGGTAACCATCGCATGATGATGATATTAGCATTAGACCAATCACTGAGATGATGATGAAAGCTGAGAAATGCCTGTGCGTAGCAGTGGATATCTTTGGCTGTTTTCATAACAAAATACACTAAACAAATTAAAACGTAAAAGATTTTGAAAGATGATGAAGAAAGATCATGATGACTTTAGGCATAATAAAGAAAGACCAATGTAAGGGTTCTATCCCCAGTCATTTCTTATTGTCAATGATGACGGAATGAAAACGTAAATATCTTTATATTATACCATAGCGTACCTAAGCTTAGATAGGGGGCACTCTATATCTATAGTCCATCGGTGTTAAACAAAAAATTGTACATCTCAACATGTCGATCGTAATCAAAACGTCTTGCAAGTCAATTAAGTACTTTTCAGCAGAAGCGTTAAATATTTTCCGTTTGTTTAGGTTAATTTTTTCACTTAAAGTTCTGCTTTTCTTTTTCTTTTTAGGCTTATATATAGCCCTTATTGTGTTTTGGCCCTCTCGACGACTCCCGCGGAGCTATTGTTTCGTACCCTCATCTGGGTGCGATCATAAAGCTGTGTTAATTAAGAAACTTAGAACCGGTCTAAGGAAATGTATGGCCCTATTTTCACGCATTGAAGTTAGATAGATCATTTATTGTACAAAGGAATCGAAATCGCGAGCAAACTGGTAGATTTTATTGAACTAACAACTATCAATATAAGATCTATATTTTATTTAATTCTGCTCTCGCTCTGATTTTCGCGATTTTCACGAAAATTTAAAGCAATTCATGTTATTTAGTATAACCATTTATGTGGCACAGAATTCTTGTAAATATCTTATAATTTATTACCTAACACTAATACTCATCATCATCATCATCAGCCCATCCCTGTCCAGACCTCCCCAAATGCACGCGACTTCTGTCTGTCTTCAGCTACTTGTATTCAACTCCTACAAGTTTACTAATACTTCATAATTAAAAAGTAATCAATTAACAGAGCATAGATTATTAACGTATCTACTCATTAAACGTCATTTTGCAAAACGGATTACTGAAGTACATCATACACTGTTAATCCAAACAGCCTCCACACAATACCGTTTGTGTAAATATGAGTATACCGGCCGTCGCTCCATTAACGACCTGCAAATGTTATTTACTTGCCATTTCGATGGCCGTATTTATAATATCATATTCGGGATAATTTGGTTCATATTTATTTAAAGGCTTGATGGGATCCGCCCAATGTTGACGTTACGACCTTAATGAGTGGCCAAACTACATAATGGAACCGGCCTATTTTGAATAATAAGACTGGGGATATGTATTAAATTTTATTCAAGATTATATTTATTTATCAAAAACAGCGATACAATGTATAAAAGAGTAGAGTAATCCCTCAAAATGTTTTTTGAGATACGAGTATAATATACGTCGTATCTAAAGATGTTGTAACTTAAGAATATGCGAACGAAAAACGATACGTCGAAAAAAAAATTCAATTAAATTTAGATTTTATGAATATACCTATTAAATTGCGTAACATACGCAATTTAATAGGTATATTTATGTACATTCTCAATGATATATGTCAGTATCATGTTTTCAGGTTAATTATGTTCCACGAAAAAGTAGTTTTTTCATTACAATTGCCGGCGGCGAGATTTACTACGGGCCTGCTTATGCGTGCCGATTTTGAACCCGATTTAACGATATATGGCGTCTAAAAGGTATCTGGTCAACTCTAGTCTTTTAAAAAAAATTATAAAATCGACAGTTCGATAGTAAACAATCGTTACTGGCACTGAATGATCCAACCAACTTGATCGGGCAGACAAACAGTCGCGTTCAATAACCAATTACGAACGTTCGCAAGCGGTCACTGATTGAGTTTTGCAATTCAAATTGTGTCGCATTCACAAAAATGAACGCTCTCCGTCGCAAACACATTAAAACGCAATAGATTGAGAGCAATTAACGCTTGTACGGTTGCTGAACGAGTACCGTTTAGGCCAAGATCCCGCAGATAAAAAATACTTCGAACGAACAAAAAGTGACGAATATGATTGATTGCGATTCACGAAAATCAATTTACTTACATGGTTACGGAAGACCATAAAAAAACTAAATACTCAATTTTTATATCGTTTTTACATTTATTTAACGATTTACACTCTACTACTACACTACACTACTACACTCTTTTTTAACAGAATGAGTAAAAAACATAACATAGAAACAAGTACAAGAGTAACGATCATGTATAAGAATAACTGATTCGTAAAAACATATTTTTGTCTCATACTAATACGAATCTATCGTATCAGTAAAAAATATCTGTAATTCCAGCCACGTACCCTTCGAGGGGAACACTTAAAAAATCTCACTGTTAATGAAAAGCGGCAGAGTGCCGCTGCGGGCACCCGGACTACAAAATAGAGCAAAACGTTCGAGCAATTTCCGAACGAACGCCGCTAGAGTTCGGCTGAGCACACACTCCCGACTGGAGTGTAGGAGTGTGTACGGGGAGGGAAATCTTTTCGATAATTTAGCTGGCACGGAAAAACACGTGATTAAAGTTGACTTTGGCATGGATTGTTTACAGTATTCCGTTGCTTAGCAACGTATTGTTGACGTCATCATAATAGAGAATACTTACTAAAATAATTATGTTTTACAACTAATTTTCAATTCCATTACTGTTATTTTTAAGTCAAACACCACGGAGCTTTAACACTATTTAATTAGTTAAGTGTGTTATTGGAAATCCACTCTCAATGTTTTTATTTTACGGTTTTTCTTTTACTAGAAATAGTGACCGTACCTCCTTTAATTACCTTTGACTTATGTAAATGAAAAACAATGCTTTTGTTTATTTACTCAAAGAATTCTTCTTCCCTGAATAATAACAACACGTACCTTTTAGAAAAGTCAAATAACCAACTGATTAATATTAATAACGAATCATGACATTGAAAACAGTAATTTAAAAAAACATTCTTTTTTCCATTTTAAACACTACTTTAAACGTTTTTCCAACTTCGACTAGTTTCTAGTCTGCTACGTCAAAGTATGCAAGCCGTAATATTCCGTAGTTTGATGTTATCTCTTCGTAGCACCCACGTAACTCGTAGCACTTTGCCGTAGCAATATTGCTCGGAAGCTACCGAAGCGGTAAGTAACGTAGGTGACTGGAAACTTAAAGACAAACATTTTAGTATTTTAAGACTTCGCTACGAACTCAGCCACATAAGTTTGAAATGAGCATTTACTAAAGTATTACTTAGCGCCAAGTTTACGTTAAAATCCTCTTAAAACTGAGTTTGATGTATTAATTGAAAGATCGAAGTTTAGATATCAAATATCTATCAAACTTTATATCTATCACACATGATGGTTTTTTTTAAATTTATAATATCTACCATAACTTTTGGATATAACAATCCAACGAGGTTAAAACTACATTAAAATATGCTAGTAGACAAAATAAATGTACGTTAAGTATGTAAAAATTACTGCTATGATCTAATGATAAAAAAACACACTGAGTTTTATAATATTTTTTGCAATAATGGCTTTATCTTCTATGGACGGGGTCCATACAATAAAATAATATCATTAATATACGGCAAAAGTAAGCGAATCCATCTGCTTACTCTTATCATATAACCAGCGCTACATATAAAATTCCAACGGATTCAATGCGAACTGACAGAAAAAGCTAAAACGAGACAACGGATGATTGAAAGTTACAATCGGCGCCAACCACCGTGGGATTGATTGGACACTAGTGCATATTGCCAGGTCCCCGCAAAAAGAATAGCCATACGATACTCATATTGGAAGCTACGGGCTGATCGTGCGCAAAACAATTTTCAGATGCCAGAAGCTATTACACTATTCATCAAACGGGAGGGTTAGGCGGGTTATCATTTAGGCTTTTGTATTTGAATCGGACGCCGATATGTGTTGCCTGTAACGGTTTATGATTATTTTTAAATTCTTAAGGAGGAATGTTGATAGAGCACAGGAAAATTATTTGTATACGCGTTCGATGGGTTAAGATTATTTCATTTTGAAGTTTTATGTTTAATATTTAATTTTACTGTATTTAAATTTTACTGTTATTAAGGTATTGACTAATAACATATTTACTAAACAACGGGCAGTTGAAATATTTGAAACGTAACAATTATAAATATGCCGTTTTTTCAATTGAAATTATAGGCTGTTTGATGATTTTTTATTCCAACTCAATAAAAACGTCATAAAATCACTGTTATTGTTATTTATCACTGCAATATCGGTATTACTTTATCAATCTTCCATTACCTATCTAGACCATCGTTTATCCAGTATTTCCACCGTATCTAAAGCACTAAATGACAGTTCCATCGAAACCGGCCCAGATCGCTTAATCCCGCGTCAATCACACACCGTTTTCCATTTTGTACCCTATCTGCTACGAACCGGTTAAACCGACCCTAAAATTAATTGTTTTGACGGCAACTATTGGACTAACCATACAGACGTGTAACCAACCGTAACACATCAATGATTAGGTTCAAAATTGAATGTTTGATCTCTGAATTCCATGTAAACAACATCAATCGAAACGTGACTAATCAACTGGATATTTGATTAGGTATTTGCGTTTTGTAAACATAATAGCTGCAGTTTAATCAAGCTTTGACAAATTATTTGTTCATCAAAATCGTGTAACAATACGTTTCAATGTGTAATGCGCAGCGCAATTAATTATAGGACCCAAATAATTGTTTTCTAATCAATGTATTACTACGAAAACACGATCAGATGTTTTATTTTGAAATAAAACAAAGTGTAATAAGGGTATAAAAATTGCGCGAAAAATCATATTTGAAAAAAATATCAACTTCTAATACCTATTTATTTATTTAAAAAAAAAAGACCGTGTTCAGATATAATGTTGGGTTCTGATTATGTGTAAAATGTAATAGGTGATACTGCTAATCTTAAAAATAGTTTTTTGTTGGATCTAATTAAAAGGTATAATTCCCGTTCCACGTTCCAACGATCCGCGTAATTATCTGTATAATTTTATAAAAAAAAATTACATAGTACATAATCAAATAGCTCTTCATACTCAACTGAACCCGGAAGCATTTCCTAGTAAGGGTAGTTCCAAGACCATACTCTATTTACGCTCGCTTCAATAGAACTGGAATCTCAGTACGCACTCGTATCTAGATTCCAATTTAGCGTTTGAGAACGATTCTCTGATATACTAGACTGGATGTTTGCGATATTCCAGGAATTGATTTGAGCACTAAGTATGCTTAGTAATCCGACAAACGGCATGCCGCCTGAATACGTGGTATCATATTCCAAAGTGTGTATTCATGCACTCACCCTTGTGATGGATTCTCTACAGATCTATACATACATACATTTTTGTTGGGTGTATCGGCAATAAAATGAACTTATTCTGTCCAGATTGTAATGTTTAAGTAGGCAAGCTGTTATTTAAACTAAAAACATGTTATATTGATCTTCTTTATTTATTATCTTAAGTGCTCTTCTTCCGTCATTGCAACTATTACGACGTTATCCATATTAGATGCGTCCTCTACAGTTAAACAAAATATTAAGTAACTCTTTATTATAAATAACTATGATTTATCAAAATGCAACATTATTCTTATTTTCAGGCTTGCATTTCAAACATGTCAGAGGTCACTACAACGTTTATATACGTATGTATATGTAAATCTACCACAGATTTCGTACAGAATCAAAATAGAAGCGATAAGCGTGAGATTTTTATCTTAATTAAAGTTTCTGTTGGAAAGTTAGAGTTGTCGTATCGTGAGTAAATTGTTTAATGGTGCACAGTTGCTGTTCGGCAGCGCGCCAACCAATGTCGACACGACTACGGCAACTAAATTAATCTGTACATTTGTGACAACCATTACTATTGCAGTAGGTACTGTTTCTATCGGTGCCGTGAAGACTGAAGTATCCTTGGTGTTGTATGTAGGGAGAGAAGACTGTTTCAGCCAATAATCAGTTGTGTCTGGAAATTTGTTGACGGTTTTAGAGTTATTGTGACTCTGAAAACAAATTAAACCGTTGATCCTACGCTTGACGTTACATGGATTGTAACTGGAGTCAGCAGTTGCCCTCTTACTTGCAGATTTATAATTGTTACTAAAGGAACCGTCCACATATATACATCTACCCGACTCATACAAAAATCTCATCTTCATTAAACACATGATGTCATGATGATAATGTTAAACTGTAACTCGTGTCTGTAACGCAATCACGCATAGAGTACTGAACCGATTTAAATGAAATTTGGTATAGATATAGTCCAGAGTCGCAGAGGAGATACCTTTATTCTTACCTGACTGCACTATAATGAAGTAATGTTTTACTCGTTAGACGTTTCACGGACGGAGTCGCATGCGGAAAGCTATATACTATACATTGCTATATAAAGTTAGTAGATTTAATATTCCCAGTGTAGTAGTAATCCAGTCTTAACAACTTTTATTTAAAGTTAGACCGTGACTTTTCTCTGTCAATTCCCGAAACTTAGTTCCATTGCGAATTAGCTTGTTCACAACACTAGTTAAAGTAATCCCGTGTCCCGGAAGTGGCCCGGCACAGCGCCAAACTGCCTGAACCAGGCTTCGTCGTAATTACATCTCTTCGTGTGACGATGCGACCTCCACTGATTGATTAACTTGTGTCCGGTCAATTAATGCTGAGTGAAGTACTTGCAGATTAATCCGTTCGTTCACGCTACGTAAATGCTTTACAATTGATTTTAAAACAGAGGATGTCCATTTCGGTTCATTGTATTGTACAAAATCATTGAATCTTGGAGTACAGATCGGAACTATTTACAACCTACAAGTATCAACTACAGAACACGATTTGTGCAACCAAAACGATGTAAATGACGCCAGTAAGGGAAGACACTCCATAAACACCAATTAATAACATTGTTTTGTGCTCATTAACACAATTAACATTTAAAGACATATCACCATTACGAGTACATCAAACGATCTTAACCAATTATTATTTTCATTTTAGTCCAATATAACTTTAATGTCTTATAACGTATGGGATCATGAGCTTTGTCCTTCTCTATGCCACTCTCAACTATACACCGTGAAATTTTAGTGGTTGTTTTCCAGTGGCAGAACGATTTGCCTTTAGTAACTACTACTATCGAATCATGCAAATTTTTCCTTGAAAAATGAAATGGTTGTTCGAATTTTCACAATTATAATTTATTCAACTCGAAAACGAGAAGAGCTATCGTTGTTTTTTAAGATGTGACGTATGCAGGTACTGCTTGCCGCATGAAATCGATGCTTAAAGCTAAAGAAGCTCTACACCCTAAGTAATAAAGTTGGTTCGAACGAACTTTAAAGTTTCAGTTAAAAGTGGCATTTATTTATTTTAATAAAAAATAACTGCACAAATCTATTGTGCTATTAAGGTAGAATCATTTTACTGCGGGAAAACAACCACTCAAATTTCACGGTGTATTACTGCATTTCACATATTTATTGTAACATTCTATTGTTTTATTTCATCATCAAAATACATATAATTCCGAATACGTCCGTAATATTTTCATTGTGAACATTTTTCAATGATTCCAATATTGTTTTTGAACATCTGCCCGTCAACACGAACAATATTCAATTTAATTAGTAAAATCAACAAAATTCTCGTTACTGAGGCGTGTTGTATTAATTAAAGTAAACTATTAAAGCCGTTTGGTATTTGTTAATTAAATTTTCACCGGAGCATGTGGAATTGAGGCACAGTAACTTAGTTCTAAGTGAAGCAACTTAAACAGTGGTGTGGAAGTTTTGTTTTGTTTTAGTGTGTACACATAAACATACCTGCCATCACACCCATATTTGTCTGAAGGACATAATATAGCTAATATAGCCGTCAGAACTGAAAAAATATATTATTATATAGGGCATAGGGTTATGTGACTTTTGATAGTCTCACTATGCAAGCTGCAATGTTTTTGATTAAGATTAAACGCAAATAAAAGTGAGAATTAAATTTCACTAAAATCTGACACTCAGATATTTGTTCGATATGATGGATGCATCATATCTCCTACATCATTTGGACAAGTAGATTAGTAATTGTATATTATTGTGACTGCTTTATGCGTCAACCATTAGGTAGGTTTTGAGATACTAGGTAGGTACTATACCAGAGCCGCTCTAAGTTGGCCGATTTGCTACATGTCAGACTGACTGCACTAGTGAGGGACAACGGTAAAATTGCCGAAGTATATAAGTAACAGTTATTTCCACTTTATAACCAAGCAAGGTCTAATTATAACAAATTTTTATTAAAAACATTAATTCACATCCAAAAGATTGAATTTAAGTTCCTTATTTATAAATATATTTATTTTTAAAATACAATACTTATTAAATCCTTCATCCTATTTTTAAAAAATACCTGGTGAGTATTACCCACTACGTCACTATGAAAACGTGTCAAACGGCGTAACCTTGTAAAAGCGTAATACAGAGTGGAAATATTACGTTTTCTTTTTATAATTCAATTATTTTAGGTAAAAAAAGGCAAATAATTAGATAATTAGGTGCATTTGACATTTTGAAATAACGTCTTATTTTTAAAAGTTGTTCTTTATGATTCGCTAAATATGTTCCTCTTAACAAGGATAAATGCAAAATATAAAATAAAAAGTGTCAAATCAGTCTTCTAAGAACGGCTCCGGAAAGATCGGAAAGATAAATTACAAACTGTGGCTTTACTGTTACATACTCCTACTAACACCGCTTCGTTTAACTACCGACACACATTTCTCCTAACTCAACTGAGGGAACTCGGTCAGAAGTAGTTGTTTATCAAACTTGCTGTAAAGTTTTGATGAAATGTAAATTAAATACTGACTGTACACAATGTGTACGATATAGTGCCTGGATTAAGTTATATAACTAAATATAATTTAATCGGTCTAAGTCAGTGCGGTCGTATAGCTGTTGAAAATTAGATTGTCATCCTTTATATTTCTATTACTATGTCAACAAAGATTAGTTATATCAGAAAAAGCTATAATTTTTTTGTTTTGAGTAATAAACATGTTAAAGGAACTTTAAATGGATGGATTTTTTTCAAACAATAAATGTAAGTGAACATTTGAAAACCTGCCCTCGACCCTTCGTTTTGAATCATTAACAAATAATAATAATAGCACTATTCAGTTATTATAATCCGCAAATGTTTTCAAACAGTGGTCTGGCTACATCATTCCAATTACTAGCTTTGTGTATTTGCCCATCCCATTGTTTACAAAATACGACAAAAATATCCAATTTCAACCAACAAATGCAAAATAGTATTCTAGTATTATTCTACAGCCACTAGAATATAATACAAATACATGAAAATGGCGGACGATCGCGAATTCCAAATTGCACCTAATACCGTACGTATTTTATACTTTATCGGCGAAATCCCGTTGTTCAAGAAATTGTATTCTATATTTTCGTGACTCGACTTTTTAGCAAACAGTTGCTTTCTGTTAAAACAAATTAGATAGAGTAATGACCTATCGCGTGTCTTGGAAAGTTTACTTTTAAATATCAGTCAACAATTCAAATAACGAAGAGTTAAACTGTCTGTTAGAAAAAGTAGAGCTATAACATTTTTACTTAACTAGTTATCTAATACGGTTGGTTTTCCACGAATCCATATTTAATGCCTACTTCATTGATAAGCATAACGATCGATAGAAGTTTTTGATTGGATGTTGTACCCCACTCGGGACAATTATTTATTTTATATGATGGATATATCTTTATTCGCTCCACGTTTGTATGTGTTTATAAGTGTTGGTAAGTCTATTTCTATACTTATTTCAGTAACAGAAGTGCTCAAACTGGTTATTACATTATTGGTGTAACCTAGTCGAAAAGTCGGGCAGTAGGTAGCTATGTAATTGTTACTCTTAATATAGCGTGTAGACCCATAAAGTATTATTTAGTAATTTAGTGTAATGGAACGCGAAAGTCTAAAATCTTGCGTATGTACAAATGTTTGTATGTGATCAATCGGGTCACTCGAGGGCCACGTTCCCGGAGGGCCACGTCCCGGAGGGCCACGAATGACCAATGGAAAGCCCTTTCCTTTCTATTGGCCATTCGTGGCCCTCCGGGACGTGGCCCTCCGGGAACGTGGCCCTCGGGGAGTGACCCGATCAATCCTTACTAATTTATAAATGCGTAAACAAAGTAAGTCGGTCTGTAGTATTTTTACGCCAAAACTACTGAACCTGATTTAAATAAAATTTGAGACCTAGTTAGCCTCAGATCAGGCCGACAGCTCTGCACTATATGGGAGTAGTGTTTTACGCGGCAAGCTCCATGTGAACGTACTCGCAGGATAAAGCTAGTATCGTATAATACGAACCATGGAACCCGTGCTCTTTGTACACCAAACAAAGCGCTACCAAAACAAAGTATAAAGTCACCCCGTACTTTTTATTTTTTAGTTCGACAAACATAGTACCTACCGGTTCGTTGAACTGGGCCGCCCTAATGCCGGGCGCCATAGTCGACTCACTCACCTGAAACAAAACAGAATGCGTCATACACACTGTGCAACCAATCTATTGGTTTACCCACATAAAATTCATGTTGAATTTTCCTAGGGGAAAATGTCCAAACAATTCTGTAAGGGAATACTCTGATTTGCATGCTTTTACCGCCTGACGTGACGGTGTAAACAGTTTTTTGTTATCCTTTCCTGTGTCTTTTATGAATCTTTGTAGCGTTACGTGAATTTGTGATTGAAAATGTTTTTTTTTTGGAGCATTCTTCGTGTTTTTATTTCCTTTATGGAATTTGAAGTTAAATTGTATCAAAGTGGTTCTGGATTTTAATCTGACTCTTTAAACGGATCTATTTTCAAAAAGTATAGACAATGTGACCATAGTTGCTAGAAATGAATTTGTTCAAAAAATCGAATCGGAAAAACTGGTCTGGAAGCCTATACTAGTATAATAAACTAAGGTGTATAAATAGGATCTGAAATCGGCTTGGATTTTAAGTAGCAATAAAACTATAATAATTACTCATAGGAAATAAAGAAAAAATACAATTCTTCTTTTCGAAAACTATAAATTGAATCATCATTCAATAAAACACACAACTTGTCATCATAAGGACGTTCAATCTTTTATCCGAAGAAAAATAAAGAAAATCTAATATCCCAAACCAATCACAGCACTTAACAGGTTTATTAGAGGCAAGTTTATGTGTTTACACACTTGAGCATTTACGAGGAACACATAAGATCACCATCGATCTTAGACAGCCAACGTTGATGATAACACTGTGAAGGCGCGGCTGGGTCACACTCTTAGGTGCTTTAAATTTTCAGGGTTCCGTACCTTTACCTTCCGTTAACGTAACGTAAAAACGGGACCCTATTACTAAGCTTCTACCGTCCGTCTGTCCGTCAATCTGTCTACGAGCTGTATCTCATAAACAGTGATAGCTAGAAAGCTGAAATTTTCACAAATGATGCATTTCCGTTGCCGCTTTTTAAAGTGTATACAGGGATAATCGTCGGCTGGTGCCACATTTCATACAAAGATCATACAAGTCATTAAAGGGCCTCTACGTGTTGGCTTTGGCCGCACACACGGTTCCCAAAATTCTGGGACTCTGTAGTCTGGAGGAAATGGAAATGACTAATAAATCTATACTTACTAATATTATAAATGCGAAAGTAACTCTGTCTGTCTGTCTGTCTGTCTGTCTGTCTGTCTGTTACGCTTTCACGCATAAAGTACTGAACCGATTTAAACGAAATTTGGTACAGATATAGTCCAGAGCCTAGAAACGGTTATAGGCTACTTTTTAACCGACTGCGCTATAAAGAAGTAATGTTTTAGCCGTTAAACATCTCTACGCAGACGAAGTCGTCACAGCCACTGGACGGATCGAGATGAAATTTAGCATGCAGGTAGATGTTATGACGTAGGCATCCGTTAGGACAGGATTTCCCGAAATTCCCACGGGAACGGGAAATAACGGGAAAATCCTTTTGTATGAAAAATACTAACCGCATAAGTTAGACGCTTGAAATTTGACATGCAGGTTAACCTTAATAAATTAAAAGCATAGTTGCAACAGGATATTGTAAAATTCCCACGGGAACGAGAGTAATAGGGAAAAAACTTTTGTATGAAAAAATCTAAACCGCGATATAGATAGACGATTGAGATTTGGCATGCAGGTACCCTAATGAACGTGAGGCTTACTTCCAACGCGATATTACAAAATTCCCATGGGAACGGGAGTTATTGGGAAATAACTTCTGTATGTAAAATCCCTTACGGGGTTGAAATATATTATATAGAGATAGAGATATACCCGAAGCGAAGCGAGGGCGGGTCGCTAGTAATAATAATAAAAAACATTTGTTTCTTCTCACATACGATCGTCATCGATCTTATACGAAGGTGGACAGGGCTGCGAAGGCGCGGCGCCAACCAGTGGCCGTGAACTGGGTCACACCCAGAAAGGTTCAGAAGGGACTACAGGGCTGGCAGCTTTTTAAAATTATTTAACTGGAAATCATCAGCATCTTTTGAAGATACTTTCAATTAAAACATATGAAAGTTACGTTTGTATAGAAGTTATTACGACAGTGTGGCTTTTTTATTTAAAAAAACAGTATTTATTGTTTTTTACAGTACATTAAAACGGCTTCACAAATCAAAACTAATCTCAATACAAACAACTACAGGTATAGTATTGTCTATTATTTGCGCGAACACTACACATCTTCTATCTATACTATAATAAAAACGTAGAGGTAAAAATTCTTGTACTTTTTTGAAAAACGCAAAAAAAACAAGTCAGGGATATGTTTTGAGAGTAGTAGAACACATCCCCATACTTAGAAAAAATTGTACCTCTGTTTGTTTGTTTGTTTGTTTCGACTGACCTCCTAAACGGCTGAACCAATTTAAATGAAAGTTTACACGAAGGTATTTTAAATTGCGGAAAAATGCATAGGATACTTTAAATCACTGACAGTTAACTGGTTCCTGTGGGATATTCAAAAAACCTAAATAAATGACTGATTTCTGAAACTATTACACCGATTTAAATGAAATTTTGCATGGTGGTACCATACATCCCCGGTCAAGATCTTAAATACTTTTAGTCACAGAAATTCCTGTAGGATAGTTAAAAATCTAACTTTATTAGATCACGTACAAAAATGGTAAAAGTATTAGACCAAAATGAACCTTCTGACTAGGACTATACGGACTACTTTATTGAGCAAAACGTCATAGTAGGGGAGGTAAATAGCTAGATTTGTAGTTACTAGAACGACATGGAATCGGAATAGAAAGATTACGCTAAATAAGAAAAAAGTTTATTACACTTTCTTTATAAGTGGGGGGACAGCGAATAATACAGGAGGGCTACCTGGTAACAAGCTGTTGAAAGAAAAAAGTTATTTGACCGTGTCAGTCATTCAAAGTGCATGTTAAATAATCCCTAAAAAGTGTCATTTTAACGATTTGGACCAGAAAGTTATAATTAATCTTTGTGTCTGTTCAAAAACACATAATCTTGAGATACTTCAGCGCGTAACATTTTTATGCAGGAGGTTCAAGTTGATATCAAAGTCCTGCTGTATTATATTCTGTCATTTTTTTTTCTTAACCTGTATCATCTCACTGCTGGGCAAAGAATCCTTCTAACTCATCTACTGCTCTCTGACCAATGCTAGGACTTGCCAGTTCTTTGATACATGGACTTTCTCTTCGGCGAAAATCGTCTTCAGGCACGCGATGTGTAACGATTCTGGTCCATCTATTGTTCTTTATCCTGCAGACATTACCTGTCAATTGCCACTTCAAAAACAACAACAGTACGGGAGTGGATGTTGTTAAAATTTATTTTATCTTTTAACCTAATACCTATGATACTCCACTCCATAGCTCTTTGAAAAACCTTGAGCTTAAACATCTGATTTTTAGTGATTGGCCATGATTCTAGGCATATGTTATAATAAGCAGTATGAAAATGTCGATAAGTTTGTGGTTTAGTGATATAAGAAGGTCACCCTTCATATACCCATTCATAGACCAGAAGCTTTTCCAGGCGTTGTCTGCTCTACGGAGTATTTATTTGTCCTGCCTGTTTTCGAAGGAGGCTGTCTAGCCCAAGTTTATACTCCTCTATATATTGCTTTACCTGCCTGTTGACTGCTATCCTATTGTTGGTGCTGTTGGTTACGACAATGGTTTTGAACCTATCCATTGTCAGTCTAACCTCAAAGCTTTCTGCGCTCAGTTGTTCGAGCATCAACTCGAATCCTGTCCAGGTATATTTATTTGCGATCAGGAAAATGTCATCTGCAAAGCGAAAGTTTATCAGTCATCTATCCCCTACATTTATTCCTTTTGTTGCCTAAGAATATTATAGTGATCTGAAGACTTCTTGGAGCGTTTTACTGAAAAGTTTTGGTGATAAGGAGTCACCCTATTTAACTCTTTTTTGTATTTTGAATGTCAGGCGTTCAGTGTGCAGTTTGATATCGGCTGGGCTTTGTTGGTAAATGATTTGGAGAATTTTTATGTATGTGGGTTCGACGTTTTGCTGAAGAAGAGAAAGCTAATTGGGATACCGTCAAAGACTTTTGAAATATCCACGAAGACCAGGTACAGAAGTTTATTACATTCGCTAAATTTCTCTTTTATCTGGTTTTCGGTATGGAGGTGGTCAGTTGTCCTATTTTTGCTGGCTTGCATGGCTGGTTTGTGTTTTTCCAATTGATAGGCTGTTCGGTATTATCTGCATGTTCATATAAAAGGATATCGCTATTCTAAGCATACAAAGGGGAATTTATAAACATTCACGTAAAAATGTTGGATATTATAAAGTTCCATTTAAAAATCTTACAAGACAGAGTCTGTGTCTGACTCAAACATCAAGACTGCAAAACCCCCGTTGGGTTCCCCGACTATCACGTTTTTAGCTGGCAAGTTATGTCAAATATTGTCAGATTTGATATGACATGAGTGTTTAGTTCTTTGTTAGTTCAAGAGATGTCACTGTGCTTTATTTCTTCTCAATATTGCATCAAATACCTAAAGTAATTAATAAGTTCCATTTTATTAAACTTGCGTTTTAATGTTATTGTCTCATTGTTTCATTACGAATACAATACAATCTACGAGAAACAAAGTAGCAAAGCAAATACTAATATAATTTGTCACATGGCGACACACATCCTTTATAGATACTTTAACCTTTTGAAGTCATCCTGATATCAAACATCAGTTTTGTGTACTAACTACATAGGTACAGTATGCTGTTTGCAACCATTGAAACCTTTTTCTATCAAATAAAATAAATTTTTAACATGGTTTTATAGTTCTAAAATGTAAAAAATAATTTTGTGAGTCCTAGCTACCACTCTCCTTATCTGGCTAGAGCATTGCTTCGACAAAAAAATATTGGGCGAGTAAATCCTCTTTTTATCGCTGGCCGATTTGTTATGAAAATGTGGTATGTTGTGTATCACCTATTAATCAGTAAACAATTTTAGGTTCGTTCCTGGATATTAATCTAATCATTGCTAAATTTAATTATATTTTCTTTTCTTGTAGTTTTTTTAATTTATGTGGCTTTATTTATTTTACCTGTTATTAGTTTAAAAAATGCTTCCTAAAATAAAAATGCTGGCGAGAGTTACTATTCCACGCAGACGAAGTTGCGGTCACAGCTATTTGGAATAAAATTTTACAAATATACTACAATTTTACTAAATCGCATGTATTGTTATTCTAAACATATTATTTAGAGACCCAACGTTTCGGGCTCTTCACAGCGCTGGTGGTATTTCCCGGGAATCAATACACGCGAGTTTAATCCGTAAAATTAGTTTTAACTACAGGTATTTAGGAGCATTTCATGGACGCTCTCTTTGAAGCAAGTAACAACGACAAAAGAGGCTTAATAAAGACTTTAAACCACTCTACTAAATTGCACTCCACAATGCTACGTCCACGTCAAGTTTCTATAAATCGCCAACCCTCGTCCATGAGCGGGTCACGCGATCCGTGTGTACCGGTCCTGGCTACTTCGACCCCACGATCGCCACCGATAACGATTAATGTTACAGTTTTTAGGGTTCCGTACACAAAAAGCAAAAACGGAGACTTTGCTGTCTGTACGACTTTATTTTCTTTTTTCTCCCTAACTGACATACGATGATGGCTTGGAGTAGAGCTTGGAGCTTGGAGTAGCCTCGGCATCATCAACGGACATGCGGGGGAGCGGATGGCTTTCACTCTTAATGTCTGTACGACTGTTTTTCGACTGGCTTATGCGTAATGGCATTTTCTCAAAACATGAATTTCTGTTACAGCTATAACGGCAAATACTTAAAATCATAACCCGCCTTTTTGCTTTGCTATAGTCAGCTTAAATTAAAAATAATAAATTTAAGTTTTTCTCCAATAGAACAAAGTGTTTTTTTGACAATTTTTTCTCGATAGATTGCCATTATTAATAATGGCAACAGGAAGGCATTTGAAATACACAACATAGTGTTGCAAATAAACAATAAAATTATTCGATTCCATTCTAATGTTATTTACGAAGTCAATAGTACAGAACCCGGTAGCCCCAGAATGGTACAGAATACGACACGCACTTGGCCAGTTTTTACTATGAATACTTGAAAATCCGGGTTTATACAAAAATTAGAACGACAGATTAAAACTATTTGACGACGTGATTAGTAAAAGAGTGGCGTTTTATGGTTAACATGAATTACATTTTAGGGAAATCCCTATGGCATGTTTGTAATAAAGTAAAGGAACGATAAGATCAAACAATTTTTTTTTGTAATGTTAGAGTAATTACGAAGCTAAAAGGAATTGTTGTGATTATAAAATTTAATGTTTAGTGTACAATATACAGAGGAGCGTCGATAGCAGAGTGGTTAAGGTCGTTGCTTGCCATGCGGGAGATCGCCAGTTCAAACTCCGCCACATACTGCTGTGTTTCCAAATTTGAAATTCATATGTACGATTACTCGACCCATTAACGTGAATGAAAAAAATTTAAGGTTGTGTAGTCGACCAACCCGCACTTGGCCAGAGTGATTGAACTAGGGCCTGATCGCCCTAGTTTAGAGTAGGTGGAAACGGACGTATATAGGCTGATGATGATGATATAATACATATTATCCTGCCGATGCGTTATCTGCTAAAATCATATTTTTTTAGTAGGTATTTACTTTTTCGTAGAAGCCAAACAAATCGTCCATATTGATGAATAATGTGAAATAAATAAAAATGCTTGCTATCCAATGATTTTCAGATCTGCTAAAAACGTCTGTATCTATTCAGGGGCACCTTATTTGAGAATCCTTTTTATCTCGCATACCCTTTCCAAAATGTTCTATCAAAGGGCTATATAAAGTATAATTTGTAAGTACATATTACTAAGAGCTTAACATACCACACCGGTAATATGAAGTCAATCTCATTAATGTCTAATTAAAGTGTTCTACGAGTATAGGGGATTAAGAGATAACGTAGTAATTACCGGCACACAAAATTTGTTATAAAATTAATTAATTCTCTGAAATACATGAACATTTTAGCCGTCGCGCTAACACTAATGGGGAACTTGATCTTTATTATCTTTTCGGGCTGTTCTTATTAATTAAAAATGTATTAATTATATCGAGAAATTAACTTATTTGAATTCATTAATATTCCCCCCCCCCCTTCCTCCTGTGGGGACGTAAACCATACTTAAACATGATAAACTGAATGTAATGTAAAGTAATTAACAAAATCTCAAATTTTATACAGAGATTGCCTAACCTATACAAACAGAGAATAAAGGATTTTTTTCCCCAAAAAAATTTACTTATTTTGATAACATTACCAATGAACGCAATATACTACTACTATACTGATACGGATAGAGTCGCAGACTAGGCCATATAAAATCAAACACATCGCGGTATAAAAACCGAGCATAGACAATAGACATACAAGGAGTATGATTACCATGATGAAAAAAGTTTTCCGACACGCCATTTAGACTCATCCATCGTTCCTACACAGATGGGGTTTGGAAAAAAAGGTTTGCGTGTGTGCCAACATTATCTCAGTAATGGTTCACATTTACGAGTCACCGTGGTACGTCTAACTCACATCCGGTTGAATTTGAAGGAATCATAGTAATACGAATCGTGCAGGGATTTGATTGGTCTAAATTCTATCAAGAAAATTGTATTGAACTTGAAACATAATTTAAAAAAACATTTGACTTAATCAGTATGAATTTTATTTAATCTAATTAACATAAAATTATCTAATTAACAATATATTTTGCTGAAGTCATCATCATCATCTTGGCGTGTTCCCGGTTGCATCCTTGCGAGCCGGGGTCCGCTCTTACTCCCTAACTCTCCACTTCGCACGGTCTTCGGCATCCTTTACGGAGAGTTTGTTGGCACGCATGTCATCCACTACAACGTCAAGCCAGGCCTTCTTGGGCCTTCCCCTTCTGCCGGGACCCGGCGGTAGCGACATGGCTAGACACTTGTTCCCTACGTAGTTTGCCGGTTTCCGTAAAACATGACCGTACCAACGTAGGCGGCACTCTTGCAGTTTATCAGCGATGTCTCGGACATGAAGGCTGCCGCGAATTCGGGAGTTCTTTACGCGATCAGCTCGCGTAACTCCCGACATCCAGCGCAACATCTTCATCTCCGTGACCCGCAGTTCCTGCTTGTGCCGCTCAAGTAATGGCCATGCTTCACTACCATATAAGAGGACAGGCCTAATGATGGATTTATAGACCTGTCCCTTCAGCTTAACCGGCATTTTAGGGTCGCAAGTGACGCCGCTCACCTCCCGCCATTTATCCCAAGCAGCAGCAATGCGTGCCTTGACGTCGGAGTCGATGTCGCCGTTCGCGTGGAGTACAGATCCCAGATACTTGAACCGGTCCGTGCGCTCGACCGTGTCTTCGCCTATGCGGACGGACATGGGATCTGTAGTGTTGCAGGCCAAGTACTCTGTCTTCGCCACGTTGAGTTTCAGACCCCCGTTCTCAAGCGATTCCTTCCATGTGTTAACACGTCTCACCAGCCGTCCCCTGTCCGAGTCCACCAGCGCGATATCATCAGCATACATAAGTAGCCATGGTGGCTGCTCATGGTGGTCTCTGATGCTGTCTGACAATACGTCTAATATCAGGCTGAAGAGAAACGGACTCAGGACGGAGCCTTGGTGTACTCCGACGGTTATACGAAAGGGCAAAGTGTCGCCAACAGCGGTCCTAACTACAGAATCGGAATCACAGTACATGTCTCTAATGATATCAACATACGTTTCTGGCACTCCCTTGGACCTCAGGGCCCACCAAATCATCTCACGCGGAACACAGTCGAAGGCCTTCTCCATGTCCAGAAATAGGAAGTGGAGGCGTGTTCTTCGTCCTGTATTTCTCCATGATGATTCTTAGGGCAAAAACGGGGTCCATAGTCCCGTGACCGGGGCGGAAACCATATTGACATCCAGAGACAGTGCACTCCTGACGGATTCGAGAGTCTACTATCCGCTCGAATAGTTTCATGGTGTGGGACATGACCTTTATACCGCGATAACTACCGCACTCTTGCACTGATCCCTTGCCCTTGAAGACCGGGGTGATAACACTCAGTCTCCATTGGCGAGGAATCCCGCCGGTGCTGAGTATGCGGTTATAAAGGTCAGTAAGGATGCCCACACCACGCCCACCCATTGCCTTCCAGGCTTCGATGGGGACTCCATCGGCTCCGACAGCTTTCCGATTCTTCATGCGGCGAAGAGCATTCTCTACTTCTTCAGGCGTTACCGGTGGCACAAGTCCAAGATTTGGAGGGAGGTCCGGTGGCTGCACTTCTCTATGCTGTTTATTTAACAGCTCGTGGAAGTAAGAGCGCCATCTCTCCTTCACCGCGAGGTCCTCGCATAGTAGGTTACCGTGAGGGTCTTTAACACAGCGGCACTTGGAGATATCCTGTGCCGCTTTGACCCTAGAACGTGCCAATCTATAGATAAGCTTCTGCCCCTCAGACGATTCCAGCCTATCGTAGAGCGGTTGTAGGTGGGCTCGCCTGGCTCTGGCAACAGCTTTCTTAGTTGCACGTTTTGCGGACCTGTATGCGTCGCGATCTTCAGGAGAGTTGGACGCTTGCCACTTTTTAAAGAAGGCTTTCTTCACCCTAGTCTCCCTCTGGACTGCGTCGTTCCACCACCAAGTCTCCTTGTCAAATTTGCGTCCACCCTTAGACGTGCCAAGCACTGACTTCGCCGCTTCGGTTATGGTTGCCTGAATCCTGTCCCAGTGGTTCTGAACTGATTCGTTCTCAGCCTCAGCGCACTTGTCGCCGATAGCTGAGACGAACACCTGGGATTTGTTTTCGTCAAGCCGCCACCACCTTATTTGACGCCGACAGCGCTCAAAGCTTTTGGCTTTGGGCTTCACGCAGAGATCCATGACAAGTAGACGGTGTTGTGCCGTGAGACTCTCTCCGGGTATGACCTTGCAGTTGACTACTTTGCCGATGTGGTGCCTCCTAGTGAGTAGGAAGTCGATCTGGGTAGCGTGCCGCCCACTCCTGTAGGTGATTAAATGTTCAGGCCTCTTTTGGAAAAACGTGTTCACAATAGCCAGGTCGGCAGCCGAACACAACTGGAGGATGTTCTCCCTTCAGTGTTGCGTCTGCCGTACCCATAGCCACCATGTACACGCTCGAACTCCTCAGGCTCCTCACCCACATGACCGTTCAGATCGCCACCCAGAACGACTCCCTGAGATGGTGGGATTCCACGCAGCACCTCTCCAAGTCTATCCCAGAATGAAGTCTTTTCGGTGTCGCTGCAACCAGCCTGTGGAGCGTATGCGCTTATCAAGTGGGTCGTAACCCCTTCGATAAGCACCGTTACGTCCATTAAGCGGTCGCTGTAGCGTTTCACCTCCAACACGTCATCCTGCAACTCCCCGGACAGCACTACCGCAACCCCGTTCTCTCCACTAGGTGCTCCTGTGTATTTTGCTGAAGTACAATATTTTATTTTGCGTTTAAAAGTATTTGTGTTATTTATAAATTTATTGCTTTAAAATTTGGATACTGGAGATTGAAAATTAATATTACCAAAACGAAAGTTACCTGTTTGAAGCTATGAAAATTTAAAGTGAAAAAAAAAACAGCGCAAAAATGCAAATAAATCGTAGAATGCTTTCAAGTTGGCGCTTTCCTCATAACTTGGGAACGAATTTTACCAGAAACGCTTTTACGACTAATCATAAATTGCACTAAGCGTTGTTCTAAAGAACTTTGCCACGGGATTGCTTCTTACACTATTTTTGGTAAATCGGACCCACAGTTGTTTTATCGTCTCCAATAAAGCATAGTATTAGTTAGTACCAAATTGTTTGTTTGAGCTTTAGACAATACATACCCACTCTACATGCAAACTACGTTATCAATTCTTTACTTTAGAGACTTAGCAAGCGCGAATGTTAGATTATCATGCTCTAATTTAACCGTTTTTAAATAAGGTATAGAGTGAAGTAAATAAAGTCATGAGTAATTGGCAGGAGCCAACACAATCACAAACCTAAAAGCCATTAGTCACCACCTAAGACATGCTACGCATCGGAAGCAGATGGCACAGTTCACAACAGCGTTAGAATACAATAAACTTTTCAATTGCGAAAATCCGAATATCATAAATATCGCTGCCACCAACTTTTGTTGAGAGCATATTTCTCTTTAAGCAAAACGGTTGCGTTCATATCGGCCCTAATGTAATTTTTCTTCATCCCGTAAGAGTTGAAAAATGGCCGCCGATATTTCTCTTAGTTTGCGTCGAATCGACAGCATAACGGATCGCAGAATACGGCTGGGACGTCGAACAAAAAGATAAACTTAATGTCGCCTTGAGGAGATTTATGCCACGCTCCATCGCTCAGGGCTCAGGGAATTTGCCAACGGCCTGCGACCTGCGGGTTGCCCTGGCAACGTCTGACTTAACTAGGACACCGCCTACACTAAGCAAATGTTGTCAGCTTTCAGGCACTTAGATTTATTGTAGCTCCTTTTACAAATGACGCCTAATGACTGAGGACAAACACTTGGCAATGAATGTCTACTTTGACTTTGACTCAAACATGGTATGGCTTATAATATTCAATGTAATCAAAAGTAATAGGTAGTATTTAAAACCATGGCTAAAGAGGCATTTGACTGCTTCAAATAGTTGTGCTAAAGTTTTTTGTTTAAAAAGTCGAGTTGATTACTAGAATTTTAATAATTATATGATATCTGAAATATATCTGACTACTAGCTGTGCCAGCGACTTCGTTCGCGTTTCCCCCGTTTTTTACACATTTTCCATTGTATCTTTGCTCCTATTGGTCGCAGCGTGATGTTATATAGCCTAAAGCCTTCCTCGATAAATGGTCTATACAACGCAAAATTTTTTCAAATCGAACCAGTAGTTCCTGAGATTAGCGCGTTCAAACAAACAAACAAACAAACAAACAAACAAACAAACAAACTCTTCAGCTTTATAATATTAGTATAGATAAGCCCTTGACCTTTTAAAGTAACTACTGCAAACAAAATGCCTTACCCACTGAACAGGTAACTATTGTCAATCTTTATCCACGTTTGTGCCCAACCAACCTAAACCCAGACGGACTGTTCAATGCCCTACTCCATTAGAAATACCTCAGTCAGATCCTGCCACAGATGAATAGTTCCTTGGAGAACCAACAACATTTCTCACCTGATTACAGCCAATAGAAAATCGTACAAAGCCCAATCGGCAGAAAGGTTTCCGAGGAACGCAGGTACCGACCTTTTAGCCTAAAAGCTCTCACAGAATTTTATCTGATGTACACGTTCCCACAAAAGAGTTTCCTAACATAATTTTCCAGGGACATAATCTTGAAGACGCGACAAACTCGCACCATCTTCATCTGGCTAGAAGTGAACTATCTTATCTAGCTAACGCGGTTGATCGACACGATCCTTTGAAATATTACGGAAGATTACGTGTTTGAAGCCTTTTGGTAGAATATGGTAGAATATAGAGTAGGTATTACTTCGGCAACGTGAGTACGAAGTAGGTGACTTAAAATTGCAACCTTTGATAGATGTGAATGATATGATAAAAAAGTGAAGTTGGTCAGTCAGTATAAGACCAACCAACTTCATGTACGTACAATTTTTGATCAAGTTTTTAAGTTTTGATTGTATTTTTTATGTAAATAGAAACTGTCTATCTGTAATAATCTCTTCAACGTGTTTGGAAATGTTTGGTAATGTGGCTCTGTTTGCTCTCTTCGTACGAAATTATTACGATACTAATTAATTTACCGAAAGGGTTAAAATAATTAAGCTATATTCGACAGTGTCAAAATTTCAATAGGATACTATAACAGGTCAAAAGATACACCGCTATTAATACAAAGAACATTGGCACAGGCTTCATAATAGTCTCATTAACACCCTTTGTGTACGGATGTAGTTATAAAATAAGGGAAAACTACAGCTATTTTACCAAATTGGCTGGCAACTACTCTACTGTGTTAGTAGAGTCGCTTAAAATATGTTATTTATTCGGGTACGTTGGAATGGAGAGAAGAAAATACACACCAGGAAAATATACCTAAATAAAAGTTTATGGCCGTAAGTATATTTTCTTTTTAGAGATAGGCTCTACCTATTCTTACAAGAGTCTATGTATTTTCATGATAAATTCTGATAACTACCTACTTCACATAAAAATGATATCCTGGTAATATCGTCCATCATTAAATCAAAATAACCACATATTTAACTAAACGAAGAAGTCGCATCTTATTACGTTTGTTTCTATAAATTCACTACAAATTGATTCCGAATTTTTAATACTCCACTGACATAGACCGGAGTCATCAAGTAAGTAGGTAAGTATACAACTTTACGTATAGGCCCGTTGCCTCCGCCTCCCACAACTTTCGATACCAATTAATCCAATATCGGAAATCATCCGACCCAATTTTTGCCAGCATTCCCCAGCGAGACCGGACGTCGTAAAATATTGAAATGTTCAAAATATTTCGTTACGCTTAATAATGTTACGGTAACGTGTACCAATATTTTAATTTCGATATTAAATGTGTTTGCTTTACAAAAAATATGCCTGCCAGCGTCGATATTAAAAGGTTATTTTCTCGATTATTAAAAGCAAATGTTGCTAATTGATTTTTTGGCAAACAACAGCCGTATGCGTGGATATCAATCACCTATCATCATCATCAGCCCATATACGTCTACACTGCTGGGGCATGGGCCTAGTCTAACTACGCTGGTCAAGCGCGGGTTGGTCGACTACACAACCTTAGAATTTATTCTTAGGTGTGCAGTGAGTGTTAATCACTTAAACACGGGGATAATAATAATGTTAATGGTAAAAGTAGGTAGCAAGTTAATGTGCACTGCATGTTCCAAGTCTCATAAATAAATAAGACAGCTGTCCAAAATAACTAAAGGTCAGACAAATAACTACAATATCCTGATTCTAAGCTTTATTGGGGATAAACGAAACCACACAGTCGCCAATATGAACTATGAACTATATACGAGAAAACTATATACAAGCGCAAACTTCCCCACCCAGTGTAGCGAACATTTAATACTTTATATTATAACGTATAGCAAAGCGAACGTTGTACTTTGTAGCGAACTATACCAAGAATTTCCCAAGCTTCATAACGCTCATGTATCGTGAGCGCGATATTTCGTACGAAACTACAAGGCACACATCGCAAATATCCTTTCTTTTGTCTCAGAATATGAGCCTTATGCAGTATAATATCGTCCTTATGTACAATAACGAGCACAAACATATATATAGTAATACGGACCGTATTCCCGCGACATAAGTATTAAATTGTGCGGGCCTTTTTGTTTCACGAGTGTACTAGCTCTCATGGCTTGTATCACTTGAAGAATTTCGTGGAAATTCGAGAGAGATTTTTAACACGGCCGCTGGAGTAGAGCTTTAGAATAGATGTGAAATGTTACTAGTGATTCCGTGTTTTTATTGTTTTATTAACTGCTTGGGTTTGTAGGTAAATTTTTGTACCTGAGCTTCTATAGGGAAATTGGGGACCAATCATATTTATCTCTGCATTTGAATATGCAGGTAACTTTTGCTTTCTATAATCTCACGACATTGTTACAAATCAGGTTTTTAGCCCAAATTCTTAATTTTGTTTAAAATTTTTCACTAAGCTTGTATAAATTACCAGTTCAAAACTATGAATGTATTTTAAAATCTTAAATCCTTTTCTTCCTAACTGATTTACGATGATGGCTTGGAGTAGCCTTGTCATCATCACCGGACTTGCGGGGGAGCGGATGGCTCTCACCCCTAATAAAAAAATTATGTGATTAACGTTATATAGTGGACTTAAATTACTTTAAACTAATTAATAGCACACTTAGCTAGCATAGCTCTAAAACCAGACCGCTCAACACAATACCTAGCAAGCCAAAATGAATCATAAAGAAAATTCCTTATTAGCAAAGCTAAATAAGAAAAACTAAGAAACTTCGGGCGGAAGCCGGCTAACAAAGCGCCAGTATATTATGAAATGTATGCTCATACATTACAATCTTAAGCACGTGACTTAAGTTCGCAAGTTGAGAACAAGTTCTCTATCGGACCAGACTTTGCGACTTCGGGATGGTAACCGGGCCGGCTTTTATTTATTCAAATGAGAAATGGTTGAACTGCCAACGAAGCTTTACATGAGCAAACAGTTTATTCAAATTTGTGTTGCGAATAAAACGCATAGATCGAGGTTTTGTTAAAATGATGCTGTAACCGATTTTTAGTCATAGTTACTACTTTAGAAAACTGAAAATGTGCGGGATGTTTACCATGTTGTTTTGTTTTAATGAGCTACCGATATTTCGGCACTGTTGCAAGCGCCATGTTACGGGTCAACTGTAGAATTGCGAGACTGAAGATAGAACTAAGAGCAGACATATCGGTCTACCCTCTTTCTAAGTCTTTCTTATGTTTGTAGTGTGTGTAACCATTACAGTTTAAAATTAAATATAGACACTACTTTTACGACACACTTAGTTGTTTGTAGAGTTTTTTTTATTCGTTAATACTCAAACGAAAAAAGGCTTTTCAATATGTGTTCGAAAACCGGAGTAACTTATAGCGACTCAGGTTCAAAGCCCTAATAAGCTTTTAGTGACATAATTTCAAAACCACTTTTCTGTCCTTATAACAAAGACAAGAGAGTCAAAAGTCATACAATGTCGTTTAAGCGCAGAGCTTCCAAAGTTATCCCACAACTTTTATTACACGATAAAAACTAGTTAGCATTAATGAATCACTTTCATATTAAATTTTCCAACAAAGACGTGACAAAGTCACATTAAACGGGAGATAAAGCCCACTAAAGTTGCGCAACTTAGTTCCACTATCATTATGATCCCGCTCTAAAAATCCCTCTGTCCCCAAAAGCTCCCGAAACAAAAGAGTTTCCTTAAAATTTTATCTTTTCATCACGATCTGTTTAATGAAGAAGTCTCCGGCAAGATCGTCCTTATTAAAACTTTGTTAATCTTCGTTAATTTTGAGAAGAAAGAAATTGTGTGGTTGTGACGTGAATTAAAAAGTAAATTTACATTGTTTTGTTTATCGTTTGTGCTTAGAAATGGACGCTGGTTGTCATTATCTCCTTTGAGATGTTATTTGGGACGACGGAAGTTGGACCTTAATTTGGCAAGTGGTTTTGCCACTTGTTTTTCTAACCAGCCAAAATTTGATATCGTCAAGTTTGTAAAAGCACTTCGTATTATTGTAAGACGGACAAAAGCCAACGTCTTAATAGTATAAGGAAGTCTAAATCTAAGTATAAGTTCTTACAGATAATATTAAGTCCTTAAAGCAACTAGAAACTTCTTTAGATATGATAAATACAAAGCAGTTAATCAAATCCACGTTTCATTTTATAAGAAAAACTTACAACAAGAATACCAGAACAGATATAAATAATCTAGGAATTACCCAATCGATATATGAGTGCACCTTTGGATTTCCGGTTATGACTATTGACATAGGTGCACAGGGTAGGCTTTACGATAGTCAAGCCACATACGTTTATAAAACGAACATTACAGATTTCATATCGCTTCCATCTACGGTCACGTACGTCACGATAAATCACCCCAATAATACTAGTTCCAGTCACAATACGCGTACGTCCAACAGTAATTTATTAGCTGGGCATCACGCAAACTGGCCAGCCATCACTCGGCACAGTTAGAGCGGTATGTGCCTTGTCACTACGCTGTAATAGGTAGTACGTCACAGTTCAGTAATAGGCGGTCTGTCACGCAGTCACAGTTGTATATCATACGCGTCACTCAGTATTCAGCAAAGCCGGCTTTGTTGCCTAACTGGAATTTATGTCTTATTAAAATGTGCATATCAAACGCGTTATGATATTTTCTAGTTTAAGCTTAACGTAAAGTTATGCAGTCTCGTTGACATTTTACAACAAACCACTGTTTGTTGTACAGTGTACGACAACAAATAGTGTACAATCGAGAGTACAATCGTACACTTACGATATCGTCCGAATATCATAAATCCATTGTTTTCTGTAATAACATTGAACACATGTATACCATAATATTATCCAATAACTGGGTTTGGTATTAAATATATTGAAGTATATACTTCAACCACAAATATTTGTGGATCCACCGTCGATTCTGATAAACTGTAAATGTGCTTAAGCTACATACCACGGGTTCTGATTAATATTATGTGATTTTAAAAAAAACTCGCAGTAACATCTAAAAGGGAAGATCAAATTAATTTAAAGAAAGTGTACCATCGAGATGGAGCTAGCATATCAATTGATTATTATTTTAGATTTCAGCCAGTGACTTGTCGGTCATACTTTACGAGTATGACCGACAATTCAGGTCTTTATCAGCGAAACAAGCTAGTTACCTCAAAACCAATTTAAATCATTACAAAATGGCAATTGAACCCTATCTCTTCCTACACCATTAGCCTTATCTAAATCCGGGCGTTCTACTAAAAGCTCTTCCGACGAAAATCATTTATATTCAGTTTTGCAGATTCCATTTGCTAGTTGCTTTTTTAAGAACACTCCAGTGTCCAATGAAATCGATTCCTCTTAAGCTGTACAGACTAAAAAGGAGACTGTAAAGTATTTTCGTTGAAAAAGAAACAGAATCGATGCAAAAAACGGGAAATGAAAGAGGTCGCTACAAAAATAGAGGAGGGAGGTTGTCTTTCATTATATCTGGTCGCCGGAGGTCAGCAATTAGTTGGTGCAATTATACAAAGGCCTCGGAGAGTTGTGCTCTCAACCATATATATTCTTTATTGCACACTGCACACTGGGCCGAGTTTATGACTAAATAGGTAGTGTTTGTGGCTATGTTTCCAGCGTTTTAGCCTTTAATTCGCACATTCTGTTTTCTGCTCGCAATAAAAACGTAGTTTACGTGTGCGGAGGGAAATTTTCGAGGTGCTCTTGGCTTTGTGTTTAAATACGGTGCCTGTTACACTCGGCAGTCTACTTATATTTTGCAAATATTATGAAATCTGAGCTATTTGAAATTACGTTATGGCAATTCCGATAACAGCTACATTTATTCAACAATCAGTAAATTTCAGTTTGTATCTGATACAAAACAAAATAATATTTTATAAACAAAACGAAAAAAAAAATTTAAATATCCACCGAGCTTTATAAACAGTTCGGCTACAATCGAAATAGCTTTTCTATTAAAACGTAATCAAGCCACTAATCATTCCTAAACTGAAAACCTGAAATCGTTTACAAAGGCAAATTGCTATCCACTTAAAATCGGTCGTCGAATTCAAAGCGAGAAAACAAGGCAATCCATTTCAATTACCAAGGCGCTGTCGAACTGATTTTCAGGGAAACTATCTTTGTCGGGGGGCGCGAAGTCATTATCGGATTGAGCTTGTCGAATGCATCCAAAAAGTTTTCATTACTTGAAAAGCCAATGTTGCCAGCCTCCTTTGTCACGGTTAGAGGAAAAAAGATAACGGAGGAAAATACGCGTTCCAGTTTCCTTTTTTCTTTTCTGCCAGACAGAATGAATGGCGGGAAAGGGTTGCCCGAGAAATAATGAAGCGGCCGTGTATGCAGTCGTCGAGAATTGTCTCCTATGTTCCTTGTGTAGGAACATACGGGGCTAGGAAAATAGCAATGCGAGATACCCTTTATTATTCATGGGGCTGACATCACTGAATTGGGTCGATGGTGCCTTATTCAAATTCGTTCTTGTAAGGTTAAGGGCTCAGATTATGTGTTTCGAAAGGTCGTGTTGTAGGTATATATAGAAAATATTAAGTTTGCAAAACAGTGAAACACAGATTATTAGAAAACTGTAACTGTCCGGGGTATTTACCATGTTGTAAAATTAAAATTTATAGTGAAACACAGATCTCTATGATAGGTTAAACTATCGGGCAGAACAAATATGATATATGAATATTCGTATGAATATATCTTAATTTAATTAATGCATAATGTTAGCAATTACATAGGTGATATGAATACTTACTAACTCACCACCAGTTTACCGGCTACTTACAAAGATATTGGGTCAGGGAAGTAATAAAACGTATAATGCTTTAATACTAAGAGAAAATAATTAAATTCTCCATGAATTTAAGCTCAAGCTATCCAGTTCAGATTTTAAAATAGCAAGTTCATTTCACCTTTCACAAGAATTTCATTGTCGTGGAATATTGGAAAAGTCTGGCTTTTATTTTGCCCGCTACTAATACGATTAAAAATCACCCCAGGAGACGCCGGCGTGCATGCTTTTATAATTTCATAGTGCACAAAGGAATCAAGTTATAATAACAATAAAAAGTGGTTTCAGTAAGGCTGAGAATCGCGTGCATTTCATCAGCTAAGAGGTCGCAGTCTTGCTATCGCATTGACTATGTATGACTGCGGGGTCCTAACGACCGCTTTCTGAATGGTGCTACATAATTATTACTTATTATCGTTATAACACTGCCTTTGCAGTGCAATGAAAATGAATAGGGCATCTTAATTCATTTTCACTTGAAAATGTTTATAGTTACAGTTGCAGTTTTGACTTTTGTTTGTATTGAAAATGAACTTGTATTCAACGCTGTTAACTTCTAATACGTCATTACCATCCCGTCTTCTCGATGTCAATAAATTCTGTTTCTATTCTGTATATGCAATAAACATTCGAGAATGGGAATTTGTCTAAAAATTCCTAATAATGAAGAAGTTACATACCTTTTTATCTAATTATAATTTTGTAAAATGAACATTGAACTTATTACAAATCCCGACCTTGCTCCAAAAAGCTTGTCAGAAAACGTATTTAATCTAGAGACATTCTGGCAGCGCCTTATCCGTATCACTTAGTTTAAAAGCGATTGCCATCTGAATAAATTTGCAAATGAGACTAGAACAGTCTGAAAGTTCAGCTAGAAATGCCGCATACACTCACAAATACGTGCCAAATGCCACTGAGATAGTGCTATTACCACCCTCGTTTAGGGACCTCTTTGCGCCATGCACCCTCGAGCCTATAATGCCTAGGGGTAGCTCGACGGGCCTCGAACAATGAAGTAAACAATAGACTTGGAAAAAGTCAACGTTTTCCGCCATAATCTGACGAAAGTGTGTGTTTATAGACTGATAGTATGGAGTCTGGAGGCGAAATAGAAATAGTAAGTGTTATCTCGCAATACAAAAAACATTGAACCTCAAAATGATGTGAGCTTTTACTTTCAGTTATTAAATAGCCATTCGGGTAAAGAACGAATAATTTCACAATTTATCAATCATTTCTCCTCATGTCGATACACCAACTTCCTGTTGTTATTGTGTTGTTTTTAAGGGCCTTAAATTGTGTTGGTAAACACTGTTTTTTTGCTAATTGACTAACGATGATGACGTGAGAAATGATGATGAGCGGGAGAGCGGAAGGCTCTCTCCTCAAGGGGCCCTCCTTTTTTATTGCAATCCCTACTTAACTTCCTACCTTCCTAAGAATATTTACTGTTTTAATCAAAATAAAATATCAATATTCAGTTTTGCTTCGATTTAACACATTTGGTTCGATTTAACACAAACAAACTGGTTTATAATTGTGTCCGGAAACCCAGTGGTCATCGCAATCGGGCATCGAATCGTGAACCCAGAACGCCTAACCGCGTACCCATTAGCTGCGGTCCTGCAATCAAGATGCTTCGGAGTCCCACCAAGAAGCTTATTGGGGAACTATCGATGATAATACCTAGTTAGAGCAGACACTTTATCGAAACTAGTCGATAGGTGATTTGAAAGTGTTCGTTGCTCATAAAATGATCATAAACATGCCGGTTCGAAATGAAATTACCGATTAGTGTCGGTGATCATAGATGATTGATAAGTATTCGGAACGCGGTTTCTAGAATCAAGTTTTGATTTACGCAAATTTGGTACATAAAATAGGTTTAATTGAGTGCATAATTTTCAGGCAGATAATGAAACACAATTAAAATTACGTAACGTACCAATTATAGATGCATTTATGTTATTTCTCTCTAACGGAGGACTCTAACTTATTAGACAATGTCTTTATTAACGCTACCTTCCTAGAAGATGGATCTGATACCACATTTGTGCACCCATATCATTAACCCAAAGTCCCACACACACACACACACACACATACACAATCTGGTTAGTGTTTCCTTCCGATTTTAACCTCCAGGGTGCAATTGACACCACAAGTGCAATCATAAATCTTCGGGCGGTGTTCCGCAACCGGGTATGCACCGGCCGGTCGGGCTGCGGTGTGAGTGCCGGCCCGGATATTGGCCAAAACGGACCCAATGCGCTGTAATTATTACTGTGCCAGCAACTTTGAAGAGTCTTTAGGGAGCAGTGTTTAATATACCTGCGCCTAAAAACGCCCATACCAAATACTAAATTGTAAGTTAAAAAGATAAAAAGATAAAAAATATTTATTACAACAACAAGGCAAGATACACAAAATATAATATTAACTAAAACATACAGCAAAAATAGCCTAAAATTGTTGGCAGACTTTACAATGGGTATATACTGTGGCACCAACACTAGAAAGCATCTGTATCGCTGGTGCCTTTACGCTTACCTTAATAAATGTGGCCTCTTTACACAATATAATTTCTAAACAAAATCAAAACAGTAATAAAAACTAAATGTACTTTAAAAATAAAAATTGGAATTAAATTATGCATTTTCTAAAAAATAGTTACTGAAAGCCACGTCTGCGTAAAGATCTCTCGAATAAACCGTTTCTGAGACAAATGCACAAATAAACTGACCAAAAATTATTGTTTTGGGTGCTATTGCTTTGATAAAGGTTTTCGATAATATTTTTCTCATATCATCCATGTACCGATATACCGATCCGTTTCATTTCTATTATTTTTGTATAGATTTCGACGTAACGACGGACGACGACACATGACGCCACAGTCGGCAGAATTTTTGCGGTGCCTCAATAGCTGTTTTCACTGTGGCTCTATATGTGAAAATCCGTAGGGGTCCAAGGGTAACTAGAAAACTCAGGCACCATGTGTAAAGAGCGTAGAATATCTTTATCGCCTAATAGATGCAATACTGCTCACTATGAAAAAGATACAAAAACAAGTTACCAAGCATCCACAGTCACTGAAGTCCCGCACTCATCCTTGTAAGAGTTTTCTTCCAATTTTAAATCCTAACAAAACTCAGGCCTATCTTCAGGGTGCAATTAACACCGCAAGTGCAATCATAACTCTTCGGCTGCTGTTCCACTACCCCGTATAATTGCACCGGCCGGTTGCGGTGTGACATCCGGCGGATGGATGCGGCAGCAATCCAGACCGGATATTTTCCAGAACGGACCCAATACGCTATATATAACGACATTTTCATTTTTTTTAATTTTTTGTTTCACATAATATTTGGCTATTAACCCAGTCAATACGTCGGGTCCTCAAAGGCCTAGGGTAAATGTATAAAATTGACAGTGAAAGAAGCGAAAATGGTGTGCCAGGATCGTAGCACATGGCAGGAAGTGATCTCTGCCTACCGCTCTGGGAAACAGGCGAGATTTTATGTATGTATGACAGTAAATACACTAGACACTATGATAAAGCTGCATACACATATCCTGGTAAGGGTTTCCTTCCGAATTTAAATTGCCAACTCCAGGGTGTAATTAACACCGCAAGTGCAATCATAACTCTTCGGCCGGTGTTCCGCAAACACCGGGTAATTGCACCGGTTGGCTGCGGTGTGATAACCGGCCGGCCGTTGCGGCTGCAACGGCTGGGTGCGGCAATCCGGACCGGATATTGGCCAGAACGGACCCGATACTGTAACTACCAATACTTCATTTATTAAAATACCGGGCTTCCGTTCTTGGTTTGTTGAAGCCGCGGTCAAAGTGATCATGGAGTGCCTCTAGGCCACTCGGTATCTTATGGCCACTTGGTACATCTCATTTGAACTTTTGACTATAAATAACCTATTCATATTATTAGTTAGACTATAATTAGCATAAATGTGTTAAGGTTTTCCAGTTTTGCTATACTTATACTTGTCAAGAAAATATCCATTAAAAATATCTCATAATATCTGTTTTCCAAGAAAACTGCTAACGTGACATGATATGCAATATCAACGCATCAGACTGCAATGTATTACAATATTAACCCTCCACGAACACTCAAGGGTACAACAGACACAAGACGCCTCGCCTCCGGATTTGCTCCAACATGATTGGATTACGCGCGCAAAACTCTTTGAGATTTAAAAAGGTGAAATGCGTCCAATTTGCAATAACGTGGAGTATTTTAGGTGAGAATAGAAGTAATGAGCGAAAATTCTTTTGAAATCTTCGCGTTTGTTCTGCTTTTGAAGCCGCGGAAGGCTTCTGGGTACTATGAGTCATACAATTGGGTTTCCCACTGAACGCAAATAAGTTAATTTTCCCAGTCATATAGCAGACTATGGTTGGTTAATAATACATACCATTTACGATCATAACACTCATGTTACGCCTGCAATGCAGCCGAGACTTACTCATACATAAAACTACTGGTAAGTGGCTCTTAGAAAGCTTAAGAAGGGTGCTCAATGCCCACATTCATAGGTTAACGAGTAAACATCGGTACAAAGGGAATAATAAATTATATACCCTTTTACTCATAGATTTCTTCAAAGAAATAAGCGTTCTTTTACACGATAAAATAATATAATTTAGCGTTTCATGCATCTTTACTGAAATCAAAGATTTATGACGTCGATTTAACCAGCTATATCCGTTTTTCTAAAATAACATTGCAATATTAAAAGAAATAAAGTAAAGATTCACTTACACACATGTAACACAATATCCCTTGTAGAATTTCCTGTGACTGTTATCGAAATCATAACCGTTGTGTGCGAGAAGTAAACAGAATTTGCTCCCTTAGTTTAAGGGCAGTTCACACTAGGCGAGATAAAGCGGGCTATACATCAACGGGCCGGGGTCTAATCGGCCCCCGGGGGCGCTACGGTTAACCCTTCGCGGGATTCCACGCGAAATTACTTACAAAACCCCAAAGTACTCGGGGAAAATGTGATATTTTTCAAATTTATTGTGTTAGTTTATTTTAGTTTAGGTTAGAACAGGAAGGTAAACTTTGAGCAGTTTAAAAAATATTGTATTCTTGTAACGTAGTTTAAAAACACGAGGTCTTAGATATATTAAGGCCATTTTTCCAAAGTTACGATTATTTTTAAGTTTATTCAAAATGCTGAATTATTTAAAGGAACAATTTAGTTCCTTACCACTTATTTAAACTCTAATCTGTTGCTCTACGAATCTGCACAACAAACCAAATTTCGTCTTTGAAAGAACACTCCGTTATTGTAATCAACAGACAGCTGATCTTATCTTCCACGCAACGTGGTTAGAATTTTCAAGCAATTTAATTATAAAATGCAGATTTCATATATTTTACAAGATAAAAATGCAAAAAATGCCTATAACAAACAGATTACAAGCGCGCAGTAGAAAAAAAAAGTGTCATGTCGAGCTTTGAACACGCGATACACAAATTAGGTGTGTCACCAAAGGGGGAGGGGACTGGGGTTCATAACGAAGTAGGTATAATACTCATTTTTCGAGTCCTCCAAGTTTGCTGTACTCAATTTGTAAGTCAATGATATAATGAAAAAAAGAACATGACAACGTTTGGAAATTGGTTAATAGGGAAAATTTCTTCTCGCCCCACTTTGATCACCCTAAGAAATGTTGTGTGTCAAAGAAATCAAAATAAGTGCTAAAGACATTTATTAAATTGCCTAATACTATCCCACCATAAACTAATGAAGAAACAAGTGTTCTCAGTAAGACAAGTCAAGATGTCCTATTGACCTATTGTCCTTTTTATAAATAAACTAGCTTTCCGCCCGCGACTTCATCCGCGTAGAGACGTTTAACGGGTAAAACATTACTTCCTTATAGCGCAAAAAGTAGCCTTTAACCCATCCTAGGCTCCTGAGTATATCTGTACCATATTTCATTTAAATCGGTCCAGTACTCTATGCGTGAAAGCGTAACAGACAGACAGACAGAGTTACTTTCGGATTTATAATATTACTAGCTGTGCCAGCGACTTCGTTCGCGTTTCCCCCGTTTTTTACACATTTTCCATTGTATCTTTGCTCCTATTAGTCGCAGCGTGATGTTATATAGCCTAAAGCCTTCCTCGATAAATGGTCTATACAACGCAAAAAGATTTTTCAAATCGAACCAGTAGTTCCTGAGATTAGCGCGTTCAAGAAAACAAACAAACAAACTCTTCAGCTTTATAATATTAGTATAGATAAAGAAAACTTTATTGTCCCACCCAAATAATACACCGTTATATCGGATGTAGGTAAGTATATTTAACACCATAAAAAACCTACGACCGCCAGCTTTGTCCGTGTCCAAAGAGATGTCATAAATAAATGTATGAAATTCAGTTTTTACGACGCTATGGGAGTGTTATGGGACATTCGCCCCCACGATTGCTCCTTTCGAGATTACACCGCAGAGATCATATTTCAAAGGGAAATCGGCTGCAAAATGCTTTATGAAAGAACCTCGCTGCATCTTAGTTGTGGACATTTAGTGGGCAGTAACGTTTTGATGAAGCGATAAAGTACTTTATAACAATGGACAGCAGAGAATAAGTAGTGTCCATCATTGTGTTCTCACAGGACTCAATCTTGGACATTACGTAACCTTACTGGAAAATAACGTCAGCAACAAACTATTACACAAAAATTAAGAATCCAGTTGCCAAACTCATCATGAACTATTTGCCTACAAGGAACCAATATAATATGTCGAAACAACCTAACCTAACCTAACCTAACATGAAATATTTCAATATTTTACCCGGCGGGATTCAACTTCCGCGAAAAGTATTTCATTTCATACAAAGTTTTGTCCGCATTATTCAACCATTATCCGACCAAAGCCTAGTTTCAGCTTTTGTCTAAAATCTGCTTTTTATTATACATACATACCTTAAATCACGCCTTTTTCCCTGAGGGATAGGAAGAGATAATGTTTTATTATAGACACACTTTATATTATAATAGAGTGAAAATACCTTTTCCCAAATATTTCAGACAAAATAGACTATTAGTTTGATTAACGACATTTTTTTTTTAAATGTATCGCATTAAATAAATGAATGCCTGCTTTTTCTACATCTAAACTAAAGTTTAAAATATTTAACGATAACGGAAGATTCAATCTCTAATCTCTGCGATTGCAAATTGTAAGTATACGATTTCCCAACTTGAATTTTGTACGGACCCATTATTTGCTCATACTTGTAGTTGAGGTCAAATCGGGTGGGATAAAACGCGACATAAAAGGTTATACAAGATCACCTACCGACAATAAATCCAGATTTATGTGAATGTATTCGGAATCGCGAAATCAAACGTGTGTTAGATACGAATAAATGTATGTTGCCGCACAACTCGCCTTCAGATATTGGGAAATATCTGTAAAATGTAGGTTTCTGTACGAAATATGGTACTAAGTGTATTATATTGTTGTTGCAATATCGATAATGAACGAGTAGTTGTTCAGGAAAGACGGCTGTTTTTTTTTTAGATTACAGACAAATCAGTGTAAAGGAGACTCGTAACATCAATTAAATATATTTTATGTAAGATTTTAGACTTTCGCGTTCCATTACACTAAAATTTGTCTTTGGGTGAATTTCCCGACACCAAATCGTAAACGGCACGGCTGAAACTGCTAGTGCAGGATGGCACTTTTAACTTGTAATATTTTTTTTTAGATAAAAGGTGTTGTCTCCTATAGGTGACTATAAATATTTTTAAATTATGATTATCGCTAATTAGGTAAAAAAAATCTTAAACCCCCAATTGTATCATATCGGTGACGCGGCACAATTTGTTTTTCAGTATACTTTTAATCATATTTTAAAAACAGTTGATTTTTAGGGATTTACCTTTTTTTATTTAAATCCTTAATAACGACAGTACCTTATTGCAGAAAGTTCAATACAAAATCTGTTATATTTAATGAATGGTAAGTACAAATTCACGTGTCCAAATGAGATATGTCATCGCGGTGAATTTTCGTTGTACGCGAATATCTAGGCATCGAAAAACACTAGCTTCTTGCCACTGCGCAGTAAATCTGCGCATCAGTGCCGCCTAAGCGCTTAACGTAAGAGGACGTGTGTTGCTGTTTGCAGTTCCCGCCAAAAACGTAAGTAAGTCGGTTTCGGTGAATGCGTACCGTTTTTTGTCATTCACGTGAATGGATATAAGTTGTGATCCAATCATTCGGTATGTCTATAAAATCTATGTACTATTACTAAATGTCGCTCAATTAAGTAGGTCGTATCAATTTATTTCTTTTATTTATATTTTCCTTGTTGTGCTTATTTTTATGGGCTGTATATAATATCGGTGACCTCATTCCGGTGAATTCGGTGACCTAAATTGACCACCGGAATGAGAAAAAATATCATTCCAGTGACTTTTTTTCATTTCGGTGAGAATTTGGTAATTTCGGTGATTATTATCTTCATTTCGGTGATTTCTTTTGCCATTCCGGTGTCAAATTATGGTGAATAAAGACCTTAATTTATTTTGTTACATTGTAATTTCGAAAGGAATATATTTTTATTTTTATTGTTGATAATTACAATATATTTGTTGATTTATTCTTACATGTTCCCAAATGAATTTCAGATTAAATTATTAAAATCTATGTGTGGTTGTAATCAATACCTTTATTTTTCACTAGCTGTGCCCGCGTCTTCGTTTGCGTGGGCCATTTTTCATACAATACGATTTTCCGGATTATTCCCGTTCCCGTGAGAATTTCGGGAATTCCTTTCTTAATGCACCTCTACGGTACCTAAACTACGTCCTTACCAAATTTCAAGTGCCTACGTTTAGCCGTTTAGACTGTGCATCGATATGTCAGTCAGTGATTCTTCTTTTATATATTTAAGACTCTGGATTAAAGTAATAACAGATTAACTTGAAATGTTTGTCAACAGCATCTAAAGTCAAATGATGAAGTTCAAAATGGTAAGTTATTCTTCTTCTTCTTCTTTTCGTGTCGATGACAAAACACTTAAAATTATTTTGGATAATTCCGCCACCCGGACCGCGGTTGTTGACCCTTCTATCAGCTCAATTTGTGTACAGGAGTCGGGACAGGCGGGGCATGAAGTGAGGTGAGCCATGGACAATGGTGAGAGACCACATAGGCACGCGATATCCTCCTGTCCAGGAAAACCCCACCTAAACATATTATCTTTGCATTGGCCAACCTGGCTACGGAGTCTGTCCAGGGACCTTCAGGTTAACCATGGCAAATCGTGTCCTGTTGGAAGGCTTTCTGAAGGTAGAACCAAGGGGACGGGTGGAGCAAACGTGTTAGACCAGAGGTTAAGACGAGCAGAAGGTGGATCTGTGTCAAGATTCGGTACTTTCTAAATCTAAATATAAAGCTATGCCGACTTTAACTTCTGTGGTTGTCCCTGCCATGTTATATTTAGTCTGAGAGTGTATCTGAACCCTAAGGCTGAAGTGAGGTTTATTTCTATGTTTTCACAGGATTGTGTTTGTGATATGAGCGCCAGGTCATCGGCAACATGGTCGGTCTTTTGTGTAGATGTTGAAAAGTAGTGATTCCAACAAAACGGTCATCCCCAGGGTAGAGACCCTGGGGATTACCGTTTTTTGGGATCGCCATCTGCTTATTTCTTCAGACAAATGGACCTGAAAGCTACGGTTGCGGAGCAGCTCACCAAGTATTTTTATAAATTTCTAGTCATTGACCATCGAGTAGACTTTCCACAAGAGACGCTTCAGGTTCACTGTATCATAAGCTGCTGTCAGATCCACGCATACAGCGCTGTAATCATTCCCATTTCAAAACTATCCTCTTTGTGTTATTTATTTTGGTTCACAAAACAGAATAACATCAGTGTAGCTTCTGAATTACAAATACAAATCTTATGGACTAGACGTTTATGATAAAATGGCATGTGTTGGGTGAGGTTTAACGTCTGGTTACAACATGATTTTTTAGGTCTGAATCCTACCAGTTCTGGAATTAAGTGCTGATCTAATTGGTGATAGGCGGTTAAGCAAAAGTCGTTGAGGTAATTTGTATGTGTGACTGAGCAAGGATAATGGGCGGAAGGTTTTTAGGGTCATCTAGAACTTTTCCCGGTTTTGGAATGGCAATATCAAGATCCATAGACGTGATAATTTCGCAGATTGTAGACAATCATTGAACTTTGGTTGTAACCAGCAAATAGTCATAGGATCCAAGTTTTTAAGTTGTTCTGTGGAAATGTTATCAACACTCGATGCTTTACCAGATTTCAAGTATCTAACACTAAAAATGATATCGTCAAAAGGCTGGCTCAGTAAATTATCTTTCGGAAGGCATTGTACAAGTTGAATTCTGGGAAGGCGAGTGTACGATTTCTTATTCAGCAACAGTTGATGAGCAATTTTGTTTGCAGTAACTTTACTTGGAACTTTGGAGGAGAGGGCTCACCGGTCCATTTACGGATTGTGGTCTAGGCCTTTTTACTATTGTGGGTCATGTCAATGCTGGTGACTGTATTAATCCATTTGGTTCGCTGGTTTGCATGGATAGACAGCATTAAGATTGCACAAGCATCACATGTGTCTTGTGAAAATGGATCGGCATTATAGGCGGATTAATAATTTTTAAACGGCGCAGATGACTCTTGAGTCAAACCCGGGACGTTGGAAGTACGACAGCCTCTTGGGATATGTTGGCACGACGATTTCCAGATGATACCTACGAATCGTTCGTAGTTCGGTAATGAAGCTAGCTTTATAATGGCTTTGTCAATTGTTTAACGAATTATTGCACTAGCATATTGCACTTAATCGGTCTATGTAAGGTTAGGGGTATTGATTGGCAGATGGACTTTATGCATTGAGAGCTGAATCTGGAACTGACAAAGATCAAGACTGGGTTGTATCCACGTTTCCATCGACCACTGTTAAACGATTAACGGAGATGCATTTTTATTGATAAGGCCGAAGTTTTAATTTTAGTAAGAAAAAATCTGTTACTGTGTGATGAATACACTCTTCATAAGTAATTTCATTTCGGTGTATTGCGTTTCTCATTTCGGTGATGAGAAGTTTCATTTCGGTGAACTCTTCTTTCATTTCGGTGACACCAAAATTTCAAAGTACTATATCTCTTAAGTATATGAATTTAATTTAATGTCGTGTTAAAATTAATTATAACGATAGCGTAAATAACAATTCTACATGGTTGTATTTTCAAAAAAGTAACAAATAAAAAGTTCACCGAAATGTTAAAAAATATGGACTTGTTGAAATTGACCCCTTTATGGGTCTACACGCGATATTAGAAGTAGCAAATTACATAGCTACTTACTTACTTAGGAGTTCGCTCGCGACCACGATTGGTGCAACCCGATCGAAACGTCGGGCAGTAAGTAGCTATGTAATTTGCTACTCCTAATATCGCGTGTAGACCCATAAAGACTAATTTTAGTGTAAATATATTTTACTTGTCGTAGGTCTAACTATACGTTTATTCAGATAATAATTACTTTACTAATACTAAATGTGACAATACATAAAAATATGGCGATCTTTACTTTACACACAATTGTAAGTATATAAATCTCCATTCTATAAAAGTGTATTTTTGTGTCTTGAAACATGTAAATCTCAAGTCTACATCTCAAGTAAAATAGTAGTAATGGTTTCCAGCCCGCCAGATTTCCTTAGACTCAAAAAACTTAAAGATTGACCATTATTCTATGTTATTAATGTTACTGGCATCTTTAAACCTCCATATACTAGTATAGAACCTTCACGAGAAACGCAATCAAGGCACAAGTTTCCAGATCGCATTTGAATAATTGATTTCAACCAGCACTGGAGCGATGGCGCGAACGGATTTCCTTTAGAAACGTATTTGAGACAAACATACAAACTAATAAATAGAAGCATATGACTATTGACTATGTAAGAAGGAGAATTCAATTTGCATATGACTGTATAAGAAATATAATACAATAATTAATAAATAGATAGTGTTATGTTATGTTATAAATAGAAGCACTACTGACTGTAGAAGACTATTGACTATGTAAGAAGGAGAATTCAATTTTAACCAGTAAAAATATTGAACGTGACGAGCTATGCAATTTTTAGGTACTTTTTCTTGGTCTACTGCAAAAAGAGTGCGTTTTATACGCGAAACAATTGTATGAAAATCAAATCGGGAACAGAAAATAGAATACAAAACTCACATTGCATGTAACTAACATTGACTTACATTTAAAATGCAATATTTTCGCTACAACGAAAATGCACCCGAGCTGGTACCGTTCACGAACGTTCATTAAAAACTGCACCAACGTTTACCTAATCCGTTGCCATTTAGCCGTCGCATCGCACCTCAAAGCTCGTTCCCAGGAATACCTCACTGATCCCGACTCTTCCCGCACAAAGGCTCCCATTAGACCCAGCAAAGCTAACGAACAGACTCATTCCCTGCCGATTTGTTTTGCTTATTCCCCTCTGAGCGCGCGAGATAAGGGACTCCTATTTCATTGCTAATAGCTTAATAACCTCCCTCATGAGTGCCTGCATATAACCAAATGCACTGACAATCTTAACACAATGCAATAAAGACGAATTTGCCGCGGCTATAGTTATAGAGGAGGTTTGACACCTCTCTGATGGAGGAAACTTGCTTGGGGGACCTTTATCGTTTTTATTGCTGCGATTTATAATATTACGTTTTGCATACGATGTGAACAGTAGAACGGTGAAGGTATGAAATGAAACTGGCAGTTTTAAAATATTATGAAGCTACCTGGAGAGTTCTTTTCTTGCCGGAAGAAAGCTTTTGACTAAACAAACATAAAGTAATAAGTCTCTTAAGACCAAGAGCCTTGAAAAGAGCCTGAAAAGAATAAGCTGCCTGAAGAGTTATTTTTGTGCCGGAAGAGAGATTTAAGAAAACAAACATAAAGAAATAAGTCTCCTGTGACAAGAGGCCAGAATAGAGCTTGATTTTGGTCTAAAATAATTTTAAACGCGAGTTTCATCCACAAAATATCATTCAAATAATGAACTTTACTAAAAAGATAATCTTTAACCGCAAGTATTTTCCGCATCTAACAGTATACAGTTGCAAGCCTGCTGTTCCTTCAAAGTGGCACACTCCGACAGAAGTATCCTGTCCAATATTTAGGACAAGTCTAGCACCCCAAATGTGCCTGTTACGTCCGATGCTGACGCGGCCGATATCGCATTCGGAGTCCACTTTATGCCCTTTTTATGTAGGCCATAAAATTTTTAGTGCCCTGTCTTAAATTTGTCACGATCCTAGATATCAATGGACCATTGGCTTATTAGATGGATCGCTTTGATTGGACGCCATTTTCTATTAAGACTCTCTGGAGCGGCAAAAGGGTTTTATTTGTTTTACTATCTTTCACTCTGATTGAAATTACTTACATGGGTGCTTTTGAAGTTGGAACGGTCCGAAAATCTATTGTTCGACAGTAACATTTTTGCTTGCTTAATGTAATGGACGTTTATAATATATAACTGCGAAATTATTTACGATTTTGTGCCCTGACACTGAGTGACTTAATGAGTGCTTTAGATAACACCATTCGCATGGCCGAGTAGGTGCTCACATTTGATTTTGCTATCGTAACGAAAAGGAAAAGTTATTTAAAATAGGTTTAACGATGACTTCATCTTTGTATTTTTTATTTTTAAGTTTTTCACTGAATCTTTAAAAATATCGAATACTATTTTACGTCTTAATGATCTGTTACTCACACAAATAAGCTACAATTGTACTAATTGAATGTCAGATAAAATAATACTCTTAACTACGAGTAAAACAAAGGAAGCGGACGGGCAATCGTACCGCCGAAATTCTTCAAAAGGCCAAAATTCAGTAACAAAAATATAATGAATAATCGTCTAAAATAATCGGCATAACTCGGAGTCTTCCCCAGATCAAGGATCGGATTGTTGGATGGGTTTTAATTAAACTGCGTTCGCCGTGAATACTTGCCCGGATTCGCCAACTTACCTGGAAAACATAATTATCTCGTTAGAATTTTTCACAAGAATGAGAAATTTGATTCAGGGTTGGATATTACTAGGAAACGTAACGAGGGTACTTGTCAAAGTTAAAGGGAGTCAGAAATATTTGAACAGAGGTACTGCCAGCCTATTATTATCAATAACTTTTCATTTTGTCTATATTCTCTTTGCAATTTGTTGGAATTTTGTATCACAGAACTTTGAAAACCAAAGAACAAAGCGATCATATTTTTGCACACACGCTTTTGCACTTAAATTCTATATATATACCTATCACATAAGGATAGGTAGCTATGCTCCCAGTAAAATAAATTAAAAACATTCTTCTTTTTATCGTATGGTTGATGAACAACCCGGTGTCAAGAGTTTAAACCGCCCGTAGGCCTTTGGCATGGCTTCACACACCGTTAAAAAATCTCTCAGGTGTGCTAGTTTTCCTTCACCGTTAAAGCGTCGAATGGTGGTACATATCAATTTCAAATTTGAAAAACACAGTGGTACCTGGCAGAGTTTGAACTGGCGACCTTTCGCATGGCGAGCAACGACCTTAACCACTCGGCCATCGACGCTTTTTTATTAAAAACATTAGGTAGACCGTTATTTTTAAGGTAGTTTTTAGCTGTAACATTATTTTAAATTCAACGTCAGTCATAATCAAAAGACATTTCAAATATTCATCAAAGTATCCCCAATCGGAGAGCTTTAATATCTTAATTTCCATACTAACTTTGTGTTTACGACTATCTTTACGGCTTGATGTTATTCCGCCAGCGTATTCCATCTCGTTTCTATTCAAAGTGAAATGCCCGTACAAAACATTTTACTTTGTAGAAACTTGGTCGCTTCGAGTAAATGAGTTTAGGGGACAGAATTGCGGGGAGATATTTAAAAACATGGACCGTTGTCGTTAGCTACACGCTAAATACATGTAAATAAGGTAGAGGTAACATGCAAAATTACAAAATTAACAAACTCTATTGTAGTTCATATTATTCTAAAAGCTTATAAATTACATGGTTATGTTATCGAGTTGTGTAGTTTAACAATGACTATTACCTAAACCGATGTTGTTAGCAAATATTAAATTGAAGTACATTTTAAGATAAAATTCCAAAGTAAAAGATGATACATACATACAATCACGCCTTTTTCCCAGAGGGGTAGGCAGAGATCACTTCCAGCTATCCACTTTTCACCTCTGTGGGAAACGTGACGTGACGGGTTGTGGACCACGTCGCCGCCATTCGGCCTTGTGCATTATTTTAACAAGGTCATTGCGTTCCCACGAGTAGCAAGGATATATGACGGGGGAAGGATTTTTTCCTTCCCCCGTCATATAGGAGGAAGGATACTATCGCCTCGGATGATTTGGACTGAGTCGATAGTAGCTCGAGGAGCCGGGGTCGCTTACCCGCAAAGCAGCCGGGCAGTCAGGAGATACCAGTCACAACTGTCTGTCCGGTGGTTGGTGAACGGTATACGGGTAAAAGATGATATCTGATTTTTATTATCTCCGCCGGTAAAAAATAACCTTCGCTGGAACTAATGTTCATCGGATCATAAAGTTTCCTTTTTATGAGGTCATATAAAAGCCATTCAGCTATTCACACTTTTTTACTTTCAAACTGTAAACACTATCGCCTTCCCTCTGATGTCTTTTCCAGTTACATAAGGTGTTATGACAATATCATCCACCCTTAGTGAATACTTTGTAATAAATTTCTTTTCTAATATTATAAAGCGTAATCTCCTTCACGCCAAAACGAATGAACCGATTTAAATGAATTTTGGAACACATATAATCTAGACTCTGGAGCCTAAGAGAGGTACAAACATTGGTACGTTTTAGCCGACTACACTACACATAAGAGATTAATGTTTTCTCCGCGCGGATGGAGTCGCGACATAACTGTATTATGATCACTCTCAATTCTTACTGCAGTTTTTTTCCATAAAAGAGGCCTTTCCCAAGACCCTTTCCTTAAGCAGCTAAAGTTATCAGTCCTAAGCAAAGGTTTGGTGTAAAACGGAAAAGCAGTTAAGAGTCACCCAGTCTAGCGTCTCGTGGCAAGACAAGGCAATCTTGGAGAAGTTATTAAACTCACTCAGAAACTTCCCGAAAGGTTACAGGAACTTACAACAAGTATCTGTGAAATATTTCAACTTTTCCTGATATTTTTCATCGCCAGTTCCGGCGACTCGAGAAATGCCCTCGCAAATTCCCTTTTGATATCCTTTTGCTCTTTTTGCTCTGTCTAGTTGATTACAAAGGAATTTGTTTGCATTCTTAGATCTGTTTTGATTCGATGTTTCTAGCTTAATAAATTGTTTACTTTTACAAGAATTACAGCAGTTAAAAAATACGATTATAGCCAATTATTTAACTTTTATATATTTCTTATGTTTAACAACTAAAATAAAGTATAGTTTAATTACTTCACAAAATGTTGCTAATATTTATACATAATTTCATTGATTAATCTGTTTCATTATAAATTGGTTAAATAGTAAGTAAATAAATACTGGGATGCGCTATAACCTCTATTTCAAATTGGTTTGAACAAAATATACATTCAAGACTCCTCCTCATAATTACATTATTTTATATGAATATATTTCATCCCTTAATCTGCCTACCACTCCTCCTAACTTGCCATAAATTGTTCCTGTCGGCTGAACAGAGATGAGATATTTCAGAAATCCCAACAAAGTGTCCCTATTAATGCATCTTCAAAGTTATGTCAATTCATAATACAAAAGCGAAGTTTTATGATTCCCCTTTGAACTTGTGACCCATTTTGGACAATCCCTCTGATTAAATACGGGAGTTGTCAAACAGTTGAGATGAGCACTGTAGCGAGAACTGGGGCTTAATAGGTTATATATTATTATGTACATAAAGAAACTTATATTTTTGGAAAAGAACTAATTTTACGGATACAAGCGAGTTTTAACTCGCGTTTATTTTTATTCTAAACATATTATTTGGAGACCCGACGTATTGAGCTTTTTACAGCGCTCGTGATCACAGGCGAGCCTAATGTTACTGACTGACTTATGGACCAAGATCCCAGGGCCGCCAGACCTACGTCATTTTAGCAAAGCTAGAATTTCCATGACTTATAGTCTAGTATGAACTTAGAAGAGTACGCGTACTCACTTGCTCGAAAGCGGGGCCGTTTCACAGGTAGCGCGAACTAAAGGTATCCCAAAACAGAGGCAACCTACGTCATTTTAGAAAGCCTAAATTTGACATATATAACTACGTGGTACTATTTCCAGACGAATTGTAAAGCTGCCAGACCAATCCGATGGGCCAATTATTCAGCCAGACGCCTCAAAGGTTCCCTGTGAGTGCAAGCTTGAGGGCGTATCGACGCACAGCCTAAACGGCTAAAGTTAGGCACTTGAAATTTGGAAGAGACGTAGCTTAGATACCGTAGAGGTGCATTAAGAAAGGGATTCCCTAAATTCTCACGGGGACGGGAATAATCGGGAAAATCCTTTTGTATGAAAAATTTAAATCGCTTAAGTTAGACGCTTGAACTTTAGCATGCAGGTACCTTGGTAAACTTCAAGCTTAGTTGCAACAGGATATTGCAATTTTTTTACTAGGGAAGGGAGTTAGCGGGAAAAAACTTTTGTATGAGAAAATCGAAACTGCATAAGATAGATGATTGAAATTTGGCATGCAGATACCCTAATGAACGTAAAGCTTACTAGCAACGCGATATTGCAAAATTCTTACGGAAACGGGAATAATCGGGGAAAAATTTTTGCTTGAAAAAAAACGAAACTGCATAAGATAGATGATTGAAATTTGGCATGCAGGTGCCCTAATGAACGTAAAGCATAGCACAAGACATTGTCTTGTCCATCTTAGTTTTATCCTAAAATCCTCTTTGAACTTGCAAGTTTCTTGTTGAGTTTTGCAACCGAATATATTTTAACAACATTAGCAAATGTAGTAAAGTGCGTCAAATAGTTTTGCAAAGTTTTAAGTAATTTCGACTGACTTTTGTTTGAGTAACGTTCCGACTGGGTTTTAAACAAAGTTCATTCACACATGAATTATCAATATATAACAAACTTTATTGATACAAAGTAAAAGCGCACGTACAGTTATAATCGTCAATACAAAAATATGATTCTACCATGCCGCTTTGGAATTAAATCAAGACGTTGGCCAGAAACTACTGTTCTTTTTTAATCTTCTTGTATTACTTAGAGCTCAAATATTAACGTCATAACTCATTAATGTTATTATTTGGTTGTAGGAAATATTTCCTAGATTTCGCCTGATAGAAATCTAAACCAGAAGCCACGAGCCCCAACCGTCCAATTTCAACGTCTCAACTCAATTTTAAAACTGGAAATCTCATAGCATCTCAACCCGTGCTCACTATTGGTGGCTTATAAAGAAATATTGCGCGAACAAAAGGTATACCCTTGCAAAGTTGACGAGCCACATTTTCCGGACGCTTTCCTCCTCTGAAGGGGCTATTCAACTCGGTCGGGTAGCCTAGGTGTTTTATTCATTTTCCTTGGAAGTCGGCGAGCCAGCACAGCCAGGCACAATAATAATAAAGAACGGCGAGATATTCGTACAAAGGATTTAAAAGCTTCGTTAGACTCTGATGTTATGGTTTTTCTAGAATATGGTTCTTTTTAACGTATTTGAGGTGAATTTTGTTAAGATAAATTCTTATTTTCCATTACAGATATTTTCTGCTGTTTCATTTTATAATGAAACTTGGGCTTATGCCCATACACGTCCCCACTGCTGGGGCACGGGCCTACCCTAAACTAGGACGATAAAGCCTTAGTCAACCAACTCATCATCCTTTCATAATTTCTTTGTAGGTGTGCAGGATACCTCACGATGTTTTTCCTTTACCTTTAAAGTGTCGAATAATCGTATATATGAATTCTGCTTTTTGGCGAACAATAACACAAATAGAATAAAATATGTTGGACATTAAAGATTAGAAAGAATATAGTAGGTAATTCTAGGTAGGTATAATATAATATGTCCAATATTGTAGTTATAGGTGAGTATGAAGGATCACGCACATAGTTTGGTAATTCTGACTTTTTAGTGATACGATCAGCTGTTTTAAATATTAGTACATTATTTCGTTACTCCTTCTTTCTTTGTTGTATCCTCGATTCGTTATGATGACAGAAAGCTCGCCTGAAAACCAGGGTTGCCAACCTATAAAATATAACGAGACGCTTCAGGAAAAAATGAACGTTCGCAAAAGAAGTCTTTGAATATTTAATGTAAGGTTGTATCCTTTATTTATGGCTAAATTAAAATGCGACAATTCCGCGAAGATGAAAATTGTGTTTATGCTAAACGTGTGAAATACATATTTCAACCTGAAAAATGAGTATTCTTCCTGTAAAAAGGAAAGCTTTTTATCTGAAACATTTTAACATGCTTTTGTTTCTTACTTTTGTCAACCCTACAGTGGATTGCAACTTATCCTGGTGAAAACTAATATTTTATACAGAATACAGAAAGTGTTCTAGACTCTTAACTTAAATGATAAACAGTGACAAAGCGTAGTTTCTTTTTTCAACCAAACACAAAACATTATTCAGACATTGTGAATAAGGGTGCTAGTGGCAAGTGCAGTCACGTCGCATATTGCAGTTAATTCTGCAGTAATAAAGGCCCGGCACAAGTGGGATGAATAACAATAGGCGGTGCCTTTGTCCGCCGCATCAATGGATGCCGACACAGGCGACCTCTGCACATCACACCAATATCGCTTCACATCCCTTTGTTCTATAAAAAGGACATATTGTGGATACGAGGTCACGTCAGCTTAATTATTTGAAAGCTTCTGTTTCGATCTGTTACTGCCAGATACCGCCTACTGATTCGTTTTCCTTTCAGACACAATTTGGTAACTGCACTCTTTATAAAGTAAGTTTATGTTAAATGTTTGAACCTACTGTAAAAGGTTTTCAGCAACCTACACGCCTAACACAGTTCATTCCAAATTCATCCAATATAACTCCAATAGCGTTTTTCCATGAAAACATCAGTGTCACATACAAATTCGATCAGCACCGCCTATCCCGGGCACATGTGATAAAAAACATTAGCATATCCCAGCTTCAACAAACAGGCTTCCCCATATTTTACGATCAAATAGCAGAGCGCCCGCGCGACGGGGCACAAACGATCGAAAATCAACTTTATCCTCTAAACAACTGGATCCTGAAAACATTGGCTCGTAAACATCGATGCTGCCAGCTCAGAACAGTACATAATTCAATGACGCTCCCGGGTGAACATTATCGACGTGATCGATTACAAATTGTTTCATTATGTACCTAATTACAGTCGCTGAAGGTGGCTTTTGCGATGCGCGCGGCGGGTGGGTAGTGCGGGGTAAATTGGATCATATTGCTTTGTCGTTACTGTGTAGGCTTTACCCCCGAGGGAGCCGACACCCTCCTAAGGTCAAAAGCAAACGTTACCTTTAGCCTTTTAAGACAACATATTGTATACTTTTATCGATACATTACTTTAGAGAGCCTTACACAATATTACCTATATATTTTTATTAGTAAGGGCGTTTAGTAATCCCAATGTTAGTTTCAACACAGCATTTCGAGGCTTGTAATATGTTTACATACATAGCGTGTTTCACGAATCAATAACATTAGTACTCGTTGGAAAATATAATATTCCAATTTCCAATTAGAGCGAAGCGAATATCAAATAGAGGAAGTCACACGATTGCAAATATATCAGAGTTCTAAACCGGATTGGATCTAAATGGAAAAGTAATTTGAGATATTCCGAGATTAGATCAAATAAATATTACACAACATCACATACACTGATTTGATCCCGTGGTAAAGTAGCTAAAGCACTTGTGTTACGAATATCAGAATCAACAGAGGATAAACAAATATATTTAAAAACACCCAGCAAACACTAATGTTCGTTACGCAAATATTTGTCTCGGGTGGGAATCGAACACATGACTCTTGGAATGAAATCCCGGGCTCTTCAGGCAGGGCGTGAAACGGCATTTAAGCAGGCCTTCAGGGCAACATGCTCAATACGATCTATTGTGCCTGTCGACCTCATATTTGGATCTCACTACCGCTTACCATCAGGTGGAGCGAGGTCATCTTGTTAGCCTTTTAAAAAAAAAGTCCATGCACACGATTTACGTGTTTATTATGTCCTAGTCTTTGTGTTATAAAGATTTAGCCATTGCTGATTTTGTTTTATACATTTATGCTACAAACTGAACTCAATTAAAATATTTGTGTCTTGAACCCCGGTGTTTGTTTGTATAATAATCAGTATCTGACACCCATAGTACATTCTCTGCTTAGTTTGGGGTCAGATGACCGTGTGTGGAAATGTCCCAGATATTAATTTATTCTAGATACTTTTTCACAAACAATATCCTTGCAATCCTGTCCTATGGCCAAATGAAATAATTATAAATTTCAAAGAACACAAAGATTCTTAATAAAACTGTTTACAATCAGGTGTATTGACTTTCAATGTTCAGAAAAGTGTTCATAATAAGTCTTTGAAAACAAACACTTCCCTCTCAAAAGGCAATAATATCGTTTATTGTTCGTCTGACGTCGATGGATGTCAATTCGACCACACAAGAAAATAAATCAGCGGTGTAGAGCCCTCTCGAGCAATAGAAAGAGAATGCTTCCTATCATTTTTACTTAGAACGAGGAAAATATCAAAGAAATTCCCTCCTTATTTTATTTTTCATGATTCAATATTTGAATTATAGAATGGAGCCTTCAGTTAACAACTACTTCCACATTTCATTTGGTATGTCATGTCAATATTGATCTGATTCCATGTAAGTGGCTTAAGTATATACGTACGATACGATATAGTATAACACATAAATATTTATATGTTTAGTAAATATTAAGTTGAAAGTACTCATGAGCCTTGTTCCCGATTAGGTCGTAGTCACTACTTTAGACATATAAAAACAAAAGCCAGAAGCAATACTCAAATGCTCTTTGTTGCATATGGATTTAGGAAACCTGTAAAACAGTTACAACTCGTACAATGCCGTAAGTACTTGAAATGCATAGGCATTACAAGTACATAAGTCATTGTCTCTGGAATTATGAACAAAGGTGTCTTATGTAATATTATGCTACTCTCTTCTAACTCGAATCACCATTAAAATGTCACAGGATAGATTGTATGTGTGCCACGGCGTTAAGCTGACCGAGCGTCTGCCCGTCTTTATTTAGCATACGACCTTCGTTCATGCATAATTCGATACGAGATCGATAATAGGTCCATCCTCGACGAAATGCCACGGTTGAATGAGCGTCCACTCGGGCGTGGAGTCTAAATACCACGCCCTTTGCTAACTACCCGCATGCCTAGTATGAGGTATCTAATTGCGCAACCGATCGTGATTGGGAGCAGACATAACAATCCGCTAAGTTATATATCAGCAAACTACTTACATTTGTAGTAAGTAATGCAATAAGATATTATAATGAGTATTGTCTTAATATTGGCGTAATAAGCAAAGGGATTCAATGGGAATATTGAAATGAGTACGGTACGAGTAAAAAAGATATGGGCCCACACATGCTTATTCATAACATGAACTTCAAAGAGTATTGTAACGGCGATAAATCTCAATAGAGACTAGCTAACTATGTAGCAAAATACAAACATATTAAAGTGCACAAGTGTGCGCCACTTGCAAACAACACAAGGAATCGAACTCACGATTTTTGCCGCATTTTGGATGAGACAGGAGCACAATCTTATAAAAATTCTGGGGGCATGGCAGTGCCCTCGCCATAAAAGCTACAGTTACTTTCGAATTTATATATAAATTCGAAAGATACTCTGTAACCCAGTAGGGAGTGGGTTACGGAGTAATATTATTATAAGGGATTTTATGGCTTCATGTGGACGGAGACACAGATGAAAAGCTAGTTAATTAAAAATACTATTTCTCACCGATTACGAAACCCATCGATTTCTTACATAAAAAGCGTTTATGAATTATTTGTTTATCGTCTACCAGAGTGAGGGCGCCGCCGTTGTGCCAGTATTGATTATTAATTCAACGAAGGTCATTTCCATGACAATTTCACCGTCCGCCATGATTGATGCCATTGAGGCTCTTGATTTCATTCCAATATGTTCGCAGAAGTTTGAAATGGGTTCCACCTATTTTGTATTCACGACTCCTTTGTGGGCCCTGTCAATCAGCTGTTCAAAGGAGAACAAAGCTTTTTCAGGGTAACGGCCACTATTATGAAGACCTGACAAAAAATAGGCTGTATTCGTTTTAAGGGTTGTATAGACGAAGGGTCAAAACGATTTCTAGATCATGCTATTTTGCATTCTCCCAAGCTCTATCTAAAGACAGCCGTTATTACGGCTGTCTAGCTATTGCTAGAGTTGAAAATTTTCAGATGCGTTTCTAGAGTTATAGTAGCTTCAACAAGGAATCATAAAAAACACGTTGATTTGGTTGTTTTTTGATCGTCTTTTTTAATATTAGATACGATACAAGTACAATATGGAACCCTTTTTTGAAAGTTTGTTGTATTATCGACTACATACAAGTAATATTATTCCATTATGATCAACCAACAAAATAAAGCCATTTTTAAAATGTGCAATCATTGTAGACATTTGTAATACATGCCCGCTTTAATTGATTTTGTGCCTATTATATTCAGTACAACAGATATTCAGTTCACCGAAGGTGACGACGCTTAGCTCATTGCCCTGTCCCTTTCATAAATTAAGGGCCAACAGGTCCCTTCCGAAGGCCGCTCGTACAAAATAATTTATCTCATTCACTTCCTTTGATGAAACGTGTTGTTTTCTAAATCGTTTAAGGGCTGAACGAGGAAACAACAAATGTTATTAAACGAATAAAGCCAACGCATATTGCGATCTTTATAAGGGTCTGAATGTTCAGTTACAACAGTATGTATGTATATGTATGCTACTCATCCCTTAGGGTAAGATTTCCCTAGAGTGAACATGTCAAAGCACAAGTTTTTTTAATGCTTAATTTAAGCATCCAAAATAACTTGAATAAAATAAATTTTCAAGATACTCACTACCTACTAGATTGTTTAGGTGTTTTACTTAGATGTTAAATAAATCAAAGTGACATGTTTTTATTTACAAAATTGTTTAATAGAAGTACTCGTATCACAATATTCTTGAAACATTTTTGAACAAAATAATGGGCTGTATGAATGAGGCTAAGAATAAACATCAACAAAACAAAGCATATTTTATCATTGACAAGAAATACATGAGCGAAAATTCAGTAAATAATGTACAACCAATCAGTTATACCGTTTGATTTTATTGTTATGAACCTAATTAGCGGACCGAAACCAGCCAGCCAATTAACACAATCATTGCCGTTCTCCTCCGGGCCAATTACGCGCACAAATTAACAAATTTAATAACGGAGGCAATTTCAAATTGGCTATTTTGTATAGTTTTCATGAAAAATTTAGGCGATATACAAAATTAATGGAAAAGTATGGACAATCGTACGCGCATGGACAGGGACTTGAAACCACGATCGTTTGTCGCGGCCATTTTCTCGAATTCATTTTATTTTTTCAACTTTTTACCCGTGAGCCACAGTTGGCGACCCCCATCAGCCAGTGATCAACATTATCGATCCTTACACATTTTTACAGAATCATTTCTCTCTTTTATTTTGAATACACAATTTTTAACAGATTAAACTTTGAACCCGACATTTCAAAATACTTTGCATAGATTGTGGTCAGGGGAGCTTTCCATGACCATGTAAAAAATAAATGACCACTTTTGCCTGTCATTAATAAATTATTTTCAAATTAATAATTCAAAGATTTCCTTTGTCACTCTAACGATTAACTATTACTAAAGCAGTCATGAAACTGACTATTCTATAGTATCTACATTCATGCCGACCAATAGAAATTCGTCTTCTGGCAAGACATTGAAGGCGCTCTATCGATTTAGGACTGGAATTAATTCGAAAAGGAAACCATTGGAAGGCTACAGACAAGCATCAATCTATCTTTAGCCATATTGAAGCATGCAAACGATTTCGAATCACGTTACTATGCTGAAGGAAAGAAAGTATTAAGAAAGTAATAAGCATTAAGAAATTGTGGGCAATTAAGTTTTCTGCTGAGGACTTTTTCAACAAAATTTAAATAATTTCCATGTAAAGAGGTAAAGGATTCTACAAAACAAGTATACACGTTATAGAAAATATTCTGCCCCATCAGAATATTTTGTAATTCTTTAACTCGTATTATTTTTCCCTTTATCATAAGCCTTTGTTTGTTATGAGGAAGATTTTATTTTACAGACGCAATTACTCAAATAAGGCTGATTTTAGAGTCACGTTGGCCGAGCGCTTACCATCTCTCTGAAGGTTTAGTATGCAAAGAGATTTAAGGACCGTTTTTTAGTAACGCTGACCGGTCAGCGCCGACGCCCGATACAAAAATCTATCGGCGCCGAAGATCAGCGCAGCATGCCTCTAAAATCAGCCTAAATATTTTAAAGTTGCTTACAATTACCTGTACTAGTTTTAATACCAGTTAATTAAAAATAAAAAGTCTATCAGGCAATTTAATTACAACAGACATGGTAGTCATATAACAGTAATTTAACTTAACAAGGTCTATAACTATAATAGGTCTACTTATAAGGCTTCAAATAGATTCAAACGCCAGGGTAAAAAATGCCGTTTATAGTCAACCTACACAGTCATCTTCCCACGCGTAACCTCTTGTTCCCAAGCGTCCTTGTATGGCCAAGTATGTTGCATGGCTGCATAGTGCATATGTATGACTCTCAAGGCTCCTAAGCCACTTAGAACTTGCTAGACATGGGAACCGTAGACTATGATGTGAATCTTTTAGCACTTGTAGAGATGAATATTTATAAGATGTCGTTTTTTAGAACAAGCTTCGCTTTAGTCCATTTATGCAGGTATTGCAGGCATTAGGTAGGATACATTTTGGATAATAGTGTTTTTTCTAGGTACAAACTAAAAAATTAAACGTGTAAATACGAACATGAGTCATAGACATTAGACTTTTTCTCTTTCTCTTTACATCACGTCAGAGCGGCGGCAACACCATGCTTCCTTAATACGAAAATTACTCTGTTGCCTGCCTGTCTGTTGCGATTTTAAGCTAATACTACTGAACAAATTTCGATTAAATTTGGTATACATATAGTGTAGAGTCGTGGGTGGAAAGCCAGCTTGCAATAAATCTTACAATATTCCCGAGCAATACTATAACTTGTAAGTGACTATTGAATTTACAATAGCTTTCCCCGTCCTACTTACCACTCCACCATATTAGTCTAACATTAGTGCCTTCAGCAAACTCTAAATTCCAACCAGCTAAACTGGCCCTTAGGGACAAGGTAAAATATGTACTATCGCCGCATTATTCCCGCAGACCAGTTCGCTAGCCCCATTATTCGCGATAACACAAGCCGGTATCGAGCTGACCAAACATGTCGATACGCTATCCAGACCTAGAGTTGCGTAGGGTTGTACTGTTTATATTAGTATACTATATTTCGGATTCGCGTACTAAATAGGTACTATTGAAGTCATGTGGACTAAATTTCAATACAGAATAAATCCTTCTTTTTATTTATGAACACGCTTTTAGATAAGCTTTGGTGTTAAAAATATAGCTTTTTATGAAATTAAAGAAGTAACAAATGCCAAAACAGCGCTATACAGTATAGTATCCTAGATGAGCTATACTGAGCTGTATCCTATTGCACTTACTCGTCGCTTTCAAGAAACTTTTGTAAGGTGTATGATGTACATGTAAATGTGAAGTAATAAACGTTTTTTTTCTTATCGGTCACTTTCATATTCTCGGAACTACGAGTCCTGGATTATTGAGAGGCGTCTGTGGCCCTTATATTGGCTCTTCAATGACTTGTATGATATCAACATTTGATATGGCATCAGCCAACGATCATTTTATTATCATTTTCAATTCTTAATTTTTTCTTCAATACACTATTTTTTTCGGGGCTGCTCGCGACCATGACTGGTGCAATCCAGTCGGGCAGTAAGTAGCTATGTAGCTCCTACTATCTTTATCGCGTGAAGACCCATAGTATATAGTTTTTAATGAAATAAATGTTGGCAACCATATCCAGACGGGCCCAGTCACGTTCCGAGTTAGAAATCTAGACCGGGATTCCCACACGCTGTTTGGCAAAGCCTGAAACAAGTTATTTAACTACTCCATAAAGCAAGTTCGCTCTAGGATTTAATGGAGCAACTTCCAAGAAGTCCATTCGTATTTGTGGGTTATGATGGCCATCTTTGGAAGCAAATACTTAATTCATTGCGAATTAGTTTCCCTTATGAGATATGTGTGGAGTGCCAATTTGCAAACATTGTCTTTTCATTTGATTCCTTTTCCATACCTATTAAGTTAATTATTTCTTACATTAGACAACTGAAATGTCCGGGATATTTACCATGTTGGTTTGCTTTAATGAGCTCTCGATATTTCGTAATCAATTATCATGAGAAATAGGTAATCTGGTGAAAAAAACATACAGACAATCTTAAAAGGTAATAGAGTCATGATTTTACCATTTGAAGACATGGAGCCAGGCAAGGCAAAACAATAACAGGATCTGATATAAATCGCCAGGAAATTAGCCAGACCACAGCCAGAAAGTGTCAATTACTTACAAACAAACCATTAGCTACATCAAGGGCCCTAAAAGCCAGCGGAAGCAAATTGTATCTTTAGGGTTGAAGGGCGCAATAGTACTCGCTAAAGGGCCAATTTGTACAGGTAAAGTGAAACCGGAACCATTTGTTACGGCCCTTGTGAGAAATTAGGCGATGTTATGCCGAGTAGGCTCGAGAAACTATAGTAGGTGGTAGTAGATATACCTACTAAAGAGGTACATTTAGTAAGATCTAGGGCTTGCTCGATAAGCTTTTGAGGTGAGTGTTTACATGTTCAAACACAAAGTTTTGTATGACTTGTAATGCTACCGAGTGCTAATTATAATAATTTTATAAGTTTTTTAGAAAAGAAACTATATAATATGTACTATGAGAGTGTCTAAGCAAGGCCGAAAATGTTTAAGTTTTAAATAAATAAGCATCATAATCCATGTATTAAATGTTCTCTTATATGATCAATCCTAAAAAAGAACTCTTCTATCTTCGTATTATTCAATCACGTCTTAACCGTACTTAATTTTATTACCTTAAAGATTAAAATTCTATACACAGTGAAATACTTTACACGGAAGGAGTCACGGTCGCACTCATACATAAATAAACCACGCAACCCATCGATGTAGATCAGATAACACCAATACGTAGTCACAACAATAACTAACAGTTCCTATGTAAACCCATCCCTATACTAGTCACGTCTCGCAAGCAACAGTGTTGCGCCGTCGATCCTGTCACGCAGTCACAGCTCCATCCATTAAGACGTGACAGCCGATACGCTGCCGCCATTAGTCTTGTCGGCCGATTGAGTCGTGCACTGAGACGTGATTTCTGCTTAACATTGCTGGGATACGTCGTAATTGGGCATTTCATGGTGGGACGGAGTGATTCAAAGTAGTGGAGTTTTGAATGCCATCTGCAGGGTTCTAAGTAACGCATTGTATCGTCATTTTTGGACATAATGCAATAATTTAACTGGATATCCGTTCATTTCGCAAAAAAAAGGAATCTATCACAAATTATCGAATTTAAAAGCACTCTCATTTATCATTTATATATTGAAAAAAAAACGAACTTAAAAAAATATTACAAAAAAACTAAAATGACTATTTACAAGGAAATATTCCCGAGCAAATTGAAAGAAATCGCTTCAAAGTATCATCGGTATGAATGAACCGTTTCCCGAGCCGTTTCCAAAGCAATAAATGATTAAAAAACCAAAAAAAAATCATTATAATTACACGTGATTGCCAGAATGCCAACCTAATGAAAGGAACCTTGCGTTGAACGGGGCATAGGCATTCGCGTCGCCGAAACCCGACGGCGGAATTAACTCCCGTCGCACGTGGAGCATTCCCGGCTCTTTAATAAACTCACCATTACCGGAAGCCCGAATTAATACCCGTTTCAGATGGGCTTTTTCAACATCCACCGGGTAGAGATGGGACGCGGATCGATATAATTAAAAATTGAGAAAAACATATAATTTAATAGTTCATTCACCTATTAAGTTTCGCATGAAAAGGTTATGCCGAATTTCACTTTTTTTTATATCTTTAATCGTTAAGATGTATCATTGACTAATATCATTATGTACGGACGCATTTTATTTAAAGGATAAAACAAATAAACCAAATTCACAGTCATATACTTATTTCAATTTATTTTGACTAAAAGCCAGAATACAATGATTTCGTTACAATATCAAAACACAATTTATGAATTTTGAAACAGTGCATCTTTTTTAGATTAGAATGATAAAAATGATAAATATATTACTTGATATTATACGTAGTAATATTAAGTATTATGCCTAGTTATGTAGTAATATTAAGTATTATGCCTAGTTATATATTTAGACCAGTAAAATATTAAAGTAAAAACAGTTAAGTAAAACCAAAATACAAAAACATAAGAATTTAACAACTTTGATTAACTAACAGCACTCGCAATTCAACGACCTACAATTTAACTTGTGATTTAAATCCATCGATATCAGCACGGCCCTAACACAGTCGGCACGTAGTAAAGGAATTTCTCATTTAGCGGGCGACTCTATGCACCTCTGCAAAAAATACCCCTCACTGGTGTTGTGGGCACAGAACGGGCGCCTACGATTATGCACCTAAGGAATTTTCATATTAACACGACCAACCTATATAGCTTAGCTGAAAAGACGACAAAGTACTGGCTAAACATGCGACGGCTGGTTTCAACAATATTCGCGCTACCTCTATTTCGTAGGATGGTTGGTATATATAGTTCACCAATATACTTCATTTCAAGAGATTAATTGTAGAATGGTATTTTTTATTTCTTTTATTTATTCGGATATCCAACAACAAAGAGAAAGAACGAAAGTATTGTCTTTATTTGAAATAAAACATATTATTAACAAACCCGACGTCAGTTATTTTTTCGTTTGATTTCAAATAGATAGAGAGTTTAAAGTTACCAAAGTAAAATTTTAATACCAATATATGACTTAATGACTTAAGATTCCTTAACCTAATAAACAAAGACAGGATGTTTTAGCAAAACTTACGTATTTTCCCTTTTGCTTGAAACGGAACTAGTTTACACAGTATCAAAGTAAGAAAGGCAAAGTAGGTACTATCTAAATCGAAAACAAAATTCGGCTTGCAACTTGTGCTTAAAAGTCAAGCAAGAAGCGAGAAACAAAGGTTCAGTATTACCCAACCAATAGTTCCCAAGGAACGTGACCCCTCAGACAAGGTGTGAATTCCCGAAGATATTCGGTCCAAGAATCCGAGTGGAAATCGGAATTCTCGCCCCGACCCGGTTTAAACTTCGCCACGGGCGAGTTAGATTAAATCGAACTCGTTCAAGTTATACGAGACTGGGATATGATTTGGTACGCCTACCTCAACTACTTCCGGTTTTTGTGTTATGTTCTTTAGGTATTCGAGACTTGGTTGGAGCTGGTTTACAAGTTCTGCGATTAAAAGTAAGGTAAGAGCTTTGTAATAGGGAGCTGAGTGGTAATACTTCTATCATTTATACCAGTATACAACTAGTATATACGAGGAAGGCCGGCTTGGTTATGTTAAATAAATCACGATGGCGTTGTGATTCTTCGTATTATTTTAACTAGTGGGCAAGCAAGCTCAACGTGAGAGCTTTTCTACTTATCACAAAACAGAACAATGTAATACATTATAGAAAAATACTATTTCCCAAAGTATCAATGGTAATGGATTAACTTTATTAAGGAAAAATATGTTGATCATAAACCATATTGATCCACGATCCCAATAATTCACAACTTTAAACTAGCCGGCAAAACCGCCATAAATAACGTGAAACTATCCTATAAATAAATGAACCTACCAATTAAAACCACGCATTCCATCTGCGTCTGATAGGTGGGATTTATGGTGCGTCGCGTCGTCACGTGATATACTTGTCACAGATACGCGTCACTGTGACTACGGACAGCACTCGCGCGGTAGCAGCCTGTGACAGGTAACGGCCCATCTATTTTGTTTATACCAGCTTTACTTTTATGACGTCCTGGTTTATTGCCGTGGGAAAAATATTTATAATGCTGTTGTCAAGTCGCCTGGATATTATTATACGTACATATGTATTACTATTTTAATACCATTGGCGAGTTGGTAAAGTCTAAAGGGATAACGGGAAAATAGTGTAAAGTGACTAAGTTTAGACCCTAAATAAACATAACCACATTTCCGCAATTAGCGCTTTATTTACAGTTTTTATGATATTTTTTAATATGACGAATTCAATGCACATACCTAATATATCAATCTGTCCGTAAACCCAGAAAATTCTGAAGTACTATCGAAGTATTTGCCGGTCGACCACCTATTTAAGGTGAAAATCGCTTGGCACTTATACGTCTGTCAAAGCAAGCCCGCCCAAATTGTGGTCCGAGAGCCTGCAAGAATTTTTCGGTAGGTATATGAGGCAAGCTGAAAACTTATCCTATACCTTTAATATTATAACTCAACACAAAACCGCAGACCTGGCTGAGTACCGGGGCTAAACCAAACCCCCAATTTTTCTTATTTTAAAATATATTTTATAATCCAAAAAAATACACTTTGTCAGTTCACCTGACAGGTAGAAGTTCCATCGAAATAATTTGTCTTACAACGTGAGTCTTATTTTTTAGTTATAAATAAAAAGATGAAAAATATTTTTGGGGGTTTGCTTTAGCCCCGCTACTCACCAGCCAGGTCTGCAGTGTCGTGCTGGGATATAATAGGAGAGGTTCAGGGTAAGTTTCCAGCTTGCCTCAAATACCTACCAAAAAATTCTTGCTAGCTCTCCTACTATTGGAACGTTTTTGCTTGGATTTTGACAGATTTTTTTTAAGTGCTCTTCTATTGGCCAGTGGGCGGGGCTATTGGCGTTTAAAGAAATCTATTTGAAAAGTGTACTACCGCCAGCGTTGCCGGTAGTACTTGTTTATTGGTCATATTGTTATAAAAAGTAAATATTTTCTAATAAAACTATACTCAAGAAGTAAGAGAACTTACGTGTCAAAGTACAATAACGAAAATATATTTTACGAAGATTCTCTAGAGGGCAATAAAATTTTATGAGTTAAGTCTAGACGCATAGGCAATAAATAAAAGGTGGGTATTACTTGAGCGCCCTCTGTAATGCATAAAAGAAGATTGCCAGGGCATGACGAAGATTGGTGTTACTACGGAAAGTACGAAATGTTCACGAATTTTCATGCATTTTTTATTTAAGTGCTGACCTAAAAGGCTTCTTTTATTTTTTGCACCATCAGTAATTTATAAATCTAGGTTTTACAGTACTTCCAAATATAAGTGCACGTTCTTGATATTCAAATAAAAGAGACTTATTTTTAGTATTAAAAGTCAGTAGTGTCTTTAGTTCCTTATTAAACAACACATATAACCCAATATTGAATATGTGTAAGAAGTACAATAGTACCACATTTTAAACACTTTTCTGAAACGCCATGCTCTTTTAAATCTAGCTGCCTGAGTTATTTTCATATCCCCCAAAAGAGGACACGAAAAACAACGCCAAAACTTAAAACTATGCCACACAGTGACACCTTTATTAAAAACAGAAGCGAAATGCATTTTCCAACACATCTTTTTATCCGTGCCGGTACTAAAAAGCAAAACAAATGGACCGGGAAAACGCATAGTGACAACACTCGCAAAAACGAGGACAAAATAAAACAAAAAGTGTAGTTCCGACAACTGAAGCACACGGTGCTGTTATGTGGCGCACACAGTGCAATATTTGGTGTCATTTCAGAGTGAATGGATATGTTCATGTTCAAAGAAATAAAATTCAATACACTGAGGTGAACAGACTTTGTATGACTGGCGTGAATTACGGACCATGTTGATAAACAATAATTTATAAAAATTGCAACATTCAATTAAGTAGGCACTACTCTGTTTCATAAAATAATTAGACGTTATTTTTGTTAGTTTAAAGTAATGTGAGCAAGTAACTGCGACGTTTGAAAAAAAACTTTTATTTGTAATTTTAAGTAAAAAATTTGCCACAGATATATTACAAAATCAAACAATCGAATTGTATTAAAATTTTACCTCGATAACTTTAACCTTTCTATTAAAAAAACTAATTAAATAACTAAGATCGGGTCTATTTATCAAATTTGCCACAGTTATATCACATAATCAAACAACCAAATTGTGCAAACACAAAATAAACAGAAATCTGCTATCCATTTTTCCAAATCCAATATGGCTGCCGATCCAACATCGCTTAAGCACATCCCTAGTCCCAGAGGAGAGGTGCCCGTGCGCGGAAAACAATTGTTTGGCCCGTTTATTTTTCCAAAAGGAAACACAATTCTAAGCTAGGTCTGATGTTTATATTATTATGGCCAACATCGTTTGTTTTTATAAAGCAGCCCGCGGGATTATTTACACATTCAAGCGAAATACTATGGAAAGGGTTGGGAGAAGCCAAATTATTTTTTTGGTGGAGTGTTTAATTGTAAATTATGCGTCATTTTGACCCTGGCATTTAGTATGATTTTGAATATGTGTTTTTTTTATGAAAACAATTAATATTGAATTAAAAAAATGTTGTCCACCTGCATACTAATAAGAATTTTATACAATTGATAAGAATTTTGCCTAAAGTCGTAATAAGAGTCACACAATCCTAAGATATATTCTTATTTGTCTTGATGATTATCTTTCTCAATTCAAATGTTCTCTGCCGATTTGCCTTCTTAAAGGTTTTTCGATTTAATTTAATGAAACATTATTATAATTTAATATTTTACGTAGGTAAACTACCCGAGGTAGCCCACTCTCAGCACCCAGAAACTCAGCACCTGCGAACTCAGCACCCAGCCTAGTTCACTCTCAGCATCAGTTGATATTTTTGGTGCTAAAGTCGACACATTTGTATTTTCAACTCAACTACCTGACCACTTGGAAGCTTACTAAGAACCATCAACGAACCCACTTTCAATACGTCAACCACAGTATATTAATTATCGTTAACAGTTTATTAATACCTTTGCCTTCAACGTAGCAATTAAATCAATATCAGACCTACACCCACACTAGTCCTTAATGTAAAAGCACTCGAAGAACATTCCGATAGCTACGCGTCCCACGCACCACACCTTTAATAAAACAAAGGGAAAAAAAGAGTACACGACATATTCTCAGGTTGAATACTTGTTCCCGACATGCAAGATTCATTGCTAATGACTGGGAGTGTGACAAATTAGGACAAGTAAGGTATAGTTAGGTCTATGATGGTGTATAGTTCAGCTGGACTGGAATTTTGGACACTACCGAACTCAACAAAACCAGGAATAAAAATCGTTGAGTTTTATATTACACTTGTCAGTATGTATGATCCACATCCAGTTCAGAACCTACTCAATTGAAATGAAAATTACGGTACGTAAGTAATTTTCCTTGGTCCCCCAAAACGGTCACTGGAAATAATCTAATAATAATTGCTAATATTGTATTGATCATTGAATCGCGCATAGACAACTCGAGTAGTATTTCCTATAAACATTCTAACCCGTCTAATATATATTATTTTGTTTTATATATCGGCTTTAACCGTCAAATATCAATGTGATGCTCTACACAAGCGGTAGCAATAAACATAAATTCCTCTTGAAGTAAACGAGATTACAACTAGCGCCTCACGCTTGACCGTACGTAGGCGCCGCTAATAGGCAGATAGCATCTTGCTAACGACGTCGCCTGCCAACGTTTTATTATGCCTTTACTGCTTCACTCGACACACAAGATACTTCATATAAATATCCTACGTCGTCGGGTCTCTTGTTAATTTACTGAGTGAGATTATTCATCCGTGTAAAGAAATTATTGGAACACACTAATAAATAAATATCGTTATCATTCGTTATCATTCGTTTATTTGATTTGGAACATAGTTGCTTAAGCTTACTTAAATCCGTATTCAACTTAAAAATATTATAATACGGATCCATAAGAAACTCTGTTGGTCAGTGCAACGCTTTCATGCATTTCAAAACACAGTGGTACGTGGCGGGGTTTGAACTGACGACCTCTCGCATGACAAGACAACGACCTGAACCACTCGGCCATTGACGCTTTTTTCAAAAGCTTATCAAACACAGGTTTGGGATAAAGTCCGTGGCAACTGCCGTCAGAAAACTTTATTGAGCTATTAAGCCTTAGTCTTTTATTCATCTAATAAGCCTAACTCTTGTTTATTTAACTAAACAAAGCGAATACCACTCGGGCATAACATTGCCTCCAGTATGCCCTGATTCATTATCAGCGTTTTCCTAATGAGCCTGCCGAACGCTGAGATATAGCTTGCTAATAACAATACGGGGGGAACTCAGAAATTGCGAGCCCGATATTGCCTTGCCTTGTCTCGCTTATGATGGCTAATGACGAGCGCCATTACGTCCGCATTTCGCGTGGCGTGGATAAAAAATGTTCAGGAGGATCTAAGGAGCTTTATTGAAGAAGGATTTTCTAGTTTAGTTAGGGAATAGTATTAAAAGCGTCGATGGCCGAGTGGTTAAGGTCGTTGCTTGCCATGCGAGAGGTCGCCAGTTCAAACCCCGCCAGGTACCAATGTGTTTTTCAAATTTGAAATTCATATGTACCATTATTCGACGCTTTAACGGTGAAGGAAAACATCGTGAGGAAACCTGCACACCTAAGAAGAAATTCTTAGGTTGTGTAGTCGACCAACCCGCACTTGGCCAGCGTGGTCGACTAAGGCCTTATCGTCCTAGTTTAGGGTAGGCTCGTGCCCCAGCAGTGGGGACTTATATGGGCTGATGATGATGATGATTGAGCACTATTTTTTCAATTCGTTCTGTTTTTTATACTCTATAGTGAAACTTAATTTAAGGCCAAATAGTTCGTTTATTGGTTTAAATGTACCTACAAATTCCAGGAACTACTAATTCGATTTTAAATATGTGCTGGAAAAATTCATTTTATTTTCAAGTGCGCTCTGAAATTGTAATTTAATTTTCAACTAGGCACTTAACTCTTGGTGCAATTATCGGCTTCAGTCGCTCATAACCACATTTTAACAATAACACCAAAAAGGCACAACCTTTATTCCCAGCCAATCGACAAAGGTTCGTAAAGTCAATAAAAACAGTTTTTCATCCCGTATATCACGCATCGACTAAACGGCTCGGAAGCATCCAGCTAATTCAATTGCACTCAGTACATGTTCCGACTCTCAGCCGGCATGCCTTTGATGAACACGCCCGATTGGGCTGACCTGGATACGATTTATAATACGCCCCGACCAGGGATGGACTGTGGGGTTATTGCCTTCTGTTTTTGACCCGGGGAGTATTTACGTCCGCTAAGAGTTGGGGATATGGAGAAATGTTAGAGCACAATGAACTATAGAATTTTATGCGATTTTGGAAACAAGTGGGTTTGGTACTTCCTTACTGATATTACAAATCCGTAAGTAATTCTGAGTGTAGGTAGGTATATAGCGTTTTCACACCAAAACTACTGAACCGATTTGGTACACAGGTCAGATAGTCCAGAACTAGCGAAAGGTATTTTTGCTTATAGCGCAAAGCCAACAATGTTTTAAACGAGAAACGGCTTTGTGCGGAGGGATTAACAAAAATCTACTGTTTATGTGAACAAAATCCTTTTGGTTGAAATATAATTATCACAGGCTAGACTGACCACGAGCGCTGTAAAGAGCTCAAAACGTTGGGTCTCTAAATAATATGTTTAGAATAACAATACACGCGAGTTTAATCCGTAAAATTATTTCAAATGTGTAGAATTAGCGTAAATAATAAGCAATAATATAAAATTACCAAATCATACAGGTGATTCTATCTATCCTAATTGATCAGAGTCACATCAGAAAACAACTGGGAATAGAAAAAAATATATAAAAAGGAAAAGAAAATAACAAAAAACTGTGTACATTAACTATTTCACTATAAAGGACCATCAACCAAACGTATCACATAGGAAATGTAGCATCCATATTTCGTCATTTCATACTTTGCCTCGTTTTCATTCGATTCCCTCGCCCCTCGTATCTCCTACACACGCCTGGCCCCGTCATGTAATATATCGATTCGATTGACTCGAATACTCGATAACTCGATGCGCGTTTAATGGAAACGTTTCCGAGCGGAACCGGCTTTATTTGCTGTTTTAATGTGTTCATTTCAGTCCGTGTTTATTTTGAGCCGACGAGGTTTTTCAATTTTATACCTAGGTACTGGACAGATTTCGTGTGATGATGAATCTATTTATGGTTGTCGTCCCATTATCTTTCTGGCTCTCTAAGAAACACCTGCTAGTTCAGTACATATATGAAACTTAGTTACGTACAACCGGAAATTTTTGCGGTAGTACACTTTTCAAACAGATTTCTTTAAACGCCATTAGCCCCGCCCACTGGCCAATAGAAAACGCACTTGAAGAAAATCTGTCAAAATCCAAGCAAAAACGTTCCAATAGTAGGAGAGCTAGCAAGAATTTTTTGGTAGGTAGGTATTTGAGGCAAGCTGAAAACTTATCCTGTACCTCTCCTATTATATCCCAGCACGAAACTGCAGACCTGGCTGGGGCTAAAGCAAACCCCGAAAAAAATGTTCATCTTTTTATTTATAACTAAAAAATAAGACTCACTAAGACAAATCATTTGATGGAACTTCTACCTGTCAGAGTGTCAGGTGAACTGACAAATTATATTTTTTTGGATTATAAAATATATTTTTAAATAAACTAAATTGGGGGTTTGGTTTAGCCCCGCTACTCAGCCAGGTATGCGGTTTTGTGTTGGGATATAATATTTAAGGTATAGGTATAGGACAAGTTTTCAGCTTGCCTCATATACCTACCGAAAAATTCTTGCAGGCTCTCGGACCACAATTTGGGCGGGGCTTGCTCTGACAGACGCTTAAGCGCCAAGCGATTTTCACCTTATAGGTGGTCGACCGCCAGCGTTGCTGATCGTACAGCCGGAAATTTTGGCGGTAGTACACTTTTCAAACAGATTTCTTTAAACGCCATTAGCCCCGCCCACTGGCCAATAGAAGAGCACTTAAAGAAAATCTGTCAAAATCCAAGCAAAAACGTTCCAATAGTAGGAGAGCTGGCAAGATTTTTTTGGTAGGTATTTGAGGCAAGCTGAAAACTTATCCTATACCTCTCCTATTATATCCCAGCACGAAACTGCAGACCTGGTTGGTGAGTAGCGGGGCTAAAGCAAACCCCCAAAAATATTTTTCATCTTTTTATTTATAACTCAAAAATAAGACTCACTAAGACAAATTATTACGATGGAACTTCTACCTGTCAGGGTGACTGACAAATTATTTTCTGTAAAAAAATATTCTTGTTAAAATATTTTATGTGTATGCCTGTTCATTCTCAGTCTCATTAAATTAGAACGGTGTAGTTTTACATTTTTCTAGTATTAATAAGTAACCTGTACCTAAATGAGATTCTATTGCAACTCCATCTTGCTTAATATACATGCACGAACAGTTGATATGTTACAACATACGTTTTTAGGTAGTCTGTGGTAGAAATAGCAGCCAATTTTAAAACAAAATCTGCTTGCAAAATCCGTGTCCCTGATACCGTCTTCGTCATTAGACTGAGTAGCATGCAGCTTACGGCTAGGTAAGGTTTATCGCGTAGTTATTCACCTTTTATCTCTTGGACCGAGCCCTTATCTGAAGGGTGCTCCGTCGCTTCCTGGTGCTATCTGGTAGGGAACGTTTCGCTGCCATTCGAGATTACGCCAACGACTTTCATCGTAGTCTACGGATTCTACAGAGCTGAGTAAAATGATGGTTTGCCAGTGATTTTCCGATGGAATTCTAATTAATTAGAATAAAGAATTGTGTATTTAATGTAGTCTTTTAATGGAAGCATAATATTAATATCAAAAAGCTTTTATATTGGACTTACTTCGTTCTCTTTACCTTTTGAGTGACATTAAAATATTATGTTGGTAGATCATAGAACCCATGCAATCGATCAGAACAACTTATAATTTGACTTTGGTGATCATGAACATCTTATCGATCTATTGTTTATTATTTACTACACTTATTTTTATTTAAGAATGCATTTGTTGTGTTCAATCGTGAAAAATCGCAATTTTTTTCTGCAATGCGGAATTTCTTGACTTGGTGTCAAGTTAAACTTAATCTTCTGTTTTGCTCACACTGAAGGTAAACAAAACCTTTGATTGTGACTAGCAATTACGATCAGGTTCTGCGAGGCAAAGGCAAAGGTTATGCGCGGACCGTCGTCTGGCTTATCTGTGGAGTGCCCGCCGCTTCCGCCTTCGCCAGGCAACACTTCGCTCCCTCGAAGTTACGCTGGATAGAGCCTTGATGATGCGGCCTTTGAACTATCAGTGGAATTTTGTTTGTTTACTTGTCTTCACTTGAACTTGGTTTAAGTTCAGTATCATGATGAGAGGGAGCGATTCGTTGGTTGGCGGTGGAACCACAAGCAAGGTTTCTTGAGGGATGAATATCCTTTTAAACGAAGTTCAGGAATATTTTTAATCTTATTTCTGAGTGTTATTGGTAGTTGTTTAGATTACCTTTTTATGTGTATGAGTTTTATAGTATATAGTTATTTATCAGTATAATAAATATTTACATTTTGTCTTTCAGACGTAGTAAGTATATAAATAGTACTTATTTATTTTATTGGTAAATTTTATGAAGATAGCTTTTACATTTTTAACATAGGATAATAATTTTACTTTTTGTGTCTGAAGAACCGTCGTTGGGCTTATCTGTTGGTGCTAGTCGCTTCCTACTTACTACCGACTACACCACTTCTTGAGATTACCCAGAACCTTGATGAAGCGACGACACTTAGTACCGTTGTACCTTTGAACTTTATGTTGAATTTGTTTCCTTTTGAACTATACTTGAACTTGGTTGGCTTATGGTACAATGAAATAGAGTTAGCCTTCTTGAAGAATGAAAATCTAATCGTACGAAGTTCCCATTTATTTTAGTTTACTGTTTAATTTACTGTTAGTAGAATAAAATTTATGGAGCATTTTGTTTTCTCGTATACGTACATTCAGCAACACTGGCGGTCGACCACCTATAAGGTGAAAATCGCTTGGCAATTTCGCGTCTGTCAGAGGCAAGCCCTGCCTAATTGTGGTCAAGGAGCTGGCAATAATTTTTGGTAGATATTTGAGGCATGCTGAAAACTTGTCCTGTACCTCTCCTATTATATCCCAACACAAATCCGCAGACTTGGCTGAGTACCAAGCAACCAAACCACAATTTTTTTATTTAAAAATATATTTTATAATCAAAAAATATAATTTGTCAGTCACCTGACAGGTAGAAGTTCCATCGTAATAATTTGTCTTAGTAGTCTTATTTTTGAGTTATAAATAAAAAAGATGAAAATATTTTTGGGGGTTTGTTTTAGCCCCGCTACTCACCAACCAGGTCTGCAGTTTCGTGCTGGGATATAATAGGAGGTATAGATAAGTTTTCAGCTTGCCTCAAATACCTACCAAAATTCTTGCCAGCTCTCTACTATTGGAACGTTTTTGCTTGGATTTTGACAGATTTTCTTTAAGTGCTCTTCTATTGGCCAGATGGGCGGGGCTAATGGCGTTTAAAGAAATCTGTTTGAAAAGTGTACTACCTTAAAATTTCCGGCTGTACGATCAGCAACGCTGGCGGTCGACCACCTGTAAGGTGAAAATCGCTTGGCGCTTACGCGTCTGTCTGAGCAAACCCCGCCCAAATTGTGGTCCGAGAGCCTGCAAGAATTTTTCGGTAGGTATATGAGGCAAGCTGAAAACTTGTCCTATACCTTTAATATTATAACCCAACACAAAACCGCAGACCTGGCTGAGTGGCAGGGCTAAAGCAAACCCCAAAAATATTTTTCATCTTAATATTTATAACTAAAATATAAGACTCACTAAGACAAATCATTTCAATGGAACTTCTACCCGTCAGGTGATCAGACAAATTATATTATTTGATTATAAAATATATTTTTAAATAAACTAAATTGGGGGTTTGGTTTGGCCCCGGTACTCAGCCAGGTCTGCGGTTTTGTGTTGGGTTATAAGATTAAAGGTATAGACAAGTTTTTAGCTAGCCTCAGATACCTACCGAAAAATTCTTGCAGGCTCTCGGACCATTTGGGCGGGGCTTGCTCTGACAGACGCTTAAGCGCCAAGCGATTTTCACCTTATAGGTGGTCGACCGCCAGCGTTGCTGATCGTACAGCCGGAAATTTTGGCGGTAGTACACTTTCAAACAGATTTCTTTAAACGCCATTAGCCCCGCCCACTGGCCATTAATGAAAACTTAAAGAAAATCTGTCAAAATCAACAAAAACGTTCCAATAGTAGGAGAGCTGGCTAGAATTTTTGGTAGGTATTCGAGGCAAGGTGGCTTATCCTATATTCCTCTCTATTATATCCCAGCACGAAACTGCAGACCTGGTTGGTGAGTAGCGGGCTAAAACAAACCCCAAAAATATTTTTCATCTTTTATTTATAACTCAAAAATAAGACTTACTAAGACAAATTATTACGATGGAACTTCTACCTGTCAGGTGACTGACAAATTATATTTTTGGATTATAAAATATATTTTTAAATAAAAAAATTGTGGTTTGGTTTAGCCCGGTACTCCAGCCAAGTCTGCGGATTTGTGTTGGGATATAATAGGAGAGGTACAGGACAAGTTTTCAGCATGCCTCAAATATCTACCAAAAATTATTGCCAGCTCCTTGACCACAATTGGGCGGGGCTTGCTCTGACGAACGAAATTGCCAAGCGATTTTCACCTTATAGGTGGTCGACCGCCAGTGTTGCTGAATGTACGTATACGAGAAAACAAAATGCTCCATAAATTTTATTCTACTAACAGTAAATTAAACAGTAAACTAAAATAAATGAACTTCGTACGATTAGATTTTCATTCTTCAAGAAGGCTAACTCTATTTCATTGTACCATAAACCAACCAAGGATTCAAGTATAGTTCAAAAAAGTGAAACAAATTCAACATAAAGTTCAAAGGTACAACGGTACTAAGTGTCGTCGCTTCATCAAGGTTCTGGGTAATCTCAAGGAAGTGGTGTAGTCGGTAGTAAGTAGGAAGCGACTAGCACTCAACAGATAAGCCCGACGACGGTTCTTCAGACACAAAAGTAAAATTATTATCCTATGTTAAAAATGTAAAAAGCTGGTCTTCATAAAATTTACCAATAAAATAAATAAGTAATTTACTATTTATATACCTACTGCCGAAAGACAAAATGTAAATATTTATTATACTGATAAATAACTATATACTATAAAAACTCATACACATAAAAAGGTAATCTAAACAGCCACAAATAACACTAAGAAATAAGTTTTAAAAAAATACATGAACTTCATATGAAAGGATTTTCATTACTTAAGAAACCTTGCTTGTGGAAGTTGCACCGCCAACCAACGAATCGCTCCCTCTCATCAAGATACTGAACCTAAACCAAGTTCAAGTGAAGACAAGTAAACAAACAAAATTCCACTGATAGTTCAAAGGCCGCATCATCAAGGCTCTATCCAGCGTAATCTCGAGGGAGCGAAGTGTTGCCGGCGAAGGCGGAAGCGGCGGGCACTCCACAGATAAGCCAGACGACGGTCCAAGGCATAACCTTTGCCCTTGCCTCGGATAGAACCCGGATCGTAATTGCTAGTCACAATCAAAGGTTTTTGTTTACCTTCAGTGTGGGCAAAAACAGAAGATTAGGTTTAACTTTGACACCAAGTCAAGAAATTCCGTATTGCAGAAAAAAATGCGATTTTCCACGATTGAACACAACAAATGCATTCTTAAATAAAAATAAGTGTAGTAAATAATAAACATTACTTTAACAGATCGATGAAATTTTCATGACCACCAAAGTCAAATTATGTTGTTCTGATCGATTGCATGGGCCTTATGATCTACCAACATAATATTTATAATGTCACTCAAAAAGGTAAAGGGAACGAAGTAAGTCCAATATAATGCTTTTGATATTAAAATTATGCTTCCATTAAAAGACTACATTAAATACACCAATTCTCTTTATTCTAATTAATTAGAATTCCATCGGAAAATCACTGGCAAACCATCATTTTACCCAGCTCCTGTAGAATCCGTAGACTACGATGAAAGTCGTTGGCGTAATCTCGAATGGCAGCGAAACGTTCCCTACTAGATAGCACCAGGAAGCGACGGAGCACCCTTCAGATAAGCAGGGCTCGGTCCAAGAGATAAAAAGGTGAATAACTACGCGATAAACCTACCTAGCCGTAAGCTGCATGCTACTCAGTCTAATGACGAAGACGGGTATCAGGGACACGGATTTTGCAAGCAGATTTTGTTTGAAATTGGCTGCTATTTCTACCACAGACTACCTAAAAACGTATGTTGTATACTTCAACTGTTCGTGCATGTATTAAGCAAGATGGAGTTACAATACAATATCATTCAGGCACAGGTTACTTATTAATACTAGAAAAATTTAAAACTACACTGTTCTAATTTAATGAGACTGAGAATGAACAGGCATACACATAAAATATTTTAACAAGAATATTTTTTACAGAAAATATTATTTTATGGACTTTGCTATGAGGGAGTCTGTTTTGCGGGATAAAAAGCCTGGCTGAAGAAAATTTGTAATATCGAAACACATTCTAAACACCATACCAGTAAATGAAATTATTTCCATACACTAACATTTATATGAGATGAGATCACCCGAAATGGCGAAGAACACCGACTCACCCTGTCTCACTATGGATGGCAGGCTTATTTTGATGGATGACAATCCTTCGTCTACTTTACTGGACTCTCTACATTGTGGTGTAACAAAGTGTGAAAGCTCGGGCTTAAATCTCTCAACGCCCAACATAGTGCGAATTTCCTCGCGGCAACTTCGCATTTGAGCTTAACAGAACCGCTCAAACTTGCGCTTAGTATGCTCAAGTTTTCTCTTTCAAAATTGCCAAGTATGTTTCGAATGCTGACTCCAACAATGCAAGGCTTATTGCCTTCCACTTCCTATTAAGATTTGAATGAGGATGTGAAAATATTTACCAGCCCACTTCCGGGTTTGTTTATTTACCTGAATTCATCGTGGCTTCTGTTTTAAGATTAGTTGTGAAGCTGATTATGCAAGCAAATTTTGTCGTTGTGTTTAGAACAAACACATTCAATGTTAATTATTGAACAAGTTTAATTGACTATTGGAACAAATATTTTTAACCTTAGATTGCTAATTTTCGAAGAAACTAGATAGGTACACTGATTGACTTTGTTTATTCATTGTACCTAAACAGCAAAATTACAATGCGTTTTCATGTATTTTACAGATTCTTTTCCGGTACCTCAGTCGGTTTTAAACTTGCACCAACCGCTCCCATCTACTTCCTGGCGCCTCCTTAATGAATACCTACAATCTTAATCGCACTGGCCTTTTCCTACGTAAATATTTAATTAGGCCACTAGGTGGCCGCTTCGCCCTTAATAACTTAATTGGTGAAATATAGCAATTTAATGCCTTTTGTTACCTCGAGGATCCTTAAGGAAAGTCATAATGTTTCATTAACTTTTGTTTCACCTAGAAGTTGGGCAATTTCTTTCATATCAAGCCCTTGTTTGCAAAGTATGCGCAATATTGTTTGGGAGTTTTCGCGGACTGTTTATTTTTGCTTCGTCAAATACAAGTATGAGTTCTTTGGAGAGGAAAAAGATCACAAAATTGTGTAATTGAGTATAATGTATATATATTGTAGTTATGATGTTGTGTGTTAAAAAAAAACAATATCAAAAGACAATTGCACTTACACAAAAACACATAAACATTATGTTCATCCGAACATCAGACCATAAAATTACAATTTACTCAAAATTTTGTCTGATTTTATTTGCACAACGTCCCACAATTGTAATTTTCCGAAACCGTCAACACGTTCACAGCAACCCAATCGAAAGATAATAGCAGAACAAAGAAAATAATTGGAAACAATAAACTTGTAGAGACTCGGAATGAATCACGGCAACTCGGCGTCCTCCGTCGCAACTCCGCGGCGCGTTTGTAAAAGTTAGCCCATTTCCATTCTGATTTATTTCCGTTCGTGCCCATTAGAGCAGTGTATCATTTTTGTTTCGAATTTCTGCGCGACTTCACTTTTTAAGTGACTTGGAAAGTGAAATTATTGAGGCGAGAATGGAACTCTCGTCAATAGAAAACATACACAGATTTATCAGTCAATTTTTACGGACTTTTGAAGGATTTTCTCTTGTCCATTTTGTATTTTTCATGCATACTCTCTTCGTATTAGACTAGTCTCATATTTAGTGATTTTGCTATAGTAATAGTAATGTAATAATATTTATTTATTTATTTCTATCTACCAATCAGAGCAGCTCAACTGCCTGCAGTTTTCGATTTTGTTACTAGAAAAAATAATTGGCAAACAAATAACACCAAAAACAATGACTTGTAATCTTTTTCCTTAACATAGATTGTGTTCCTAACAATCTAACAGAGACAGACCAAATTCTCAGCCTTATTAGTACTTTCTCGATCAACTAAGTACACAAGGTTACCCAACTTAGTGCTATGATCGTTGTGAAGTTCTAATTAAGTACGAGTTCTGGAGACTGCCGCAAAGTTGGTGGCGAGAAGTAGCAAGGCTATCTCGTTAGACGCACTCCCGCCACTTAGCTAATCTTCCTTAGACCACTTTGACACTAAAACTGTGGATTGAAATACTATTTTCTTATTTTTTGCTGCTTAACTGCTGTTATTCCCTGTTTGGCCCAGATATCAAGGAGCTGGGAAGTGCTGGCCTTGGATAGAGAGCGGTGGACAGGTTTGGAGGAGACCTTTGCCCAGCAGTGGGATGATACGGGTTAAATAAAAAAAAACTGCTGTTATTAATAAATTTTACTTGTTGAGAGCACACTTGTTTAAGGATTTTTTTAAATTTTAAATTACAACTTCAAGCTCGTACATATCTCGAGGAGCGAAAATTACGCCCAGGACTTTAATTTACCTGTTGTGATAGGTATTAAAAGCATCATAGTAATAATATAGAGTCTTTGTTATTACTTCGAAACTTTAATACCTATTGATGGACTATCCAGTTGCGATTAATATCTGAATCAGAATTAAAAAATAACAAACGAACAATAGGTACACCATTTTCTTATTTACATTAGATTAGTGTCCATTTTACAATTTACATTGAAGTTAAGTCTAAAATCTAATTTTTAAATTATTTGACCATTTGATTTGCTCTTAAATCATTAGATATACCAACTCCAGAAGATAAGCAGATAGCGCATTAACATTCAAAATGGGACTGCACTCTTTTCCTTTTAGCCGCCATTTTTTATTTCCAGAGTGAATTACCCGCAGCGAGTCGGACTAAACTGCAGTCCTCATTAAGGGGCCCTCATGCAAGGGTTGCCAACACTCCTTGCGAAATGTAGGATTTTCGAAAAAAAAAACTTTAAAAATTGTATTGGAAATCAGCGTTATGGAATTCTATGTCATGGCATAAGCTGAGTGGCCTCAGTGGCATTATATTTTATTTACTGCGTGTCTTTGATGTACTAGACTCTTTTCTGCCTTTATTGCTCTGAATAGTTTTCTGAATACAATATACACCGTGAAATTTGAGTGGTTGTTTTCCCGTGGCAGAACGATATGTCTTTAGTAATACTATCGAATTAAGCAAATAATTCCTTAAAAAAAAAACATATTTTCAAAGTAGTACTTTTCCAACTCGAAAACGAGAGAAGCTATCGTTGTTTTTTAAGATGTGACGTGATTAGGTACTGCTTGCCGCATGAAATTGATGCTTAAAGCTAAAGAAGCTCTACACCCTAAGTAATAAAGTGGTTCGAAAGTACTTTCTTGTTTCGGTTATACCTTTCGTAAAACCGGCATTTATTGATTTTAATAAAAAAGAACTGCACAAATCTATTGTGCTACTAAGGTAGAATCATTTTTTCAAAATTTCACGGTGTATACCGAGTATTTTAGAAAAAATATCATATATAAACCTTTTAACATTTGTTGCTTATTATTTATTTTTTCCTAAACATTTTTTGCAACTCAAAGATAGTAACCTCAAAGGTTATGTGTGTGCGAGGTCATATATTAAAAAAGGATGTCGGTGTATTTCGTATTTTACCGCACTATATATGAATACAGTTTAAAGTACGTGATCCAGATATATAGTACATACATAGATTCAATTACGCCTTTATCCCAGAGGGGTAGGCAGAGATCACTTTCTACCATGTGGCACACCACTTGCGCTTCTTCCTCATCTATCAATCTTTACATACATGCTCGTCGATTACGGGACTGACTTGATCTAACATATAGTGTAATACTAGGTATATGTTATAGTATCAAATCATCCGAGGCGATAGTATCCTTCCTCCCCTTTTCCTTCCCCCGTCATATATCCATGCTACTCGTGGGAACGCAATGACCTTGTTAAAACAATGCACAAGGCAGAATGGCGGCGACGTGGTCCACAACCCGTCACGTCACGTTTCCCACTGAGGTGAAAAGTGGATCGCTGAAAGTGATCTCTGCCTACCCCTCTGGGAAAAATGGCGTGATTGTATGTATGTGTATGTATGTATGTTATAGTATGGTTGGCAACCCTCACACGCGGCCGAGTCCCATCTGACACACTGACGCTTCCCTTTGACACACTCACTGCCACAGATGCCTCGAATGCGATGAAAAGATCTCGTACCTTTGACTCAAACTAGAGATAAGCTTCGTAGGTGAGGAAGACATTTGGGAAGTTGTGGAAGATTTTATTTAATTTAAATTTCTGACCTTGTTTTCATAGATATTTAATGAGAGTTGCCTTTGCTGACTTTGGCGTCCAATTTTATAAGTTATTTTTGCCTAAATAAAATCATATTGAAACTGACCTCATAAATAAAGAGAAATAAAAATGTCGCCGCTGTTATAGTAAAACTGGGTGACATCACCAATCGACTCCGTTTTTGATGCAGTTAATAGCGAAAATAAGAGTTGCATACTTTTAGAGATACAGAATGTGAAAGCCAATTACACCTACACATAAATGCACAATTTAATAACAAACATTAAATAGCGACCCTGTTTTAAAAATATTGATAGTGTAATTCAAACTAAGTCAACGTATTACTTACAATTGTTTCTCCTACCATGTAGTATTAGTAGCGGTATTATAGTAATAAATTGTTGCTACAAGCCAAAACGTGTCACTAATTAAGCCATCTACCTACACTACTGCCGAGTTCGAACCTCAAACTTACCTCGGTTTCAAAATATGTAACGTCTCGAAACGCCTACACGATTTATTCGCGAAGTTTAATCATAAACCCGAATAAACAGAGTAAAGCGGAGGCCACACTGGAGGACAATGTGTGCGAAGTTTGGGGGAAGCAGACCGACAAATTGGACTCGCGGCGAGATTACCCCGTAATGTGCACCGACTTTACAGTGTTGCGTTGCGCATTCGGAAACTTGGTGCGATGAGATCGTGATGCTTTCGCGCGGTTTTACTTTGTTGCTAGTACTTGCAACTTCTGGGGAACATACGAGTAGTAATTGGAACGCTCTTCGTCGATATGGCGAAATTAAATAAATACAATCGTGATGCTGCAAAGTAAGTTTTATTCGATTATAATATGTTGTGTTGAAATAATTGCGGCTTGACTAAGGCCTGATCGCCCTAGGTTACGGTAGGCCCATGCCCCAGCAATGGAGACGTATATGGGCTGATGATGTGTTCAAAACCTGATTAAACGTTCAACTAAGTAACGTATTACGTCTTTTAATAAAAAACTTAACAAAGTTCCTCATTTAGATGAGAAACTTAGATTGTTTTAAGATTTTGGTCTACTTGTTTTGTAAACCCGCAACCTATTAACAGTACAAGCACTTATGTACAAAAAACTACGTGTTAAAGAAAATGCTTACGCCTTTTCTTAAGATCTTGCTTAGTGGCTAAGTTAATTAAGCATCCGCCCAAGTGGAAACAAAATTGCCAACACACCTAGTACCTACATTCCTTGCGGTAGGTTTCGTTAAACTTTTCAGGAAGACTCACATAGATTGCAAAACCCAAGTTTGCGCGAAAAACAAAGTTTTTAGTTCAAACTCAAAGATTTGCCTTTCCTTAAAGAGCCGCAACTGAAACCCAAGTGGGGGTCCCCCCCCCCCTCTCGCCCCCCCATTTTCTCCGTCCCTGTATCCTCATTGTTTAAACATGAGCTGTAAACATGGTACTACCTTCATCTGTATCTTGGGCAGAAACAAAAGCAAGTTTAGGTTTAACCCGGCGCCAGCACAGTCAAAATATGCAACAACGACAGTAGGGTTGGGTCGACACGACCCGTATAAGAAAACGCCATAATTACAAAAGTTAAAATAAATTTGGTTTTGTGTTGTACTATCTGTATAATACGATTATCGTTATAGGTTTTGGGTACAAAAAAACAACATGATACGAAACTATCTTTTTAATTACTTTTTTTTATAAAAGTATCACAAGTAAATAACAAAATAGACAACCTCTGTCTTAAAGTAATAAAATTTTATCAAAACAAACTTTTTTCTATAATATAAACTAATTTGTTGCATGGTAATCAAGTAATTAATAGACTAATAATATAACACCATTTGTGTCGGTCTTATAACAAAATTAACAATATTTCAAAACTAAAAAAAACATTTTTAATATGGCGCAAAATTACGACACGAATAGTATGGTTGGGTCATAACTACCTTTTTCGCGTTTGACCGTGTCTATCACCCGCTGCGGCCGTTTCACGACTAATTGGTGATATCCTGCACTAAGTGGGGACCGTTAGCTCCAGCTACTAAGAAGTTTGGCAATGTCACACACAAATTCTAAGAAACACGCTCATTTGAAAACTGCTCGGGTCAAATAGACCCAACTGTGCGAACGCCGGGTTAAATGTGTTGTCTCTGGTAACTACTCGAGGGGTTAAGTACACCTCTTGCAAATAGGCCACGATCCGCAATTAATTCAGACTCGAAGTGTTGATAAACACATCTCTTAACCGATTATAGATCTCTCTCATACACGTCTTAAATATGTGACATATATGGCCAAAATTTTTAAATTTTTAGGTCAGAGTCCCTTTGTTTTCTATCAGCATACGGATAACTTTTACAAGCGCTACGCTAATAACGTTCAATTGTCTATCTACAATCCTACATAAATAACAAATTCTCTTTAGTGTAAAAATCCTATTTTTTTTATTTCTGTGAAATTTATATTGCTTCGACAAGGAACTCGCCGCCTACGGCTATTTGAGCTTCCGTTTCCTATAATTATAGAGGTATTTTTGTACAATAAAATCACATATACAACACACAAATGGGATGATTGTTTACAGTAGACAATATGAATGATGAACAAATTTAGTATTCAAATAGAGTGTAATTTCACTTGAGCTTTCATTTTAAAACAAATAAGATTTGCGCTGATATGTGGCATGCATAGTAACATAATAAATTATGGCAATATTTCAATGTGTTATTTCAAAAGTGCATACAATTGATCTTTGACTGGCTTAATGGTTCAGGTTCAGTTATTGATCTGGGCTTGGGAGTGTTATTAAAATGTTTCAGTAAGTATATATAGTAACCGTAACACAACTGCTTAAGAACATACTCCAGAATTGGGACAATGTATGTGTTTTTAATTTGAAAAAATTCGCATTCATGACCCCGCCTGAGCTTTAATAGCATTAAAAAACAACAAATAAAAATGTATGTGTTGTTGTGTGACATTTATTTTATTACTAGTGACCCTCGCTTAGCTTACTTGAGCTCAGGTATATAATACAAAAAGCCTTCCTCTTAAATCCCTCTAACTATTTTAAAAAAACCCATTAAAATCCGTTGCGTAGTTTTAAAGATTAAAGCTTACATACATATACGCGGGAAGCGTTGTAAGTCTTCATAGTATAAAGCAAAGTTGCTTTATACTATGAAGACCCGACATAGAGGAGTATCCGATATTCCGACACTGGTGCAAGCGCCATGATTCCGGGTGAACTCATTTGTTTCATTTATTAATCTGTGCTCGAATTTCGCAGCTATACATTTTTAATGTATGCAAAGGACATAACGTACTTTAACTGATATATCTATATTATTAATATTCCCTCCGGATGGAGCGTCCGGGTCAACACGCCGGGTCATCAGTATTCTCCCGGGCTCTCTCATCAAGACCCGGGTACACGAGTATTACCTAATAAACCCGGATATAAAAGGATATTCGTTTTACTTGTATTTTGTTCTACGAGTCTGCGAAGAGAGAATACTTATCGTTACCTTATTTTGGTTTGAAACATTTGGTTAAACCTAACAGAAGTTAATTCATCATTTTATAGACTTTGATTGTATTCACATATCTTTTCATAGTTTTTCAATTTATTGACTGAAACTTATTTGCAAGATCGCATGAAAATAACTGAAGTATGTCAATTATCAATATCAATAAGAAGATAAAAGAGATGGGTAGGTACTCAAATTATGAAATATTTTTAATAATATTTACCATCATTTATCTATCTTATTTTAGGAAATATCATTTTCATAAAAGATATAATTAATTTTTCAATTACATTCTAAAATTGTGAGCAAAGAGAGATTCAATTACCTTTTTCCTGTCGGAATATCGTTTAAGATTGCTAATATTACGCTCGAACGTAAATTCATTTGCATAGAAGCCAGCTTTGTCTGTCGTAATTCAGTGCTTCTCATTCAAAATTACGATGCCCAAATCAAAATTAAACTATGACGTCACGTGGCGCAGTGAGGATGACGGATTATGCAACAGGCGGGAGTGATTGCGGTCCGGGCGATTAATACCCGGATACCAGAGTACCCGGGTACCCGGGTTGGTAGGGGTCAACGCCCGCTCATCAGTATTCACGGCGACATCTCATCAGGCAACTACTGATAGGGTACAAAGGAGAAGCTGTGATAGGGCTAATTAGTATGGTTCGGAGAAGGTTTTTAATTAGTTCGCTGATTACATTATTGTTCTTGTAGTATTGACGCTATTAACGTTCCTATTGATTGTATTATTGAATCAGTCCTATTTGAAAACAACTATTACTTTTTAAAATGCAATAGGAAAGGTTTAGTGCTCATATGCACATTTCTCTAATATAATGGAGTGTGTTAAAAATAATGTTCAGACATTTACTTGGGATCGTACGCATTGAATTACCAACAACCTTTTACCATTTAGCTCGAATTCCAGCCTAAGGATTTACCGAAACTCCTGTTTTCAGGCCATACCCACAAAGGTATACCCTGAAAACATTCCAGCACTTTGTAATCCCGTAGTTTCCATTCGTACAAACCATTCCCCACATTATTCAGGTGTAGCATCGCCAAACCGGCACGCAATCGAACAAAGCAAAACCATCCAAAACCACATTAACACTCGTCTAGCGCGAATTCCTCGCATAATATCACCGTAAAATGCACTGAAAACGTTGTTACGTAAAAACGGTACGGCAAAGAAGCGAAAAGCTAATAAAACGGCGGGACAGGAGCGGGGAAACAGCCGAAAACATGTCTAGCCCGGGCACCATTAGCGGGCCGTATTTGCACATAGTTACTGCGAGCGGATGCCTCGCAAAAACCTGTGTCCCAATTATTCAGCCAAACGAGAGGCACAGTGAAGATTGCACCAGCAAAGATGCAGTGACATTAGGCGAGTTTGCACAGCACCAAATGGGAGTTTAAATCACGACAACGGCATTCGTTGCTGGCGGAATAGTTTCGTTCAACAGATTGTGGGGATGCTGGAACAGGACATTTTTTGAGAATCGAATCTGGGAAATATGTGAGTTCTTTCCGTATACAGGCAAACGTAAATTGGGTCAATTAGCGCTAACTATTATGTAAGCGTCAATGGTCGAGTGGTTAGGGTCGTTGCTTGCCATACGCTGTGTTTTACAAATTTGAAATACGATTATTCGAGGCTTTTCACCGTTAAAGGTTGTGTAATCGACCAACCCGCACTTGGCCAGCTAGGTTTACTTAGGCCTGATCGCCCTAGTTTAGAATAGACCCAAGCAGTGTGGACGTTTAGGGCTGAAGAAGATTAATAGCTGAAGGCTTAAATGCTCTATCTTTTTCACGATAAGGTCCTATCTAATGTGTATGAAATCAAATGGTATTTTGTTATAGGTACACCAAAATAAAGAAGTTCACAAAGAGGTATCTTAGAAAATACAAAGTATAAACAATATAAACTCACCACCTGAGCACATACTAAGTAAAACGAACACCGTACGTCCAACACACCTAGATAATTCAGAATATCTCTACACTCACGTTGATTAAATGGAAGTAATGCTTTCACTTAGTAAATCAAAGTTGCCAACGACACATTTCAAAGGCGAAGTCTCTTTATACTCGTGTTAGTACATAATGCCGCCAACACAAAGTCAATGCTATCTGAATGCTATGAAAACGTGCTATCGCCTAATTACTATGAAAACTACTCAACAATATTACAGATAAAATAGTCTTTGGTAGTCAACTATGATCACTATCAAAAAGAAGGTTAATATAACAATTAATTTAATATAAATAAGGTTGATATAACTTCTTTTTCAAAAATGTCTATAATAACGAAATATTATGAAAAATAATGAAATATAATAGTTATTTTAACCTTTGTAATACGATTACTATAATGCTTCATTAAAAAACACATAAACTCCCCATTTTATAACCCTTTTTGTTGACTTTGCAAGCCGTAATCGGGTAAAAATGGTTTTCTCCGGTTCCTTCTCGAAAGAATTAGCATTCCGAATGAAAGCGCTGGTAATCTTTCAGTGAACAATCTCGATCAACCTTCAGTGATTTAGAGCGTTCACTGTCACAACGAGTATTTCAAATGTAATCAAATGACGTGTTTATTGCTACTGTAGGTTCACACATTAATGATGTCGAATGACACCGACTAGTTTTACATCTAGAAAATGTACTAACTTATAAATAAATAAACATAAATGTGCAGAACACCAGATATATTGTTCCGATTTCCTACTATATAGGCATTTCTTAAGCACTTGTGTCACGGATATCAGAAATAAAAGTAGTATGACACAAATATATCACTACATAGTATACCTAAAGCAAAGTCGCATCTTGCGTCTGTCTGTCCCTATGTATGCTTAAATCTTTAAAACTGTTCAACGGATACTGATGCGGATGTTTTTAAAAATTGGTTCAGGCATTTAAGAGAATGGTCTGTACTGTAGGCTCTGGACTAAATCTGTACCAAATTTCATTTAAATCGGTCAAGTACTCTATGCGTGAAAGCGTAACAGACAGACAGGCTGAGTTACTTTCGGATTTATAATATTAGTAAGGATATTATCTGGGCGGGTCACTAGTATTAAAAAAATAACACACGCCACGGAACAAAACACTGATGTTCACATAAAGGTTTGTTTTTTTTGTTAACCAAACCCACGCTTCAAGACTCAAGATAATGGGGCAATACCAATGCGACCTGCGGGCATTTATGCTCTACAGTACTTATTCCTCCTCTATTCCTCACTGTAACCGATTGTATTGCGATCGAGTGTTTCTAAAAGAACGGCATTCCTATCTCTCTCGCCATTTCTAGTTGAATGGAGTTCACGCTTTGTGCGAGTCGAAACTTTGTGTCGGTTCAGAACAGATATCCATTTGTTAGTTTTGGCCCGACCCGTTGCAAGGGGAATATTCCACTGCGAACGGGAAATATCGCAACTTTATTGGTTCTGCAAACTGTTTTCAGAGATACAAGCTGGTGTCTCTTTTCGATACTAATTTGACACTTGGATATGGAATATTTTCTATCGAGTTTGCACTTGTAAATTGAATATCTTTTAGTGTTTATTTTGTCGAAGATATCTTGCACATTGGTTAGACCATAGGATTAGCTTTGCAGTAAGAAAAGTTGTGATGAAACTTAGAGAAACTACTAAGTACTTTAAAAATCAATATAAATCATTACAATGAAGATATTCATCTAGTTCGTCTACTCTGCAATTTTAAAGAATTAGATAGACAGACGAGGACGACGAGACCAGAGGACGTAGCCCAGTTAATGGACGAACCAGATTCGAACAACCTTGGACACCAATCTACACGGGGCTCTTCACTTGTCCAAGGAGAGGAATTTCATTTCATTTCATTTCATTTCTAGGGAATCACGACCTTCAGCAATGAGGATAGCGACGCGAGGAGGAGATAGACTGACCTTAAAAGATTTTTAAGAAGATAAGTACCTTGAATATGATTCGAAGAATTTCATCGTAACAACAAACAAAATTAGCAAACGCTTTTAATTTTATTTGATGACATCTTATCGAGTGTTTCAAAGGCTTTTCAAAGTTTAACACATGGTATACAACAATACTAACTTTACTGCCTTCTAGATTATTATTCCCACAAGTTACCTAACTCTGAGAAGGCAAATATAATAATAAGATGTGATATAATTAGGCGCTGTGTCTGGATTCTCAGAATACTATTTACTTGAGATAATGTAGACCTCATTCGGAGCCTAATTTAATGGCTTTCTCCAAGTAGAGCTTGGGAAAGTAGTTGTTTGTCACATTTTGATAGTTAATCTTTATGTTAGTTGTGTGTGTTAGGTACTGCAAAAATAAAGAGCTTCTTAACCCTTACTGAGGCACAGCATATAGACATTTTAACCATAATCGTGTGGGATCTATTTTCCCGCTGCCTTATAAGGGTTAATCTTATGTCCTATGTTTAATAATACTGTCGATCTGAACGAAAATACCTTTACAATTGTAATTCCGATATAAAAAATTGTTATACGTAACCTCGTATACGTATATTTAAAAAAAAACTCTAACTAACCAGAAGCTTAAGTGTATCTTTGAATTTTCTAAAGAATTGCAAGCTATACCATACTTTTATTGAGCAAAGAACTAAACAATGCAAGCCAAACCTTATATACTGAACACAACCAAACAGAGAACAAATAATTAATCATATCAAATACCGTAAGCTGCCGTATTCAAATTAGTTCCAGGAGTCATCCACTCTTCTATTGCGAAGGTCATTATAAATGGTTGGGTCGCAAAGTTTTAATGAGAATCCTGCCGTCAGCACGCTAGATAAGAGCCAGGGTAGGGTTGCCAAGGTTTACGAGGGAATATAAGGACTGTGATATACTGAACATACGAGTAATATGGAGAATATACCAGCAGGCCTCCGTCATGAATGCGTCCAGTGATCTGATTTTAAATTAGTATAATGGTTTTTGTAATGTATGTGTGTTCTTCAAGTGTAACTGAATAAATACTTTTATTTCTTTCTTTCTGATAGATATTGTGTATTTATTTTCTATTTTTCTTGACAGTACAAACGTGGCACTTTATGAATGGAAAAAAGTTTAGATTTTATTTTCAAATTGAACTAAATTAGCGTCACTTTTTCTATAACTTTCTACTTTAATGTAGGTGAAGATATAACCAGCATGTCTTACAACTATAGCGTTACAATCCAAAACCAACCAAGCAAGCCTGACATATCAATTTCACCAGTATCCATGAAAATCTGAGGACACGTACCAAATAAACAATCCCTCTCGAACCCATTCCCCTGGCCACCCGAGCCGCGCGTAATCCCTGCCTAATTGATTCGCAAATGCCCAGCCAGGGTAAGGACGAAGGTCAGCCACTCCATGGTAATAACGATAGAATTATTCAGAGACCTTCAAGTGGGTACAATTTCACTAATATTTACGCAAAATTGAGAGGCCTGTCAATAAATTAAATACTAGTCTTGTAATCTACCCTCAGCGTAGATTACGTATTTATCCAATAATAAATAGTTGTATATATTTTTCTAAAAATCATCAAATTCTTTTTCTATAGCATTATAATATATTGTGTGCATAAGTTTATATATGCTGAATTGAACTGTCAATAAAAAAATTAAGTTAAATGCAAGTTTCCATACAATCAAAACATATTAATCGCATATAATTGTAAGTATTTTTATTAAAATCATTTAATACACATATTTCAAAGTACCAAGGACTAATTTAGTAGAACTTTCCCACACCAGCATAAATCACCTAGTCACCATCACAAGAATAAAGACTGCCTCTAAATTTCAATCACCTCACTCTACATCTCAAGGTAATAAACTCGTAACGCTGATCACTTGCAAATGAAAAGCACAGTCTAACTACCCCGAGGTACTATTGATAGACACAAGAAAATAGTTGTTAAGGCATCGTTCAGAACGAGTACGTTTTATATCCGGATCGCATCAGCCGGCAATATCCGGTCCGGGCACTGGCACCGGTTCGGGAAATGTAATAATTTTTCATTTTCTCACCTGATCTATCTGTTGAGTACGTGGAATGGTTGAGAATGGAGTTTGCGTGTAAATGGTTTAGTGGTACCTGGTTTTGGACTAAGATGTTTTTAATGTTAATTTCATAATTATATGTTTTTGTTACTAAAAAAGACGTGTGGCACTTGGGGACTGCCGCGGTATAGCTATTGCATAGCATCGTCCGATTTCGGTGCAGCTCGTCTCGATTCGTGCGAGTTTCGTACAATACGTCTAACCGCACGCACACAAACACCGTGCCGAAGTCTACCGAACTGAAACGACGTTAGACGATTGTGAGGTTTTTTTCGTTACGGAATTTCTTGGTTCGGTCGCCGCGCTCAAAGCCCGCGATAAAAGCTATGCAATAGCTTAAAAATGTGTGCGTGTACTAGTGTACACACGTAAGAAGTGAAACTAAGATGGCGCGTAACGGAAAAATGTGACGCGTAACCGAAAAATGTGACGGTATTTTTTTTTCCAACGCCGATAAAGAAGTTTCACTTCAAAAATGTGATGGGATCCCGATTATAAGATAAAGTTACAATTTTATTTAACTGCATATTTAGTACTACAACAGATTAAGTACTAAAAATTGTGTATCGTGGTAATTCATACACTGAATACAATAAAATTGTGTATCTAGTATCTTAGCTTATATCAATACTTGCCTACCCCTGTACCTAACTTTTAGGTTAGTGAAAATGTCACCTAAAAGTTCGGTGGATAAGGGATATTAAGCAATAAAAGAAACGGGATAAGATTGATTGGTATTTCATCAATAGACTTATTTATTGGAAAAGCTTTTTCAGCAGCTACAATAACATTTGAAATAATCACTTCACCACAACAAAAAAATGTAGCCAGCTCTAATTAACCGCTACTGAAAGTGGGGACCTTACAATTCTGTTTATTCTTGGAACATTATTTACGTCCTCATTCGAAATTACATAATTAATTCAAAGAAACAAGCACAAACGACTCAAATAAAAGCTCCGAAGTCGATATTTCGTAACAACGCTGTTATTCACAATTTAACGTTTCTCATTTCAAAACACAATAATAATTAGGTATGCCGAAATTACCGAACGGGTCTCTTGTAAATTCTTGACTTATTATTCAAGGGGTGTCGCGTTTGCTTCGCCTAGTAAATTTATTAAAGAGGGTCACGCCCCCGTTTTATGGGAATAATAAAAAGTAAAACAACACGTCCATTTGACAGATGAGATCTGAAATGAGGATCTCGCACGACGCGAAAGTGTCCTGGGAACGAATATTTATGCGAGCCTCATACATTTTGCAGGAGAGTCGTTGAGCCGCCGACTTAGAGAGTGTTAACGTGAACACTCGCTCCTGTATATTATTATTCGGTAGTCTTATCTTTAGCGTTTTAACAAACAATGTGTCTGCTAAAAAGCTTCGCGCAACCGTTTTATAATCCGAATCGTTTCTACGAACGTTTTGCATGTCCTATGAGTATTTAGAGTGATATTTTAACTTACATAAAAAATATATTATTTTGAAAGAAAAGGGCGAAATAAAATTCATAGCATCATCAAATACCAACCTACATCCGAAAGACTTGACAATCAGATTTTTTACGAGTTTTATGATGAACTTAAAGTACAAGTGCAACAATTCAGACAAAAAATTTATTGATCACATTCGTAACATGATGTTTATTTTATGTATATAATTTGATTAGTAATAACAAATGTTTTCATTAAAATTAACAAGTCGTTGAAGTTAAAGCAATGAATAAACCTAATTGAGTATTTAATAACAAAAATAAAGTGTCTCAAAGTTGATTAAATTCGTGCACAGTACGTAACCGAATGCGTGTTTGCTTTGCGTTACAAATTCACATACGTACTTTACCTACATCAACAACCAGTGAGAACCAACAAAACGCAACCAAAACATGTTTACGCACGTTCCGAAAATAAGATCGTTCACCCGGTTTAATTGCGACCTCAGCGTTACCCCACAGGGCTCATTACAGCAAATTGGTTTAGAGACTCTAGAAAAATAATGGAATCTCTTCATCGGATGAATATTCAGCGGAGATGGCCCGGGTGTAATTAAAAATAATTATAAAGCCCGACCTGAAACGGGCTCGCACTGAATTCATAATTCGACAAACGCGATGATTCCGCGACCCGAAGACCCAAGACGACGTGTATAATGAAGGCATTTATACCATGGATAGGGACAATGGGTCTATTCTTTGACAATGGGATTGCTATCACACCTATTTGCAAATGAAGAATGTCGAAAATTTTCATTGTTCAAATATTTCGGAGACATTTTTTAAGAAAAAATTTACAAAACAACGTGCGTCCTTTGTTCTTATTTGATGACTAGCTGTGCCCGCGACTTCGTTCGCGTAGACTACAGGATTTAAATACTAATTTTCTTAGATTTTGGCAATTGAATTCACAATTAATATTCATAAAATATGTGAACAAAATTGTCAACATCTTAAATATACTATTATTATAATAAAAAGTTAATACATAATTTTTTTACTATCATAAATGTGAATCAATCTGAAACGATAACCATATAACTACTTTCGTGACTACTTTCGTAGATTGTATTGTATTCGTAATAAAACAATGAGATAATAACGTAAAGCGCAATAAAATAATAACTTATGAATTACTTTTTGTATTTGAAACAATATTGCGAAATAATAGAGCATAGTGACATCTCTTTAACTAATTAAGAACTAAACACGCATCACATCATATCAAATCTGACAGCATTTGACATGACTTGCCAGCTAAAAACGTGATAGTTGGGGAGCCCAACGGGAGTTTTTGGAGTATTGATCAGACTCAGACTCTGTCTTGTAAGATTTTTAAATGGGAGACTCCTTGCACCCCTTCATGTACCTCTGCCGTGTATTAATTCATACGGTTGGAAGGGGTGCGTGATCTTAAATAGGATAGCTGCTAATGCTAATAACAAAGACACTGTTAAAAGAATTGGGTAGGATTATGAAGAACTAATAATCTCTGATGGTTTCCATGGAGCAATGACCGTAGAATCGCGCCTATAACAATAATTACTAAAACCTTTGACACAATAAAGATCCAAGGGGCACTTGACCAGTTTTTTAATGATCTATGTGATTTTATTTGTAACGATCTTTATATACGATAACTTTCTTTAATTTTATAATGTCCAACATTTTTACGTTAATGTTTATAAATTTGCTTGCTTAGAATAGCGATATCCCTCTATGTATATAAACATTCAGATAATATCGAACAGTCTATCAATTGGAACAACACAACCCACCAATGTAAGCCAGCAAGCAAATATTGGACAACTGACCACCTCCATACCGAAAACCAGGTAATAGAGAAATGTAGCGAATTTAATAAACTTTTGTACCTCGTCTTCGTGGATATTTCAAAAGTCTTTGACGATATCACCCACATCAACCCATTAAGCTTTCTCTTCTTCAGTAAAACATCGAACCCACATATAGAAAAACTTCTCCAAATCATTTACCAACAAAGCACAGCCGATATCAAACTGCACACTGAAGGCCTGACATTCAAAATACAAAAAAGAGTTAAACAGGGTGACTCCCTATCACCAAAGCTTTCAGTAGCACGCTCCAAGAAGTCTTCAGGTCACTATGATATTCTTAGGAAACAAAAGGAATTGGTGTAGAGGAAATGCGACTGATAAACTTTCGCTTTGCAGATGACATTTTCCTAGTCGAAATACGTATACATCGACAGAACTTGAGTTGATGCTCGAACAACTGAGCGCAGAAAGCGTTGACGTTAGACTGAGGATGAATAGATCCAAAACCAAGGTCATGACCAACAGCACCACGGATTTGGTGGATTGCAGTCAACACGCAGGTGAAGCAATATGTAGAGGAGCATACTTGGGCTAGGCAGTCTCCTTCGAAAACAGGCAGGACAAAGAAATAATCCGTAGAGCAGACAACGCCTGGAAAAGCTTCTGGTCCATGAATGGGTATATGAAGGGTGATCTTCTTATATCACTGATCCTTTCCCAACACATGGGGCACAATCTTGGTCCCCCGCCAAAAATCAGAAGTCCAAACTCAAGGTTTTTCAAAAAGCTATGAAGCGGAGTATCATAGGTATTATGTTAAAAGAAAAAATAAAATATACCACCATCCACTCCCCTACTGGTATTGTTGTTGGTCAAAACCGATGTAGCAATGGTCGGGGAATGTGATGTGAAATGTGCGAGGATAAAGAACAATAGATGGACCAGAATAGTTACAAATCGCGTGCCTGAAGACGATTTTCGCCGCAGAAGACCTAAGAAAACGTGGTATGACGATCTGGTCCATGTATCAAAGAACTGGCAAGTCCTAGCATTGGACAGAGAGCAGTAGATGAGTTTGAAGGATATTTCCAGCCCAGCAGTGAGGTGATACAGGTTAAGAAAAAAAATTACAGTTTAATAAACAGCAGGACTTCGATATCAACTTGAACCTCCTGCATAAAAATGTAACGCGCTGAAGTATCTCAAGATTTTGAACAGACACAAAGATTAATTATAACTTTGTGGTCCAAATCAATACAATGACACTTTTGGGGATTATTTAACATGCACTTTGAATGACTGACACGGTAAAATATTTTTTTCATTCAACAGCTTGTTACCAGGTAGCCCTCCTGTATTAATCGCTGTCCCCCCACTTATAAAGAAAGTGTAATAATTTTTTTTCTTATTTAGCGTAATCTTTCTACCGATTCCATGTCGTTCGAGTAACTGCAAATCTAGCTATTTACCTCCCCTACTATGACGTTTTGCTCAATAAAGTAATCCGTATAATCCTAGTCAGAAGGTTCATTTTGGTCGATATACTTTTACTACTTTTGTACACGATCTAATAAAGTTAGATTTTTAACTATCCTACAGGAATTTCTGTGACTAAAAGTATTTGAGATCTTGACCGGGGATGTATGGTACCACCATGCAAAATTTCATTTAAATTGGTTTAATAGTTTCAGAGATCAGTCATTTATTTAGGTTTTTTGAATATCCCACGGGAACCAGTTAACTGTCAGTGATTTCAAGTATCCTATGCATTTTTCCGGAATTTAAATTACCTTCGTGTAAACTTTCATTTTAATTGGTTCTGCCGTTTAGGAGGTCAGTCGAAACAAACAAACAAACAGACAGAGATACAATTTTTTTTTTAAGTATGAGGTTGTGTTCTACTACTCTCAAAACATATCCCTGGCTCGTTTTTTTTCGTTTCTAAGAAAAGTACAAGAATTTTAGCCTCTACGTTTTTATTATAGTATAGATAACAGTTGTTTGTGAACATGAAAGTCTTTTGAATTTTGCATCTTAATTCGTCGCTGGAGATGAGAAGTCGCTTGATTTGTCAATTCAACTGGTTACATACTTCATTGGTTTTCACTGTATATATTTTTTTATATTTATATATTTTTTCACCCTGAAAATCATACGTGAATTAAAAGTAAACAATTACGAACTTGCTTTGAACTTAGCAAGGAATTTTTACAAGGATTTTTTAAAAAACCTAATATAAACTATCTTTAATGTCAGTAGTCCATTATAAAGACCTTCTGTTTAACACTTGCAATCATAAATCAGCCATTCATCAATAAAATTAATCTCACAGTCACAACAAAATTTCAAAACCAAAACATTAAGTACGTTAACAATAAGTATGAAAGGTAGCTCATAGCACAGCCTTGGGAACGTAAGAACACTTAGGCCCGCCATACACGGACCGCTCGAGCAGTTAGCCAATGATCAACAAACACGGACCGCTCTTGCTGTCATAGTCAACAGCCTATGCCTGGCAACTGCTTGATATTTCATCGTGCTGCTAACTGCTTGGAGCAGTCACGACTGCTCGAGTTTACTATGCAGTCGCAGCTTCAAACATTTCGTCCTGACTGCTTGAAGCTGTCTGTGTATGTGGGCCCTTAAAGGGAACACAGGACTCGTGGCCAGTAAGTCCACTACAGCCTTCAGTCCTTTAACTCCTAACCCTGTAAAGTACTTTACTCACGGCCGCCTAGAGGGGGCGCTACTCGAACCGCCAAGTACGTACCTGTAACAAGACCTGATATATTATTAAGATATACTCTTATGTTAAGTAAAGCGAAGGAGCCAAAGCTGAATGGTATCGGGAATGGCGCCGTTTCTTAAAGTTCATTTCAGCACTATTCAGAGGGCTGAATGGAGGTGACGCCATTGCTGTAACCATTCGAAAGGCATTGAGGACCAAGATGGAACATTTGGAACTTGAGTGTGCTAAAGGGTTTTTTATTATATTATTCGTTTTATTTATTATATGTAAACCTCAAATATCTAATTTAGGGTTTGATAATATCATTACGTTTCAGCATATGAACAGCCGCTGTAAAAAGTTTTAATGCGTTTGGCCTGACAGATCTTTATACTTTGATAAATGGGCAATTTTAAAACCATACTTAAACATATTGTTTGAAAATTGTAAACAATAGTGTAGTTCCGAGAATCTAACCTGTTTCAGCAGTGCATAAAAGTCGTCTAGTTATAAAAATCTAATGCTTGTAAAATTTTCCTTTATTATGTAAATGCTTACGATTGCCGCTAAAGCAACTGACGATCATGCAATAATAAATTGTGATCGAGTGCATAACAGAATGTAATCTGTTGAATAGTCGTAATTGGCCTACAAAATTTGTTCTTCCTATTTCAATCATGATTGTATTGTGCTGTGTACTATTCCTTAATAAATAAATAAATAAAATAAATAAATATGTACGAACCTACAGTAGTTACTAACAACTTGTAAGGTGTAAATAAGTCTAGCACGCATCAATAACTACACAACTAATGGGGCGTCTTTCCAAAGCATTTTATCACACATCATCATCATCATCATCATCAGCCTATCCTTTTCTACTACTGAACATAGTCCTCCCCAAATACACGCCAGTTCTGTCTTTTTTCGGCTACCGCATCCAGCCCCTATTTAGATCAGGGTAGGCAAACCAAAGGCACGCGACACAATATAAAAAATGTGTTAAGTAGGTATTTCATGACGATCTAACGTTTACGTTATCAGAAAAAATGGCACGTTGATGCATAAAGGTTTGCCAATCCTAATATAGATATTATATCACACGATAGGTTTAAACTCGAAAACAGTTCCGAATTCAAAAGCGAAGTGTTACTGATAACATTGACAGAGGGCGCATCAAAGCAAACCGACGATAGAGTCTATCCCGATTCATCGGGGCCGGCGAAGCGAGAGGAATACTCCCTCGCATTTGGAGGGATATTTTATTTTTATTTTCCACCTGGCAGAGGCATACAGGCGTGATGCCTGCACTTGCAGAATGCAGCTGCGATGAAATAACGCGAGGGTAGTTTGTTTTTATTGAATGCGGATGACATAGGCTTTGTGTACGGATTTATTTTTCCGTGAAAATTTATTTCGTTTGCACGCTATTCATTTTTGGTATTTATACGTATGTTGTTTATGATAGACAAACATATGAACCACACTTTTATAGGGAGAACAAACTGGTAGATTAATATGTTACCAATTATATTGCCTTTTTACTCTTATTTCATTAAATAGTTAGTAGTGCATATGGGAAAATAGTTTTAATTAACGCTTTCCTAGCCAGCTTGAAATGTTTAGGGGAAAACACGCAAATCATTAATTTTGTATTGGTGAATGTTTTGAATTCATCCATGTTTGTTCACTACAGTAATCAGCAATGAATAAAATATACATTTGGAGCCTACCAAAACGCAGTCCACAGTCCCAAAGTTGGGCCAAGCATATCTAGGACAAACTACACCTGCCTAAGTGGCTTAGCTCGGTAACTTTCAAAACTTCATCTAGTATGTACCTAGGAAACCACCACTGCTTGCTACTTAGCGGTTCTTTATTCAGATTACTTGGGTACGGAGTTCGCCTCGTCAGGTATTCTTTTGAAAGACATTTTCATTTATAATGAACTCAAATTCACGCGGAGACATTCTCTACTTGAATTATTGGAGAAGTTTGAACGAGGTAGCAATCCTTTGTGCTATAGAGGGGTTGGTACATACACCGTACAGTCTACATTAAATTGATTTTTGTTCTTCCTTGGCAAGTATTTTTTACAAGAATTCATATCAATCTTCTTAGGGCTTCCAATCATCTAACTTTAAAAGTTAAACAAACGAGCATATTATAGGCGGTAGTTATTGATTAAAGGCGCTTAACAATTTCATGATGATATCTCGCAGACAGTTACTCTAGAACTTAAGATAGGATGAAGGCTATTATACTATTTGACGCAATAAACAACTCCACTCGGACCCCATCGCAGAAAACTAGTTACACCAGACTGAAAAGTGTTAAGAGGCCCACACTATGCGCGGCCACAAAAATCAATACCGCCCAACAAAACCAGGCATTAACAAAACGGAACAAACACAGAAACGTGTACCGGGGGCGTTGGAATGGGCAAAAAATAATTCGCCCAAAAGTGGGGCGCCAGCGTGGGCTTAATGTCCAAACTTGGACGCCCTACATGTGTCCGCGCCAGCGCTGGAGATCTGCCAGCCGGGCCTTATAACCTTGCCAATTTGACGGACCTTTTTTATAGGCCACAGTTACACAGGCGCTTATCCTTAATTGTACAAAGCCTAAACTGTAGGCACTCTTTCAGTTTTTCACACGGCGCGTTGTCCGTACCCGTTTAATGCTAAATTTGTTTTGGATTAACCCAACGTAATTTACAGCACATAATGACGGACTTATTTCAAAATATATGTTTTTTTTATTGAGCATAATAATAGTATTTTCTTTGAACAAACTTTTTTTGGACCTCATCTAATGTTATAATGCGAAAGTTTGTATGTATGTTTGTTATTCTTTGACGTAAAAAGTTCGCGCTGGAGTTTGACTAACCGTCACTATAATAGGTATAGCTTACTAACAGAATAACAAATAGTCTACAATTCATACAAAATATAATGTGTATTACCCAAAATATAACAATTAAATACTAAATCCGCGCGTACGATGACGAGGGCAGCCGCTTTCACATAATGGTGAATTTGGTTAATTTAATGTTTTCCCATAACGGAGATATAATGTTACTAGATTTCTATTGAAGGCAAAATTATTTACCATTTCGGTTCCAGCGTCCAGCAAAACTTGTCCACTATAAGCAACATAGTTTACACTGCATAACCCATATTTTACGAAGTTCAACATTTAAATGAATATTTATTTGCATTAGAGGACTCATATGCATGAAGCTTTTAACTTTGGCGTTTGAGCGCCAGATTTTACGTCCTAGATAATAATTATACTGTATGCAATCTAAAAGTGTTTTTAATATAAATGAACATCTATAAGCACCTATTTAAGGTGCTGGATGGGAAGAAGGTTACAATTAAACAATCAACCAAATGAATCTAAGGTTGTTGTTTTTTGGTTCATATAAAACTAAAAGATAGAAGGAATATCGCTTTAATTTGAAAGTGCAATCAAGCGCGTACAATCTGCTTGCAACATCTAAACCATGTATTCTTAATTCACAGTACAACAATAACTAAGAATACAAATAAGCAGATAAGCTTTATTGATTGCACAGCAATTGGCACTTATAACAGTGCTACCAGTGCTACAGGGTTCAAAACCAGATATTACAGAGAACTACTTCACTAGACTTTCCATTTGATTCGTATCAAATAGCGGCTACCATGCTACTACCCATTATAGCCATTCACTTCCTTATCAAATGCGAAATATTTGTTCTGTAAACATAGAACATAATGAAACGGTGGTGCATGCAATCGTACAGTAATGGACGCAGTAAATTTAGAATAAGTTTCTCTAAATATACATGGAATTGTGGATACCTATGAATAAATTAAGTACCTAATCTGAATAATGACGAGTCTTGCTTTATAAGTTTTTAAAATATATTTCATTTAGGTCAGACTGATATTTATGTAAAATCGCGTCCTTAAATGTCATCGATTCTACTACGCTATTAATAACCCAATGAACGCGGATTCGTCAAATCCTTTACATGAAAAAGCCTTGAAAAGAACCGACTTCGCGCCTCTACCTAACCTCAGATGATTTTCAAAATGACAGCGTCACAAGCGATACAAAACATCGAATTTAATAAACAACTCATAAAAGGGAAACCATGAAATTACGATTTAAAAAGGCGACAGAGCGCTGAATACAATTTTTCCTTACTTATTGGCCGGCCGGGCTTCCGACGACAGACCGGAAATGAGTTTTGCCGGCCCCTCCCCCCCCCCTTCCTTCTCCAGCCTCTATCAAGGGACAAGTAAACCCACCTCATTATTAGCCTGTCGGAAAATCCATTTGACCCCATTCTACTGCAAGAATGTACACTCCAAGTTTTTAAGTGAGTTTCTGACGATCAGCTTCGTTCATGACGCAATTATCGTTTGCCAAAATAAGGGCCGCAAACGATACTGCTTTAGTGCATACTCCAAGGCGATCATAACGTTGAATATGATAGAAAACCATTTTTATGGGGAAAGTCAAAATTTGAATCTTTGGTTTTTGTTTACCGGTTTTGTACGAGCTTTTTCATTCGATAGTCCTACTTGCCATTAAACAAGAGTATTTTGAATCGTATAAAAGTCAGAAATGCTCATTATTATTGCATCATTATAGGTAAAATTGTAGGTATTATAAAGCGCATCCCGATTCTATGCAGCTACGATCTTCATCCGCCATCTTGGCCGGAGTCCAGGCAGGGTGGCCTAAATCGAGACAGAACTGACGTATTGAAAAATATCAACTTGATATTCCGCAGTTCCACTTTATCTGGCAGCCATCTTGTTTTATTGTCTCCGCAATGTCGTTGACTATTTTTTAATTTTCGATTCAGCTGCAATTTTACAGCATGGCAAGTTGCAGCTTATTATTTATTTATTATAATCATTATTTAACAAACACTGGTTAATGATTTAAATTGTCCATAAACGTGATTGCACGGATGTTTGTCACGCATTACCGCAAATATCAATTTAAGTTACATTTCACTTTATTAAATTTGCGTAAAAGTGGTTAGAGATTATGGAAAATGCGATCGTTTTCGCTTTATTTGTCTGGATGGTTTCGGCTATTTTACTCTTTGTATACTAGCTGAAAACATACAATAATTCATGACCTTATCTTATGCGCTAAAAAGACAGCATTACTACGAGGACAGTCATCAGTTTTCTAGATTATTCAATTACCAGGTGGTAAGTAACTTCATTCTTTATAGTTTTAGCACATTAATCAGACATTTGGGTATATGATTCTTTTTCTGGTGTATTTTTATAAATACCTAACAAAGTCGTGATCGTCAATAGATTGGCTAATACACTTAATAATATGTTAAACTATACGAACGACAGCTTATTTTGTAAAACGGCGGTACCAAAGTGCCTGGTGAGATTAGCCGTGAGGGTACCAGGCTTGCAGCGACACGCGAGAGCCGCTGTGAAGCGGAGCATGTAGGTTAAGGGTCCTCCGCTTTGTTAGCGGGCTCTAATCACCCGCCCTCGACGCCTGGCTGTCTCCTCGCGCCCTATGCGAGCCTGGTACCCGCGCTAATGACCACGTACTCACTTGCTAATTAACTCATTCAATTTAATAGAAAAATAACAATATGCAGATGATTTGTAACTCAGCCTTTTGGAATCATTGTTTGTATAAAAAAATCAAAAAAGCGTGGTAAAAATAGTTCCTAAATTTGTAATTTCCAGTAGGCGTGCGTTTCAATGCCTATGATATGACTATAAAGGCGTAGCTCACAGCTAAACATAACTACTATATGAATTAAAGTAGCGCTTTCTCTCGCCAGATCTGGCTCCATGCGCCCTATGAGTGCTTGGTACCTGTTCTATGGATAATCGTACCTACCTACAGCCTTGCTATTCCAAACCACAAATAATTGAAACAACAAATTGAGTTAACTAGCGCTAACTATTATGTAGATAGAAATAATCAAATTCAATAAACCTGTCAAAATAACACTATCACTAGAAGTCCAATCTCGCTCTGTTAAATGTATAAATCTCAACTACACTACGTGATTCCAACACTCAATGCGAAAAAGCGTGAAAAACTACACTTAATCCAGCATTGAGAGCTCCGAGCGCAACGGCCCATAAAATCCTATCACTTATTGTGTGTACTTCAACACAATAAAAGGGTTAACTGAAACCGGTTCACACGAACTCGACCCGACGTTTCTTATCTAGATTCATCACCTAATTTAGGACAATAAGCCGGAAGAGGTCGGCATAACCCGAAAGGCATAAAGCGTATACATAAAGCAAGAGACAATGTCGGGAACCGCTAGTAGATTTCCTAGATAAAGTGAGATGTCGCGAACGGTATACATAATAGGCGATCGGGGATCTGGCGATAAAAGATATTCGAGTTGCTTTCCATCGGTCGAAGTTCCGCGTTTCTAAAGATTACATTCGGGAGTGTAAGGTCACTATTACATAAGATTTCCAGGAGTTCTGAACTAAAATTAACAGAAGTCGAATGAATGGTAGCGATGCAGTTCAAGACACCAAGGGATGAACGAAGGAACGAAATTTACCTACTTATAAATAAATATGACCTGTTATAACATATGTTTGCTTATGTTTAATAATAAATACATTGTTAGCTGTAGAATCACAATTGTATTAGTCTTCGTTTAAGTCTTTTAACAAGTTATTTATTTAGATATAAATAATAATAGAATCAAGAAATTTTACAAGATATCGGTAGCTTATAAATTAGATAAGGTACACAGAGCAAAGATTTGAATACAGTAGAGACAATTTACTTTTAATAATAACAGAAACATAATTCACATCGTACGCCTCATAACCAGAAGAGCGCGCCAATATCAACATAAGTACGTAAGGAAACGCAATACACTTTACTCCGAGGACGCCATTACCGCGCGATGTCGTCGATTCGTCTATTCTGTTACGCTCTCTAACGAAACAGGTACGTTTAATGAATTTATCTTGTCAGGGGGAACATTAACCAAGTTTAGGAACAAATTACGAGCATAAAGTTGTCTCGTGCCTTCCAAGTTCGCGTAATTACCGCGGCATTTACCGAAATGCCTCCGTAAGCACGGCGCTTTTTACTGCGAGCAGTGATGCCAACGAGGGTAGATAGCCGGTTTATTGCTTGACGACCTGGCAGAGGTTCGCTCAAGAATCAATATACACGCGAAAACGAGTTGAGGAAACATATGGGACGTTATACTGTGAAGAACTTGCCGCAAATGACTTTCCTCTCTGTGGTTTGCAAACTCTTTTTGACTTTCATTTGGGTTTTGTTATCTTTACGGTATAGCTTTATCGTTATCATTTTGTTCTACACGTAATGGAATAGGAATGTTTAATACACAGTAGGTTGGTAGGTACTGTTTTTTATTCTCGGGCTAGAGAAATGGCACGCTTTTTAAAGCTAGATTTTGAAGGGCGGGTGGCCTTTCAAAATCCTTCCTCTTGAATCCCATTATCTATAAAAAAAACCATCAAAATCCAAAGTTTTAAACATTTAAGCAAACATACAGACAGACGCGGGAAGCTTCTTTGCTTTATAATATGTAGTGATTGATGCAGCTTATTAGCTTCTCTTTGGCAGCAAACTGAAAAAAGTATGTCGTCCGTCAGTTAACCAAGTTTTTATTCTTTTCAAGCGTACATTTCATATTCATTTTAATTGAATTAATGATGTGCCTCTCTGGCTCTCGCTGTGTCACATTAAATAAAAATTATAAAGGATTTCAAACAATTTGAAAGCAAGGCAGACAATGAGTGGATAGTAATTATCCGAAACATCGGTCAGCGCATTAATCGCTGACGGAACTCCCTCGGTATTAAGTTTTCAGGAGGCCATTAGAGCAGCATGGAAATGGACGGGCCAGAGGCGGGCTCGGGAATATTGGGAAACTCTGCGAGGAATAATCCTCTTCTGAGTATCGGAAGGTTGCGCTTTATTGAATATTTTGACAGACAGTCAACGTATGACGGTCACAAAAATTCGTGCGAAGTGCTAACAATATTTATAACAATAATTGTAACAAATCCTACTATTACTTAATATTATAAATGTGAAAGTTTGCGACTATGTATGGATGTTTGTTACTCTTTCAGGCATATACTACTGATAACTGAACTGGACCGATAAGGTAGGTAGCTGAAGACCCAGAATAACATAAAGGCTAGTGGTTTCCACGCGGACTAAGTCGCGGCCGGCCTCTAGTTTACAATACATGTCTGGTCTGATGGTAGCTAATGTAGTATTATTTACTACCCACCTGAAAAGTTCTAGTTAATCGGCTATCGTTTTCATTGAATCTTTACAATTTTCAAGTAATTTGTTATCTACTAGTAAAGTTTTAGCATATAGGCAGTGTTACACCGCCGTGACTCGTCGAACGTAAAGCCCTTGGTCCTGCGCCTGATGTCTTACCTATTTGTCATGTTAGATTGCAGACTCAAGAATTACGAGTATGAGGGAACTCAGTATGTGCATGATCTTCATTGATTGGCTGCCGTGACCCAAATCCGAAATCGGTTGCATATCACAAGCTATTGTATTTTTAACTCTTTAAGTAGCGTTTACATAAATAAAAATAATATATATATATATATATATATATATATATATATATATATATATATATATATATATATATATATATATATATATATATATATATTATTTTAAAAAAAAATAAAAAATAATAAATTTTAAGTAACTTGGAGCATTTTTGATGAATGAAAAGCGTAACGATGAATGATGAATGTTGTATATATATATATATATATATATATATATATATATATATATATATATATATATATATATATATATATACAACATTCATATATATATATACAACATTCATTTGTACCGTTCCACTTTTCATTCATCAAAAATGCTCCAAGTTACTTAAAATTTAATTTTTTTTCCCCTTAAAAGCGGTCCTGTATGTCTGCCATTACACAAAAACTTTTTACTCAAGCTTGAATTAATTACCGGTAAAAATATACTTACTTATAGACAAGAAATTATGAGAAAATTTTATAAGAGCAATGTCTTATTTATTTACCGTTAATTCATTTTAATATTTCATAGACATAAACTGGAAGAAACTTATATAATTTTGTTTTGAAATCAATTAGGCAGCTTTTTTAAATCTGTCTGCTTTATGATAAACGTTTGCTTATTTTTGCTATATCTTTAACATTAATAAATTATTCGATCGTATAGGCAGTATAACGCCTTTCGGTGTTTCCCCACTGGCCTATTTCAAAATATATGGCTACAAATCTAATAAGACATCAAAATGACAGTAAAGCAACACGAATGAATAATTTATGGTAATGTAGTAATACCATTGAAATAAGTATTGTAGTAATAATATATTAATAGCCGTGCACTGATGCACCCGGTTTATAACAATCGTAAAAATATTAGCACGGACCAAAATGGCGTCGGACGCTTTACGATTCAGAATGAACTGTTATGACCTTTGGTTTTATTGTAGTTGTGGGGATATTGCGACATAGAGGACTGTGAGAGGCTATTGTAGAGAGACCCTCATGAGGGATTAAGAGGCACTCGACAGGAAGATAGAACTTATAGATCGGTAGTGGGGAATCATTAGCAAGATTTGGTAATTAGGACCAACTTTAATGGTAAAATTTTCGCTTGTAGTCAGCTCTTAAAAAAGGTTACAAATCGGCCAAGTGCTATGTTCTTGAGAGATTTACCTGGTGATAGACATACACGTTTTAAGACCCGATTTTCCTTTTGTGTACGGAACTCTAAAAAAGGTACCGCTATCGGCTCTTCTTTACTCATTCCCTGAACCTCGTTGTTGGTGCTCCCAACTGAATACTATCGCCTTCCTTTATAGGTATGTTGTTTCCACTGCCCGATCCTATTGTCCATACATTCCGTTTTGCCCATGAATACCCAATTCTCACATGCATGACTAAGCAAACTCGAGCGGTCGGACCCACCATAGGAACAGAGTACCTATACCATGAACTATTTATAAGGAAAATGGGCTTGAACCTCCTTCGACATATTTAATGAGCTCCAGGACTTGGGATAACGAATGTAAATACATACACGACCTCGTATTATCATCGGCCACTCAAAAGGTTTCGTCGGGAAGGATGCTAGTGGCACCAGTTTGAAGTGAATTTGTGTATTTTAATATGGATTAGTGATACAGAGTAGGGTTAGGAAGCTGAGAAGAATAAGGCAAAGACAAGAGTAAGTGGATTTAGGATTCTGAAAACCTTTAACTTAGCGCTTGTGATGTTGGATCTCTCGTAACATTTAGACTGCCCGGGATATTCTACTCTGTTTTGACACTGAGCATTATTATTGATTTTCTGAATTTGCCAAATATTCTTAACCCTTTAAAGGACATTGTCTACTATATAGACTCCATATTTTCAGCAATATTCTGAAAATATGGTGTCTCAGACCAAAAATCAGTGTAACAATCTAACATGTTTTGCTCGTTTGAGTGTTAAATAAACCCTTCCACTCTGACTGCTCTACCTAGTTAACATGGTCTCTATTGTATTCCTTTTTTTTTAAGGAAATCGGTTAATACTTAACCAGAAATGACAACAACATGCTTACTTATTAAGCAAGACCCAAGTAACAAATTAAGTACCTACTCGTTTACATCAACATTTCTAAAACATTCTCAGGCAGAATCCAAATGTAATTCCTTGTGTGTGGGCGGGCGCGATGCAACGCAAGTGTGAATTCACCGCAAGCACCTCACCGCCTGGAAATATGTCCAGCAGTATATTTTAGTCCGCTCACCGGGTAGCGACATTAAAATTTAATTCCATACGAAACATACCCAAAATAACGACCCCAAATTAATTTTCGTGCGAAACAAATTCCCCATTTAAGGTAGCAAGATATTTCTATGCAGTTTAATTTTATGCATGTTCCAAATTCACGAATAGAAAATAAGATGTGATTTTGTGGAATAAACTTTCATAATAAAATAATATTATAATTCTAAACATAATCATTTTGAGACCCGATGTTTCGAGCTCTGTACAGGGCTCGTAAACTCACGGAAGACTCTTACTTTTCCTAACCTTCAGTAAAGTTTTATCCAAGCTTCATTTGAAAGTTTATTACTCTAAAAGTTATCAGGCATAAAGAGCAGAGCAATGATCAAGTAATAGTTGTAAATTACGTGTCGTGCTGTGGTTGTACGATCATAATTCGATGTCGCAGTACGTCGTAGTAACATCTAGTTAAGCTCCGTGCATTATACGAGCTGTAGAATGTCAGCGTTGTATTATTGCTGTCTACTGAGTTGCTCAATATTTCACCAGCCCTTATGTTTTGAAAGCCTTTGTGAATTTGAATATTCCCATTCCGAGGGAGTACTTTGAGTGGTCCGTTTGAAGAACATTTGCTAGAACTAATATTTTATTACTCAGGAGTGATGTTAGGTTAAGCTAGGTTTTCGATTTTCCTGTTCCATCATCGTAGTAATAATTCTCTCTAGTCCCTTCTAAGTACCTTTAGTATTTACCATAACATCAAAACTTGCGTTCAAAATCCGCCCACTTTTTTGAATATTTCGGCATCCAGGAGATTTTTCTTTTCATAACCTGGGTTGCGCTGAGTATTTAAATCATCTGCTTAGAGTTCACTTTTTCAGAGAACCTAAGAAGAGAGAATCCTAGCGTGATTGTTGTCCTGTTAGGTTCATATATCGTCAGTCCTGAAAACCAGCGCAGCAAATCCGCAAATAAACGGCGGAGAGATTTCGCTAAACGTCAACAGTGAAACTGGTTCTGTTTCACGTTTCCAGGTTTGTGGATTACCGTGGCAAGTGCACGTGGTGTGCGATAATAATTCGGTGTCACAACAAGGTGCGGGAACGGCAAAGCCTCATGCATTATGTACTCAGCCGACAGGAGCTGGCCGTAAATCCGGGAATTCCGGGACCTTTACACAGTGCTGGTGCAAACGTGTCGGGACATAAGACATTATGTTCGCGATTGTTTTGCATTCTGTTTAGTTTATGGTCGCGTAAATGTTTCCCTTTTAGTGCAGTCATTGAAGCATTTTGGGTCCAAATTTTTTTACTGTGAACCGATTGGCATGAAATTTTAGGTTTAGGTCCATATTACCCTTAATATCAAAAGTGAAAATGATTTGGACCCTGCAACCACCCTGGGGGTGGTTGCTGACCCTTCTTGGCGGTGGAGGTTTTTTTTAAACAACCTCAGATATCGATAGAAGACCTAATTTTAAGCAAAAATCATTTAAAAGTTTTTCGAAAAATCCAATAATTTTCAAGTAATTGGCCATTGAAAATTCGCAATTTTGCACGTTTTTCATCAGTTTTTAGCAAATATCTCAAAAAATATACGATCTATCGAAAATTTTCCTAAAAACAAAATTGGAGCAGGTAAAAAAATGATAAATTTGGATGTTTATAAAGTATTCTAAGTGCAATATTAAGCTAGATATTTAAGATCAAGGTCGTTTTTCACTTTGTCTGAACTTTTATCGATGTGGTCAATACCATCTAGCGGCGAGGAAATGCATTTTATGCATTCTAATAAAAAAGGTTTTTGTAGCCCATAAAATAAGCTTTAAAACGAGTACTATTTAAAGTCTTTTGCACCTAAAATAAGTGAGCTGTATTGCAAATAAGCGGAGCATCTAAAGTTTTTTCTCCGAAATCAATGGGTTTCATACGTGCCATTTCCACCCAAATTGAGATTAATCGTATGCCGTCTAGAAATATCATTATAATAAAGAGTTTGATGGATTGTATCAGTTTGGATGCTTCAGGACACATATTGTTCAAAAAAGTCTCGATAAAGAAAATAAGAAAAATTTCAATTTTGTAAAAATCCCACCTTTCTTTCATAATATCTCAAAAATTACGACAGATACGTATAAAAGTGTAGAATATAAAAAATAGGTATTTTTCTAACAAACAATTTGATTTTTTTGTTTTTTCTATCGAACAAAAATTGACGGAGATATGATTGTTTAAAGAGCGCGTGGCAGCGCAATCACAGCCTCTCTGAAGCCCTTTAACCCTTCCCCGTTTGTGTAAAGTGTTTTATACTACATATTGCAATACAGGATGTTGTAGCTCTCTTAATTACCTTTACAATGGTAATTTACAAATTGTGATAGCAAAAAAATTTAAGGAGTTATAGTCCAAAAACGTATCATATATTTTTCTACACAGCTTTCTTTTTCTACTGAACATTTTCAGGGTGTGAATCTTTTGGTGCAACGTAGTACGCAGTATATATAGTATAATAGAGACCCAAAACTACTGTTATGTGTATAAATATACATAACTAGCTGTGCTCGCGACTTTATTCGCGTGAAATATAGGATTTTTACATCCAAAGTTTTTTCCCGATAACTCCCGTTCTCGTATGAATTTTGCAATATCGCGTTGCAAGTAAGCTTTACGTTCATTAGAGTACCTGCATGCAAAATTTCAATCATCTATCTTAGGCGGTTTAAATTTTTTTCATACAAAAGATTTTTCAAGGTTTTCAAGGAGTCGTTTTTAAGGTTTTAAGGGATAGTTACATGGGTTAAAAGGGGTTGAAGTGTCATAATTATTATAGAGAATTTAAAATATTACTTACTCTATACTTACATCTTTTTATGTCATACCAAAGTATTTCGTTGTGATTTTCAATTTAAGGGTTGTTTGCAAGGGTTGTAAGATATTCAAATGGTTGAAAATTATTTTAATATGAGGTAATTGTGTTAGAAAACACTTTACAATTTTACCACTTATTATTAGACATGTTTTCTAGCGATAAAATGGCTCAATGTAATTTTTTCCATTAAGGGTTAGTTTTCACCCTTAAAAAATAATTGGCGGGGTTCAGATCATTTTCACTTTTGAAGTTAAGGGTAATATGAGACTAAATAAAAAAATTTCAAGCAAATCGGTACACAGTAAAAAAATTCGGAGATTTGACCGTATTTTACGCTTCAATGACTGCACTATTTGTCCTGGCCGGGGGATGTGTGAGAAAAAGCGAATTTACATGTCCTATCGTGGCAACGCATGCAAATGTCAAATACACAGCGTGATATTGTGGTTTCTTTAAATATCATTTTCATTTCATCAACCACTTTAATTACACTAAAATGTTTTCATAGAATTTAAAACAGGACATCAACCCAGATCTTTCCATCTTATTAATTCATCAGTTAAAATTATGTCATAAATATCTACTTCTTTCTGTTGATCAGTTAATATTTTCGAAACTTTATAATAAATGATAAAGTTAATAACATCCGTTGGTTGAAATATTAATGTACTAATCTTCTACAAGATCCCCAGTGTTGTACAGCGATCATTTAATGTCACAACAAACATTGTAACTCATGAGAGTCAACCACTCAGACACATTCTGTGCCCGGGATCTTTAGTACGTACGACAGTGATGTCAACCGTCTTATTGTTCCTGTATGCTTCATGTACTTATGAGGATTGAGGAGTTATGTTAATTTTCTACGTCGTCGTTTCTTCGTGTTTACATTGCACCTTATATGGCTCTCAACAATACTCCCTCCACGAATAGCCAATAAATAACGTCAGTTAGAGCTTGGATCAGCCGTTTGATACAAGATTTACTAGAAACCCAGCCAAGACTGGCTTTGGACATACTGTCTTATAGACTTTATGTGGTGAACTTCGTCTATATCAAACACAAGCTTATGTGGCACTCTGCAAATGAATTATTTAGCAACTACACTACTATGAAATTAACGAATACGAAACCTTCATTATATGGTTCGAAAACTTCGTCCTTTCATTTTCCACATTTAACAATTAGGTTAACCTTTAAAAGGGACCAAGTAATTTGAGATTATTCTGAATACATCCAATCAGTATGATTACGTCTCCATTCTGCCGAATCGAGTATAACAATCGAAAACATATCGGACGTGCTCATTCGGATAATTATTCGGTAAACATTCGACCGAGCGACAGTAATGATCGTTGGGCGTAACTCGTCGCCTGCGTGATTATGACGATGACCTGATTAAGCATTATACTCAGGCATGACTGTATGCAGTTCAGTTCAATGACGTTAGAATTAATGACGAGGTAGAGGGTTATTGTTCAAAGTTGGATGATTATTGATGATTAGTACAGTATAAGTGTATCAAAGAATATGTAAATAAAATCCAAAGTGGGCTTTTATAGTATTTTTACTGTTATTGAAAAATGGTGAAGTTAGTAGGAAAAATTATAATTAACTCTTTTTAACCTTGTCAACAAACAATAGGCGAGACGACTAAAAAAATATAATTAGTCCGTTATTTAGATTATTTAAAAATATTGTACTCGTATTTTTTATTTTCTTTTACAAACAAGAAATTATGAAGATATGGTACTTAGAAGTTTCGTATGATGTCACGATTAGGTACAATTTTTGCGTAACTGTGACGTCACAAGCCCCCACTCCAGAAGTTTGATAAGCTATAATTTTGTCATTTTTCAATCAATTGAAAAACAAAAAAATACGTGTCCCATATTTTTGTATAAACTAAATTACGGACTAAATAGAATAATAAGATTTTGACCCAGTCGTCACGCCTATTGCAAAAGTACTTTGCTATACGTACTTTACATTCTATATCACAAGTCGCTTTAGAGCTTTGTCAACAATAAGAAAAAGCCCTAAATTTCACCCAAGAAACAATAGTCGTAATAGATTAAGAAATCATCCCCATCAAACTATTCCTCGAAACTGCCAACCATTCCTGCGAAGTTCGCTTTGAAACCCGGCACTAAATCAGCCGGCGAGTTCGAATGTCAACTCGCATGTGGCGTCGGCCGCACCATATGTCACAACCCGATTTCCATGCAGGGACCCCGTAATTGGAAGAGTCAGCATTCTAGGCTCCATCTCAGAGCTCTATTGCCGCTCTATCTGAGCACTTTTCTTTTGTTACTCAATGTTTGACGTGATTCGCTGACGTGGTTTCTGTTTATTTCGTTTTCAGATCGGACATATGGCTTGTGTTCCTTTTTTAAAAATGTTTGCCTTCTTTTACGTTTATGTATCTGACAGAAAATATTTTGTTCTTCTTTTGTTTTTATTTACAGATTACCCAACTATACTTTAAGCCATGTATTTAAAAAATATATACACAGACGTAAGAATATCCTCCTTTTCGTCGGTTAACAAAATAAATGCAATATTCTTTTACCAAAAATTGCGATATTACCAGAATATTGATTAAGGTAGCAACTACTGACCATGCTTGCCTTAAGCAATATACACCACCGTTAATTAAGTTTCCTGGCATAAAACCCGCAAAATGGCCCGACTTCATTAACGAACTTTACGCCGCTTAAGAGGCAGGGTATATAGAAATATCGCCATAACACGACATGTGGTTGTGGTCAAAGACAAACGCGTCGCCCGCAGGAATCGGAGCGAGACCACAACCCCGTTTCCTGTTCCCGTTAAAGCAGGGACTTTGATACTCGTACGTATTAACATGTAATAAGTGACGTCTCTTTGTGAACTATAGTGGTGACTCTCAGAATCATTGTAACTAAAAATTAACCTATTTGTGTGCGTATCATAAAATATGTGTAAGATTAAATTATATACCTAAGATTACAATTTGTAAGTCCCAAAATATCTAAAATCAAAAAATATTGCGGTGAGAATAACTAGAATTCATAAAATTCATAATCCATAATCGTCCAAATACATACAATCAAAATGAAAAATTACAATGTTACTTGCCCCTTGAAAATCCCGAGATCGCACAAATCGGCTAAAACAGTTTGGGACAGTTACCTAAGTCTCCAAATTTCTGTCTATCCTCGTTAAGTTTAAAATGTGGACATCACTTGCTAATCACGGTGTCAATGAAGCATTAACTTAGACCAATACTACCTAAACTACCTTCGGGTAGCAAACCCTTACACAGAATTTTAATTAAAGCCTTGTCTAGACCAAATTTTGACGGTCACCTCACACCTCTGTGACACTTCGCCCTCATCCCTTCATCGGAAATTAAGTTAACCGTTTTTGAAAGCTTTTATAAGTACATCAGATTCCGTAAGTAAATTTCGATAATTTTAAATATTACCAAATTTTAAACCAAATTTGAATGTTTAGTGTGTCCAATGGATGTTGTAGACTACCTTACTTACAAATCATACTTAGTTGCTTTTCATTCAAGCCCCTTATATAATATATTCTCAGTAACTGAGACGGAACTTCAGTATCGAGCTTTTAGTTAGTTTCGTATTCAACATTTAGGTAACTACTTAAGAACTAATAGACCGTAATATCTCAAAGAAATAACAGCCGTGTACTATATTTTTGTTTTTTATTTTAGGTAAGGCAGTGATAAAGTAGAGCATCCAGCATAATGACAAAAGTAACCCGGAATTACGGAGAAGAGTTGGCTCTGAATTATTCAGCCTCAATTTACTCAAACTGAAGAGGTAAGGAGCGGGGAATTCATTTTTCACGGAGTCTGCCTTGGAATAAAACCTGCGAGATTAGTTTATTCGCTCAGAGGCCCGGCTATCAGTGTCTAGGTCCGTTGCCATGGCAACTGGGGCAGAAGGGCCTATTTGCCGCTCCATTGGGCATTCGGTGCCTCTGACGCAGTTACCCGCAGAGGGTATGTATACACCTATTATGGTGGTTTAGCGTTTTTATGAAGGGTAATTCGCACGTTATTTGTGTCTTGGATTTTCTGGCTTGATGAGGTTTTACTTGTATTAGCTGTAAGTACTGTCTGAGTTCAATTAGATACTACAAAATTTGTCCCGTTGGTTTTACTAATTTATATGTAGAACCACCGTTTCATATCGTAATGAAGACATTTTTTGAAAAATATTTATGTATACTTTTTGAATACATACTAAGTAGATGAAAGACTTTTTTGTATCAGCTACTATACAAAAGCGACAGCAAAATATTAGCAGTCCAATTTCATTGCTTTTGGAATTTGTAAATCCCAAGATTAATCCAGAGGGAACAAAATACATGAACTGTACAATTTATTACATTTACATAATCATAAACTCAAATGAAAAGCTGTCAATTTACAAGCCTGGAATATCTACTTTCATAACTGTATAGCATTTACAAAATTACATACTTCTACTTTTAACCGGTTCCACCACAATAATTCCTAGTAACCGGCTACTGATAATCGCCGGTCCTAAGTGGTAAATCTAGTAATGCAGTCTGAAATAACTGGGTGTATTGTGGGGACGTGCATCAACCGGCCATGCTTGTTTGTGCTATTTTAGCCGCAGAATTACTAACCACATTCCGACAGGACTCAATGTCGGATTTAGAGCAGTAGTGTGTTATTAATGTAGGGTTGACGGCAGTTGATAATGCGTGGGAAGGCATCGTGGAACAACATAAGATATTGAGCAGCATTAATATTGGGTTTTTCAAAATGCGTCCAAGCTACTACATCCTCTGATAATCACGGAAAAGCAAAAGTTAATAATACTGATGACAGTCCACCTAAACTTTGATTGTTCAAAATCACAAATATTTAATGCTAATCAGAAGATTTCCTGATCACTTTATAGTCACAAAATCTGGTCACAGAAATACCTGTGATCAGATTTTGATTTAATGAATTATCGTGGTATTTCAATACCTTTTCTTCTTTTGTATTTGTATATAAATATTCTTCGTTTACTAAGAGTTATACAAAGCAAGGATCAGATTTTAGACTTTCGCGTTCTATTATACTAAATATTAATGCGACTATGGTTGGTGTAATCCAAACGAAACGTGGTGTAGTAAGTAGCTATGTATTTGCTACCTAATGTCGCGTGTAGACCCATAAAGACTAAATTTAGTCAAGCAAGGCTGTCAACAGTTACTAAAAAGCAGAGCGACTCTACCATCACCAATACGGAATGTGACAGCCCTAGCAAAGTCCGGTAATGAGCGGGTCCCGGCGGATTCGCCACCTGCTATATGCAATCCTTTTATTCGCATCGAGTATAGCGGTAAATGAAATAAACTGTTCATTGAACTTCATACTCGCACGATCGTGGTGTCCTTACCTTGCAATTTCAAAGGCCAACTTAGCATGGGTGGTTGGAAAAGAAAATATGCTAAGATTAATTTCTGAGTCGGACTGAATATCTTTGAGCTAACTAATGGTGAGTGGTGTTCTAAGTGAACCAAGTCACAGAATGAATTTCGACTATGTAACAACTTACTTACTTTGCCAGTATCATTAGCCAGATCGACACTTTTAAAAAAATAGGCCTTTTCTCCAATTCATACAAACCCTTACTTTAGGCAATTTGCGTTATTAGAACTAACTTCAAATTCAAGAGCTTGTAGTAATTTTGCATGTCAAACAATTTTAGTTGATATGACTTGGAATTTCTTGAAAATCCGCGTAATTTTATTTAACTTGTCATTATGAGAAGAAAACCTTCTTAACACACCTCAATACTACTAAAATCGTTAAAACATAGCAACACCAACAACAAAACCTGCAGCATACCTCAAGGTAACACATGAAACTTGTTTAACATTTATGCCTCGCTGAAAGAAAGGGGAAGATTAAAAATAGTGGAGAGTGGAGGTGTGTGCACAAGCGTCCCTCACAAGGCGAGGCCATTCTTGTATGACAAAAGACTGCAACATACACACTACCTACGGAAGGTTTCGTTGAAGACGCTTTGAGACGCCGCCACGAAATCGGCGGATGTCAGAGAACAGGAAACGAATGTGACGCGACGAGTTCCGGTTGAGGAACTCAAAATACGCTATCGTTCAAACAGCAAGTATAAAATTGATATCATGATGTACTAGGCGTTGAAAGTAGGAAGGGAGCTAGCAGAATCTAGGGAAGAGTGGAAATTGCTCCACCGAAAAGAACCAACATTATGTTTGTCGTTGCATAACTTTACGTCCAGAAGACATAATTTACTGTTTTGTTTTTCTTGTTTCAAAATATAACACCTGTCAATAATAATAAAAATGTGACACGTGAAATACTAGTATTACTCGATAAATATTGTCCTAAGATAGCAAAAAGAAGAAAACCATAAAACACACTATTAAACAATTTGTTTTACTGACATACTTTTATTTAAATTAATCTTAATCTTCTGTTTTAAAAAAACTTTACTGCTCTCTATTTATCTACATTTCATCTTTAAGAAAAAAAAACGGTTCAGAAAATAAGTTTCCCTAGTTACCTTGCATAATAAATTTAAAGTAGAGCCTTCATAAATCAAACTCGCCGTTCTCGTGGCCCAACTTTCAGCAAAGGCTTAGGCGGTAGCGACGCCATCTTGCCGACTTGGGATTAAATTCCAAAGAGGTGTTTCTTCTAAAAATTCCGCTTAAGGCACAGTTTGTTACTGGTTTCTCTGTTATAGAACGTGAGCGGACTACACGAACATTCCTTACATAGACGTGTTGGTTTATAATGGGAGAGATAATTACAGCTTTCCTATTTAGATTGGAGTAAATACCAACTATATTGTATGGGCTAACGGTACACAATTACCTATATAAACTTTTCAGATAGCTAATCGAAGCTATATTTGGGTTGATTCTTAAGATGATTAATGCGTTTGTATGTTTAATTAGTCAAACACAATATTACAAGCATATTTTTGATGTTCTGCAGAAACTTCTTATAAAAATCACTAACATCATTATACTTACTTTATATGTTAGCTAATCACCAAGAGTTTGTATCTTATAATCACGAAAAATCAAAAGCTGCTTTAAAATGTCCTTCTTTATTAACCTAAAGATTTATAGATATGCTTACAGTTACACCCTTGTAATAAACTGCGCCCAAAATAGAGAGAACTTTAACGGAAACAAAGTTCCTTGGGCGGTGCTTTATACTAGTCAGTATAAACGTTATCCTTGACCTCCACAACTCGGCTAGCGTGTCAGATAACCCACTAAGATCCAAATTGTACTGTAATATAACTTGGCAGTGACGTCATCGACTTCATTTCCATGAAATATTCATCACACTTCACTCTTGGGAACATTAAGCATTCAATACCTAATAAATCTTTCACAATAGTACCTATACTCACACACGGAACACTTCTGAGGCAATTAAAAGGTACGTTAGGTACATAAACATAATTCAAAGCACTGAAATATAATGGAAAGTTGGGAACCTTTCCCCTTGGGGGGTTAAGACGGGTCAAAACTTGGAGCAATAAGGCCGGTCCATAAATTTACGGCTCCAATAGGTCACGAACTAAGAAGGTACTCGTACAGTTCCGATGACTCGATCCGGTTGTGAGCTGTTTAGATGGTTACGTAATTAGTATTTTCTGTTCTTTGCGCGAACACTATAGAGGAAGATCCCAGAGCCGCCAGACATCACTTATTTTCTAATGGACAAAATATATACGATTGAGTAGTGGTGGGGTGTACTATCATCATATGACTAGTTGCTACCTTGACCAGACGGCCATTTTTCAGATATCAACCAATCAAGGTACATAGAAACACTGCTCACCTCACTTAAATTCTGATGGCTGATTTTAACATATATTTCACACAATATCATTAAAAATCAGGATTAATTACTCCCAGACACATGCGGTCGGCGGTTTTACCTTACAGACGCTTTAAAGCTATGAAAAAAATTTTACTTTTACTTAATTTTACTTATTTTCTGATGCTTGATTTTTATATATGTTATTCAAACAACTATTTTAAAACGTTTTGCAAACGGACAGACCGATCCAAGGGGCCAAACATTCACCAGACCCACCTGTTTTAGATTTTTTTTTTAAATTGAATTTAGTTAAGTTTTTCTAATAAAATAGTTTGTAATGTACAATTCTATAATTATTGCGGTCAGATGAGCACTTTTTAGTTGTTTGAATAACATATATAAAAATCAAGCATCAGAAAATAAGTAAAAGTAAAATTTTTTTCATAGCTTTAAAGCGTCTGTAAGGTAAAACCGCTGACCGCATGTGTCTGGGAGTAATGAATCCTGATTTTTAATGATATTGTGTGAAATATATGTTAAAATCAGCCATCAGAATTTAAGTGAGGTGAGCAGTGTTTCTATGTACCTTGATTGGTTGATATCTGAAAAATGGCCGCCTGGTCAAGGTAGCAACTAGTCATATGATGATAGTACACCCCAACACTACTCAATCGTATATATTTTGTCCATTAGAAAATAAGTGATGTCTGGCAGCTCTGGGATCTTGGACCACTACACATTTGAAATGAAACTAATGTTATTCTAAACATATTACCTAGAGATCCCGAAGTTTCGAGCTCTTTACAGCGCTCGTGGTCACGGGAAAGACAAAAGATGACAGTTGGAGTTGGTTTGTTACTAAAGAACGAATCACTCAGGACAGTTTGACTTGTCGTTGGCAGTAGTGATAAAGAACACATAATAATGTGAATGATCTACTAAATTGTGAAAAATCTGCCATCTCAACGAAATTTGCGTCAATTGTTGTAGTTACATAAACGTGTAGGGATCTAAACGCATGTACTTAAAGATATTTTTTAACAGCTGAGGGAACAAAGTCAGCGGCTCGAAGTCGGTTTAACAAGTTAATACAAGTTAAGTTTCTACCAAATTTTATAGAAATTAAACACAATTTATTTTCAACATTCTATTATTCATGATAGGGAAAGTAACTTAATTTGTAAAGATTTTTTAGCAGTCTGTACCAAATAAACGATTATTCTATTCTAATTATCAATTGAAACAATTCCAATCAGATAAAATCCTTTGCAATTTCAAATCGCTTGCATCCCTCGAGACCCAATCTGCAATATTGGTTAGTATTGGAAACTACAGCGAACGGGAAACATATTGGCGCAACAACGAAGTTACACTATGATAGAATCCGTCCTAAACAAGTTACCGATAGTATGAGGGTGCATCGAGGAGTTTGAATGCGTTCAGTGAAGTGTGCCGGCGCATAATAGAACGACGACAGCACAGTCCCGGCTCCTATCTCGAGTTATAATGAAGTTCGCGAGGGACCGCACGAAAACAACTATTTAGATAGGGTAATTGAGGTGTATTTAAGAAACCAAAATTGGGGCGCTCTGTGTAAATGTTTGGCGTTCACTTGTGCTTTTCACAAGATATACATTAAGTTGGTTAATTAAGTTTGCATTACAATTAACTATAAGTTTGCGGTTTATAGTGGACGCTATGGAAACCTAGGTTATCTGTGGGGCTACCATAAGTTTAAAACTTACGCGCTCGATATTGACTACGTAAATATGTCTATGAAAAACATGTACAGCGCCGGCTGGTGGTTACGCGAAGAACTACAATCGGCCATATGAAAAAAACAACTCGATAGGTTTTTAACGTACGTAAGTTTACGATAGCCAACTCATGGTAGGCCCTCTGATCACTGTCTTTTAAAACAACTACGACCGGGTTAGAATGTCAAAACTAATTCTTCTAGAACTCAAACTCTTCTATAATTTGATTTGCTTCTAAAAATCTCTTACAGATATGTTTCTTTGCCTCTGAATAAGAGATATATCGGTAATAAAGTACTTAATAGTAACATATACAAATAATTGAGACTATATTCAGGTTTCGATTATTCTAGACTACTATCCAACGTAATATCTTCATAAGCACGCTCAATGTGGCACGCAAAAGTACCCAAATATCGTATCTTACATAACCGTAATTCCAACGAACAAAAGATTACCCTGAAAACGTGTATGTACAAGATTTGACGAATATAAAATAAACTTCGACTTCAAAGGGGATCCGACACGGAATTATATTTCATTTTCTCTTATCATTAAATAAATAACACACAGAGAGGTTGTCATAGGACACGCGCGACACGTGCGTCCTCTAGCGAGGTACTTTGGAAAGTGCTAACATGTTTTAATGGAATTCAAAAGCATCAAATTCTCCTCTCGTTTTATGGAAACGTGTTTCGTTTGTTATTTTGTCGTTTGGCGGCGTTGGCAGCTTATTGGATGGAGCCATTTATTGCTACCTGCGGAAAAAGTTCATTCCACTCTAGAAGGAGATATCATCAATTTGTGCATTAGATCTAAATGGTCTGATGCACAAATTGATCAGTGGATTACTTTCTGATGCTAAATTTGAAACCGATCAACTATTAAGCAAGTCTAGAATGTAGAGAAAACTGTAAATTTCGCGCTAAACTTTGTGGACCCTTAGGCTGATTTTAGAGTCGCAATGACTACGCTGATCTTCAGCGCCGATAGATTTTTGTATGGGGCGTTAGCGCTGGCCGGTCAGCGTTACTTAAAAACTGTCCCTGAATATCTATACATTCTTGACCTTCAGTGCTGACGGTCAGCGTACAGTCAGCACGACTCTAAAATCAGCCTTTTAAATTAAAACCGTATCGGCGGACGATAAAATCCTCCGATTGAAACTGTAATCAATAGCCTAACATTATAATTATCACACTTTAATTATTTTCAACCTTACTTTTTTATGTTTTTATGTATAGAATCTTATCACGTATAGAATCACTTCGACCAGTCCCGCAGTCAGATAGTGTAAACTGTCTTGTGGGGCATAATGTTAAATAGATGTCTGTAACATATTCCGCTTTAATAATAATAATAAATAATAATAATAATAATAAGGAAAACTATAAAAAGCCAAACTTATGTATCGTACTTCTTCAGTGCTATTGTAACTCTTCTTCCCAGATCGATTCAACTGGATCCTAAGCTGAATAAAGCACTTCCCATTAATCTAGTCCGCGCACAAAACGTCTTATCCTAATCGCGCATATCTCCACACAAAAGGCCACTCCGCCACCGTTTTCAAACAATACAAATCCAACCCTATTAAGCCAGTGAAATCCCCTAAAAGAAAGGCGAACGTGGGTAATAAAACCGCGGTACTTCACTCGAAAATTCATTTTAATCCTTATACTTGCAGCTTAGCGCGGGGCGGTTGAATTAAAAAGTGTTCTTTTCCTCTTAAAATCTTAGTTGGTCTCTTAAAATAGTTAAATCTGCAAGCGTGGCCTGAAACGAACCGCAAAGAGAGGGAACTAAACATTTATCAGTTACTCGCACTTGTAGCCTGGCCAGCTACATGCATGAGACGTCCCGATGTTATGTTCTTTTCTTTTTTATTTCGTTTGTTAGACTAAATCTTTCCAGCCAGTGAATATGTGAAGTCGTTGGAAAATAAATAAAAGCTTTTAAAAGATAGACTCGCCCTTATTAGTTTAAAATCAAATGGATTTCTTTATGAACTAATGTTTTATGTACGTTTACGTCATAAAAATAATGTAAGGTAAAGTGCTAATTCAGAGTGGCACATACGAATTTCAGGAATTGATAAAGGAATAGGAGCTTAATAAAAACTGAAAATTGTAGAATGGACCCATTCATCCGAGAAAATCCTAAAAGACCTATACGTCAAAAACCAACGATCCAACAAAGAAATTTAACTTTTAGATTTTTTTTTCATAAATATAGGGACGATGATTTTTTTTTTTCATAACCTGTTGCCTCACTATCTGCGGAGCCTTTCGTAGCTCCGGGTCGCTCTCAGCGGGAATAATGGATTTTTCTCGTAAAGCCCACTTAACGCGTTGAAAAATTTAAAGCTACGTGAACCTTTGTGAAAACAAAAGACAGAGCAATGTACTTATTCGCTTTTAAAAAATAACCTATGGGTTTATCCTTTGATTACAAACAATGTGGGTTTTAAACTAGCAACGTAATTTATCTTATAATCACTTACTACTAAGTACGTATAAAAAAGTCGCTTTCTCCGTCCTTATATCCCTATACATGCTTAAATCTATAGAACCGATTTTGATGTGGTTTTTTAAGTTGATAGAGGGATTCAAGATACAGGTTTTTATGTAAAATTCACGCTAAGCAAAGCGCAAGCGGGTCAATCCTACAAATCTTTGGACCTGAATTTGTTCAACCAACAAAACGATTTACTTTTCATTGTCTAACTATGTATTAGCAATTGTAATTTCGTACTTAAATACGTAATATGTATTTAATCATACGGAAAATCCAGTCTGGAAAGTCCAATCTAGCGAATAATCGATAATTTATCAATCTAACAAAGGGTAATCTTTTAATATATGAGAAGCAGTACTTACCTAGTAGTTTTACAATCGATCAACATTAAAAATGGCCTATTACAGCAATTGTATGAGTACATAATAACATACTATTTAAGTGGCCTGAAGTATAAAATTATCGTTAACTTTTTTTTATTTAGGTAGATGTTCGAAATTCTCCATCAAAAGATCCACAAACAAAGAACAGTTTTAATTAAATGTTTGAGAGCCAATCCAAACAATTTTCCTTTTTTGTGAAGCCATTTAAAACAAAAAAACTTTTTAACTTGCCAGAGAAAATGAGACAATTTAATTTCGGACTTTCGGTTTATTTGCGAAGTAAAATATTGACCTGAGCACTAATCGAACCTATCCTATAATAAAGTACATTTTCCATAGTATATAATTTGGCAGCTAGCTTTTAGTTCATACTGATAACTATATCTGTACTGTTTTTTTATGTATTAACAGTATGGAACGCATAATCCTTACTAATATTATAAATGCGAAAGTAACTCTCTGTCTGTCTGTTACGGTTTCACGCATAGAGTACTGAACCGATTTAAACGAAATTTGGTACAGATATAGTCCAGAGCCTAGGAAAGGATATAGGCTACTTTTTAACCGACTGCGCTATAAAGAAGTAATGTTTTACCCGATAAACGTCTCTCTACGCGGACGAAGTCGCGGGCGGAAAGCAAGTGCTTTATAAAATTGTGTGAAAGCTTGTCCATCATCTTTATGTACTTTAAAATTCTATTGAATATTATCATTATAGGTTTTTTTTTCTATTATTGCAAAATCATAAAAAAAACAGGTCTTATTTTCAGATACAAAAATTATTTAGAGTTACAGTTTATAAAGGCTCTTCTCTATAAGCACATATAAATCTAAAACATAAAGCGAGAAAATGATCTCCTCTTAAACCCGTCTACATTTTATTCTATCCACAACATCGTATTCATTCGTTTTCACATTGCGCTCACGATCTATTCTGGCGAAAATATTGCTTTAAAGAACAATATAACGGAGCAATAAACGTGGGCGATAAACAATCTAGTTAGAGGCAAGAGCTTCCTTAGATCAGCACTTTATCGCAATTCCGGGCTTCTGCTCACTGAATGAAGAATAACTGTGCCTAATAATATAAGCTGTGTCTAGAAACTATGGCTAGCTTCAAGCGGCGAGCTGCCTACTCGCTGAATGTATGGCTTTATGGAATGAAGCGAAGTATGGTGTCATCAGTGTCAAGACATGACTGCTTCGATCATTGCAAGAGTTAAACTAATGAAAATCGGTAATAAATATAAATTGAGATGATGAATGACTTAATATAACAGTTCATTCATTCACTTTCGACATTATACAATGACATAATCATAGTTTTAAAGCTATGTAACACAATTTTAAACTGTCATGGTTACACACATTAGAAAACTGAAAGTGACCAGGATATTTACCATGTTGTTTTGTTTTAATGAGCTCCCGATATTTCGGCACTGTTGCAAGCGCCATGATCACGGGTGAACTCAAACAGTGCCGAAATATCGGGAGCTCATTAAAACAAAACAACATGGTAAATATCCCGGTCACTTTCAGTTTTCTACTATGTAACTCATATTACTCCGGATTTTGGTCGGCCAACAACACATATGTATATTGTGCTAACTCTAGTATTCATTAGTCTTATGTTGGAAAACATAAAAATACGTACATTTTCTTAATAACAATTAAAAAGGTCTCTCTCAGGGCGCTTACATGACTCCCACATGACAGAATTTTTATTCACATTCATGGCTGTGAATTTTCATCCACACCGAAATTTTGGGAGTTTATTATAGTAGGTAGGTTTATATAAAAGTATATAAGTATATAGATCTTCGTGTCCCTAACAAGCACATAGCTCTAACAGTGCCTTATACAGTACTTTACAGTATCTCAAGGCCCCAGTACGAGACCAGCCGAGCACCTAATAACTCTGTCTCTCTAAGCATGACGAGTGATACTAGGGCCATGTTTACAACCGAGAAAGAACATTTTATGTGCATTTTACTTTCCGAGCTTATAATTTAATTAAAGATTTTATAGTTTGCTTTCACCTAGTGTTTCACTTTATTCCGTGTTATAGTAAATTCACTGAGGATATAAATATTGGGAATAGTCCGTGGATGTAGAGTTTTGACATGCGACAGCTGCCTAACGTATTTCATTTAAGAAACGTGTTAATATGTATAAACTTTTTTTTTTAAATTACGCATACTTGTCGCTTGAGTTTATGTTCAGAAATAAAAATACAGAAATCTAGTGACTGCACTCAAATTAATATCGTAAGAGTATACTAGCGGATGTTAGATACGTCATTAGATAGTACCCAACCATATACCAATCTCTATTACAATCAAATTTATTTTGGGGTTTTAATATCAATCGTTTAAATCTAATAGTTTTATACAAAACTCAGCAATATGTTTAAATGACTTTGGATCGACTCACCGATTGCACCCTATATGTTTTGTTTCTATCCAATATGTACACAATGTTTATCGGAAACCAATTTTATTCAGGCATTGCTAGGCTATTATACGGATCGTTTGAATTTTTATTTTTAGTTGAATAAATAAATCGATACTGAACTCAGTATTGTTTATTATTGACTTTAAGATAAAAACTATTTTTGTACGGTTCATTAACTACCTGTGTAGTCATGGAATGACAGCATTTCCATTATTTTTCATTCCACACATAATTTTATTATTATTAACACTATCTAAGTATATCTCCATATAATGGTTTTCCAAACAAATTAAAGTCAAAGAGTTCGAGTGTTAATTATTACCTTCCGTGTTCCTAAAATAAATTAAAGCACTACCTTGAGTATACAATTTGTATTACAGGAGTATCGAGTCGATACTGGCGTAGCTTTTGAGTAGAATGAATTTATTATGGCCGTACCGAGAAACGGAATCGATACAATAAGACGGCGGACGTAGCCGTGGGCAGACTGTAAATGAGGATGGTAACGCCTAAGGAACAAGTAAGTATCGTCTATTTTTGCAAGTCCACAGCTCGAAGCATAATTTTATAGTCTTCTTTGATCGCGATTGGTGTGAAATGTTAGAAAGCTCAAGAGTGAAGTCGTTATGATTGTGAAATACCTTGCAACTTCGATTGCGGTAAGTCATGACTCATGGATTTGACTTTTAGCTTAGTTATTGAGTGATTTTGTTTATAACTTTGATACACGATGATGATGCATCATACTAAGAAGACAATCTATATAACTATCTTAACTTAGCTTGGTTTATTGGCAGTTATACTTATGTACTTACTAATGACCCGTCCTCGCTTCGCTTCGGGTGTATTTTACATAAAAACCTTCCTCTTGAATTAAAAACCTCACTATACTCATTAAAAAACCTCACTATACCTATTAAAAAACGGCATGCGTTGCGTAGTTTTAAAGATTTAAGCATAGGGATATAGGGCTAAGCTACTTAGTTTTGTACTATGTAGTAAAAAACTGTTAACCAAGATCAAGCCTTTAAGTGGGGAGAGATACAAAAAGTCTGTCCTCAATTTAACATAGAGTCATAACTCTACCTTTGTCAAAATTATATTCTTTCAGCGTAGCATAGAAGGGACCTAAATTTTCATCATAAGAAAGGCTTGGCGGAATTCATGGGAGGGCGGCTATAAAACAAAGGTAAACCTTTGTGCTTCCGTTTTACTGAGCTGTAAACGCTAGGTAGAGTCAGATGCTCTCTGTTTATTGGTATCGTCAAAAGCTTGACCCTCACAAAGCTCTACAACTCAAATGCAGGCAAACTAAACATTATTCTGTTTACAACAATGCTTTTATTTCGTTTGTGTTTGAAATATGTTCTAGAAAGTAAACTCAATAAAATTAGTCAAAAGAAGGTTTCTTACAGCCAAATACTGCAACGATTATTAAAAAATCGGCTTTTTTAAAGATATTGGTAAAAAACTAAGAATGAGAAGTAATAAATTATTGGAGTAAATTGTTTAGTATCCTCTTTTCCAATTAGACTAACTATTTATAGTTTCGACACAGTTTTTAACTTATTGTGAGAAATAGGGAAAATAACCATTCGATCTCCGACGCTAATTGGTACATAAATAGTAGATAATAAATCAGTCTTTCAATTTCTCTCAATAAGTTATAAGAGGAACATAGAAATAATTGTTTGGTATGAAGAGTGATCATTAGACAGTAAATTATTATTTCAACTCCGTCTTTGGCTTAACTCTATTTAGCCATGTAACATTTTAGACTTTCGCGTTCCATTACACTAAATATAAGACTTTATGGGTCTACACGCGTTGGGTTACCACGTGGTAATCGTGGTCGACCACGATTCGTGTAACCCAGTCGAAACGTCGGGCAGTAAGTAGCTATGTAATTTGCTACTCCTAATAACGCGTGTAGACCCATAAAGACTAATATTTAGTCTATTTAGCCATTTGATTATAGACCTAGGCCCGTATTACAACCTGTTATTTCCAGTCAGTTTTAGAATATGCATCGACTAACTTCATGTTTCTAGTACACTTAGTTGTGCGCTATGGTTGTAGGATCATACAGACTGATACATGAGTAATAACAACTCTTTATCATATACCTACAGATGACCATTTTTAAACTGGCTGGAATTAAGAGATTGTAATACGCTCCCTGATAGTTTGTGACCTATTTTTTTATTTTATTCAACCTATGTCATCTCACTGCTGGGCAAAGGTCTCCTCAAAATCTATCCATTACTCTCTATTTAAGGCCAGGACAGGAGTTTTTTGATAGCTGGACCAGATCATCACACTACCTTTTCTTGGGCCTTCCTCTTCGGCGAAAACCGTGTTCAGGCACTCCGTGGGTGCCCTATTATATACGTATTATAGAAAATTGCATAAAACTAAATTGAGTAAGTATTTTCCATTTGATTCAGTTTAGGCATTACATGCAATGCATTGGGCATTGTAATCTACATTGAAACTCAGCCATCCATTGTTGCATATATTGTATGAATAAATCAAATCAGACAGAGGTTCCATTGCCAAAATCATTCAGTGTGACGATATTGTTAACTCTTTACCCACTTACATTGAGTGTTGAGTTGCCAAATTAAATACATTTCATAATACCGCTTGCGCATTTGTTTTTTATTGATGAAATGTTAAATTTGTATACTTTGGAATGTATGTCTTTATGATATTAAATGAGTTAATCCGCACACTCGTTTTCATTCACTGTTCTTGCTTATTTTGGTTTATTGTATTCTATTTCTCTTTCAATCTTAATGCGTTATTTAATGTCCCTTAGTAACGGATTAAATTAAAATTAGGAGTGGCTACTTTGGTATCGAAATATTTGTTTTTTGTAGAGTTATGAAGTTATTTTGCTAATTTTAAAGAAATCGCACCTATGGATCTCATATTATTAGCCATATCAATGATATTTAAGTAATTATTAAAAAAATTATCTTCATAAATTAACAGCAATTATACCATTATATCTGTGACTAAACATAGTGTATGGAAAATAAAAGATGAGTCAAATTACTATGCTGCCGTCTTTCAAAGAGTTTCTTACAAAACTGCAAAAGTAAAATTAAACAGTTGAATACCGAGTCTTAATCATCATAAGTTAAATTTCACTTTTAAAAGTGATATTTTCACGCTCGTTTCCACGCGAACGGAGCGGAATCGATAAAGTATACGGCCAAAGAAAACGTGTTAAATGGGATATTATTTTTAGCCACCATTTTATATTTACTTTCATTTGAGGTTTGATCGCTAGCAAACCGTTGATTTATAACGAGTGAACACGACGTGATTTTATAGAAGACTTGATTAGATTTCATTCTACTCGATCAAATATGAATGTGAGCGTAGATTCTTTGTGGAATTAATCTTTCATTTGATTTATTCCACAAATAATCTACGCTATATTTGAATGAGTATTGAACTTCATATTCAGGTCAATTAGGCTTCTATTGATTGGCTAATCTATTGCTACGATAGAATACGGACAAAACTTACTATGTCTACATCTACATAGTAAGATTACGGCGAAGTCATAGTGTAGATATTAATTTTCTTTGCATAATCTGTAAATATCGTAAAAGAATATTAAAATTGAAACTTCGCTTTGATAAGTAAAACGACAATAAATAAATGACATAAGGATAATGAATAATGAGATATAAATTTTATTATAACATGTCGTAATAAAACGTTAACGTGTCTAGAAATTACAAATAATATGGAGTTTTTAACTTATGCAACTAAAAAACTTGCACAAAATCGAAGAATTATTTTTATAGTCATGTTTTATGAACCTATAAAATTTGATCATTAAACTCTATATAAAAGCGAATTTATATAATTACATTGCAATAAAACTTAAAATAAATCGTGATATTCAATATACCGTCTTTTTCTAGCAAAAATATAGCATTAAAATCGTATTAAACATATACTGGTCCGAAATTAATCTGTTCCGGGCATCAGATTATCTGTTACGCAATCTCATATTGGTCGGCACGCGAAAAAACGCATTAAAAACTTTTACGGCATCCGCGTTTACAAGCAAATCAGCTCTTCAGCCAACCACTATTTTACACTCGCGCGGCGAAAACATTACCGAACTCAATCGATTTTCGACTTAGTGGCCCCGGCGGGATGCGGCGCCCACCAACCACGTAAATATAGCTTATAAAATATGTTACAAATTAAAAAACTTACCTGGCTAGCGTGCAGCACGTCCAATAATATGGTAAAAACACTAATACATAGCACGGCGCGCGACATTTTTGCGGCCGCGATGCGTCCCTTACCCGACAGTGGCTAACGTATGTGTCAAACGCCAGAAACCTGCGTACTAGTTGGACAGTGTTCTACCGTAGTCGTAGCTAGCGGGTATAGATCGACCCTCGGGAGAGAGCGGGACGGGCGCCGATCGGCGTGGGAGGGAAGGAGACGGCGGCAGGAGAATGACGCAGGCGCAGTGCGGGTAACGCAACGTACAATAAGGACGTATGGTGTGTCTTCGTCTGGCGTTGTCTGGATTTCCCAATGATGCATCATTTTTTTTCCGAGCGCCGATAAGAGCCTAATTATTTTCGAATTTGGAATGTTTTCTTCCCGTGAGATGCTAATTTTCATGCTTCATTTGAGATTTGAGGTACATATAAATAAATATAAGCGCTTAAAAATTACTCCTTAGGAAATTACAGTCAAAGAAAACGCATTTTAGCGTTTTCTTCTTTTTCCTTAAACATTAAATTCTACACCATTAATGTAAAAAAAATTTCGTATCTAAACCCTGAACTCGACTGGTTAGTAAGAAACCAAAATAAACATAAATTATTTTACTAAATGTCAGTAAAATATGTTGTTTTTTATTGTTAAACGTGTGAAATGTTTATCATCTTTTGTTATTTTTTACAACAAACCAACTTACTACAATTTTTAATTTAACATAATATTCGATAGTACCAGTAGAGTGCTCGAATTATTTAAGTATGTGCCTCTTTAAGATGCTGTTATTTTCACCTATAAAATTTATTATTTACTAGTTTAATATTGCGTGACAGGTATGAAGCGAGTACCTATTGTAAGTATGCCTACCTATTCTTTCTATTTACTACAAACATAGGTATCGGAATAAAAATATGTTTAAATACTTAAGGTATACAGTAGACATAGTGATTGTAAACTGCAATAGTAAGAAACTTACATTAACATAACATTAAAAATTATAGGTTAAGAAAGTTGACTTGACGTATTGTAAAGGCTTAACACTTTACAATACGTCAAGTCAGCTCTACCTTTACTTTAATATTACAAAGAATAGCTGATTCTAATTGGAAAACTTCGTCTAGTACTTCAATGCATTAGCTAGAAAACTTTCTACTTAAAATCAACTTGAAAGTCGTATTTCTTGTGCTACGAAAACTATTCAGATCACGTTAATTTGATAGAATTTTTATGTCTAGTCGAAGGATCAATAAAAGATCTCTGTCGAAAAAATGTCTGTAGATATATATAGTAAGTAACACTTATTAATAAGTACTTACATAGTTTAAACATACATTTAAAAGGAGGTATCATATAAATGAGGAAATGTGGATGTACTTAATTAAAATTTTCTCTGTTAAATTATGATTGTTGTATCTAAAAAATTACTTACATGGTAGGACTTCTTCCATATGTTGATTTTCCATTCATGTGAAAGTATCAGCACAAAATTAAAAAGACATCCTAAGAATGAGTTTTGGTTTGAAACGTGCTTATAAGTAAAGCGTAGCGCTGCGTGCTGAGCGTAGACCCTTTTGGTATCTAATAATGATTTGTGTCATTTTGTTTTAGTTTTTAATTTAATATGTAATTGATCTAGTTATTCAGTAATTTCATGGGTTTTTAGATACCAAATAAATATATTTTCTTTCTTTCTTTAAAGACTGTTTTTCTTATTTCAAAACAAACTGTGTGAAAAATTTTTAGAAAAGTAATCTTGAGACACAAGGAAAGAACTCATCTTACTGCTTTGTCAAAATGGATTTATTTCTAAACATTTTGGCATATTTTTTTCACATTATAATGCGGGCCAAATAAAGGCTTTTTAGGCAAGATGAATAATTTATGCTGTAATTTTAAAGAAAATGTAGAAATGAAAAGCAGAATACAATAAACAATAAATTATTTAGGGCGCGTCTTATAACCCCAACAGTAAGCTTACAAAAAGTATTTGAAATGTTAAACGTTCGTGTATTTCCCTTAAGTAATCATTATTGATATCTTCTGTTTATACGCTATCCGTTATTTGCTTTGTGATTTAGAAGATTATTTGTAATTTTTATTTAAGAGCTGTGGATTTTGAATAAACAAATAAATAAATAACAGCATAAGTATATTTTATCTTTGTATATGGAAATAATCTCATTTGTAGTGTTTGCTTATTTGCATTCGTTTTTGATACCCTTTATAAAAACTTTTGTTTTTTTTCTTAACTGACTTACGATGATGGCTTGGAGTACCTAGCCTTGTCATCATCACCGGACTTGCGGGGGAGCGGATGGCTCTCACCCCTAAATAATAAACTTTAGAGCATTTACTTTTTATTTCTATACTTAAGTACCCAAAAATATTCTTCTTTTATTGTTTCATTTCTCTGAAATCTAGAAATGTTAGTATAGGTTTAAATTATTTACCAATAAAGAATTTATTTATACTTTCTCATTTTTTTCATACATTTTTATAGTAGGTTTGCTAAGACTTGTCTTATTTTGTAAACAATTTTTATACATGCATCAGGTGCTATACATAATACGCTGTTTACGTTTAATCATGTTTCATATTAACCAATCTAATGGCGAATGCTCCCGTAGTCATTAGACCCGTCGCTTATCGCCCCCACCAAGCATTATATTTATGGCCGTTCCATCCATTTCCCTGCCCTATAGCAGGATCTGTATGCACTTTAACGATGCTTTGCTATGCAAATTACTGACGTTTCGGCTAACACAATTTAGGTGGCTATCTTTTCTGAATTGACTGGGGTAGTCAAAGGGAAGGTGGTTTCGGTGGCATGGTATTATAATACAAGGAAAGTTTTGATTTGATACCAAATAAATGATCCGATTTTATACCGACTTAGCGCTATATTTAGCTTTAAGGATGATAACTAAGATAGATTTAACTAAGGCCTTATCGCCTTAGATTAATGGGCCCGTGCCCCAGCAGTGGGGACGTATATGGGCTGATAATGAAGGATGATAAATTTTAAATCTGTAATAGTCCGCATCACTTTTTATATTAGATAGCATTTCGCCCATGAGTCCATCATCGTGAAGTCATAGTAATGTACATTATTACTCTGTTATAGCGAAGTAGTTTATAAAGTAACCTATGTTGTTCTCATCCTCCTATTAGTGTACAATCTTTCATTTATTAACAAATAAAGTTAATTAATAACAGAACCAATCATACATTTATATTATGACTAAAGATATTACACTTGGCCTATAGCGTAGTACTTATCTATATTGTTTTAGTAGTTTTGACGTAAAAGCGAAAAAATATGTAGTCACTTCCGCATTCAATTCATTAAGAATTTGCGAATTGCCCCGCGCATCGATTTTAATTCTCAAAACATTTTTTCAATTAATGTACCCTTTGGTTTCTCGACGTATAGAAAGCTATAGTCGGGCTACTTTTAACTTACTATAAAACGAGACTATACTATAACCGATCAAAATTGCAATATAGAACCGAACTGAATCATTGACCAAAGACATTTTCATAGACAAGAAAAACTTTGAGTAAAGAGATCATACGTTACTTCCTGGGTGGGTCACGCCAGGTATTTTGCGAAGTAAACATTCACGTGCGACCCTCTCGCATCTCCGATGAACATTAGGGTAGGGCAGTTATCCTCAAACTGTTCTACAGTATACTTTTTAAAATGTAACATCAAAGTTATAGTTAAGTTTTACACTAAGCATCCTCTGGGCAAAGCACTCCTAAAACGATTTATGAATATTTAAAAATATCTACAACTACACAAGTAAAGACCCGTTTAAACCAAAAATACTCTTTTCGACAATAAACGTATCTTTCAATTTCAACAACTATTCGCAGAACGTGTGTTTAAAAGGGTTAAGTGGTGTTATAAGGCGTCCGACCGATTTCAGCCATGGCGGCCGATCTCAATTGGGAACAGGCAAGTGCGCAGGACATGTTATAGTGAACAAGTGTGCGCGCAAACACAAGCGCACTCTCTATTCCCTTCCTCTCATAATTCGGTGAGACGGCAATCCGACATGACCGATAAAAGAATCGGGCGCAGGACCACCGGCTTAACGTGCTTTCCGAGGCATGGGCGTTCAACCGCCAACTTCCAACTCCTGTAATTTCATTACAGAAAAACTCACACAAATTTTGCCCGACCCCGGATTCGAACCGGGGACCTCTCGGTCCTAACGCAGCGCTTGCTACCAATAGACCAACGAGGCAGTTTTTTGCTATATAGATTGTATGAAGTTATTATTAAAAGTCTGTCTTGTTAACCAAACGATTTCCAACATTTTCCGTCAATTTAATATCGATAATTTGTTTTTTTTTTCACCGTTACAAAGCTAGATCATTAAATTCTCAGTTACTCGAATTTGTATCTTTACAATTTTTATTATAAAGCTGAAGAATTAGTTCGAACGCACTAATCTCAGGAAACTGGTTCGAATTGACAAAATATGTTTGTGTCGGATAGACCATTTATCGAGGAAGGCTTTAGGCTATATGGCATCATGCTGTAACTGTTCGGGATATTTACCATGTTGTTTTGTTTTAATGAGCTCCCGATATTTCGGCACTGTTGCAAGCGCCATGATCACGGGTGAACTGTAGGACTGCGAGAATGACGGTAGGTCTAAGGGCAGACATATCGGTCTACCCTCTTTCTAAGTCTTTTATTACGCACGACACCACTACCCTCGTTCACAATATTGTCACTCCGAATTCGATCACAACACACTACACTTCCAGTATCACATCTTTTTTCGAGAACGGACACTTGTTTATTTTTATTTTAACATAAACGTATCACTGGATGCCATACATTCGACAGTTGAAACCCATCCTCACGATTGAAGTTTTTGAATTTTTTAATTTCAATTGCTTCCCTCACCAGTCGTGGTATATAATGGCGTTCTGTAGAAAGTACTTTAGGGTTATGTAACTCAATCCAGTGGTTCGTTCCCGAATCTATAAGATGTTGAGCAATTGCCGATTTTTGTGTTTGATTGTTCTTGACTGCCCTGATATGCTCTTTCACACGGCACAAAATAGTTCTTTTCGTTTGCCCTATGTACGAGCTCCCGCAGCTACAGTCAATTTTATAAACGCCTGGTTTTTCCAAAGGGAAGCTATCCTTTGGGGAGCGTAGAAACTGTGATAGCTTTTTAAGAGGAGTGAAGATAGTTTTAACTGAGAATTTTTAAAATAAGTTCGAGATCTTATCTGTCACTCCTTTTACATACGGCAAATATGCAGGATGCCGATCTACCCTATAATCCAGGCGTTTACTGCGTGTCGGTCTTGAAATTCGACCGCTGTATCCATTCCTCCATAAGACGTCGCTTATGTGTTTTATCTCATCATTAATATGTTCCTCGTCACATAGTTAAGGAATTATAGGCACAGTTGAGGAGGTAGTTAGAAGTAACAGGATTCCTGCTGCGGACGCGGAAACCTTAAGGCAAGATGTCGCCGTTACCTTACGTCATGCGAAACCTCCCAAAGCAAATATTTCTTCTGAAGAGCTTTCCGCACTGAGAGACCTCCGAAATGATAAGAGCGTAATAGTGTTGAAGGCGGATAAGGGCAATGCGACAGTACTTTTAAATGTCACTGATTAAGATAAGAAAGTCAGAGACCTGCTTAGTGACATAAGTACTTATGAAAAAGTGAGCTATAACCCGACGAGTAGGACGAATCGGGCAACCCAAAAGCTCATCAAGGAGTGCAAGGAGGCTATTGGTGATGATATTGCTACGTATCTCCTACGACCGAGAAACCTCCAACCTCCCAAATTGTATGGACTACCAAAGGTTCATAAGCCAAATGTACCTCTGCGGCCAATAGTGAGTCAAATTGATTCTCCGACCTATGAATTGGCAAAGCATGTAGCCGGTATCCTACAGCCATTGGTGGGTGGCACCACATCGTACGTGAAGGACTCCAGACATTTTATTGACATTCTGCGACTTAGTAATATCAATAAGAACGAAGTGATGGTCAGTTTTGACGTAGAATCACTGTTCACAAACGTTCCCATTACTGACTGCATGGAAGTAATTAAGCGTAGAATGGAAGAAAATGATATTCCTGTGGAATATGCCAAATTGGTGCAACATTGCCTTTCGACTAATTACTTCATATACCAAGGCGAATACTACCTCCAAATAGATGGTGTGGCAATGGGAAGTCCTGTGGCCCCTGTAGTTGCAAACTTATGGATGGAACATTTTGAAAACAGAGCCATTGCCACGGCCCCTTATAGTATTAGAATTTGGAAGCGGTACGTCGATGACATTTTTGGTATTGTAGAGGGTGATGAAAGTACCGTGCAAAGCTACTTGGCACATTTAAATAGCATCCATAGGAAAATGAATTTCACGTACGAAATGGAAAAAGAGAGGAGCATTGCCTTTTTAGATGTGCTGGTCAAAGTTCGAGACGATGGTTCGTTCAGCCATTCAGTATACAGGAAGCCAACTCATACTGATCGCTACCTACATGCAGAGTCACATCATCATCCGCGTCAACTGAACTCTGTAGTGAAGTCGCTTACAGACCGTGCATATAATCTATGTGACGAGGAACATATTAATGATGAGATAAAACACATAAGCGACGTCTTATGGAGGAATGGATACAGCGGTCGAATTTCAAGACCGACACGCAGTAAACGCCTGGATTATAGGGTAGATCGGCATCCTGCATATTTGCCGTATGTAAAAGGAGTGACAGATAAGATCTCGAACTTATTTTAAAAATTCTCAGTTAAAACTATCTTCACTCCTCTTAAAAAGCTATCACAGTTTCTACGCTCCCCAAAGGATAGCTTCCCTTTGGAAAAACCAGGCGTTTATAAAATTGACTGTAGCTGCGGGAGCTCGTACATAGGGCAAACGAAAAGAACTATTTCGGGCCGTGGGAAAGAGCATATCAGGGCAGTCAAGAACAATCAAACACAAAAATCGGCAATTGCTCAACATCTTATAGATTCGGGAACGAACCACTGGATTGAGTTACATAACCCTAAAGTACTTTCTACAGAACGCCATTATATACCACGACTGGTGAGGGAAGCAATTGGAATTAAAAATTCAAAAACTTCAATCATGAGGATGGGTTTCAACTGTCGAATGTATGGCATCCAGTGATACGTTTATGTGAAAATAAAAATAAACAAGTGTCCGTTCTCGTAAAAAGATGTGATACCGTGAGTGTAGTGTGTCGTGATCGAATTCGGAGTGACAATATTGTGAACGAGGGTAGTGGTGTCGTGCGTAATAAAAGATTTAGAAAGAGGGTAGACCAATATGTCTGCCCTTAGACCTACCGTCATTCTCGCAGTCCTACAGTTCACCCGTGATTATGGCGCTTGCAACAGTGCCGAAATATTGGGAGCTCATTAAAACAAAACAACATGGTAAATATCCCGAACAGTTACAGTTTTCTAATATCAAAAACAATACTCACTCATCCAAGGGAAGTTGATACAAGTTTGACAGCCGGTGGGCTAGTCGCCTTATCGGTTGTCTCCTCGGCCGTTTATTTATGACCATTCGATCTATTTCCCCGTTACACCATGGTGTATGCGTTTCAGAATGATGGCGAGGACATTTATTCTTGTCCCCAGTAATGGAGGCAAAAAGAAGTGCAGCGTTCAGACATCGGTGACTCAGCGAATCAAGCCTAAGACTAAGAAGAAAATTATTTACGTTTTCCAAAAAAAGATTTGCTATATAAAAATGGTTCTGTTAGGCCCTTCTGAACTTACGTGATTGTTCTGAGTTTAATATAAACTTTTTTTATACCTGCTGGCTTGTCTATCTGTTTGTTCTCGCTAATCTTTGAAACAACTGCACCAGTTTTGACGGGACTTTCACTAATAAATTGCTTATTTTACAAGGTACAATATAGGCTATTTTAATAAACCATTTCCACACGGACGAAGTCCAGGGCTTCTGCTAGTTTATAATATTTTAAGGAAATAAGGTTGTTCAATAGAATATGTAATAATATACATATATATTTACCATGTTTGTTTGACTAAGCCGTTTGAGTTGTCTCGCGATCATAGCGCTTGCAACTGTACCGAAATATCGGAAACTCGTAAAATCAAACAAACATGGTAAATATCCCGGACATTTTCAGTTTTGTAGTGTATGTAAACATTGTTGAAAGTTGAAAGTTATTTATTGTGAACTAGTGACCCGCCCTCGCTTCGCTTCGGGTAAATTTTACATACAAACCTTCCTTAAGAATCACTCTATCTATTAAAAAAAACCGCATCAAAATCCGTTGCGTAGTTTTAAAGATCTAAGCATACATACGGACATACAGCGAAAGCGACTTTGTTTTATACTATGAATTGATGTAGTGATTTTTGCCGCTCTAGCGATCATGAACCCTCGCCATCCCCTTCTAAGCCAAGAATACTACATACATACATACATATGTGTATCCTAATCATAAATTCTCCACGCGGCTCAGTGACGTGAGCTCTTGTCCCGAAGACGAATAGTCCAGGGTTCAGTACAATAGTGCTTCATCTCCCGACGTGACGTAGCGGTTATTGCGTGACATTCACTACACAAATCAATAAAGTGTTTCCATGTAGAAGAATGAGAAATGAAAAGAAAGACAGCAGTAATTACGTTATCGAGTTTACCAACGTGTCATTGCATAGCTTTAAATATTCATTACTTTTTGAGCATCGAACGATTGAAGTCCTTTAATATTTACGTATTTTTTACGTATAGTTATGTAAATAGTGTTTAGACTAAGCGTGTTGTAGTTACAAAACGCTTTTATATCGAGATACATTTAACTTCATCGGTAAAAAAGTAGAGTTATTTGGATCTGAAGAATTATATAAGATTTCTAATTGACACATTGACACATAGTATCAATTAAAAATAACAATGTAATGATTGGTTACGTTATACTTTGTAAAACTGGTTAGATTTTATAATGCATTATAGCTTATTAAGTTTTAAATAAAAGTAATTGAACCGTAAATTATTAATTCGATCATGTAAAAAAACACATTATTATATCAGTTATTAGCCAATGAGATTGTTGATGAATAAATAAATGATAGTAAAGGGCGTTACCAAAGATCATTTGTAGATAAATCCTAATATAAGGTCTAGACTAGACATAAATAATCTACTCAAAGCTCTATTACCTAAACGGCTGTAGGTGAAACAATGGTCCCTTTGCTACTTTCCCAGAACCATTATGTAAAGGCTGATCGTAATCCCAGACATCAAATATTGATGCTTAGGGACAAAGAAACTGATATTCGGGTTAGTAAGTTTCTTATTACTCCGTAAATAACATGTACCTAAACAGTATTTTATATTTCAAAATTTATCTTAAATAAACTGTAAAAATAGGATTTAAAGAAAAGTAAGTCTGGTTCTAAAGACAAGTGCCTATGAGGTTCACAGGTTACTTAAAGGTAATTCGAAATTAATAAACCACCAAAGGTAAATGAAATTAAATAATTTTACTTACAAGAAAAATACATTTTTGATTACATACATATATTTACTGATCAGCATATTTCACCTTTGGCAACTTCAACTTCAGCAACTTTGGCATGCAAATAGCATGTCAATTCGGTGAAATATGCCAACATGATAACAAATCCATATAATATATCCATATTGACAAAATAATAATAAATCCGCATCCGTTAGTAATGCAAAACATAAACTGATTAAAAAACTTTGTATTTGATAAGAAAAATGACACCTAGTTCTTCATAACTCACAACTTATGATACTAGGTTACATAATACATAACCCAATTTTCTAGTTCAAGTTATACCATTATACTTGTAGTTAAGACATTATAGATTTGATTCACATCATGTAATACCTCGACAAGTACATGATATTGACGTCATAATCTCATTCTCGTTTGCATGTAGTGCAGCACGGGTTATTGTGCCATCAAAGTCAATACTATCGGGATTGCATTTAAGGGGAAGCTTAAGACCGAGCCGCTGTCGAGCGCAGACTCCGAATACTTAAGGCGGGTTCACACTAAAACTAGTGAAGAATAAATCTTGTAATGAAGAGCGTGGTCGTAGCCAGTAATTTTGGGGAGAGGTCACTTAAAACTATAATGAATTAATGGCCAAATACAACTTGTTCTGGTTAAAGAACTGAGTATGAGAGGTTGACCTTCAGAGTTCTGTATATGAAAGCTAAAAACGTAAGGTCCCGTTTTCACTACTAAGAATTAGCGGTTTGTTTTTCGGTCACTAGGGCTGCATCTCAAAATCCGATGACGAATTTCAGTTTTTAATAAATATCAACAACAAGTAATATAAACTAAGTAAAAATATTTGAGGGCCCCCCTTCCTCTCATACAATAATTGTGATTTTTTAAGTAATTTAGTTCGTGCAATTTATTGTAAGCAATCATTAGATTTTGTTTCTTCAGTTGCAAGCCTACGCGTTAAAAACTGCAACTCCACGACTCGCAACGGACAACTACGTACTTACATACGTTAAGTAAGAATTACAGAACTAGTTAGTCACACCAGTACCGTAACTTCACTAGTCTCCTCGCTAGTTCCGCGATGTGAATTCGGCTTAAGTTGTCGAGCAGCTTCGATTATGCAAGCATTTCAACTTCAGCCGCAGTGTCGTCAGCGATGCACCGGGTCTAATGCTCGCAGCTTCTGCCAATCAAACGCATATTCTATTCGGTTTGAGATGAAATACTCGCTTCGTTACAAGGACGAAGTAGACCATATGGAGCCCTTTGATTGTGCTGATATTGCAAGAGTAAGCAATTTTATTTATTTATTTATTTATTTTGCTAGTCACACTACATAATAATACATAAAATATATAATTAGGTACATGTGACACCCTGCAAGGGCGCTGCAAATAATCTTACATTAAATGTTATTAACAATGAATATTATGTCTATTAAGTTATTCTTAATTTATTATGAAATAACAATTTATAAATATATATAATCTTAGTATGTAATATTGCACAATCTAATCTATGGTTTTACAATTTTTTATGGTCTCCAAAATACTCTGAAATATTATAATAAGTTTTCATTATAAGAAATTTTTTTAGTTGTACTTCAAATTGTTTACTGTTATCTATATTTTTAAGTTGATTTGGTAGGTGATTAAATATTTTAATTAACAAAAGAGGTGGGGAATCAGATATGAATTTTAATTTAGTGAAGGGTACTGTAAGTTTATTCTGGTATCTGTTATTTCGTCTTACAATATTTACCGGTGTATATAAGTATTTGTGTTTTTGGACAAACTTACAGGCCTCTAATATATATAAGCAAGTTAGGGTTAAAACTTTTAGCTTTACAAAATAAGGTTTACATGACACAGTTTGCTTTATATTGCAGATAATTCTAATACATTTCTTTTGTAATATAAATATTTCCTGAATGAAGCTGGAGTGACCCCATAGTATTATACCATAGCTAAGCCGCGAGTGGGCATAGGCATAGTACGCTGACAGTGCTGTTTTAGAGTTTGAAATCCGTTTTAATCTGCTGAGCGCAAAGATGAAAGATGAGAGTCTATTTGAAAGTTTTACAATATGGGGTTTCCAAGTAATGTGTGTATCAATCTCAATGCCCAACATAGTAGTTGAGGAAACTGTTTCTAATTGTGTTGTTTTATATTGATAATTTATATCTAAAGCTAATTTTTGATGTGGTTTAAATTGAATTAATTTTGTTTTTTTAAGGTTTAGTTGTAGGTTATTTTGGTGAAGCCAGTTAGTAATAGAGTCAAGTAGGGTATCTAAATCATTAGTTAGTGAATTTATATTAGTACATGATAAAATAAATGAAATATCGTCGGCGAAAGCTACACTATGGAATGGAAGTGTATTTGGCAGGTCATTTATGTAAACTAAAAACAGAATACATCCCAAAACACTTCCCTGAGGAATCGAGCCTATGATAGGTATTATATCAGAGCATATATGCTCGATTTGGCCGGTATCAAAGTTAGTAGATTCCAAACTAACGTATTGCGAGCGATTTTCTAAGTAGGATTTGAACCATTTAAAAGCCTGTCCTCTTATTCCTAACCCGTATAGTTTTTCTAGTAAAATTTTATAATTAACTCTATCATAGGCTTTACTCATATCGAGTAATAGGCCTACAGCATACTGCTTTTTATCTACAATGTCAAGTATATTTTGAAGATATTTGTATATAGCTAATATTGTGGATTTGTTTTTACGAAAGCCGAATTGTTTGTCGTGGAGAAGGTTAAACTTGTCAAAGAAAGTAGTTAGCCTTTTAGACATAGCCGTTTCTAATATTTTCGCAGATGTCGGTAGCAAAGCAATAGGTCGATAATTGCTAGGGTCGCTTTTATCTCCCTTTTTATGAATAGGTATTAATTTTGCAACTTTCAGGGAATCAGGAAATATTCCTTCTTGGAATGATTGGTTAATTAGTAAGGTATAGGGAAAGGTAAATTCTTTTGCACATCTCTTTATTAGACAAGGGGGGATTTCATCAATACCAAAACTTGATTTATTTTTAAGGTTTTTTATAATATTATAAGTCTCATTAGGTTCAACTAAATGTAAATATATAGAATTTTGTATACTGTTAGGTAAGATAGGCTTTTGGTTATTAGATTGGGGTTGAGAATTACTAATTTTAGTGAAATAGTTGTTGAAACAATTGGCAACAATAATTGGGTCTTTTTGTAGTTTGTGATCTTGTTTTAATGTTATGTTTTGTTTAGTGAGTCGCGATTTACGGTTTGTTTCATTATTTATTATTTGCCACATAGTTTTGCTTTTATTTGTTGATTTTTTATATAGGTTAGCATTGTGGATTTTTTTGGATGTGTTGAAGGCTTTCCTTAAAGTTTTAGTATATGATTTATAATAAGTATGTATGACTTTACTTTTAGTTTGCATTTTTAGGAATTTTAGTAATCTTTTATTTTGACAAGATATTTTTAGGCCCGGTGTAAGATAGGGTTTATGTGAGGTTATTCGGAGCTTTGAATTAAGTTTAGGAACATATGTATCCAATAAGTTTTGAACGGTGCAAGTGAAAGCATTAAAGTTATAGTTTATATCCTTATGAGGTAAGATTATTTCATTCCAGTTAACCAACCGAAGTTCATATTTCAAATTGTTAATATTTTTTTCACTAAATATTCTCTTAGCACTATAGAATATTTTTGGGGATCGCATAGATTTAGGCATAGAGAATAATATACCTTTATGGTCAGAAAAGCCAAAATCATGTACATTCACTACATTGGATCTATTACAAAAGTTTAAAAAGAGCAAATCAATACATGTATGGCTACTGAGTGTAACCCTAGTCGGTTCTTCAATCACCTGAGAGAAATTGTATATTAACATAATATTTTCCAAAGTATTCCTTAAAGTATTATTTGTCAAAAAATTTACATTAAAATCACCTCCAATCATTATATATTTGGATTTATCCTTTAAGAATAATAATTTCAATAAATTACCTAAGCTTTCAAAAAATAAGTCCTTATTCTTTGTACTGGTCGGCCAATATAAGTTAATTATTAAAAGATTTTCCTGTAATAATTCCACTGCACATATTTCAAATACACTTTCTTGGGACAATGATTCTATATCACTTCTTGTTCTTAGTTCTAGGTTTTCCAAGGTTAAAATGCAAACGCCTCCTCCTGCTTCTTTTCGGGCTCTGCGGCAAAAGAAAGAGCTTATTTGATAGCCTGGGATGTTAAAGATTGCCATTTTATCTTGGTTTAGCCATGTTTCTGTTAGGCACATCACATGAATGTTTTTAGTATCTTGTGTAAAGTCTTCAAGTAAGTGTATTTTATTATTCACACTCTGCATGTTTTGAAATAATATATTCAATTTATTTCCGAAATGTATGGGTTTGTTGATGGCTCACTACATTTTCTGCGTTCAAGTTCTTGTTACAAATTGGGTTTATGTTTTGTATTGGTGATGTGAGATTTTCAGGCAATACCTGGTTTGTATTTACCTTATCTGTGGTATGGGTTTGAAATGAGTATCCATTAGATTCCTTGCCATCTATTATCAGTTTATTATGTCGTAGTACCGCATGGTGTCCATTTTTTCTTGCCATCTGTAAAGCTTTAATTAACTCACGCTTTTCTTTCAACTCTGGTGTGCTCAAGTATTCAGTTATGCCAATATTATTTTGTCTAAAGTAAAATCTGTTATTAAGTATGTAATTTCGCACTCTCTTACTTGTCATCTCAATTTTGAGTGGACCTCCTTTGCCTTTCTTTCCTATGAATGACACTTCCTCTATATATTGTGAAATGTCCATATTTATTGTGTCATATACTATATATGAGATCCTATCAATAAGTTCATCTTCCGTCTCACTATGGTAAGGGGTTAGGCCATGTAAGACAATACATTTTTCATTATTTAAACAGGTTGGTTTGTTAGGAGGTAGGGTCATGTTCATTTTCATTCCTTGCAGTTCTTTTTGTATTTCTATAGTCTCCCTTTGCAATTTAGAACTCATAGTTTGTAGATGTAATATTTGTTCTTCAATGCCAGAAATATTTCTTTCCATAGCCGTTTGCTTTGAGTGGATGACTTCCAAATTTTCCTTAAAGTCAATTTTAAGATCATGTAGTATCTTCTCAATTTCTTTCTGTACAGTACCTTGTATTGCACTTAATATAAAAGTATTATTTTGCTGAAGATTTGTCTGTATTAAGATGTTAATTTGATCAAGGGTTATGGTACCATTCTCCTTTTGTATGGGCATATTTGAGGGCCTAGTTTGTTGTGTTGGTGTAGAGTCTTCAACAACTGTGTCTCCTTGTATAGACGCCAGAGAGTCATTTAAGTTGCCCTTTCTTTAAAGTATGCAATAATTCGTAACTTCCATATTTGTTTACAACAACATAAACGTCAGCGAGGGAGTATATTTATAAACGCTAAAACTATTTGAGGCCTCTGGACATTTTGATAATTGGACATTATGCGCCCAACCGCTCAAAACAACCTCATTCAACAGAACCAATCTATCTATTAAAAAGTTGTTGAACACAACACAACTTTACCTAAAATCCCATTTTCCCTCATTAAAGTTCAGACAACAATGATAAAAAATATACATGGAAATTAATAATGATGATATCTCATAAAAGCCGAAATTTCAAGCTTTTAAATGACATATAATTTTTATTACAATAGTTTTATAATAATAGAAGTATACAACATACATCTACATAAAACAATGTTTGAATGCAGAGGTAGCGTTTGAGTCGATCTGGTTGAGTGTATAACGTGTTTTATTGCAAACACAAGTTAGAAATAAGCTACAAATCTGAACCTTTATTAATAACGGAATGCTTTGCTAGCATTTTTAGCTTCTCATAAACTTGGACGGACCAAATCCGAGTTCCGATTAACGCTAAAAATGGCGGTGCTCAAACCCACTCACACAGACAACTCCTTAATATTTACAGCCTCGTGTGAGCAAGAAGTGGGTTAATATTCGGAGGCAGCAAACGAGCCAAAAAGGTACCGCGCTTGGACTCGGTTCAACTGCACTCGTCGATTGCAGCCTTCGCGACCACACGGTTTGTTCCATTTTGCCCCAGCAGGTCGCTCCACTGAGGGCATATAAAAAGGCGTCCGACCGATTCAGCCTGGCGGCCGATCTGAATTGAGATCAGCCAAGTGCGCAGGATATTCTACATTGCACAAGTGCACACTCTATTCCCTTACTCTCATAATTCGGTGAGACAGCATTTCGTCATGACTGATGAGAGATCGGGCGCAGGACCACCGGCTTAACTTGCTTTCCGAGACACGGGCGTTCAACCGCCAACTTCCTTACTCCGGGCTGAGTAAATTCATTACAGAAAAACTCACACAAATTTTGCTCGACCCCGGACTCTAAGCTGGGACCTCTCGGTCCTTACGCAGCGCTTACTTCCAATAGACCAACGTGGCAGTTAGGCAAATTGACATCGCAGAGGAACGACCTATAGTTTCCCTGATTAAGGAATGCCGACAGAACTCAGAATCGCGCGAGAAGAAAAACTTGAAGACCTCTGTCAGGTTTAGTTGTTAAGGGTCACCTTTCTAGGGACAAAGCCCAAGATACCACGTCGTCTGAACCAAGGTCGGGTTGAGACTATTCGTAAAGAGCAATGCTGTCATAAAAAAGGCATATCACAATATTTCAATAGACTCAAAAAAAAAGTTACATTTAATAATACTTAAATATAGGAATTTAGTATGTACATTTAAAATACATGATTTTTTTTCCATTTCAGTGGGAAGGCATGCTAGTGCAAAGTGGAATAATCCGACCTCACTAGGAGTTTACAGCAACATATTTGAGAATGGCCCTTACATTTTATAGGAATAGAGGCCGAAGGGTTGACAGTTTGTCCCTGATTTACGTAATTGCTGTAGCTTAGTGATCTGGCACAATAGAGCCTAAAATGTAATTGATGTTGTCTTACGTTTGCAGTTTTTTTTTATATTTATTTTTTCGTATCTGACATACGGTGATGGCTTGGAGTAGCCTCGTCATTATTACCGGACTTGCGGGGTAGCGGATAGCTCTCAACTCTAAAGCTTGCAGTGCACAAACACTTGTGCGCCCTTTGTTCCGTCATTCTCATAGTTGGTTAAGATCGCATACTGACATGACCGATGAGAGATCAGGCGCAGGACCACCGACTTAACGTGCTTTCCGAGACACGGGCGTAAGTATTTCTGCCAATTTCCTAACTCCCAGGGTACTTATTTAACTTACTTATTAGAAAATATCTCTTAAATTTGTCCCGCACCGCAGAGCTTGATACCAATATACAAACGAAGCTGTTAAACACAGAATAAAGGTCAATTAAAATTGGGTGGCTCTTGTTATTTTAATCAAATCAATTTTCATCTGAAAGAGTTTGTGGTCCTTGGCATAGTTCAGACAGAAATAATCATGACAAAACTGGCTCGGTGGAACAGTGGTTAGTGACCCTGGCTGGCGGTTCCAAGAGTCGTGGGTTCGAGTTCCACTCGGAACAAATATTTGTGTGATTAACATCAGTGATTGTTCCGTATCAGGGTGTGATTATTTTTATATTAAAGTATATATTTATAAATAAAATCTATGTATGTATATCAGTCTTTGACACCCATAGTACATGCTCTGCTTAGTTTGGGGTCAATGGACAGTCTGTGGAAATGTCTAAAAAACATGAACATAAGAAAAATTTAGTTTCGAGCGAGTAAGTACCCGCCGTAATAAAATTAGTAACTTATCAATTTGGAACACAACATTGGCAGGCCAGGGACGGCCTAAGGAGTCTGCTCGAGCCAAAGAGGTGCGGATGTTGGACGACGTTCAAATGCACGAGCCTTCGCAGCCTACAGCCGATATTAACACAGTTGCGAACACGGACCGAAGAACATTGAAATGGACGTGCTTAAAAAGGTATATATTTTTAGAGTTCCGTACCACATAAGGAAAAAACGGAACCCTTATAGGAACACTTTGTTGTCCGTCTGTCTGTTTATCAAGACCCTTTATCTCATGAACGTGTGGACGTGTCAAGCTGAAATTCACATGAAGTACTCAGGTCTATTGTCCTTTTAAGCTGTAAAAATATTAAACTCTCTGGCCAAGTCAATCAAAAGATACAGCCGATTATGTCGATATTTTCAACTAATTTTCGACACTCACAAAGGAGTGAAAGCCTACAGGGTACTTGCCGTAAACTCAGAATCTTGAAATTTGGCATGAAGCATTGTCATATTATGCAAATAAAGGAAAAATTGCGAAAACCTATTTTTTTTATTTAAAAATTATATTAAATTGAAAAATATTTTATCATAAATTGTAAACTGCTACGTTTGTACTACGGAACCCTCGGTGCGCGAGTCCGACTCGCACTTGGCCGATTTTTTTATACTTAGACATCCAGGATCACCTCGCCTGGTGGCAGATATATTGAGATAATATGAGATCTACAGGCACATCGGTTCTATTAACCTATTGGGCTTGCCGCTCTCAACCTGAAGGCTGTTTCAGGCACCGTCTAAACACCCAGGATGGGGTGAGGGAGGAATGACACGAGCTGGAAGTGCATTCCACGTCATAATTGGTAGTAAAAATACTTTATTAATATACGTATTTTATATTCATTTATGCATAGTGTCTTGCGGCAGGAGTCTTGGGTTGGATCCGATCACGTGTTGTATATTTTTAAAGTGATGGTCGATAGCACCCTAAATGAAATTATAATAAAAAACACAAACTTTTCTTAAATACATACTTTGTGAGACGTGACGACGACGTCGTGACGTCTCACAAAGTAACCATTTTAAAATCCTTCAAAAGTACCGCGTCCAAATGTTTCTCGCTCTTTGGTACAAGCTGCAATGGACCTACTTTAGGGTCACTTTTTGGGGGCAAGTTAAAATTAAATTGCATAAGTTTTGGAACTGGGTAGGAAACTCATCTTATCTTTTATCAACATTAGCCGCGCACACTAATGATTCAGTTGCGAACTTTTCCGAAATATACATTGCCAAGTTAATATTAATTTGTGGGTTAAATTCTTTTCAAAATTAAAAAAAATCCGTGGTTATTGTGGGGCGTAGGTAGATGTCATCTAATATCAGTTACTCCCGCATAGCTTCGTAAATGTTGTAAACAAATGACCCTAATGTTACAGAGCTAAGATTTTTAAAACACACGATCACTACACCATCGAGTACAACAGATAAAGATTAAGTACACACAAAAAATACCTTAAACCCTTAAAACGCCACAAAATCTCCCTAATCATATTTAGGGTTAAGATAATGCATAAAAACCCGTGTACCCGGGTAAAATACCGCCGGGGACATCCGGCAACATCCGGGGACATTCGCGTTACGTCCGTACGGCCATCTTTGCCCGGGCCCGGATGTCCGGATTATGATTGGTCGAATATTGATCAGAGCCGCCGACAAATGGTCCGGTGTAATATGTTTGATGAGGTTTTTGTCCCTTTTTTGATCCTATGCAAATTTTAATGGACTGTGCGGTGTTGTGTGACGGTAGGGGATGCTCATGTTGCGATTTTATTGCGTACCGCTTTTGGTAGTACCCCTGTCTACTAGGGCAGGAGTGGGTTCGATTCCCGACTTGGACAAACTTTCTGGAAATGTAAAATTATATAACGAGTGTAAGTATGTTAGCGTTAAAGCATTTTTTTATGTATGTGTAGAATGCCAATATTCATACTGATTTATGCCATAAATGGATAGCTTGTATCGTAGCGTAGGTACTAAGGTATTCTGGTTTTCCAAAAAAAAATATTTACCATATTGCACGGCATTGGAGACTGATAAATTGCAAGAGTGCCGCCTACGTTGGTACGGACATGTTTTACGGAAACCGGCAAACTACATAGGGAACAAGTGTCTCGCAATGTCGCTACCGTCGGGCCCCGCCAGAAGGGGAAGGCCCAAGAAGGCCTGGCTTGACGTCGTAGTGGATGACAAGCGTGCCAACAAACTCTCCGTGAAGGATGCCGAAGACCGTGCGAAGTGGAGAGTTAGGAGTAGGAAAGCGGACCCCGGGCTCCGCAAGGATGCAACCGGTGATGATGATGATGATTGCACGGCATTGGAGAAGAATAGTATCATGTGCAAAACCTATTAATTCCTTTAAACTTGCATTGCAAGTGATACCAATGCGTGTGGCTTACCAATTACCTAGCCCTAACGAAATGCATCATAATTAACACCTATAATTATTGATTAACATTATTATCGTGTTATCAATCGCCAACCCGAGGTCAATACACCTTAACCGGTTTTCAACTGATTGCCGAGCGGTAACATTAAGCACGCAGATTTAATTATTGCGATAAATTAACCCTATGTACCGTGAACGACAGAAATGTTGGCTACTTTTCGAAATTAATATTCATTTTTTGTGGGATAAATTGTAAGAAATTCATTTGGTTTGTTCTCATTTGTAGCTAAATGAAATGTGTAAATATTGATGGGAAAATAGACTAGAGTTTTTTACTGTTAATTTAAAATTATGACATGAACTATCTATGTAATATAACGACATAGTTTCTTGTTTTTTTTTTTTATTTACTGACGAAAACGAAAAACATAATACCATAAGTAAATAAATTATTTAACTAAATAAAAAAAACCGTTGCATTACAATAAGTCCCATTTCGTACTGCATCATCCAAACTTGGATTAGAACTCGTAAAACATCAACACAACCACAATTCAACCCCCGAAGCCAAACTTGTAAACAATGTCGCCGCGACTGTACCAACTGCAGTAATAACTTACATTAATCTACGCTGCAGTGTTCGCATATTTAGCGTGCTCCTCTAAAATGAATGAGATATCCGAGGCGCATTTTCGATAGCTTCGGATTCTGCAGGGTCTAGACTGGATCGAACCGCGTTTTGCGTGCGTGACGTCACGCCCAGACAGTGTTGTTGGCTATGATCTCCAGACGTACCTACTTCTCCGGATAGATCTTATGGTTCCTTCCTCACTTCTTCTCCACACAAACGTACCGATCACCTCTCTAGCGCTATACTACTGTAATTTCTAGTGTTAGGTAGCTACCCTAACACTAGAAATTACAGTTTATGTTAGTTTTATCATTTTATAATTGTTTCACTGACGCTCTGTTACTCTCAGAATCATAATTGTTTTTGGTTTAGTTTGGGATTGCTTGTTACATTCAAAATGACATCAGATTTTACTCGTATTTTGTCTTAAGTATCTTAAGTTAAGTACAATAGATATCAACGAATATGTGTATAGCCATTCGAAAGTCCGGTGATGATGTCAAAGCTACTTCAAGCGATCATCGGTAGTCAGTTAGGGAAAAAAATTCTCGAACCGTACATTCGTGGAAGATTTGGGTCTGCTACCTATTTAGTGCGTTATAGGCTTGAGAACGGACACAGCGTTCCCTTTATTTGGTTAACTGTAAAGCAAATACGGGCAGGAAATAAAAGTAGTTGTCCTAGTTCTTTGTATTTTGTACTAGCTGTGCCAGCGACTTCGTCCGCGTCTTCTCCCTTTATTACACATTTTCTATTGTTTCTTTGCTCCTATTGGTTGCGATGTTATATAGTAGGCTATATTTATTTATCACAATACATACGTTAAATATTTTTTTATACTAGGTTAAGATGACCTCACTCCACCTGGTGGTAAGCGGTAGTGAGATCCAAATATGAGGTCGACAGGCACAATAGATCATATTGAGCCCGCCGCACTCACCCTGAAGCAGTGGCGTTGCGTGCCTTGTCGGGGCCCCGTATAAAAAAAATTGTTTGGAGGCCCAATTGTATGGGGGTAAAGAAAGCTTTATAGAATTTTGTCATACTTATGTAAAATAAAATAAATTAGAAAGTTTTTATTTTTTTCCTTACACACTTTGGGGGGCGTGGCCCGGGGGCCCCGTATAATTGATACGGCAGATACGGCGGTAGCTACGCCCCTGCCCTGAAGGCCTGCTTAAATGCCGTTTCACGCCCCGCCTGGAGAGCCAGGGATCATAGGAGGGAGGGAAAACATGAGCTGGAAGGGCATTCCATGCCTTAATGGCACGGGGCAGAAATGAGGAGCTAAACCTCTTAGTCCGAGCCACCAGCGCCTGCATTGTATGTGGATGGCAGCGCTGTCCAACACGTGTCGTTCGGGAGTGGAAAGGGGAGGGAGGGACTAGCTGAAATAGCTCTTCAGAGCATTCCCCATTATAGAGACGGTAGAGAACACTTACACCGGCAATGTCTCTACGTAGTTGTAGAGACTCTAGGGTTTCGGACACCTCTCCATCACCGACAATACGGATAGCACGTCGCTGCAACCTATCGAGGGCGTCGAGCAAGTATTTTGCGGAGCCATCCCAGGGGTGAGAGCAATATTCCACACATGGGCGAACTTGTGCCTTATAAAGAAGGCAGAGCTGCACCGGTGTGAAAAATGGCCGCACTCTGTTCAGGATTCCCAGTTTGCGGGAGGCTGTTCTAATAACGCTCTCGATGTAATCCCGCTGGTTCAGGTCGCGGCGAACATCTATGCCAAGGATGCTAAGGCTATCCTGTATTGGTAAGGGGGTGCTCTGAAGAGTAGGATGGGAAAGGAAAGGAGACATTTTACTAAAAAAAAACACACCTGTATCTTCTTGGAGCCTTCCTCGATTAATGGTATGTCCAATACAAATAGATTTTTTCAATTCGAACCAATAGTTCTTGAGATTAGCGCGTTCAAACAAACAAACTCGTCAGCTGATAATATTAGTATAGATAAGCATTGGACGCACGATTACTTTTTCTTGTTCTAGTGAGTGATCAATTTCGTACGGGTATTGCTCAGTCCTTTTCTCGAAGTCCGTGTAATAGACTGATTTGTCTGAATAAATCAATTTCGAATTCGAACTCTACTTAGCTTCTAGGTTAAGACAGAATAAAGGTCTTCAAAAAACCACAAGCAAATTAATTTTAGTTTCAAGGCCCAGAGGCTTTTCTAGCCTCTGGGTCTGTCGCTAACTACATAGCCTTAGCGGTCCTAATGGCACATCTGAATAATCATATAGAAAAAAGTTCACATACCCTTTTGAGTTTAAGGGGTTAGGTATGACGGCAAACTTCTACTGCCTGGTGCTAAAGTATATAATACGTATCCTTTTATTATATTACGTCTGGTTACCCTTATATTTCTTACATGTTTATTACAAACGACCGCAGAACGTTTAGGCGAATATTCACAACGGAATTAGATTCTCTCGCTGTTATATACAGGGCCGTAGCTAGGGACGCATAATGGGGCAATTTCCTGAAGGTGTTTTCGTTATAACTTTTCCTTTTTTAACTAAAAATGCATAAACGGATAAGATACTATCTCTCCCTTTCGATACTACTTCTCTATTTGCAGAATACATTTTGAAATGTAGTAAAGTAGCCATTGATAGGCGGGAGTAGCGTGCATTTGGGGTGGTCCAAGCCAACCAGTGGACGAAGTTATAGACTGTTGATAATGATGAATGAAATGTAAGGAATATTCAATTAAGATATATTTTAAACAAAAATAGTAGTAGTCAGACATTCAAGGTCAAAACTAAACTAGGTAAAGAGTATATCGGAACAAAACTCGAATTTGCCAAGATGAGAACACTCTACACGCACTGAATAAATAAAGCTATTATCAAACGATAATACTTACCTACCTTCCGCCTGCCCTATCTTATGCTACTCTGAGTACAGCCCTGTTCACTGTTAGTGGTTTGAGGAGGTGTCTTTGTCGCAACGCGGATTGCACTGGATAAATTAAATAGTTAATGCGTTAGGAGTTTCACGGTCGTTATTATTACCATCTCGAACGAGAACATTTGCTTTATATATAATTTTAAACTGCCATGGTTACACACATTAGAAAACTGCAACTGTAGGTTAGACCTGCAGTCTTTGTGGCAGTCCTACAGTTCACCCGTGATCATGACGCTTGCAACAGTGCCGAAATATCGGGAGCTCATTAAAACAAAACAACATGGTAAAAATACCGGACAGTTTCAGTTTTCTAACATTTGCTTTCTACTGTACACTAAAGAGGTTTGGATGACTAATTAATACTAATTAATACATATACATACATACAATCACGCCTTTTTCCCAGAGGGGTAGGCAGAGATCACTTCCAGCGATCCACTTTTCACCTCTGTGGGAAACGTGACGTGACGGGTTGTGGACCACGTCGCCGCCATTCTGCCTTGTGCATTGTTTTAACAAGGTCATTGCGTTCCCATGAGTAGCAAGGATTTATAACGGGGGAAGGAAAAGAGGAGGAAGGATACTATCGCCTCGGATGATTTGGACTGAGTCGATAGTAGCTCGAGGAGCCGGGGTCGCTTACCCGTATACCGTTTACCAACCACCGGACAGATAGTTGTGACTGGTATCCCCTGACTGTCAGATACTAATACTAATTAATGCCTAATATTTCGGCACTGTTGCAAGCGTCATCATCACTGGTCTCTCACGGGTAAATAATCCGGACTTTATTCGGACAACGTTTGAATTCTGAAATTTTGTTTGGGTCAGTTACAGAGTTAAAATTCGGTTAGGATAGGATTAAATGTACTGAGCTATATTATCTTACAGCTCTTGTTTTCCCTATAATTCTGGGCTCTTCAGACCTTTAAGGTGAGGTCGACAGACTCAATAGGGTCAATTGTGAATGTCGGCGTAATATGTGGAACTCACGGTCGCTTACCATCAGCTGGAGGGAGGCGATCCTTAACGCCCTTTATAAAAAAAATATAATATTATCCCCTTGCAATCAGTCGATCAAACCGCGTTGCCAATTCACCGTTTCACAGGGTGCGTGTTGAACGCAATTCGTTACCAACAGGCCAAATGACTCATTGTGGGGTGATTAATGCACGAACGGACTCCCCAATTAATGTGCAATGCGAGTTCATTTCACGCATAACTTTTAAATTGTCACCGTGGTTATTTTAGTAACTATTTTGTCGTCATGTAGTTTTGGTTAAAGCGTTGATGGCCGAGTGGTTAAGGTCGTTGCTTGCCATGCGAGAGGTCGGGAGTTCAAACCCCGCCAGGTCCTATTGTGTTTTTCAAATTATAAAAACATATGTACGATTATTTCCATCCGGCCGGTACTATTTATTTAGCATTAATATTAAGCATTTACAATTAGGTCAAATCTTAAAGAGAGGTCAAATCAAAAGTATCCGTAATCGACGAGCATTCATGACGAACGCAAGACGCGAGTAGCAAGGATATATGACGGGATTGACGGGGGAAGGAAAAGGGGAGGAAGGATACTATCGCCTCGGATGATTTGGACTGAGTCGATAGTAGCTCGAGGAGCCGGGGTCGTTCACCAACCACCGGACAGATAGTTGTGACTGGTATCCCCTGACAACTAAACTATGAATTTAGCACTTATAATAAACATTTGATGATGATGATGAATAAACATTTACAAATTTTACATAAAAGGTACAAAACACTTATCAATCGTAAAGCTTCATCATACGATCTATCCTATATACTCCAGTTCTCGGTGCCCATGTACCACGAAGCCCGTGGAAGCCAGGTTATATCGATGGTCTCGATGCATCCAAGCTTCGTCCGTGAAAGCTCAATATTGCCGTAAGCGCCGCGTAAGCTCCGCTCGACGCAGACACTGTAATCTACCGATAAGGTTTCACTTGGAACTACCCGCTTTTATATAGCAGCGGTGACTTTTATCTGGGCCACAGTATGCAATTTTGTTAGATTAACTGCTAAGAAACGAAGGATTGATGAAGTAGTTGATCAATTGTTTTCTTTGAAAGATTTTGTGTTATTTTAACGTATTCATAATTACATTGAATCTAATGAGAATTGTGTATGTGTATAGATCTTTAGAATGTATTGAAACCCTAAACAACATTTTACTTAAAACAAATTACGATGCAGAAGTCTGTACCCAGACAATTATTTGTTCATGCTTTGTCATACGCTTGCGATTCGACATGACTCGGTTAGTTCAGGTGGAATACTAACCCATGGACTAACCAAACAGCTAACGTGTTTAACCAAACATGGAGACATACCACCACTTCCTGACATGCAAATGAAACATGATCCCGGACCCGGACAGTACCACGCTTAAACCTACTCTTCACTGAGACATTCACCAAGCAGATCTGTCTAGACCTCGTTGCCATAGCAACAGGAAGCCCAAATACAAAGTCAAGCTCCGCAGAGGTCCAAACATCTGGGATCGTGTGTGGAACCCACGGTCATCTGACACTAAACTTAGCAGAGCTTGTACTATGGACGTCAGTGACTAATATACATACATAGATATTTATAAATACATACTTAAATACATAATCACATCCACACCCAGAACAAACACCGATGCTCATCACACAAATATTTTTCCCTAATGGGAATCGAACCCACGAGTCTTGTAATGGCCAGCCAGGATCCCTAACAACTCTTCCACCGAGCCAGTCACATCACAGCGGAACATCAGGATTTCGCTGAGACACTCGACGCTGACATACACTTGCAGCTGGTTGTTTGCAAACTCAATTTCTTTCGGGAAAGTAAGAAACATGATCCCGGACCCGGACAGTACCACGCTTAAACCTACTCTTCACTGAGACATTCACCAAGCAGATCTGTCTAGACCTCGTTGCCATAGCAACAGGAAGCCCAAACAGGATCCGCAACAGGTCATACATCTGGGACATTTCCACACACGGTCATCTGAATCCAAACTAAGCAGAGCATGTACTATGGGCGTTAGAGACTGACATGGAACAAACACCGATGCTCATCACACAAATATTTTTCCCTAATGGGAATCGAACCCACGACTCTTGTAATGGCCAGCCAGGATCACTAACAACTCTTCCACCGAGCCAGTCACATCACAGCGGAACATCAGGATTTCGCTGAGACACTCGTAATCCGATGCACCCATGCGTCATCCCGTAGCTGACATACACTTGCAGCTGGTTGTTTGAAACTCAATTTCTGTCGGGAAAGTAAGTGGGATGCAAATGAAAGATAATTCCACCCGGACAGTTCCACGTTTAAACCTACTCTTCACTAAGCCATTCACCAAGCAGATCTCGTTGCCATAGCAACAGGAAGCCCAAACACGAATACAGGCTCCGCAGAGGTCTGTACATCTGGAACATTTCCACACACGGTCATCTGAATCCAAACTAAGCAGAGCATGTACTATGGGCGTTAGAGACTGATATAGTATACTTATACATATACACAGACACGGAACAAACACCGATGCTCATCAGACAAATATTTGTCCTTAATGGGAATCGAACCCACGACTCTTGGAACCGCTAGTGTCACTAACCACTGTTCCACCGAGCCAGTCACATCACAGCGGTATATCAGGATTTCGCTGAGACACTCGCGCGGTCGCTACGCGCGTAATCCGATGCACCAATGCGTCATCCCCTCCGCTGACACACACTTGCAGCTGGTTGTTTGCAAACTCAATTTCTGTCGGGAAAGTAAGTGGAATGGAAAAGTTACATTCACTAACGCCTGTAAACCTCTTCATCTTTTCTGTGTGATGGATACATTGCGTCCAATATTCTGCCACGCGGATCGCTTAGGATTTGAAAGCTGCTATAACTTTTTATATCTATACTAATATTTATCTATCCTTACTAATATTATAAATCCGAAGTAACTCTGTCTGTGTGTCTGTCTGTTACGCTTTCACGCATAGAGTACTGGACCGATTAAAATGAAATTTGGTACAGATATAGTCCAGAGCCTAGGAAAGGTTATAGGCTACTTTTTAACCTACTGCGCTATAAGTAATGTTTAACCCGTTAAACTTCTCTAAGCGGACGAAGTCGCGGGCGGAAAGCTAGTACTAATATAAAGCTAAAGAGTTCGTTTGTTTGTTTGAACGCGCTAATCTTAGGAACTTCTGGTTCAAATTGAAAACTTATTTTTATGTTGGTTGGATGTTTCGAGGTAGGCTTTAGGCTATATATAATATCACTTTACGACCAATAGGAAATAGCAAAGAAACAATGGAAAATGTGAAAAAACGGGGGAATATGCGGACGAAGTCGCTGGCACAGCTAATCTTAAGATAAAATTAAACCTAAATATGGCAAATGCAATACAGATTAGGCTATCTGCTTAACTATCACCAACCCTTTTACATCAATCGTCCAGTTCTAGAAATATACAAACATATAGAAAACAGTAAGTACAGGAAACCAACCAAATCAACCAAAGTAAATTAAAGTTATAGTTATATATTTATAGAAGTATACGCGATATAAGGTAGCAAGTGCATAGCTAGTTACTCCTAGCGTATAGCATTTGCTAGACCCGTAAAAACCACTATTTGATGTAATGGAACTCGAAAGTCTAAAATGTTGATAAGTTACTCGTGTTAATCGTGCTATTCTGTTATTGTTTGTTAACCCATGTACTATTTCAATAGTTCTCAAATCAAACAAACTAAAAACATACTAGAAACAAACGCACATCATACCATAACAAACAATAAACATCAAAATCACTCTCCATCGCGTTTACGTTTACGTTTTATAATGCAAACACGACGGGTTTACGTTAACCGTCCTTTCATAACGCAAACGCAACTACGTTAAGCGTCCTTTTGTAACGCAAACGCGACGGTCCACGTTAAGGGATCAAGGGTCGTTGTTGCACATTTGACTCCGGTCTGTTTGTGTCGGCTCGATACACCGTGACACCCCTGTCGCGTCGCGGCATTACCTAAATGTCGGGGCTAATGGTCACCGTGATATATCGCCATTCATTTTACTTGCTAACTTTGCAAATGGCAGATTGTGAAGGTCCCTGTAATAGACAGACTGGGAGAGATATTGTTATGTTTATTTAGATAGGTTTATAAACACTGAAATATATCTAGGTAAATTTGAACATCATTGAAGCGGCTAAAAATATATGTACTTATCTAAGTATGTTAATAGATAGGTACTTCGTACGTACGTACTAATCTTTCTACTGTTTTATTAAATTAGACCTAGACTAAAAATATCCAAAAGTACTATCAGTAGGTAAAATCACAGTGGTATGAACCACACAGCGAAAATGTTGTATCCCATCGCCTAATACATGTCTGTAATGCAACATCATGGAAAAAGCTACAACCATTTTATAACTTCGTAAAAAAGCACTGTTTATCTTGAGAGTTTCCTGTACTTGTAACTTCTACTGTAAAAACGATAAGAAAACATGTTTACCCACCCAATTACCCAATTCACGCTAAGAAAACGGACATGCCCCTTTATCAAACGTAACAAAATGAGCATCCCTTCAGCCCACAACACGATAATGAAATACCGACACCAAAACGAATCGAGTTACACGTTCGAGTCGACTTGTTTGCGCGTCGGAGACTTCATTAGTTGTCCAGCGAGGGTAGAAGTGACGGAGGCAAGATCCGGGGTCGTCATGAGGGGTGAATGACCTTTGCAGTTTTGGCACCACAGCTGATGAAATGGATTGAGGTTGTGTATGACTAGGTTTACGACACCAATTAAATTGACTCGTCCCTAGGCGACGATAGCCCCTTAGAATAAATTACTGTCGTTTTCAAGATATCAGTTGATAGACAATGTGGGGTCCCGGAGTGAGGGATTTCGTGTATACTATAGACGTACATAATAATATGAGTGAGTACCTACAGCATGGAAAAACCAATTATTTCTCAATTAATTGAAACTGTTTCTGTAGATTTGGGGAGAGACATCAGCCTCCCCGCAAGTCCAGATCATGTCAAGGCTACTCCAAGCCAGCATCTAACTCGGTTAAAAAAAAGAACTGCCATTGTTGTCTTAAGAACCAATACAAATTTAATTCTTATACATAACAAAATGTTATCAACAGTGACGTTTATCAACCTTCAACCTTTCCCCTTACCTTTTTCTGTTTACCTGCTTCCCACATCTTCAAATCACAAAACACATTTCCCCGATAAACAGACCATAATCTATTTAGCTTTTTCCTCCATTTTCCGTGACACCAGGCGCTTATTTGCGGTCCCATCGAACGTGACTCCTGCCTCATTCCCGGAGAATAAAAAAGGAAATCCTGAACGAAACGTCGCGTCACAGAAATGCAATTTAAATAAAAACCTATAATACATTTCTTTTCCAGTGCAGCTTGAACTAGCTCCGAGGAATGTCTAACGTCTTCAGATGTAGGTACTAAGGAAATTCAAAGCGGATTCTGAGGAGTTTTATAAGGAGTTCGGTTGATAAGATTAAGTAGACACCTACTATTTACTTCACATTTGAAATAAACTTTATCTTTTGTGAGTAAAATTATGGCAAATTAGGGTTTTAAGCATAATACATTTTAGGTACGAATTTTCCTTGAAACGGTGGGGGCTGTGTACGGTTCGTTTTATTATAATATGTAATATCACCCAACTTAAAACGTGAAAGTTTTTTGAGGACCATCGTAACGAATTGCACTTGTAATTAAATATTCGGTTGAACCCGCTTTGACGCTGAAACGCTTTTGGAAGTTTTTCCTACTCGTGTCTCCATTTAGTGGAGGATCTTTATTACAAAAAGTTTCACAATCAATCGTTTAAGGAATGATTCTTTTGGGGACGGACAGTGTGCGAAGTCGGCCATTTTGTTTAGGACTTAAGAGAGGCTAATAAGCCTATGGTAAACGCCGAAACAAATTATTCAACAACATATTAAGTATCTTTTTACAACGAGTAATATTTTCTGAATAAATAGCAATTTATTATGAAAGTTTAATTTAAACCGTTGGAGCTTACCACAATTCAAATAACAACAATGTGTTTAATGAGCATTCTACATAATATTTCAGTTTTCCGAATGAAACTCGTTTGATCTGTAATCGGCAAAATGATTTCGGCATCCTTTTCAATGAAAAACTAATTAAATGTGAAAACGCCTTCGATGTTTCATATGTCCCAACAAGAATTGCTACAAAATGAATTCCCAATTTAACATTAAAGTGAATTTCTGAATGACTAAACACTTTGCTGTTGAAACTTACTTTAATCGATTCTCCGGGGCGTTCCATTAAATCCGATCTAAAACTGCCAACCATGCCTATGTAGTATAGGTTTAAGCCTAAGTAAGTACTGTGCGAGCTTACGGTAGAAGCTCCGACAAAAGGTGGAATACCTTGAATGTTTTGTAGTCAAGTACAGTTTCATGATTGGTTCCAGGGTATTGTTAAAATATAGTATGATTAAAATCACTTTTCAGAAATGCAAACACCCAGACAAGTGCAAATAAAAATAAGTGTATCTAGAAGTGAAAAAACTTTTCTAATTTTATTTCTGTTATTTATAAAAAAATATATCGCTCCTTTAAAAAAAGTATACCGCACGCATCGGTTAGCAAATATCGGGTTCCCTGCACAAAAAACTGTATACATGACAAGTCAACAGATCCTCTATAGATACTTGAATGATTTAATAAATATTTCATGACTCCATCTGAAAGCATACAGTACCTACTCTCAGGGCTAAAGCTATAAGACACTTTCGAACTTTTTAATCTTTCTCAGAACGCTTTGTCTCCTTTCTGTTCGGTACGCTTGACCAGGATTGTCGCTTTAACAGGTTTTGTGATTACTTTAAAACTTCTAAATGTCTCGGAACTAAAAAAATACAAGCAAGACTGCTTGATGCCGCATTAAGTAGTGCCCTTGTCTCTTTTGCCAAGATTTGAGTTCGATCCTCACTCGGAAAGAAATATTGTATGTTGAGCATTTGTATTTGTTTCGTGTCTGGGTATAAATAAGTAATTAATGGCTTACCATTAATATATACTTGAGAGCTGGTGTTGAGAGCTTACTCTCAACACCAGCTCTCAAGTATATTTGCGCATATCCAATTATTTCTGTGACACGTAACACAAGCGCTTAATCAATTCAATTCATTTATTTATTAATTCAGATAAACTAAAACAACTTAGATCGGAATTAAGACAAGGATGTGATGTTACAAAAATCGTTTAAAAATAATCATCATCATCATCAGCCCATATCCGTCCTAACTGCTGGGGCACGAGCCTACCCTAAACTAGGGCGATAAGACCTTAAGAGCGGTTTGGTCAACAAAACACAACCTTAGAATTTCTTCGCAGGCGTGCAGGTTTCCTCACGATGTTTTCCTTCACCGTTAAAGCGACAAATATCGTACCTACCTACATTTATGAATTTCAAACTTAAAAACACATTGGTACGTGGTGGTGTTTCAACTGGCGACCTCTCGCATTGCAAGCAACGACCTTAATCCATCGACGCTTTTACAAAAATATAAAGAATTTTATGTACTATCAGCAACGCTGGCGGTCGACCACCTATAAGGTGAAAATCGCTTGGCGCTTACGCGTCTGTCAGAGCAAGCCCCGCCCAAATTGTGGTCCGAGAGCCTGCAAGAATTTTTCGGTAGGTATATGAGGCAAGCTGAAAACTTGTCCTATACCTTTAATATTATAAACCAACACAAAACCGCAGACCTGGCTGAGTAGCGGGGCCAAACCAAACCCCCAATTTAGTTTATTTAAAAATATATTTTATAATCCAAAAAAATATAATTTGTCAGCTCACCTGACAGGTAGAAGTTCCATCGAAATGATTTGTCTTAGTGAGTCTTATTTTTTAGTCATAAATAAAAAGATGAAAAATATTTTTGGGGGTTTGCTTTAGCCCCGCTACTCACCAGCCAGGTCTGCAGTTTCGTACTGGGATATAATAGGAGTGGTACAGGATAAGTTTTCAGCTTGCCTCAAATACCTACCAAAAAATTCTTGCTAGCCCTCCTACTATTGGAACGATTTTGCTTGGATTATGACAGATTTTCTTTAAGTGCTCTTCTATTGGCCAGTGGGCGGGGCTAATGGCGTTTAAAGAAATCTGTTTGAAAAGTGTACTACCGCCAAAATTTCTGGTTGTACTTGCATATTTCCATATGGACTGCTGTCATAGAAGGGAGATAGGTATACCTATCGGTATGTTGTACAATGTACGTCCATAGGTATGCAAATCGAATACCTACATACTGACCTGAGTGCCACCGCGATCCGAGCCAAATAAAAAAAAACAAAAAAACCGCGAAGCCTAAATAAATCTTTGAAAGCCTGTACTGTCATCATGCATATGAATCTAAATTCCCCGAACGGTATTCTACTCGGATAATCTGGAAAACATTTTTATGGAAGAGACGGCGCGGGTGCGATGAATGTTTCACCAAAACGAACATTCGGACAGTCCATTTCCACTGCTGACCAGAATATCACAAGTGGCGGCTACCCACTTGTGATATTCCGGTGAAGATTTTAGACACGTATCGTATTCGGAAGGAAACTCACTTTGAGTCGCTCAAACGCTTCGAATAGGACAAGTGTAATAATGTTGTTTCTCTCACCTAAGTTTCGAGATATAAGACGCCAGCCATCCGGAAAATTGGCCCGTACTGCTTACAACATTCAAAACTACATTTGACAATTCAGAGAATGGTCCCTGAATATTCAGAAAATAGATCTGTAAAAGTTACTTTTACTCGAGAAATGAACTTCCACACCCAACTTCAAATCCATGTTCTGTCTCAATAAACTCATCTCTCTTTCAGTTATGTTTAACGCAATGGGTGATAATGGCGTTATACGTAACGACTAACTGAATAAATACCTATATTATAGGTAGTTTTCACTATAACCGATTCCTCGCTAACGTAAAATACCCTTATTTACCGCCCAGTCCTAAGCTCTCAACGTTCGCCTATAATCCCAAGGGCCGAAGCATTCAAAAACCAACAAAAAACCTCCAACTCGACCCAAAACACGATGAATCTAAATCTGCCAAAGTGGGAGCTCGTTCGCGCTCCGAAATATGAATCAAAATTTGCCCGACGAACGGAAAATCCCTGTGAATATGTGCGGGGAATATTTTTCTACAGCCGCACTCTTTTCCACTGTTGGCCATGACTTGTGAACTAAATCCGGTATAGATTTTTAGGGGCCTAGGACGCGAGACGCCCGCACTGCGCGTCAGTTAACTGGGGCAGCGATACAGAATGGATTTAATTAATCCTAGATTTAGTGGCCTGACAAACACTTGGACGGGTGAAATGCATCCCGCTACATCAAGCTAGTGGCGGCCGGAAAAATTAACTATTAACCATTCGTCAATGTCCGCCATTTGGGGGAAGTAGTGTTGCTATGTGAGTTTCTGTGTTACTGTTGGTTTTCCTTAAAAAAAATTAAGTTAAGGTAACGTAACAAAACATGGAAATACGGTAACACGTAAATGGAGTTAAAGAAGAGAAAAAATGCGACAATTAAAGCCGACGGCAATTCATTACTAAAAAGGAAAAGAAATACCGCGGCACCAAAGCAATTTAAAAAAGTAATTTTTCACAAAAATAGGGTTAAAGGCTTTTCACGTACATCACATTAAAGAACTTTAATTGTTTTATTTATTTCTTCAAATAACTTATTCCTATGCGTCTTTCAATGTATGATGATAAAATTAGATTGCATGACTTGTAGAGGAGGTTTTATAGGATTCCGCCTTTGAATAGATAGAACAGTGCAAAAAAAATTATCAATAAAATAGCGAACTTACTCTATTTTTTTAGTTGTTTAAAAAGAAAACACCGGGAAGACTTACACATTACCTTGACATTTTTGCAACAGCAGTGCGGCCCACCGCAGTGCGCGGATTCGGGACAACGATTTAGAGCAAATTGGCTTCGGAACTAATTAATCCACTATTTAGTGGCCCCATTTGGAAGGGTTGAATACAATGTAGGAACTAGTACCTTAATTAACTATATGTTATTATTTTGAAAAGGTAATCTGTTGTAGTTTACTTTTATTATAGTTATGTTATCTGTGCTTTTATCAACATTATTCTCTACGTGGGTTTACAAACTATTTGGTGAATCAAGTGTCCATCATGATTGTCTAATAATCGAAGTATACTTTGAAACATCACGTTAAACGTGATGTTTTTTCAAGGGAATTGGTGAACTCTTTAACGCCGTTCTCTTTATAACAAATTTAAAATTAAAACATGTTTTCGAACTATATTAATTTTTTTTGAACTCTCCACTGTCCATTAGCCATAATTTCAACGGTCTAGACTCTAGTATATAACATTTTAACAATTCTTTAAGTAAAAACCAGACCGACACAACAATGTCAAATTCGTGTGAGTCACTTCTAATCGCGACTGTACCCATGAATGGACGAATCCGAATCTTTTTACGACTCGATCGATAACCACTAACGTCGAGTAGTCGGGGCCCCGTGACAGTCTGTTGACCTTCGATTTAATGAGTCCCGAAATCGGTGACCTGATAAAACACTGAGACGGGTGGAATCCTGGTCCCGTACGTCATACTTTGGCGAGTAGGAAAAGGGTTCGAAGCCTGTTCGAGGCAGCTTAACTTATACATTTTGACGACGGTAATGATGTTCTCAACTTCTTGTTTTTCATTCATCCGATCATTTGAAATCACAACGTTACGGCTAAATTTCATTGAGATTCTGTTTTTTTTTTTGTAGTTTTATATGTTAAAATGATTTACTGTCAATCAAAAGAATCTACCAAACGTAATCATTGGTGACAATGATTACGTTTGGTAGATTACACGATCCAACTTTCTAGTCAAATAAAAATTGACGAAAAAGAGTAAATTGAGCGTCCAAAAATTATCACAATAGCTGAAAATTGGTGGCGATTTCAGATCTTCACTCACATACACTATACTCGTAACGAGCTAAAAAAACTTTTAAAAATAGCCATTGATGCAAATTGTGTAAAAACTTTTCGCATTTTCATCTGAAAAGCGAGAATTATAGCTAAAATAAGTCGTAACAAAATTATAGATCATACAATATCAGTGCCAATTTTAAAAATTGGTCAAATTAGCCTTTGACTGGACTATTCGTGTTGAAGAAATTTGCAAAACCAGTCCTGAACATGCAACATTTTCGGGGTACAAAAGTTCCGCTCTAAGCCAGGGGAGGAAAACAGACAAATGTGGCACAAAAACATACGTCCCACATTTTAGGAGTCGTTGACATCTGACACGCTGATAGGGCAAGGACGCTGCACCACACTGCCCGCAATGCGCGGAATATCTGGGACAAGCTCCACGTGTCCAGAAGCTACTGAGATGGGGACACACCCTATCGATATGTTGTTACAAGAGGCAACGGCCTTGTGTTACGTCACGTAAGAATGAGACCAATTCGGAACGCTTTTGTTGTAATCTACGTATGTGCCTTCTTATGTAGGTACAGTCGAACTAACTGATTCCTGATCCATTTAGAGGATGTTCCTTTTAAACCTGTCAATATACAGAGGTTTTCGTGTGTGATGCACTTAAAACTTTTGAAATACTAATAAAATAGCGTTAAAGCGGATTTACGATACCAAATTCTTTAGAAAAATCATCAAGCACGACGAAGATATTTCGATTGATGCGAAGTATGATCTAATGGTACATTCATATTAAAGAATATGAAAACTGTAAACTGATCCAATATTGATACACCGTAGACAGAAATATTAACATCAGCAGATACAGTGGTGTAGAAAAATCCAAACGCATATTCAGGTCAGCAGTATCGGAATATTGGATAGAGGTAGTCAGGCGGCAATCGCCATATTTTAATTACGACTATCCCAGTTGTATGCGTATAACTTGACGTCACGGGACATGCACAGAAAAACATGTTGCCTTTTTTTTTCTGCCTCACCACGATGATACGTTTACGTGGTAGTGGAGTTACCAGGGAACGGATGGCTCTCTTCCTTAAATGCTGAACGGATAAGATCAGAATCATTCAACAACAAATTTATTTGCTCATGAAAGCATGATTTGATACTGAGAATTTTCTTAGGTTATGGTGTTTTTTAGTCTACTATACCTCACGTAGTACTTACTACTACACACAGAGGAATAACCATATTTTGGCAAAGACTTCAACTATCATTTAAATTCATGTTTTCCAGCTGTTCCTATCTACCGCTCAATTTTTTATCAATTTTAAACGACGGACTTTGTTTCATAAGCCTATACCAATAAAGATATTTTCATTTCGTTAGAGAGACCCTTTGTCCACAGATCAGCGTAATGGCAATTTCACAATGCAAACAAATTGTGTATTCTATCAAAGTTTTTTTTATAAACGAGAATATATTATGTATGTATGGTAGATATTCAACTCTTTTTTATTTTTATTTTGTTTTTTTAATATAATGAATATTTAAGTTTAGTATTTAAATTAGGTGCTTTAAAAAATAATATAAAATAACATCACAAAATTTGAGATCAATAAAATATTAGTAAATATTTTTTATTATTGCAAAACATTAAGGGGTACGACAGTGGTTGCGCCAAGTTTATAATTTACGAAATTGAGACAAGTCACGTGTAGGATATATTATATCTATCATAATAATCTCACACCTAATATAATATGAAATGAAAATTGAAAGGCAAATTAAAATATACTGCTTTCCTGGCAAAGTCCAACATAAACTACCATTTTGTCTGCTTTACTGAAAGACAGTTGTTCTCACATACCCAATAATTAAACTGCAACAGTATCCTTCTCACAAACGGGGGACCTTTCGAGCTACAAACTATTAAACCGAGACATTTCCTACCTACATTTAGTCTGGACACAAGCTTTGCAACCAAAACATGACTAAAGTTGCTGCACAATCGGCTAAATACTATTTGTGACCACGCCTGTAATACGTAACAGATTGATCTAGACTTTTTGCAAGATTTTTGTGACTTTGTGACCGTACAGACTTTTCCGTAATTAATAGGAAACCCCAGGGCATCTAGTAACATAATTCTCTAGATTATTTAGTAAGTTTTATGACTTCAGCGTCTAGTATTTAATAGATAAGGCAAAATATTTTAGACAAATCTTGCTGACACCTGCTATGTAGCTCTAAATGTATGTATAGTAGCGTTTATTTCCACTTAGACTTAGGAAAGTCCAGTAATGTTCAAATATGTAAATACATAGTTGATTGTTGAACAGTTTGATATGGTTATATTTTGGATAATATACAATTTATCTATATGAATTGTAAGTAGCCTATGTGTTTGAGCTATAAGTATAGTCAAGTTTCATTAAAACCCGTTCAGTTGTTTTTGCATGAAAGATTTACAAACAAACATACAATATTGGCAAGATATATAAGTTGTCGGGTTAGTTGTTAAATGTATCAAAACCTTTCCCACAGGTTGCAGCCATTAAACTTAATTGTTCCATTACACAAACAAAACAACAGTATTGAAACTGAACTGAAACAAAGCGTCAACTCCGCTAATAATTTTATAAAGCTCGTTCATTTTTGTTCCAATTAACGGTTCCGATTCAATCCGACCAACGCGGACGGACAGCGCGGTCGGAATCAATTAGGCGGGGTCCCCCAACAATTAGCTGCCGTTATGTGGAGCGAGTTTTTTTTTTACAGACGACCGTTTCCATGGACACCGACTGGATATCGATACTCATAATAATGTAGGTTTTATTTTTATACTTTTCTAGAGTGACCTCACTCCAACTAATGGTGAGCGGTCGTGAGGTCCAAATATGAGGTCGATAGGCACAATAAAACGCTTGTTGCCATCACCCTGAAAGCCAGCAGATACGCCGTTTTACGTCCCTACTAAAAATCCAGAACTGTATGAGGGAGGAAATAATAATACTAATAATAATGCAGTATTTAACTTTTCTGGGTTTAGGTAACATTTAAATTTTCTAAATATTATACAGGCCGAAGTAACTCTTTGTTACGCTTTCATTTATTGGTGAGAGCCATATGTACCCCTGCAATGCTACTACAAGCCACCTTCAAAGTCATAAATACGAAGAAATCACGCCTAAACTAATGCTATGAAAAAATAGCAGTCGGTCCTGAAATATCAATAGTTTAGGCGTGAAATACGCTTTTACTCCTAAACTATTGATATTACAGGATCGACTTTAACAAAATGTGGTACAGACTAGTGCCTGAGAAAAACCATAGGGAACATTTTAATCATAAGATAGTACCGTTTTACGCAATAACTTTTCCCAACAACCTACTACTGCCATCTAGCGAGTTTTTTAACAAACACAACCTACAGCTTTTGTGAAGGCTTTTTGGGCTGTAGCTCATGAATCCTGAAGTTGTAAGCCAAAGAAAGCTCGTACGGAGCTATTGAAAGTTTACCGACATCTATCGGCAGTGAAGGGATTTCTTTATACGTAGAGGTTTAGAAGTAAAAAATATGTAATGAACCCTATTGTGAAAATTTCTATTTCTATTTGTCTTTGTAACTCTTGCCTTTGCTTACAAGTAACATTACAAAAGAATCTAGGTACATTCGCTTCAAAATCAATTATTTTTAATATACATTAATTAATATGACTACTAGTTCAAATACATTTATATTCGCATTAGTTTAAGAATATTTTACCTAAAGTTAAGTCTACTAATGAAAAACAGTATAATTCGTAAATCATCTATTAAAATAACATTTTTATTGGTAACAACACTTGCATCTTAGAATTATAATTATTAACAAAAATGACATCTTAGATTATACAAAGCAAAATAGTAACGTAACGAAAACAGGTAACGATAATAATATCCTTATTTTAATTGAGCAAACAAGATTTACATACAAAAATTACTTCTTTACTTACAACATTTGTTATGTGGTTCAGAATTTAAATTTAATATTCTTCACGTCGGTACTTCCTCTCATAATAAGCTCTATGAATAAAAAAAACTAGTCCATTAGTTAGATTATTCAAAAATATTTTACAATTATTTCACAAACTACAAATTATGAAGATGTAGTGCTTAGAAGTTTCAGTTCACATCACTATTTTGTACAATTAGTGCGAAAAAGTGACATCACACTACAGAAGTTTGATGAAAAACTTAGTAAATTTTTGGTAGTTTGAAAACCGAAAGATATATTATGTCCAATGATTTTCTATATTTCTATATTGCTAGTTAGTAAACTTACGACTAAATTAAAAAGTCGTCAATCCTATTGAAATCTATTCTACCAAGAAAGTAGTGTTTGTTAAAAAAATATTTTTGTTAGATATGTGAAAAGTCATTTCAATTGCGTGTAAGACTGATTTATAACTGTGTTACCTACAAACAATATAATACATTTTTAACAGTTTGATAATGCCTGTCTGCTTTAATTTCAAGTAGTAGATATCTATCGGTGTCCTTTTAATACAAACCACACACTTTGTTCGCGGGAATCGCTTTATCTGAAAGAAAAGATAACGTTTAATAACAAGTGATAAGGATTGTAATGGAACGACTAAATACAAAATGCACCTACTTTAATACATAGGTATTAAAGGTAATAGTGCCTAATCAGTAAAATAAAAATTGGACTGGCTTGCTCGGCTAGCTTTAAGTGGCAAAAGCTAATTTATAGACTACAGTTTAGAACAAAAATATCTGTCTAACCATATTCTTGCTGGATCCAATCTTGCCCTTGCTAGTAACTTACAAAAATAAGGCGCTATATTTTATGCCTTTTATTTCTCGATACATAGATCTACACCTCGATTTGAACCGGTAGTCTTTTACCTAAACAGACAAACGAGAAAGATTCTCAGCTAAAGAAAAAGACGCGTGGCACTCGGGGACTGCCGCGGTATAGCTATTGCATAGCATCGTCCGATTTCGGAGCAGCTCGTCTCGATTCGTACGAGTTTCGTAGAGTCGTACAATACGTCTAACCGCACGCACACAAACACCGTGCCGAAATCTACCGAACTGAAACGACGTTAGACGATTGTGAGTTTTTTTCGTTACGGAATTTCTTGGTTCGGTCGCCGCGCTCAAAGCCCGCGATAAAAGCTATGCAATAGCTTAAAACTAAACGAGAAGTTATTGCGCAACAAACAGTCTCTCAAAGTATCTCACCAATCATCTTGGGGTAAGGCAGGTTCAAATTATCCATGATCTGTATGAACTCCTCCAGCGTTTTCGTCAGTCTCGGATTATATTTCTTCTCCTCGCCCACAGTGGTCGCCGTCTGCCCTTTGTAGTCGTGGGCCGGGTATAATGTGTAATGATCTGGTAGAGTAAAGATTTTACTGTGGACCGAGTTGTATAAGGTCTTTGGGGAACCTTCTTGGAAATCTGTTCGGCCGCAGCCTCTTATTAAAAGCGTGTCTCCAGTGAAGGCCATGCCCTGGAAATGTAAAAACGAAAGTAAGTTTTAATAATAGAAATAGTGGAACGGATCATGTGTCCGTATATGGTTACAATGGTGTTGTAGACAAACGGCTGGCAGTAATTTGCATTCAAAACTGCCAACTGTTGGTATAGGAAACTTGCATACATACATAAAATCACGCTTTTTCCCAGAGGTGTAGGCAGAGATCACTTCCTGCCAAGTGCTACGATCCTGGCACACCACTTTAATATAAGTCTATTTTATAAACAGTTATTCTCTCTTTTTTATATCAGAAATAGATTAGGTATAGCTTTGCGAACTGAAAGAACAAAACGGTATACTGATCTTACTTAGCTCAACGAGTTTATTGAATTCCGTTGAAGGTAACTATTGTTGTTGTTTCTTATCTAAGGAGTGATACCTAAACAAGTAAGCTTCTACTATGCAATAAGCAGAACAGTAACTTATTAGATGTACAATGTTATCGATTTTATTGCATTTATTGGATCAAGCCAACACTTAACAATACATCTCTTTATACTGAAGTGTTCACTTATTAAAGAAATAGTATTTCTTGTTTTCAAGCCCTTTTAGGCACAGCCACTTGTCTATGCGGGATACCTGTACTTTACTTTTAATTAAATAGATATCCAATATTTTTTAAATTTGGAATTGTATGTTAATACTAATAGTTTGACAGTTTGCTTCCAGTTTGTTGCGTCGCTTCTTTGCGGCGCATACAGATCGAGTCGGCAAGTGAAACGTCGTCACACTCATTAACCCTTTAACTGGTAATTGCAACAATATTGCCACTATAATTTAAACCTCCTTCCCTTGAAATAAGGTAAAAAAAATTACATTTTGAAAATCTTACTACCGACCTGCTCATGGCAGATGTACGTCATGCAGCCGTCCGTATGGCCCGGGGTGGCCGCAGCCAGCAGTCGTAGGGAGCCGACTGCGACCACGTCTCCGTCGCTAAGCCGTACGTCCGCTTGAGCGCCGGACGCGTCGCTATGACGCAGCAGGTACTATATCTAGCTACCGACCTGCTCATGGCAGATGTAAGTCATGCACCCGTCAGTATGGCCCGGGGTAGCCGCAGCCAGCAGTCGTAGGGAGCCGACTGCGACCACGTCTCCGTCGCTAAGCCGTACGTCCGCTTGAGCGCCGGACGCGTCGCTATGACGCAGCAGGTACTATATCTAGCTACCGACCTGCTCATGGCAGATGTACGTCATGCAGCCGTCCGTATGGCCCGGGGTGGCCGCAGCCAGCAGTCGTAGGGAGCCGACAGCGACCACGTCTCCGTCGCTAAGCCGTACGTCCGCTTGAGCGCCGGACGCGTCGCTATGACGCAGCAGGTACTATATCTAGCTACCGACCTGCTCATGGCAGATGTACGTCATGCAGCCGTCCGTATGGCCCGGGGTGGCCGCAGCCAGCAGTCGTAGGGAGCCGACAGCGACCACGTCTCCGTCGCTAAGCCGTACGTCCGCTTGAGCGCCGGACGCGTCGCTATGACGCAGCAGGTACTATATCTAGCTACCGACCTGCTCATGGCAGATGTACGTCATGCAGCCGTCCGTATGGCCCGGGGTGGCCGCAGCCAGCAGTCGTAGGGAGCCGACAGTGACCACGTCTCCGTCGCTAAGCCGTACGTCCGCTTGAGCGCCGGACGCGTCGCCGATGACGCTCCGAGTCCCCGGTAGGAGGCGCTTGAGGGCGCCCGTGCCGGTCACGTGGTCGGCGTGCATGTGGGTGTTCACTGGAATGCGTTTGGAATACGAATTAGAATCTTATTACTTATTACTAATGTGACGATTTCTTAGTGCATGTAAACTGCCTACATAAATAAAGACATTTTGATTTTGTTTAGGGATAAATATTCAATCAAGTTTAGTAATAAATCAAGAGGATATAACTAAGAGTTGGAGAATATTAAGCGTTCTTCTTGGAAGCGTCAAATGACGAGAGCATGATTTACGTTTTGTTACGTGTATAATAGCCTTAGCTTTATAGTTTTTTTCTTTACTCGCTTGAGGGTCTATTTTAAAGACGCTGAGGCCTGATGCATCGCCATCATTCGACGCTTTAACGGTGAAGGAAAACATCGTGAGGAAATCTGCACACCTACGATGAAATTCTAAGGTTGTGTATTTGTCGCAGTCGGATTGAATAATGCGCTGTATTACATTACGGCTAGCCGTTATCAAAAACAGGGCCGTTATGTATTACGGCGGATCAACGTTTAGCCGGATTGTCATTACGATACGTTCACTTTATTCAATATTGTAGGGTGACCACGTCATGTGATAACAAAATAAAACAGGGTTTAATTGTAAATAAATTTTAATGAGAAAAATAAAGGTTATGTACCTACTCGGTATGTAATAGGTTTGTACTTTGTGTTGCGTAGGTGCGAAAGTATAATACATAATATAAAAACTAAAGATTTTTTTAAAGTAAATAAGAATTGGAAACTGTTTCACCGGTTACAGATAAAGCTTCAGATAGTTATCTGATAGATATCGTTATCGGCCAGATAAAGGCTTCTGATAACTTTTTTCTGTTTCACCCTTTGAGTAGATATAAAGCCACGGTATGGTCCTCAGAATTATGTTTCTTCAAGATCAGATAATCTTCACCAGCAATATTCATGAGGTTATATTTTTTGTAACAATAATACTGTGTAGGATTCCGCCGAATACCAGAATCCATAGCCACTTTAGCGGTTTTGATATGCAATATAACCTCTAAAACTCGTTCTTTTGTCCATGGCTTTTTAACTGTTCCACATTAAGACGAATAGAAACAGTTCAATTGCAGGTCTTATTTATTCTTAAAGTCACTATTTACACTCGTATTTGTCACGTGTATTTCTTTAAAACCACTGTTAAAATCACATTTTTGAGAAACACTTTCTGTATTCGAGGCCATTGTTGTTGTTATGACAGGCAGCGCCGCGAGCGCTAAACATGGGAACTAAAACTGTCAAAGAGGCGGTTAACGACCCGCTCTTTGACATTACAGCTAGCCGCATTAAATAACGTTTAGCGGCGTCACACATTCCGGCGGAATTTCATTCAGCCTTATTCAATCCGGCTAATCGTTGATCCGCCGTAATACATAATGGCCCTGTTTTTGATAACGGCTAGCCGTGATGTAATACAGCGGATTATTCAATCCGACTGCGACATATTCGTCACTTTAACATCTACATACTCGCATAGACCAGCTTGAACCCCAACAGGCCAATGATGGCGGCGTCCTTTCGGCGTGCTCAAATGACAACTATTTTCATTAAAATGCTGCCAATTTAACATCTACATACTTGCATAGAGAAGCTGCTCCCAAATGCTGTCTGTCACTTAGATATCTACATACTTGCATAGAACAGCGCCTCAAAAACGCTGTCACTTAGATATCGAAATGATATGAGAGTGCTAAAATTATACACTCATAAATTGTATGATAAATTAATTAATGTAAATATTAAATATATTGACTATGGCTTAGTTCTTGGATAAGTAATAATAATACTTTGACAATGCTTAAGTTAAGTTTTTGACATGTTTAAACACTAAATATTAGTCTTTATGGGTCTAAACGCGTTATTAGGGGTAGCAAATTACATAGCTACTTTCTCACGTCGCGAAAGTCTAAAAATCTTACATGTTTAAACACACTGGCGTTTTGGGCAACTGTAAGCTAGCGTGGAAAAATTTATAAATAAAATAAATAAATCTACATACTCGCATAGACCAGCTTGAACCCCAACTGGCCGATGAGCGCGGCGTCCCTCTCGGCGTGTTCCAGCACCGGATCCACGAGCAGCGCCTCGCCGGAGCCCGGGTCCGCCAGCAGGTACGTGTAGGTGCTGCTGACGGTATCGAAAAGCTAGTGAACAGATACTCCTTGAGATTTGGTTGGTGTTTAAGATCTTTTGGGCACGTTCGACAAAACTAATTTTAATAACTATTAAAAAGTAGTTCGCTCGCGACCACGATTGGTGTAACCCAGTCGAAACGTCGGGCAGTAAGTAGCTATGTAATTTGCTGCTCCAAATAACGTGTGTAGACCCATAAAGACAAATATTTAACTATTAAAAATACTATTTTTTTTTAATTAAATTTTTCTAAAAATTATCGAAAGTGTGGATAAACTTTGTTACAACTAGAAAGAAATTAAGAAAGAATCGACGGCTTCAATACATAACTGCTGGTCTGATGTGATGGTATACACGTCTGGGCGCGATTCCTAGAAGGACGGGTGTTCGAATCCCGATTTCGAATTTACAATAAAGAAAGAAAACGAAACCTACTTACAAGTAGCAGGTGGATATTACTATGGAATGACTATAAATTACGATGTCATAAATCCTAAGTACTAAAGAATACACAAAAGCGCATTAGTGTCTCATAAACATACACTCAATATTAACTAGTAAAGTACATTATAACGTACATACTAACACAAAACAACTAATGTAGCCTTCACCTTGAACAGTGAACAAGGTCAAACCATGAGGTTTGCTTGCATGTATTTAATGGCGAATGTATTTATAAGCTTAAACAATGTGTCGTTAATGGCTATTTCAATTGAATTTTAAAATAGACTACAAATGTATGTTAACACTGAGAGACTAATCTAATGCTAAGATGGCAAAGATCTCTTAATAACATGATTTAAATTAAATGGATAAAACTTATGTTGTATTTTGAATAAATGATGCAATGTTTATTCTTTAGTTTGTATGTATCTGAAATGCATGTAGTTGTCACCTATAATTAAGTTTGCGTTTATCTAAATGTTCATCTTGGTCATGTTACTTATATCATATTGTTAATGTAATCTTTTTGGTGATCTTAAATAAATAAATAAATAAATATATTTTAACAGGTCGTTCATATAAGGATAAAGGATAGAGCCTAAATACACAGATACCACACTTTAGATTTGACTTTCAGATATTCAGATAAAGTTTAACATAATCACCTCTCAAACAACTATTATATGAAACTTACTTGTCTGAAAAAGAAGTTGGATCCCTTCTCAGCGGCCGACGACATCATTCTTAAAGGCAGCGAAGCTTTAGATGCTAACAACGCTCCCGCCACCCGCACACTAGGGCCGGCTACCTTTTGCAGCATCCTATAACCGTAATTTATTACACAATGAATGGCGTAATTGCGCGAACACAAACTCTGATGGCTTTCTGAGCTCATTGTTTGTTTGTATTGATATTGTTCTTTATCAACATTAGATAGCTTGTCCTAGAAATGGTTTGAGTTAATCTTACAGTCAATATTGATGTATGAAACTGTCTGTAATATGATGCCGTAATTGGCTGAGCTAATCTTAGAAGTTTAATGCAAAATACAAAATAATTTATTTTGGAAGAAACAAAACTGTTGTTTATTTAATTCAAATGACTAAAGTAATAGAATTAACTAGAGTATCTTACACAATACAAAAGCAAAACATCTAAATTGATACATTAAACATGCTGCCTTACAGCATTTAATAAAATAACTAGGTATACATATTATAGGTTTTTATAAATTAAATTTAAAAAATATTAGTTCATTACTTAATGTAAAAGTTTATAACTTTTATGCACGCAATTGCTGCATGAAATGAAATATATATACACTTAACTTCTAAACATTAAAAATTAATAATCACTAGTCTGTAAATGTTTTACTACTATATGTACATACTTAAATTATTCTTCAGTAAACCAAATTATTAATTGCTTGCTGAATGTATGTTTTGAGATTGAGAATCACAATATAAACCTATTTTGTAAGAAACCAAAAAATCTCATGCTTCAGACAATACTTCTTACTTGATGTCATGTAATAAATGAATACTGGAAATTAAAAAGAGTCTAAGTGCCCAAACATTTCAAACATATTTTTATTCCAGAAATTTATATGTGCCATCGCCAATGCTTTGGAGTGGAACACAATATAGCTTATTATAATTTCAATCACATATACTCTCCATTTTGCATTTGGTACTTTTTATATCTGGTATTCAAATGTGTAATTAATTGCTGTTTGTATCTAAGAAAATTGATTAAAGAGATTTTTTACTAGCAATAAAGGTTAAACTATCATGGTTACGTACACTAGAAAACTTAAAATGTCCGGAATAATTACCATGCTTTTTTCATACAGAGTTCCTAATATTTCTATAATCAAGATTCAACCCTGATTGCCTGTTTGAACCTAATGGTACTTGAAATATAAACAAAATAACAGGAACTCAATAATTAATAATAATAACAAGGTGAATATCCTGGAAATTCAGTTTTCTAACACAATAAGGATCTCTACCCCTGATGTAGGACCTAAACAGACCTTACTATGTACTACTGAACTGACTGTAGTAGTAAATGATAAATGGACCTTCCATTTAGGTCCAGAAAGTTTCAGAAGAATTTCTTCTGATTTTCTGAATATATTAGACCACAAATGCAAGGTTTAGAACTGTAAAAAACATTACAATTTTTTTGTTTATTGGCAAAATTTTAACTGATCGTTTCTAACCTGTCAGCTTCTGCTGTTGTTTACGTGTAACACTGGACCGGCCACTCCTAACGTTACAACTACTTATTGTCACTGAGTGACTGATAAAAAGGACTTTTAAATGACGAGGTAGATATCGTAATTCATTACGTATACAAGCTTCAGCATCACGAAATCCGAAGTAAATCGCAGTTTGTTTTGACAGCCAATGTTGACACATTTTGACAGACAGCTGTTCGACGAGAATATTTTAACGGCCATCAATAGAGAGTGCAATGACTAACGCTGCGATTATTTAACATGTTATAACATATATGTCAATGTGATAATTTAATGTCAGAAGAAGCATTTTGAAAACTCAAGAAAAATTGTTGTTCATCTGATTCTATTTAAAATGTAAAGCAATTCAATAAAAATAATAGATATTTTCTGAAGATTTTCAAAAAGCAACACGTAACAACTTCGGCGCTTATGAAATTTTAATAATTTTTGTTTTTTTCCAAAAATTTCAAGTGGTAAGTTGTTACTAAAATTTTATTTGTAATTCTATGTTGAATCAGATAAATTATTTCATTCGGATTAGAAGTACATATTCACAGATTTTTCTGTTTTATAATTTACAATTTTTCACAGCAATTTTATTTTACAAGGAATAGAATATTGTACGAATTTAAAAAAAAACTTTGAATTTCTGTAACTTTGCTAACCTATTTATAAACAAAGGTGTGCACCTTGTTAATTGGTTAATTAAATGATGTAAAAGTAAATAATATAAGTAATATTTGTAAAATAATATCATAGTATCCTGTGATGTATTAGTTCAAAGTGACAGTGGAGAACATACTGTTCTATTTTGCACGCACACATTCAAAATCTGATGCAGTCTTGTTGTGAGCCTTTTTACGTTTGTTGTATCTCTGTTTCCCTCTTCTATGCGAGATTTGTATCTACATGTCTCTTTCTTGCTTGAGAGCCCGTGTAAACGTCATTGACCTCCTTCATCCCCACCACAGCCAGTCGATACGCTGCTGTTGTATTGGCTGTCGGCTGTAGTACACACAAGGCCCGCTTGTGTGAGTGGCCAGCCAGTGCGACTGTGCAATGTATTGATGTAAACATTCCCTTGTCACTTTATTTCAATGCGTGCGTTACGAAGATCGTATGGAAATCTTACAAGGCGCACGAAAAATAATGTGAACAGCTGTTCTCGATTCGTTACATAAACTTTGTGACTTTACTGTGAATTATTTCTCGCAAATCCATGACGAGCCTTTCTCATAGCAGTGTTATGAATTCTTTGTTTTAGAAACAGTGCTTTCTGCTTCGAAGGTCGTTTATTTACAATAATTATGCGTACAATTAACTAGAGATTAATATTAAATGGTGTTGTGTGCTAAGTGGTTGGAAGAAAAATATTTTTAATTGGAACTGGGACCTGCCCTGTTGCTAAGTTCCAAGTGAGTACCCACTTAATACTTACTTCGATTTAGAGAATTAAGTTTTTACTCCCCTTTTTGTTCACCTAACTAAGTAGGTACCTACGTACTTTATCCACAGAGCAGTTTTTTTTTTTTTTTTTTTTTTTTCCTAACTGACTAACGATGATGGCTTGGAGGAGCCTTGTCATCATCACCGGGCTTGCGGGGGAGCGGATGGCTCTCACTCCACAGAGCAGTTCATGATATCCTTTGTGTAAACTTTTATGTAATTTTTCCATTGAGCGTTTCTATGGCTAGAAACCAGTTTGTATTGGTGTGACGCCACTCAAAACGACTTCCTCGTTTGAAGCAAACGCGACTAACCGTGATATTTATCAATACACAAACGATTACTGCGATTTACGAATAAAAACATATCTAACATTCCTTTATTTTTTGTGTTTCATTTAGGACTTAAGTCGACAATGCCTAGATTGGTTTGGAATCTAATCCCATTGTTTAGAATATTTGTTTGATTGTACTGGCTAATATCTAAATATCCCTTCGTCTTCATAATCCTTTAGAGGTCAGAATCTAAACGAAAGAAACCTTGGTTTTTAAACATAATATGGTTTACCTTGATTTATTTACATTAGGTAATTTCCCAACTTACATTACCTACTCAAAACTTGTGTAAATCGGATCATACCGACGTGCGAGCAGTTATTACGTAGTGCTTGCAATAAATAATTAATAATAGGCAGTAGGAACCTGCCTACATTAAATTTATGTCGATTAGCGATTGGGTAGAAACAAGTCAACTAGAATTCCGTGCGTTCTGTACCTACTTCTAAATAAACAAACAAATGAATAAACAAACAAAGTTAAATATTAGTCTTTATGGGTCTACACGCGTTATTAGGAGTAGCAAATAATAGCTACTAATAATGCCCGACGTTTCGACTGGGTTACACCAATCGTGGTCGCTCGCTAAAGACTCGGACTAAAGACTAATATTTAGTGTAATGGAACGCGAAAGTCTAAAATCATACAAACAAAGTTAGATAGGTAAATAAAACCTTTAAAAAGTAGGTAACGTTATTATAAGTATTAAGGTAAAATACCACTTATCTTTGATGCTCTCCAATCGTTCACATTTATTCCTATCTACAACGCCACTTCAAACAAAGATTGATAAAATAAACTAGGTACCTATCAAGTAAAGGCAAACAAAAGATCCCTGCTTCCTAAAATACCAACAGCATCCTAGGAAAGTTTCATTCATGTCCACGTTATCGATTCAGACCGTGACCCAGTTTTATTTAATAACTTTCTTGTGTTTATTTGACTTTTAAACTTCGGACGTAAATTCCGCTGCACTGCATCTTAAATACGAAAATTTGAACAGAGCATTTGCAAGTCGGAAATAGGCGAAGGCGAAAACGGTTAATTTTAAAACTTTTTGGATAGAATATTTTGATCACCTGCTTGTATTCTTTAAAATATCTGGACAATAGGCAATTGTGTAATATGTCCTTTAGTATTAATTCAATAGGTACTACACTATTAATCTTTCATTAAAATTAACATTAATAATACCTACATTCAAAGTCACAACAAGTTGCATAGTTTAAACACGGTAGAGATATCTAACTTTGCCGTGGTTTAGACACGGTGTCTTATTAAGATAATTGTATTTTCTAAGGGTTACATACATACTAACTGGTCCTTATCAGTTGAAATACGCGCGTAAATCGCGTTCCCGCGCATTGCAACACGCATTCAGAAATAGACTGTCCTTGCGAATGCGCGGCACGAAATTAACTAGTGTTAAATGAAGCCGACTGTATAACTCTTAATTAATCTATTTTGAACCAACTCAAACATTTTGCCGCGAATTCCAGGTAAAAAGTTACGCTGGCGAGCAGGTAAATTGACAACGACCTGACGTCAGAGTGTTTTATAATAAAAAAAAGTCCGTTAAATATTGGGAAAAAACTGCAATGTTCGATCGACTCACCTGTTTTACGGCAATCAGTTATAAGACCTTAGGGTTCCATTTTTTTTTAAAAAGCCCTCCTGCCAGTTTCTAATTTTAAAAGTTGACGATAAGTCTCGAAAACAAATACGCAAAAACAATAGAGTAGCGATGTATACCCAACAAAACATAACTCTGTAGTGCTTTGTGCCAGCCAGTGTTGATCACCATGTTCCAACTTTATCTATGAATCTATGGTAGCGATAGCTATGTAGATTTTATTAGGTCATCTCAGAGCTCCCATTAGCTCCTCCGTGTGGCGCCATGACGACGCAAACATAAAAGTATTGAGAATACTGAATATAAACATGAGCTCAGACTATCCGCATCGCATCAGCTTGAGCTATAAGTATTATGAAGGAATGAAATGTAAACTTTATAACAATTGATTGAGGTATTGTTGCACATATTTGCTTCGATTCTTGAAAAATAACTTACATGGGAATATCTGAACAGAATACAATAACATTTTTTTTCCTAACTGACATACGATGATGGCTTGGAGTAGTCTCGTTATCATCACCGGACTTGCGGGGGAGCGGATGGCTCTCACCCCTAGCTACAATAACAATGTAGAACAGTATCTATTGAGAAAAGAACATATACCTACCACGTATCATTAAAAAAATTTTTTTTTGTTGCAAAAAAGTCCATAAGAACAAAGGGCACACAGTAGACACCATACATTTACAACGCTATCAAATATTCTAACAGATATTTTTTGTGTGAATTACCTACTTTATAGAGTTACATAAGTAAATTACAATCGGATCACATGTAATCGTGTCAACTCAATGTCTGCCAACGTTCCTCAAAGCGCAAATGTTAACCCGTCGAACTAAATTGATCGAGATTTCCGATGCATGCCAGCGGAAATCTACCAGCAGTATTGAGCTATTCTTAACTTTCAACGTTGACCGGTGGATCCGTGCTAATGCATTTGCACAATGTGACCGGCTGTTTAGTAATCAATATCCAGTAGGCTGCTAATGACTTCTGCAAGGCATACCACTGTCGGACTCTCTCGTTCATTCTGCTGTTTCCTGCTTAACTTGCTAACTCCTGTCCCAATCCTACTACCAAATGACGGACTTCTCGCCACTGAACAACAGTAGCAAAGAGATTACAAAATTACACCTTGAATTTAACTAGCAAACATAAAGCCGGAACACACGAATCCTTCCCTTATTGGAACGCATAGCCTTCGCATCCAAATTGATTTAAAAGTGTTTGAATTTAATAGATTAACCGCAATCCATTATCAAATTGCGTACGTAAAGCTCGCAGGACGTACGTGACCAGTACAGTAATAATAAAGTCTATAATACTAGACAATGCGTCTGTCCTCTACCGACCTTCAGTACTGTCATTACCGCATTCGAATCGCAATCCAACAAAGACAAGTTTATCATCTTTTAATTCTAATGCAAAACCAGCAAGACGGGAAATCGTTGCTGGAATGCTACTGTAATCGGCATTAAAACTCTTCAATTATTTTCCTATTACGGCCAACTATTTTATTTGCTTGATGTTACATTAAACTTCGTGCTTTAGTTACATCTTCAGACTTTATTGGTACCGAAACTACATGTTTATGTTTGTAAAGCCTAGCATGCAGGTTACTCGTTAAATTTCCCCTAGCAACTGGCTTTGATATTTATTAGTAGGCTTTCTTGGTATTTCCATAATTTTCTTCAGTGTTCAGACATTACTTACTTAGGTTTAATGAAATGAACGAGTTTCAGCTGTAATAATTCATGTTATTTACTGCTTGAGCTACATTGAGGCCGGCGTTAGTTTCTACGAGTATTTAGACGATTTAGTGAGAGCAACATGTTTATATCACATTACTTTGACGCCATATTTAGACACTATATTTAATGTACATCAAATACATTTGATATTGTGTCCAACCAAATTTGCGATGAACAGAAGTGCTATGAGGTGCATTTAATTAAATCTCCTATCTGATGAAATACTATAAGTACATAAATGTCAAACAAAATCCACATAAATTTCCTGATCAATATCCTTGAGCTAAAATAACAACTGTTTTCGATTAATCTGCCTTAGCTTCACTAAACAGTGCTTCAATTCTGCGAGCGCGCGTTCCTTAAACGTGGTCATAATAAACAGCAAAATGCGCAGCAGTACTTATTGCGCGATAAAATTCACAGTTTTTATTCGGTCTGTGGTCATCGCGAAGGACGATTGAAATGTTCGGCCACGCTTTGTCATCACGACGATTTCAGATTATTGTTGTCTCGCTTTATTTCAATGATGCTTTAGTATCAATTGATGTTGCTATGACAATAATAATATATTAACAACTAGTGGTCCCGGCGAATTTCATACCGCCAATACTGATTATTTTTCTATATTTTCTCATTGAAACCTTCCCTGAACTACGACGAACATTTTAAAACCAAAATCACCGGGCGTTCTCGAGTTTTAGTCAGACTAACGAACAGCAATTCATTTTTATTTATAAGAAGATATTTGAAATATGGCCTTGGGAAGATACGATAGGTATATATATTCATAAATTACAAACTAAACTTTCGTACATAAACTTCCAACTAATTCCTTTCCGATGAGTAAAAAATCGAACTAAAATATATGAGATTTACGAGGGCTTAAGAAAACGATGTAGACAGGTCGTTACCTCCGCGATTTGCATTCTTAAAATGCACTTCCCCTGAATTGGTATTTTCGATTTTCACCAGACTGGATCCTTGACCAGACTCAGACAAAGCGCCGTAGAGAGGGTTCGCCGCCCCTCGTCGAGACGGGGAGTGGCGCCCTAAGGCACGTCAAGAGTTAATTTATTAATTCTATTGATATTTATCTGCCACCAACACATTGATTTATGTCCGCGCGTGTCTAGAATTGAATTTGGCGACGATAACAGCTGCAAAAGATGTAAAAAATTGTCCAGCCGAAATGTTTGATAAAAAACATTATGCGATTATTTTTTATTAACAAATTGCTTTTATGATGACAGAAGTACCTTAATTTGAGATCAAGTTACTAATGTCACATATCCTAAGAGTACACAAGAGTTCAATCTTGTCTCTTCTTGATGTTGTCCCTTTTACGGTACCTACAAATATGCGAAATTCGCCTGGCAACAAAACATATTAAACTTTTTAAAACCGGTATTATAATAAATATTTTTTCCATAATATCGGTTCCTATTAGTTTCTAGTTTGCACCGTAATGCGATCCGTCGTTAATTGAACTCAAACCGCAAGCATGAGGTTTAATTAACGTTCCCCGAGATTTACTTCATGCACTGGGGAAATCAAAGTGGGTTTGAAATGTAATCAGCCTACAGTTTTATTTATTTTACTAGGTTTTTTTCTTGTGGTGTTCCCCTATTTTAAAAAAGCTGAAGCTCGACTGTGCACTCCTTTATGAAAAGATCTTTATTTACAGTAGAGTCATCATTAGTAACATCTTATTAGACTTATTGTATCGCTCGTCCCTTTTAACCCGCTATACGTGCCTAATCTTAATAAACACTGATATGACTGACTATGTTATCTACACGTGAATCATCACGTGAAATAACAAAGCAGGTGCATAAATATCAGACGGATAAAAGTTATGGCGTCAATTGTTTATGTTATTATTGATAATGATAAAGTACTTATGTTCAAACGCAGCAAAGTTTTGAAAAATATGAACATTGCTTAATAGCCATGTGTGAATAGTCACTCAATAATATAACGCAAACATGTAATGTCAACAATAAGTGGCCATAAAGTCCTATTAAGGTTTTAAGAACTGATCCAATTATCCAAATCGCTTGAAAAGCGGATGCTATTGTCACCTGTATAATGACTGAATGACCCATATTTCCACAGATATTTTATTACGAGTGCGTAATGCAGATTTAATTCGGTATCGCATTATACATTCAGCGGTTATGCCGTATGATGAGAGTTTGCACAATGATGGACATCAAACGTTGCCAAACCATCGCTGCAATAATATTATACGCGCTGTTTCAAATCTAGAACGGGATTTTATGTATCATATCGCGTTTTATTGCCGGTGAAATGAAATAGACAGTTTATTATGGGATATGTTCTTCGAAACGTCCCTTTCATTGAATGCTTTTCGGTGGGAGTGCTTGTTTTGTGAAATGGCTCAATAAATCTGTTCTGTTGCTGCTTAGTAAATCTTTGTTCAGCGCTCGGTATTGTAGATATCACTTATCAGACTTTGTCTAAGTCCGCAAGGAATATCTGCCTGTTTAGTTTGTTTTGTCAAACAAGCAAAGGACTTTTTAAGGTTATCTTTCCTGTTTGCATTTAAAGTCAAATAGTCCACGCTAATGTTAAGTAATTTGCTTTTATGACAAGTCTTAATTAGGTGTCTATTGAGGTTGTTGCCTTTTGGGACGAAAGTACGGAACTATGTCTTACGAATTGTATTACCATTTGTCAGTTCGGATCTAAATCGGTTCAAACGTGATTCTCAATTCGACATTGTTTAATCGAACGACCATAGATACTATCTATACCCGTGTACTCGGAACTTTAGACGACCTTGACATTAATACCGAAAATACCGTTCAGACAGCGTTTCCTAGCTGCGGTATGATGAATGCTATGTTAATTATGTTGCTCGTAAAAGTCCGATATTTTGTTTTTAAATGACTTCAAATATTGACAATAGGGTAACCCAATTGAGAAAAGTGTCTCAATTAGAGATAGTATTTATATGTAAGTGATATGTAATCTCAAGAGAAATAAAGATCTTTAAACCTATCTATAGTATTAATAAACCACTAAATAAAAATACATAAAACATAAAACTTATGACCTTAGCCAACAAATTTATAAGTTTTACACTCATCCTAAATGATCTGTCATTCTATACTCGTATCAGGATTTAGTACCTGGATAGTTTAAGAAAATGTAGCAAATAAATAAATTCTTTTCTTTAAAACGCTCAGAAAACTGTACTTCTCTTCTACAAAATACCTCCGTGAAGCTATCTTCTTATGAACCGTAAATCACAATGTTCCATAATCCTTGCGGCTCGGTACCTCGGAGGAGAGGTTTGGAAGCACGCTGCATATTCATACTACGTCGCGCTTAAAGTAAATAGTTTATTTCCGTAGCTCCATACATAGTTTATTTGCATTTGCTCCTTACGTGAGAAGTTGTTATTTGCGTTTTGCTTTTATAAGGCTAGCCTCTTCCGAATAGGATAGGAAACTTTGTAAAGAAGTTTACAAAAATACTTTACTGGTTTTGGAGGTTGGTGATGTTGCCTAAAATACGATTGTGAATACGATACGATTGAAACATTGGGACACAGTCCTAATGTAGCTCATAGCTCAACCCAATAAGTATTGTGTTCAGACTGACGGATAATCAAATACATATCGGAGTATGGTCAGTCAATAATCGAGCATTCTTTCCACGACCTTCAAATTACACACTGTAATACAACTTGATAAGAGTATCGCGTGGCCAATTATTTCTTAGAGACAGACGACTAATTATAATAATGTACACATTAAGTGCACACAGTGACCTTGTATGCAGTCACGGCGGCCTCTCGACAATCCGTAGAGTGCATTGTGAAACACCCCTTCTAAATCGCTTCTGGCACCGCTCATTGCCAAACCTGGCGTGCTTCTCTTTTGTCGTGAAATCTAATGAAAATTACTATTCTTTACTTCGTTTTGTTTTAGAGCTCATTTGTCTCGCTGGGTGTTTGCGGTGGGCATTGTCTTGTATTGAACGGACAAAATCTATACTAATATTACAAAAGCTGAAGAGTTTGTTTGTTTGTTTGTTTGTTTGAACGCGCTAATCTCAGGAACTACTGGTCCGATTTGAAAAGATCTTTTTGCGTTGTATAGACCATTTATCGAGGAAGGCTTTAGGCTATATAACATCACGCTGCGACCAATAGGAGCAAAGACACAATGGAAAATGTGTAAAAAACGGGGGAAACGCGAACGAAGTCGCTGGCACAGCTAGTAAACAATAATTCGAAATAAGAAACGAAACTGGAAACGTTCACAAAATAGTGACACCGTCAACAGTTGCAGGTGAAAGAGGGCTTACTGACCAGTCGGTCAACTTTTATAATATGTATCCAACTAAACGTTTAACTTTTTCTAACATCCGTTCCGTTGCGTGCATTCAATATGCCGGTATCGGTCCAATTTGATGACAGGTAGCATGTGTTCAACATTCTCAACTAGACGTGCGTTACAAATGTCATAATAACTATTTACTTCTGGAGATCTTATCTAGTCATAACTAATAGTAACTTATTATCGTCGCCAATGAAAGTACCGACTTTATCACTATGAAATTGAATGATTCTTGTAATCCATAAGGTATATTATTGTTGATCACTACCGGTGATGGCGCTACCCGTGGCTAACGGGTAAAAAGTGATGGAAAACTTCGCTCAACTCCTGGATAGCTCAGTTCATTAGAGCATCCGACGCGATATCGGACGGTCTTGTGGTTCAAGTCCCCGTTAAGGCGGGGTCATGAATGCGAATTTATTAAAATTTTAAATTTATATTATCTGTCTAGATTGCCAAAGGGTAAAAATCTTAAGCTAACTACATAATATCTTACTCGTCGAATCCATAAATTGACTGCAAGCGGCCATTTTTTCCGAAAATTCAAGATGCGCCCGATCGATTTTCCGATTCACACGACTATGCAAATATCGGTATCGGCGTTCAATACTCGACAGGGATCGTTTCGACACGCATCCGCTTCGCTGCGCCTAACAGCTGGGCCTGTGTTTATTTAATTACCCACTCGTAGATGTGCGTACACTGCTCGCAGTACCCGTTTATCTTCACGCAATCTTCGCCATGGTATGGTGAGAGGATGTGTTACTACCCTAGAGTAGCCTTACCCTGTTTTAAGAGCTGGGTATTTGCATTTCGCTCCTTCTGTGATAGTAGTAGTATAGATTAACAGATTTCATCTCCATTTCCCCAAATGGGGTCGTCCTCCCTAGTAGTTAAATCCGCCCTCATTCACTGGTTAAGTCAAGTGTCATAAAATAAATTTAATAGAAGACTTCAATGTTTTTGTTTGTTCGTGTCTATTAAATATTTTTCCAGTCTTTTAACCAATATAAAATCGTCCTACTTTTTTACACGACAGTATTACTTACAATACTACCGGTGTGTACTAAAAAATGAAGTACGTATACACGTTTAATTTATTGCCAATTCATCAATGCTATTAAGACAAGAAGTTTTATTCATAAGAAATAAAAATCAAGCAATAATAACTTAATTCCAGTTTATTTGCTCGAACTGGTAAAGAATATGTGTAAGTAATTGGGATGCTTTTAAAATTAAATATAATAAATGGTCTTGTGGATACGTCTATGACCGTGCATATCGCAATTTCCATGTTTGACAACGACATTTCGAAATCAAAGACGAGTATGGAAGACGGTGGCTTATGTTTTTTATTATGTTACATGAGATTTCTTTATGACGCAATCGGCGCAGATCAAGTCGTTTCAATCAAAGCCCTGTCTACAATCTACGCAATGACGTATTTGACATTTACACTATGCAAGTCCTTGTGCAGTATTCCGCGTGGTTGCGCGTTCAACTCGGTTTGCATTCTGTTCGACCGTTACAACACTGTAATCAAGCTGTTGATTCATAAAATCCAACTATTTGCTTCGTTCAGTATGAAATAAATCCATTTGAACTCCGAAACACTGACAAATATTATTTGACTCTGAATTTGAGGGCGTCAAAACTTGGGATACTAGATTGAACAGAACAGAAATTCCTGATTCCGATATTTCTTATTTTTCACACGATATAAATGTGCGAAAGAGTTTTCTTTTTTTATACCTTGATGGGTATTAGTAAAAAAGAGAAATCACCCAATTTTTGATTGCCTTAAACTTCTTGTAAATTTATCGTAATCACCCTTTTTACTGGTCTCATAAAGCCGTATAAATCCCTTCATTAACTGCTAATAACTTATGATGCCATGGTAATACAGCTTATTTTAATGGCGAAGACTTAGATATTCGATATTCCGGTCCCTTATTCACATCAGGTAGTTATCTAAAACTATTGATTGTAAGTTCAGCAACATTACAATTGAATAATTCTATCCAATAAAAAAAGGCCACACTAACTACCTACTGACCTTAATTACCTGATACAGCAGCGGTTACACGAACGTATCGCCTTTTTGCTCAGTTCCAATTAGTTAAATTACTATGCACTTCCTAGCAATTCACAAGAATCTTCATCGGCCAAAGAGGCGTCCATATAATACTGTCACCTGTTTGTTCCAGAAAAATGCCGTCACTACTGGAAGCGCTAGAGCGGAAGTATGGCGCGAAGGGTGAAGTCAACCCTACAATAGACGACATGCCTGTCGCCATATTCGTGCCGAAGAGGTCGCCCCGGTTGAGTGTGCCAACGCTGCTGGTCCTCAACGACTGCGAAATTGACTGCGCGGGGGAGGGCCGGGAGCTGGCCGACAAGTGCGCCGATGTGGTTGAACTGGACCTGGCCAACAACAAGCTCACTGAATGGCGGGAGGTATGTTACTTTTATAAAAGCGTCGATGGCCGGGTGGTTAAGTTCGTTGCTTGCCATGCAAGAGGTCGCCAGTTCAAACTAGCCACGTACCACTGTGTTTTTCACATTTGAAAATCATATGTACGATTATTCGACGCTTTAACGGTGAAGGAAAACATCGTGAGGAAACCTGCACACCTACGAAGAAATTCTTAACTTGTGTAGTCAACCAACCCGCACTTGGTCAGCGTAGTTGACTACGGCCTTATCGGCCTAGTTTAGGGTAGGCCCGTGCCCCAGCAGTAGGGACGTATATGGGCTGATGATGATGATGATGACGTTTTTAAACTGTCATGGTTACACACATTGGATTACTAAACAGTTGACCCCTGATCATGACCCGTGATCATGGCGCGCTAGCAGCAGTGCCGAAATATCAGGAGCTCCTTAAAACAAAACAACATGGTTAATATCCCGGACTTTTTCAGTTTTTTAAGGTGTGCGGTATGGTTAGTTATTTATCCTAACTAATAATCAGCCTATATACGTCCCTTCCGAAGGGCACGTGCACCTTAGGCAACCGCGATAGCCATGGGTTGGTCGACTTTACACAATCTTTTTAGAATTTCTTCTAAAGTGTGCACGTTTCCTAACGATGGTTTCCTTTACCGTAAGGAAGTCGAAACATCGAAGGGCCAATCCCTCTTCACTTACAAATTAAGATCGATCCATTATTTATCATAAGATAAGATTTACCGAATTATCATAGCCACATTTAACAATGTTACCACAGTACTAATGTCATTACAAAATCAAACTGTAAATACTAGAAGTACCTACCCATCTAATAACACAGTTGTGAGTTCAAGCAAATAAGTAGTTGCATTTAATGAAAAGTGGCACAGTTAGTCCTTTCCCCTTTCACCAGCCCTCGACAAATGCAGTTGCGTTCCAGCTGTTTATTGTTGACATCCGTTTCGACACTAATTCATACCAGTTGCGCGGTATGGAACTATGACCCTGCATGCTTACTGTTTCCACGATAATTTAATCAGAGGGGGAAAAGCTAAACGATGCATCGAACATTATCTACAGACATATTGAAACAAAACAATGAACAGTACAATCCTTCGATATTCGTATCTTTATGACTTAATGTGTATGGCGGGTACATTTAAATTCAAATCAATGACTATTCTGATTTTACTATCAGAACAGAATAGATAAGTATAAGTACTGTGCTGAAATATTCGAGTATGAAATTTACTAAACTTAATGCTTCAATAATTTCGACTAAAACTTAGTAAGATGTCTTCTCACCAAGAGTGAATGTTCCAGATATTCGCGATATTGGAGCACACGCCACGCGTTCGCTTCCTGAACCTGAGCTTCAATCGTCTCTCGGCCCAAATACAAGCGGCACAGGCTCTCAACCCCAGATGGGACAGCCTCAGTCATCTCGTCCTCAACTCCACGTACGTCGGCTGGCCCGGCGTCACCGCGCTACTCAAGGCTCTCCCAGCTCTCGAAGAGTTGCACTTGAGCCTCAACGAGTACACATACGTAGACTTCAGCGGAACAGAGGTGAATGAGAAAGAGAGATGCGAGGACTGCTCCCGACTCAACGTCGACACGGAACCGGTTCACGAGCAACTTAAGAAACTCTACTTCTCCGGCAACCCCGTCTGTAGCTGGCGGGAGATCTCCAAGTTAGGATACGCTTTCCCCAACCTAGACACGTTATTGGTCAACGACTGTCCCCTAACGACGTTAGCGCCAGATCCGTGTGACAACAGCAATGGGAATAAGAAGAGTCACGACGCTTTCCCGTGAGTATGCTAAGTATTCAAACTTACTTAACTCTACCCTGATGCGTAAATAATTTGCTCAAGAAAAAATACTTTTCTCGATTCCAAACGTGCTCGTTGAATGATGGTAGCATTCTTTAAACGGTTTACGTAAGGCCCACATTTGAATAACTTTTGCGGATTCCAATTATGTAAATTTAGTCAATGTAAGAGGTCAAGATCCACTTTGGGTCATTCAAGCTATTTTAGTTGATCAATGTTGGTGAGGCCTAGAAAAAAATATCTAAGTATAACATTTTTCAAGGCTAAATCGTCATAATGCGTAATCAAAGTAAACCAAAACAGTGAACTACAGCTGTCCGGTTATCACGCATTACAAAACCATTATCTGTAGTCGCCTATTGTCATTGACCCACTGAACTGTTGATTTGTGCCATTGAAAGTGCACGACCATCGCATTAGAACTATGTGATGTACTTGGACGCTTTCTCATCGTGTGTCTTGTTGTTCTGGTACTAATCTATTACATGCTTCATTATCATTCCAGTCGACTACGCTTCCTTAACCTCAATAATACCGAACTCTCGACGTGGGATGAAGTGGACCGACTAGCGAAATTCCCCGCCTTGAAAAGTTTACGAGCACAGGTAAGCTTTTGAAATAGATTATCTCCGAAACTTGGGCGCTATCGGGATTTGCGAAAGTTAAAATTCATCATTGTTCGGATTTTCAATAAACCAAAATCGTGTTTAAGTACTTTGAATCTCCGTCCCAATAAAATGGATCATGGGCTGTAAAAACGAGAAACCTAAAGATATTTTTACACATCATTGGTAGGTAAACATTGTATAAACCACTGAAAAAATCTATGGAGAAAAAGATTAATTACTCCATTGCATGTGTGCTAGATAAATAAACGTCACATAAACAATATACTCTCGTAACTTTGATCAGCGTGTCGGATAGGAAATTGGCATGTTATAGCTGTTGCTAAATATATTCCAACCATAAAGAGTCTCAATGCCATCCTATCCGAATTCTTAGGTTACGATATACCAAAGCCTACCGTTTTATCGTCGCAGACATTCGTAAAGCAATCACGTTTGTGTTTCAACATTTACTGCGTTGTTTTTTCTGTTGTTTGTCTTTAAGATATTAGTTTTCTTTTTCTAGAGCAACCCAACAAAAAGCTTACCATTTTTTTGTATTTTTATTCTGTCCGTGAATTTTAATTTAATTTTATATTCAGCTATTTGTTATTTGTTTCACGGATTTTACTTTTTTTGTTACTAGACCAAGTTAAGTTGGTTTAATCTAAGACTCAGAATGATCTCAAAATCACGTCGACGCGATAATCTGTCTCCAATCAACACAGCGAACAAACATAACGTCTAAAGAATGTCGTAATCCATTCCCACGCATTGAAAGTACCTACTTATAGGTACCTGGATGGAACCGTTGAATCGCTTTAAATTACTGCAGACAAGCCGTCTACTCTACAGCTGTTGTCGGCTGGACAAAGTCAATAGGGCGCCGGTCTGAGTCATCTGCCATTTCCTGCGGTCCAAATGACTAGTGCACTCTAAACTTTGCTATTGCCACACGGTGCAGCGTGCCAATTTGCGAAACCAGCTCGCATGGCGTGATACCCTTCTAATTCTCTCTGCTCAGGCGCCGGTCGCATTGTTAAATCTCAGCTCAGCGATATGCTAGGGTTGATGGCTTGGGTGTGGTTTTTTAAATTTAGTTAACTTATATTATTCTGTGTCTGAATAGTAGTAATATTACGTGGGTTATTTCTATTAGGTACAGTTTCCATATCTTTATACCATTCAGGACCATTAAAAGGAATAACGGAACCCGTATAGGGTAACTTCGTTACCCGCCTGTCTGATGAGATCCATTTCTGCGGTACACGTGAAGGAACCATATTAAAAACTAAAAATTAATGTCTGCGATCACTTAGTATTCATTGTTGATTATTTGCCGCTTTAACGGTGAAGGAAAACATCGTGAGGAAACCTGCACTCCTACGAAGAAATTCTTAGGATGTGTAGTCAACCAACCCGCACTTGGCTTGCATGGTTGACTAAAGCCTTAGCGTCCTAGTTTTGGGTAGGCCCGTGCCCCAGCAGTGGGGACGTATATGGGCTGATGATGATATCCTTAGTACAAACTTAACAAGACAAATCATCTCCTGCGCCATTCATACAACGTTGTAACCTATTGTCGTGCTTCTGAACGCGACAGCCCTACTTGCAATGTATCCGTGTACCGTCCCTCGGGATGAGAGCAATACGGGTGAAGGTCTTCCCGATTTAGTGTGGCCCACTTGACGCCTTGCCGTTACACAATGTCAGCTAATGTGCCGAACAACTCCAGAGGCCTTATTATAAATCTCCCGAGTGCATTCGATTGCTTTATTTTCAGTGATTGACCTATTACTGCGTTCTGAGACTGGCGATTTGCTTTGGCCGTTCGCAAGCGTTTCTGCTTTATAGTGGCGGTATCTGTCTGAATTTTGTTTGATCTTGCACAATGTGCATTTTGCGTTATTGTAATTTTGTTTTTTGATTAATATTTAAAACACTATCCATTGCCCTCTTTATTTGAATACATTCTCCTGTTGTTACTACAATTTTTTCTCATATTTAGGTTAACCAAGCTTTTTAATGGATCCATTAGTTTCAATCAAGTCATCCATGACTTGTTCTCCCAGCTTTATTCATCGAGAATTTGTAGTAAAATTACTCAGGTACCCAGCTTATAGCTCAATTGTTGTTGAAAATTTCGCCTTTAAGTAGAACGTTCAACAGCTTCCCGGGCGCCGCGGTCAATTAGATCGTTAGCACTCTATCCCGATAAGTTGTTATCTCCATTAAGATGTTTACAACAATAACACGATATGAAATAGCAATAAAACAGCTATTTACATTTCCCGCAGTTCCCGCGATTAGTGGCCGAGATCGTCACGCGAGCGAATGTGAAAGTGTAATGGTTTGTCTTGTGCCGTTTGTACGGTACGGTACTGGGTTGTGATGTCACTGTGATGTAACGTGATATCGCGTTCGATATGTGATAATTACGGATTGCGTCAGTATGATGGGGCTGAGGGCATGTCACTTGCAGGTTAGGATTTCAGCTAGGTGCTTAGAAGTGCGATGAGTTCAAATTGGTGGTAGGTTTGTTCTGACTAAATCGGTGGCAGAATCGTTTTTCTCTGATATCTTTGAATGGAACGCTTTTAGATCAAAAATACTGTCGAGGCTATCGGTATTTTGAAGTTTAACGTTAGGGTAGAACCGGTCTTTAAATTGGGTTAGTAGTTACTCATAGTTAGACCGACCGATAACAATTCAGAAGCTATATTTGAATAAAGTTAGTTACTGATAGATAGTCACATCTAAGGGTAAGAAAGTTATCGAACTAGAACTGAATGGCGTACACAAAAGAAGTATGAGTACCTATACTATACACAAAAGCTTTTTTCTGAGTCACAAACAATACAACAGTTTTATTCACTTAGTTTCAGTTCATGATTTATCGTTCCGATTAACGTTCCCAATGCATACTTTAAGTTGATCGCACGTTGCGTCTGACGTCGCCAATAAAAACATAATGTCACTGCGGGAAGGTCCGCGATGATTCAGCTTTGCAACGAGCTTCGGCTGCGACCGAAGTGCACTGGGGTCATTCACATTTACATCTGACTTACCTGCCGACCTTGTTTCGCACTTGGACCCTGAACAATCGATTACTAACATCCAAGATATCGCTTTATTGAATTCGCTACTTAACGGTTTGCAAACACGGATTGTTTGATTTGTTTTGTTGATTTTTTTCCTGGTATTAGCTATCAGTATTTGGTTTTGATCACTGTTCGATTGTAAACTACGTAGGCACATTGCTCTTTGAAGATTTATGGAAATCAACAATACATCTTCCATACAATTTTAGACTATCGCGTTCCATTATGTTAGCAACAAATAGTAGCTATGTATTTGCTACTTTTTTATCGCGTTACCCATTGTATATAGTTTTTATCTTCCATACAAAATTTATGTTTTAATTCCACACATTTTGGACAACTTGTATGCTAACTAGGCACCTAACTTAATAAGATTTCGTTTTCAAAGGTATTTCAAAATTAAGTAGGTAGGTAAAGGTAACTTTAAATGTTAACGGAACTTGCTCAGTTATAAATGGTATTAGAAATCGTCTTGTAAATGTTAATTATGTTCATTTACCAAGCCAAGTTACTTAAGTTGAAAGCGAGATTTGCTGTCTAAAAATTTTGTAATTGTAGATTGCTAGATTGTAATACATTGCTGCAATATTCCAATGCAGTCCAGTAAAAAACTATGATGGTTTCAAGAACCATACACTGTAAAATTTTTGGAACATTGCAAATTTCACAAATGCTTTATTTTTTATTTATATTGCAATGAGCCTATTTCAAATCCCTAAATTAGGTACTTTTATAGTAGCAATTCGATTTTAAATAAAATAAAATCGAAACAAACCAACAGCTATTTCATTTTATAAGGAAGGTAGATAAGCTTGCCATGTATTATGGTCTCTAAATTGCCCTCCAAATGTTCCTTCTGACAGGTCACGCTATTTTCATTACAAAAAGCTATTTGCAAATTGCAATGCACCGAGCTGATTCACCAGGGACGCTTAACGCTATGTTTTACTAGCCGTTGCCCGCAACTATAAGTATACTATACTAACGATATTATTAACACATACAAAAGCCTAGTCTACCAGTTCTGCCACCCAGATTAGGATAATCCGTTGTTATTTTTTATGACATCGGACAATAATAAGATTGTATGAGTCAAATTCTGTTTATCTTTGTCTTGTATAGCTTCCTCGAGACCCAATATCTACACTTTTCCATATTCCATCTAAATCAGCCGAGTGGTCTATACAAACAGACAATTATTGTTTGTTTATGATTAAAGTTTAGTCTTATGACATACCTAACAAGACCCTTACGTTCAGCTTGGTAGGTAAGAGACACTAAAAGTTGGGTTGCTTTCCAACAAAATGTATGGGTATTCCCCTGTTCTAGATCGATAAGGCAGCTTAACTTTTCAATTTAATGCATTCGTTCACGAGCTACACGGATGTAGTCACGCTACTGTTTGTGTCGAGTTAGGACAATACTGTTCAATCTGTAGCAATACTGTCTGAACATGACGTTATTATGATTCCCTACCTGAGGGACAAAATCGGGATCCTATTCCTGAAACGGTCAGCACCATCCGTCACTGGACTATATATCAAGAACCGCGATAGCTATACAGATGAAATTTTTACAAATTTCGTATTTCTCATAAGGCGTCCGACCTATTTCAGCCATGGCGGCCGATCTCAATTGAGATCAGCCAAGTGCGCAGGACATATTATAGTGCACAAGTGTGCGCGCAAACACAAGTGCACTCTCTATTCCCTTACTCTCATAATTCGGTGAGACGGCAATCCGACATGACCGATGAGAGATCGGGCGCAGGACCACCGGCTTAACGTGCTTTCCGAGGCACGGGCGTTCAACCGCCAACTTCCTAACTCCGGGCTGAGTAATTTCATTACAGAAAAACTCACACAAATTTTGCCCGACCCCGGATTCGAACCGGGGACCTCTCGGTCCTAACGCAGCACTTGCTACCAATAGACCAACGAGGCAGTTAGTAGGTTCGTATTTCTCATACCGCTATAACAAAAACAAAATAAGGTAATATTTAAGGCTCCCATACAAAAAACGTGTTTTTTTGAAGTATTGATATTGGCGTGAGTCCGATTTACCCTTGGCCGTTCTAAAGTAGTAAGCATATTAAGGTAAGCATTATTCCCTTCCCCTAAGTGGTTGAAGCTAATCACGTTTGCAAAGTTTGTCTTGAGCATATTGAAAAATCACCTGTTTATAACCACTTCAATGTGATTCATATGACACAAGCATCGTTCGTCGCCGGCGCAGGCAAATGCGCCCACGCATTCTACGCGTCACTTTTTGTATTAGGATTTATTCGAATATGATTCCGTCAGCAATACAATAACTTATCTTGTTGTTGCTAGCCAGTTACCTACCTGTTCCTGTTTTAGCATTACAATCCGCAACTTGTATGAATCGTATGACAAATCAACACACAATCAACAAACACAAAGCATTTTGTCATCAGATCTTGCGCGGATATTTCAAGCAAATCGTTAATCACTCTTAGAATCGTTGGATCTACTATGTTTTTATCATTTATTGGTATGGATGTGGTTATTGTGCCAAATTATGTAATCATTGAAACAGATATATCAATTTCATTCAAGTTAATTGTCATTAATTTAATGATTCCTTCAGTTACTTGTGGCTGTATAAGAATAAAACAATAACTCGGTGTAATAAAGATTCATGGTCTACCATTAGGCGTTTCATAAACAACATCGACGTCATTGTATTGACAATGAGTGTGTTGCTTAGGAAGCAGAGGATATACCACAGGGTCAATACAAGATCACCCTTTATGCATTGGTATGCGTCCGACAATTGCACTAAGTTTCTTTCTATGGCTACACAATGAAATTGGAACCTTTTCTCCGAACACTATAGAGCTTGGTGCCATAAAAAATGCAAGGATATTGACGCGGAAATGGCGTCCAGGTCACTTGGGATGACCTATATAGCAGCTTAATCTATACATTTTGAGCGTATTCCCAATGCAGTAAAGTCCACTATTGTGTGACTATTTTCTTTAGCCTAAGCTAGGAATAAAGACCTGCTAGTCTGAGTCAGCCTGTAAAGCCATACTCTTACACCTAGTTATATAGTCAATTTATAGCGAAGTTGTTAACGCGTGTTTAGGAATCGTTTGCCGTAACAAGTAGATAAATCAATAAAATACTTTAGTCAACTTTAATGAATGTGCATAAAGTGGGCCGTATTGTGATATTTTAAACTTACGTAGACCTAGGTTTATTTAAGTAGAAAACTTTGATGCAATTAGATGTCACTTGTGTATAGTAATTTATTTTTATGTAATATTATGGTATTAAATACCATGTTCACAAGATGTAGGTATTTACTTTAAATTAGGGACTCTACTTTTGTATTAATTTGCTGCAACTTTGAAGTAGGTCGATGTTATGAATCTACTGCAAATGATATCATCGTAAAATTGCACTTACAATCATAATGACTACCTACCCATCTTCAGAGTACTTATTTAATCTAATCACATCCATACAAACACTGATGATTAAGCTTTATTTAGCGTAGGTATTTTTATCCGTTACTTCCACAGTTCAAGATACATATCAGAAAATGGTCGTGACGCGCGTCTCATTCAACTAGACCTAAAGAAGGATCTTTGTTCTAACATTCTGTCACGGTAGACATAGTGTCGTGCAAGTACGGTATCCCTTTATCCACTGCTCTGAAGAACAGTGTTGAATCTTTATGCTGTAATCTAGTATTAATTGCTTGAAATAATCCAGATTCAGTAAAAAATGGTAATGGTAAAAATGGCGAATTAAAACAGTTAAAAAGAAAATAAAATCAGATCCATAAGAGGGGTCTTGCACGCGTGGCTCCTTAAAACATGCCCTGTTCTTTACAAATATTTTTAGACACGTTTCGATTGTTTTTTCCTAACTGAAATACGATGATGGGTTGGAGTTGCCTCGTCATCGTCACCGGACTTGCGGGGGAGCGGAAGGCTCTCACCCTTAAATACCTTAAGCACGTTTCTGTTTCAAGAAATGTTTACGATTTGTCAAATGCTGAAAGTTAAGTTAGCTATACGGTTTCGTTTCTGACATCTTGTGCATAAGGGGAAGGGATAGTTGTATTATAATACTGGCATCCTCAACACTGTGCGGGTACCAACGTAACCTATGAATGCAATTACCATACGTCGCACTGCACTGTCCCCTTTTGTAGGTCAACCGGCGCTTTGCTCGGCCTGTAAGTACACCGGTGTATACCGACATGCAACATCTAGTACTTCATCACGCTATATTATCAAAACGTTTAAATATCCGTGCGGCATACGAGTTATTTGAACATCGGCGTTTGTATCGTGTCTGGGTGAATTATTTATATATTTTTAACTTTTTACCCCTAACATTAAACAGGTCGCTCATTCTCTGTGTGACTCACATTAACAAAGTAGGTATTCCAAAATTACGTATAAGTATACCTTTTATTTTATTTTATTTTTTTTTATTTTTTTTTTAACCCGGTGAAATGCGTTGCGCACCTTCACCCTGAGAGGGGGTTCTCTCCGGGTGGTGTGTCGGACTCCCCAGCGACCGGCGAAGAGATGGTAAATGCCAGCCGCGACTCCTGGACGGACTGCAATGCCCAGGGGGTCTACCGACTAAAACACCGGGGTGTACCTCGTCGCCTATTGGCGGTGTCGTGGTACCTGGCATAGCCTCCACTCACAACACCGCCGACGTATAAGTATACCTAGTTGATTCAGGGGATACAAAAGTATAATAAGAATTATAAAAAAAACCCAGTCCATAAATAAATGTCTATCAATTTCAACAAAACACGGAAACTAACGCTAGAACATTTTTGCACATTATTGTAGCCATTTGATTTGCGTGATAATATCAAATACATATTAAACATTGAAATTTATTAAGAACACACGATTTAGATATTATTGTTTTCAACTAAATATTGCGCCGTAACATTTGCGTCTTAAATTAGTAAGAAAGCGCGTAGTTTTCAAATAGTGGTTGGTTATAACAATGGGTAATTGATACGACTATAAACCGCATATAAAGGCGCATAAAATAATGTGGATCGCTTTAATACTGTCACAGACAAGCGCTTACTGCCGGAGTGACTCATAAAGAGATTAATGTTGCACATACTACTTAAACTTAGAGTATTTGTGTTGCTACATACATGTACGTAGGTATTCACTCCTTACTTAGATAATCCGTTCGTAAAATTATTCCCATATACAAGTAGGTACTCTTTAGGTAATTCGTTATTAGACAGTTCATTTCGTATACGGTATGAAATATTGAAACGATATTAACTACTTACCACTTAATAATTAGTGAGTTCGATACAGCTATTAATTTTATGGTCTGTACTACTTAACAAACACACTTACTTTATATATAATCGCAATAAATCCTAACCTAATCTATTTTACTGCTCATTATAAATGCAATGAAGTTTATGTACATTCTGCGTAAATAACGGAAAGTTACATGAAAATATAGGTAGTTATCGATAGACAACATAGCACCTAATAGCACAGCAGTTTCCAATGCAAGTGTAAAAAAGGCAAATGCATTAACACACGTGTCTTTTGACGTTAATAATAACGAAATCGATATCGTAAAGCTAATGAGTCAGAACGGAGCCGTTACCGGGTGGAACGGGATACAATGAAATTTGAACATAACGGTCGAATTGGTCTGCCAAACGAGTGACCCAACCGAATAAGGCTATCCCATCTGCCGACACTTTAAATCTGCACACAAATTAATGACATTACGTGGCTTTTTCAATCAGGAGAGTGAGAACTCCAGCTATTGTCTTCGTGTGAATCATGGTAACTAATTTAATGATGCGTTGTGTATTACATGCGGTATTATCTAAAAGCGTCTGCCTGAATAAAGCACGATGCACGAGCACGATGGATACCATAATTATGAAGAGGCCACCAATTGTGTATTTACTTCAATTAACCCTGAAATCACCTAATTTCAACAATTTATTAGTGTTGTCGATAGCATTGTTGCAATTTTTTGTTAATTTTGATCATTATAAATATCATTGCCGAATAATGCTGACCAGCACGAAACGAATTACAACGGATTAGACATAAATGCATAAAAAGCGCCTCCATTTTCTTACAAATGGGTGCGCAAACGCATGACTGATTGCATATTATTAGTTCATGAGGGGAACAAAGAAAAGGGTAGAATTGACAGACTTAGATTCATGCTAGTAGTTACTTACTGCAGGCAAATTAATAATTCATCTTTTTCACAACATAAGCGGTACCTGTTGAGTCTATGATTGCGAATTCTGTCCGTGAATCCCTACATGGAAACTTGAAATACCAAAGCCTTGATGGAGCAAAAAGTTTTATTCGAAACATCAGCTTTTGTTCCTTCGCTCCTTAAGTCGGAGTCGTGACTTATTTATTAAACAAAATTACGTTCCCGGAACTAAGATGCAAGTAGAAAATTACGAGGCAAAATGTTGAGCAAAGAGATTAACAGTAATATGCTAGTATTACTGACCTAGGAACAGGAAAACAGGTGTTCATTATCTACTCTCAAGAAGCTGAGGTTTGTTTCTTACAAACATTGCTTTAAATAAATTAACATTTGAAATTTATTTATTGGATTACCAACTTATTTTGCAATTTATATCAAACGCATATCGTTTTACTTTGTAAATAATAGTTAGTGACTAACCTTTGTCTTAACATTAACGTTAAAAAGAAATAACAAAGATGATGTTAATAGGCGAGCGAATCGAGTTAATTAGACAACAATTAATTGGCGTTGAAATCTTACAAGTGAATTCCCTTTATTTGATTACAATAATACATTGTAGAACAACTGCACTATGACGTCATACTTAATGAATAATTCCATACTAAGTTTGTTTTTACATCACGCACGATTCACAAACTGTTTTAATGTCTATAAAACGTATTTTTCTTTATTATTCAGTGTTAGATGTAGACTCCCTGGGATACTTATGGAGATTTGGCGATGACTGTTGGAGATGACCACTATTACTATCTATATCCAATCCATGCCAAGGATTTCCTTTCGTTGATATTCAAAGGATTGGATCCTTCAGTCGTCCCCGTCGTGTCAAAATTAAATAACTGACACTTTTACCGAAATTCACTTTTTGTGATTTTTCAATAATAGAAAGTGTACTCTACATTTTGGTATTTATCTTGTTGCAATATGTATGATATTCGCAAACATATCTTAATTTTAGTGATTTTATTGACCACATATTACAACAAGGTTTGTTCAAGAAATTACGTTGAAAAACTAAATAAATGACTTTGTTGAATTCTGCCACAACTGACTCGGACACATTGTTACAAAATTTGGTTGTGGCAAAATTAAACAAGTGCTCTTATTTTAAGTTTTCTTTAAAACATTAATTCAAATTATCTTCTTTTATCCAAAAAAAGATCAGTGCTGTCTGTGTGTGTGTGTCCTATACTACACATAATAACTATAAACACACTATAGATCGGAATGAAGCTTTGGAAAATGAGTACAAAGAACAAATAGATAGAAAAGATAACTCATGGGCTGCATAGCCCATAAGTCAAAAGATATTGATAAAAACAGAGGTCAGAAGATTCATCTTATGCACTGTACAAAATGGATCTACAAAGACCTCTGATTTTCCTTCCTTCCACGTCAGAAAGCTTATTATCTATTTATGAGTTCAAGCCGTCAGAAAATACAGCACCAACCAGATGTCAATGAGTCAGATTAATACATACATACATACATAGTATCACGCCTTTTTCTCAAAGGGGTAGGCAGAGATCACTTCCAGCTATGTGCTATGGTCCTGGCACACCACAGTCGCTTCTTCCACATATGTCAACCTCTTCATGTATCCTCGTCGATTACGGATACTTTTGATTTGACCATTCTTCAAGATGTGACCTATTTGGTCATGGAAGGTCTTTCTTGGTCTTCCTCTGTCAATTGAAACTTTCTCTATATACCTATTTCTTTAGTTAATCTTCTTTCATCCTGTCAACATGACCAAACCATCTAAGCATACCCTTCTCAACCCTAGTCACAACATCTTCTTTCACACCACAACGTTCTCAAATTGTTTCATTTCTGATTCTATCACTCAGTTTCCCTCCTAGCATACTTCTAAGTGCTCGCATCTCCACTGCGTTTATCCTATTTTCGTGCTTCTTCTGCCATACCCAACTTTCGCTTCCGTACATTAGTGTCGGGACCAACACTCCTGTAAACCGCCAGACGTGTCTTTTTGGACACCTTCTGACTGCTTGACTGCTTACAAAGATGGGCAGCGCTCCTTTCACCGTTACCAGCATTCACTGTTCTTTCAAAATCGCTATCACACCTACTATCTCTTGTGAGCTTGGATCCCAAGACCCAAACATACAAATTCTTTCTTTTGTTCTACTTTTTCACTTCTAATCATGACATCGCAAACAGTCATATCATCACATTTTTCAAAAATCATGACTTTCGTCTAACTGACATTCAAATTTAATTCGTTTTTCTTTGATACTCACATCTCCACAGCTGATGACGCAAGAAGAACTTGATCATCAGCTTAAAGGAGACACTGGACAATTGATACATTCATTATAGTTAAACTAACTTTGATTGTTGAACATGATGTTAGAAGTCAACTTTTTTTAAATGTTGTCTAATTTTATACAAAATAAAAGCTCACGATTGTTTTTATGTTATTTTAATGTATAAGGAATCCAACAGATAAATCTAGTTACGTAATGAACCATTTTTTCTATGTTCTTAATAAATTAAATTTGTGTCAGTTTTTTAAATTATGTGAAAATCATGCCAATTCAATTTTCTTGATTAAATATTTGTTCATTAAATATATTGTAGTATTATTTGACTGCTATTAAATTTTTTTCACTGAAATTGCATAATAAATTAAAAGTTGATAACAAAAAAAATCATGGCAGTGAAACGATGTAAAATTAAACAAGTCACCTTATTCACTACAAATATTCGTATTATGTACTTCTTGGTTGTGGCAAAACTCGCTAAGTGACATACAAAAACTTGATAAATGCAATTCTGTTGTCAAAAATGGTTGTGGCAAAAGTAAATAATTACTTTTTTATTTTTATTTTTATAATAATATAAAGTAGCATTGTGTCGGACTATTTAAATTATCGAGTTGAACTAGTTTTACAACATATAAAAATCTCGACAGTAAATTTTCTTCACCTTGAAAATCTATCGCCGTTTTTTAGTAAAAAAAACACAAAAACTCTATTATCTCGGAACTTTGGTTTTGTTAGTTGTTTAATTCTGCCACGACGGGGACGCAGTACCAATTCAATCAAAAAGGACAAAATATGCTTATAGGTTGGGTAATTGGGTATCCCAATCCCAACTAATATTGTAAATGTGATAATGTATTGCCTGTAAAACTCTGTTGTTTCTGATATCCGTAACAGAAGCTCCAAAAATACTTAGGTCCGCTCCACCGTAAGTCCGGTGATGATGGCAAGACGAGCATTCTTGTCCTCAAGCCATCGTCGTAGTCAATTAGGATAAAATAAAAAGCATATCAGCACGGTATTTGATCAATCTACGTGATTGTGTATAATATTGTTCAGCGTCAGCAATAAAATTATCCCATAATATAGAAAATTCGTACCAATATGCCAGTATCACACAAATGCGTACCTCACGACTGCGAAACAACGTGTGCAGTGAGGTCATCCTGGACCTCGGATAAAAAGAAACCATTTTGCTAGGAACACCATTGCCAATAAGCCTGCAATGACCAATTGTTCCAATATTAGTCTTAGCAAATACATAGCTACTTACTGCCCGACGTTTCGACAGGGTTATACCAATCATGGTTGCGAGCGCGACCATGTATTTGCTACTCTTAATATCGCGTGTAGACCTACAAAGACTTATTTTAGTGTAATGGAACGCGAAAGTCTTAAATCTTACAATCATTGTTCCAATGTTCCAGGGTTGGCCGTTATGGGAGCGCGTGGAGTCGACGGAGCACGAGCGGAGGCTTCTCCTGGTGGCGAGGCTGCCGCACGTGCGTACCCTCAACGGCGGGGGCGCAGTCCCCGTCGAGGAGCGCGACGCCGCCGAGAGAGCCTTCATACGGTACTACATGGAGAAGCCTGAAGCTGACCGGCCTGATAGGTAACTATAAAAAAAATATCCGGGACATTTCCACACATGGTCATCCAACCCCAACCTAACCAGAGCTTGTAGGTACTATGTGCGTCAGAGACTGATATAAGTTCATAGATATTTATGAATACATACTTAAATACATAATCACACCCAGACACGGAACAAACACCAATGTTCATCACGAGAGTGGGAATCGAACCCACGACTGTTGGAACCGCCAGGCAGGGTTACTAACCACTGTTCCACAGAGCCAGTCAAACTATGATTGGAGGTTTAGCCCATATACGTCCCGAACGAAAGCCGGCTAAGTATGGAACTGGCCAATATGGCATAAACCGATGTGACAGACACTATAGTTCATCTAAGGCCCTAAATGGGGACGCATTACAAACTGCAGGTATACCTGTGCAGGAACTATAACATAGGCATAAGGAGCCGAATTTGTTCCAAAAATCTCTATAAATTGAAAACTTAGTGACTGACCCGTGATCATGGCGCTTGTAATAGTGCCGAAATATCGGGAACTCGATAAAATAGTGGAACAAGGTAAATATCCCGGACAACTACGTTTTCTACTAATTGAATCAGCCAGTCAGATGTATATTTATCAGGGTTTCGAAAAGAATACTAGTACGACTGTTAGGTAGGTACAAATCAATACAAAAGCCATTGCTTTTGTATTGATTTGTCGTCCCATTGGACGACAGGTTCTGAAACATTCATTAGAAAACTGAAACTGTCCGGGATATTTACCATGTTGTTTTGTTTTAATGAGCTCCCGATATTTCGGCACTGTTGCAAGCGCCATGATCACGGATGAACTGTAGGACTGCGAGAATGACGGTAGGTCTAAGGGCAGACATATCAGTCTACCCTCTTTCTCAGTCTTTTATTACGCACGACACCACTACCATCGTTCACATTATTGTCACTCAGAACTCGATCCAGACACACTACACTCACGGTATCACTTCTTTTTTCCTCGAAAACGGACACATTTTTATTTTTATTTTTACATAAACGTATCACTGGATGCCATACTACATTAAAACAAAACAACATGGTAAATATCCCGGACAGTTTCAGTTTTCTAATGTGTGTGACCATGACAGTTTAAAATCATATATTGAGCACCGGTACGGGCCGGATATTGCAAAATTAGTCAAACAACTTGAGCGCGCGCGGAAAAAGAGTGAATGTTTATCGGAGTCCTTATTATTTCTAGTGAAGTGTCGGGACAATGACGTGATTCCGGTATGTGTGCGTATAAAACCTCGCCCAGACATTTACGGCTCCGCGAGCGTTCTACGTAACGCGAGCATAAAATTATTGCGTAAGGCAATTAGGAATTGCCGTTATCGACTAGACAAAATTCAGTGTGAGTTGTATAGTATACACCTGGAATGCAGTGCTGTGTTGTCCGTGAGTGATTTTGAAAAGTGTGATCGTATAACATACTTACAAGCCCAACGTTCGCGAGAACTAAGTGCTTTGAAACAGAATGGTAAGTTTGAATCACTATTGTATAAACAGAAGCGTGTCCCCTACCATGATGACTCACCCAAGCGACGCACTGTGATAAATCATTCCGATAAAGTGTTGACTAACGCAGCATTACAAGTACTGGAGAAAGGGCTTAATTACGCTCCCACATCTAAACGCATCCCTTATGAAGGAATTATAGGCACAGTGGAGGAAGTAGTTAGACGTAACAAAATTCCGCGGCGGACGCCGAAATCTTGAGGCAGGATGTCGCCGTTGCCTTACGTCATGCGAAACCGCCCAAAGCAAATATTTCTGCAGAAGAGCTTTCCGCACTGAGAGACCTCCGTAATGACAAGAGTGTGATAGTGCTGAAAGCGGACAAGGGAAATGCAACAGTACTTTTGAATGTCACTGATTATGACAAGAAAGTCAGAGACTTACTCAGTGACATTAGTACTTATCAAAAAGTGAGCTATAATCCGACGAGTAGGACGTATCGGGCAACCCAGAAGCTCATAAAGGAATGCAGGGTGGCTATTGGGGATGATATGGCAACGTATCTCCAACGACCAAGAAACCTCCAACCTCCCAAACTATACGGACTACCAAAGGTTCATAAGCCTAATGTACCTTTGCGGCCAATAGTGAGTCAGATTGATTCTCCGACTTATGAATTGGCGAAGCATGTAGCCGGTATCCTACAGCCTTTGGTGGGTGGCACCACATCGTACGTGAAAGATTCCAGGCATTTTATAGACATTCTGCGACTTAATAAGATCAATAAGAACGAAGTGATGGTCAGTTTTGACGTGGAATCACTGTTCACGAACGTTCCCATTACTGACTGCATTGAAGTCATTAAGCGTAGAATGGAAGATAATGATATCCCTATGGAATATGCCAATTTGGTGCAACATTGCCTTTCTACTAATTACTTTATATACCAAGGCGAATACTACCTCCAAATAGACGGTGTGGCGATGGGCAGTCCTGTGGCCCCAGTAGTTGCAAACTTATGGATGGAACATTTTGAAAACAGAGCCATTGCCACTGCCCCCTATAGTATTAGGATTTGGAAAAGGTACGTTGATGACATTTTTAGTATAGTAGAGGGTGATGAAAGTACCGTGCAAAACTACTTGGCTCACTTAAATAGCATCCACGGGAAGATGAATTTCACGTACGAGATGGAAGATAAGAGGAGCATTGCCTTTTTAGATGTGTGGGTCAAAGTGCGTGAGGACGGTTCTTTCAGCCATTCGGTATACAGGAAGCCTACTCATACTGATCGCTACCTACATGCAGAGTCACATCATCATCCACGCCAACTGAACTCTGTAGTGAAGTCGCTTACAGACCGCGCATATAATCTATGTGACGAGGAACATATAAATGATGAACTTGAACACGTAAGTGACGTCCTACGGTGGAATGGATACAGTGGGCGAATATCAAGACCGACACGTAATAAACGCCTGGTTTATAGTGTAGACCGCCATCCAGCATATTTGCCGTATGTAAAAGGAGTGACAGATAAGATCTCAAACATACTTAGGAAAATCTCCGTAAAAACTATCTTCACTCCTCTTAAAAAGTATCGCAATTTCTACGCTCACCGAAGGATAGCTTTCCTTTAGAAAAACCAGGCGTTTATAAAATTGACTGTAGCTGCGGAAGCTCGTACATAGGGCAAACAAAAAGGACGATTTCGTGCCGGGTGAAAGAGCATATCAGGGCAGTCAAAAACAACGAAGCACAAAAATCGGCAATCGCTCAACATCTTTTAGAATCGGGAACGAACCACTGGATTGAGTTACATAACCCAAAAATACTTTCGACAGAACGCCATTACATACCACGACTGGTCAGGGAAGCAATTGAAATTAAAAAATTCAAAAACTTCAATCGTGAAGACGGGTTTCAACTAGCGAAAGTATGGCATCCAGTGATACGTTTATGTAAAAATAAAAATAAAAATGTGTCCGTTTTCGAGGAAAAAAGAAGTGATACCGTGAGTGTAGTGTGTCTGGATCGAGTTCTGAGTGACAATAATGTGAACGATGGTAGTGGTGTCGTGCGTAATAAAAGACTGAGAAAGAGGGTAGACCGATATGTCTGCCCTTAGACCTACCGTCATTCTCGCAGTCCTACAGTTCATCCGTGATCATGGCGCTTGCAACAGTGCCGAAATATCGGGAGCTCATTAAAACAAAACAACATGGTAAATATCCCGGACAGTTTCAGTTTTCTAATGTGTGTGACCATGACAGTTTAAAATCTGAAACATTCGTCTGAAGGACCTTTTGTTTATAAGGACTGCTTGTGGGCGAACAATTCTCACTTAGACGAGGCGACCTAAATGACTAAAGCTTTATGCTAATGACGGCGTAGTCTACAGCTCAAGTGGCTAAGTATGACATTAACCTCGTGGGCAGACTTGTTACATATGGCACAAATTGAGTGTTACAATATTAGTGGTAATGTGAAACTGATTAATTTGGATAAGGATATGGCAGTCAGTTCTAATATAGTTTAGAAGTGTTGAACATTTTAAGAGACTTCAGGATGAACAGCTTTTCTATAGTACTTTCTTCTCAGCAAATGATGGATGTGATCTGGTTGTTGAAAGTCATGTCTAAAACAAAAACTACTGAACAAGACTTTGAAATTAGGAAAAGACACATAAATGTGCACGGGTGAGATGGCAAAGAGCTCGATATTCCACGAAATAAAGACAAATAAAATAAATAGGCTTTAATTTCTGGAAAGATTAAGCATTTCTACACAAATAAATTCTTCTTTTCGTGTCGATGGCAAAACATGGCCCAGAACTTTGCCACGCAGACCGCGTTTGCCGACGCGCATCAGGCCTGCAGGAGTATTGATTGTGTGTGTACTTTTGATCAGTATCAAGAACCTAATCGACATTTCGTCATCATTCCAGGTACTGGGAGTTGCTCCAGGTGCACGGTAAACTGGACCCTCTGGTGTCGGTGGACCTGAGGCCCGAGAAGCGAGTGCAGATCACCTTCACCTGCGGCGGCGCGAGCGAGGTGCGCACCGTCGATGTCTACAGGTAACCATATTTATCAGGGCAACAGAGGGCCTACCATGAGTTGGCTATCGAAAACTTACGTACGTTAAAAACCTATCGAGTTGTTTTTTTCATATGGCCGATTGTAGTTCTTCGCGTAACCACCAGCCGGCGCTGTACATGTTTTTCATAGACATATTTACGTAGTCGATATCGAGCGCGTAAGTTTTAAACTCATGGTAGCCCCACAGAGCAACGTTTCACGTCTCTCCTTACTACTCGATACCGGCACGTGACGGGTCGTTCCTCTCCGCATTAGGACCGCCAAACGACGCACTGAGCCGAGGTCGAGCCCCGTTAGGGGGCACCCTCAGGCAAACGTCGTTTAAATTTATTAAGGGGTGAGAGCCATCCGCTCCCCCGTAAGTCCGGTGATGATAACAAGGCTACTCCAAGCCATCGTCGTAAGTCAGTTAGGGAAAAAAAAGCAACATTTTACACTTCCCCAGATATTTGACTGGTTTTTCAGGGTACACTTCCTGCTTCCCTAGGATTTTGGGGAAATGGTTATAGCCATTCTTATTGGGTCGTCGAATATTTGTCAAATAGTGCTCGCGATTTCGCGTCACAATTTTAACTTTTGAGACCGACACTATTATATTTTGGAAACCCCGGATAAGTGTAAGCCTAAGTCCAAGTGATAATAACCCCTGTGCAAACTTTCAAGTTCTTACTTTGCATTAATTTTATAACAGTAAATCTCCTCGTCAGTAAACATTTTTATAAATATACAAGATTTTGAGCACTACTTTTATCCAATTCCAGGACAGTAGCAGACTTGAAAACGCGATTGGAGCGGCTAGCTGGTTTTCCTGCTTCCAAAATGAGATTATTTTACGTGGACCAAGAACTAAGAGACACGGAGGTAAATACAAACAGTTAGCTTAACCTCTTGCCAAGTTAGAGATAATATTTGTAATGGTTCTAAATAGCTATGTTTCATAACAACAAAATGGAACTACAAAGGCACATTTTACTTGTATTTACAGCTGTTCCCTGGACCTGAGGAAATGAAGTTCCCCACGAAGCAGCTGTACTCTTACAATATACGGTCTGGTGACGAGATCATCATTGAATCCAAGCTGGCGCATTCTATATCTAACAACTCCTCTGCGTGAGGGTCGACAGCCCTCGTCTCATCGGGTGCAGAGGTTTTAACGACCTTGGTACATTGGATTGATCGCACCCAATACGATGTTAGTAGGTAAGACATAATGTGCTATGTGGATAACTCCAATTTTTACGATTTCGATGGTCTACCGCTGTCTTATAGCCTATTGAGGAGGCCGCCTTACATGGTGCCACTGCGGAGGTTTAGTTGCATTTCTAAAGTCCGATTCTAAAAACCCTTTCTTCCTATGGTCACGTCAATGCATGTATGGTAGAAATCTTTAAAAACTCGGTTCCGAGACTATATTTTTTATTTGATTTGAGACATTACATACTACTGGAAATGCAATTAACGTCGCAAATTATCAATATTATTATATCTTCAGCCTCTAATGCCATTTCAAGTACGTATTGTAATAATGTAATAATATTATGCTAGTGATTTCTGTTTAGTTTGTCCAGTAAAATACATGATGTATTCAATGTTTTTGTACTAACGCCGCGAGTTGATAAGGACAATTTTAGTTACATATTTATCACAAATACATCTATCTTTTTCTTTTACATGAATCTAATATTATTTCTTATCACAATGTACTCACAATGTGAAAATGGTTGTCACAAAGCGTCTAGTTTTAAGTTGCCACAAGCTGAAAGCTTGGTACAATTTTTTATTTCTTTTAATCGTGACGAGAAATTAAAATCTGATTAGAATTTATCTACTTATTGTAAAGTAAAATTACTTTATTTTTTATTTCTGAAATTGACGAAAAAGTATGTGTATCAATCAAATAAGTTTTTCTATATTTTTTTATTTGCAATAAGCAACTGTGATAATAAATTATAAATGATGGCTAAATCTAAATTAACTACTTTCATTGTGTCCTTAAATAAACACCACTTCTTGATTTTTGTTCAATGTGTAATATGTATGCAAAGTCCATACATTAATTCAAAATTATTGTTTAGGTGTTGTAAATTGCTTGTTAACACAATATAAAGTGATACTAACTGCCATTTTGCAAGAATATACCATGTGTCTTCAAAATCTAGAATTAACGAATGATAGCTAGTAGAGATTGAATTAAATAATGTCGATGGAGCTATTATGGGATGTTTTAAATATATTTGTGTTGAGTGGTGAGCCATTGTCAGCCATAACTGCTGTAATCCTAGAGCTGCCAAATATTTGAAACAAAATTAATTTTTTGTGTCAATATTTTATTTTAATATTCAATGAAATACCTGCAGCAGTTAATGCGAATTAATAATTTGACACATTATTTTATGTAACATTATTGTTTTTTGTTTTTAGTCTTAGTAAATAAAATCAAAGTGAGGAATAAACGAAATGTATGGATCTGAGTGTTTATTTTATAAGTAACCTTTTCCCATAAACAGCTAACATTGTATTTTGCACATGTTCCATGATATGTTCATATACCTCTATCCAACTGCTAACATTCATTTCACTAGTTCTTCTTTTTAGGAAATTCAATAGAATGTACAATTTATCAATATTCCTGTTTAAAACCATTGCACGCATGTATTCTGAAAGCATATTTACATCACATGGTAAGGGTGTCTGCCCACTTTCTAACCATGCTCGCAGCAACTCCCTTATTTTTTCCCATGGGAGGGCTAACAACCCTTGGGGTTTCTCTTTTACCGTTTCCTTTTTGCATACTATTTCCTCTTTTACAAGAAAATCCTTGGTATTTTCATGTTTTCTGATCATTGGGTCTTTATAAGGGGAATCTCTTAATGATGTACTTTGGCCTTGGAGAAACTTGCTCATAAGATTTCTAGATGTGCTTTGATTAGTTCTGGCATTCTTAGGGGGTCGTCCTCTTCTTTTCGCAGGCGATTTTAAACCTACTTTAGGCGATTTCTGTTTTGGTGGAGAAGGCACTTTGAGCCTTTTGGGTGATATGCACAAACTTGGTTTTGTTTCTTTCTGTATTTGGTATGAACTTTCGGTTACAATATTTTTTGAAAGTTCAGCTTTAATTTCTACTCCCGGTTTAGCCACAGACAAAAATTTACTTAAAGCTCCTTTTGTTGGTTTATTATTAATGCTTTCGAGTTTCGTAACTTGAATACCTATACCTCTCATTTCTTTAGGATCAATGTTCTGCTTTTTAAAAATAGCTAAAACATCTCTCGTTATAACTTCAGCATCATTGGTAGCAGTAGTCAAAGATGCTGACTTATTTATGACATTGCAAAAACCATGGCCCATGAACTTGGCTGTTTCCACTGGGGCTTCTTCAGCCCTAACCATAAGCTTCAAAGTTATACATTTACCAACTACTTTAAACTGTTGCATCCTTGAATGCACTTCAGCAGACAATTGCTTCAGAAATTCAACACATTGATCATTGTTTTCAAAGCGAATACCATAATTAACTTCTGCAGATACAGATTTCCTTACAGTATGAAATGAAAGAGGATTTGAATCACGCCCACGACATTGATCAAATAGCTGAGAACCAGTTTTGTTTCCCAAATGGCGCTGCAATGTAACCAGAGATAAGCTTTGTAACGAACCACAAGTATCATGACCTATAGCCTCTAATTTAGTCGCAATTTGTCTACCAACACCAGGTAAATCTTTTAATTTAATATCAACCATGAAGTCTTCCACTAAATCAGCTGTTAAAAAGAATTGACCATCTGGTTTAGCTTTTTTGGTAGCCAAACGCGCTTGCAAGCGATTGCCTCCAAATCCAGTAGAACATGGACAGCCTGTTTTATCTTTGATTTCAGATCTTAGAACAGTCGCGAAATCTTGAACACTAATATTCATATCTTTTAAAAGTTCAGTACAATCCACATACATTTCATCACATGATACAGCTTCAATGTCCAAAGTATATTGTGCAACTGTATTATAAAGGGAATATGCCACTTCTTTATAACCCTCGAAATCATATGGTATGGTTTGTAAATCTGGACACAGTCTGAGAGCTGCTCCCATGAACATACCATTCTTCAGTCCCTTCGCTCTAGCTTCATAGGAGCAAGATGCTATTTCGCTCATAGACCCATACTTATCATCTTCATCAGCAATATTATCAACTCTGCTTTCAAATTCAATTTCATCTTCTGGCTGGCCATTGGCTTTACTAAGTTTCTTTGCGTGTTTTTGTCTGTAAAGATTGAACTCGGTGTTTCTATCTACACCGGCTCTTTTGGGTCTTGGTTGACCGCCTTTGGAATGTGTTACTGCTACAGGTTTTCCCTTGAGGTCAGGTCTATTCCGTACACCCACAGAAACAAAGAAGCAGTCCATGTCTATATGCATTATTGTTTTACTTTTCTCAAACTGTAGAGGTGAAAGATTTGTCGGAGTGTTTAAATCTGATACCCTCTCTTTTAGCTGTGCACGAGCAGCAAATTCAAAGTTACTGTTTTCCCTTAAGTCATTTACATGTTGTTTGAAACAAGCGCCAAGTTGTGATATGTGGTGCAATCGGGAGTTATTGTAAAATTCTGATATGAAGTTTGGATCAGCTGCTGTTTTAGTTGAATGCTCACTTTTAATAACAGTGTCCCTTTCAGTATTTAAATTAAAGTTATTATTCTGTATTTCTGTCTGTGGTTTAACTGTGTTTCCATTGATAGGAGATAATTTATTTTGCTTCAAAGGAACATATTCTGACACTGCTGTTGTCTCACTTGGGGTTTTGTTTTGTAAGGGATTGGGTTCTATTTTCGATATTTCAGTTTTAAAACATTTAGAAAAGTTGAGCTGCGGCTGTGTCCTTGAGTTTCTATAAAGTAAATAGTTTTTATAATCTAATAGCTGATTTGATTTTATGCTGTCCGTAATCCATTCAGGTTTAACAACTCTGGCAAGTGACATGTTTTTTACTTTAGTGTCTGGTAAGTTCGATGCTATTATGAAGTCTTCGCTTCTTTGATAAGTGTGGTAAACTCCCCCATGCATAGTCATAAGTTCTTTGAGCTCTTCAGACGATGGTACAGTAAATCCATTAACAAAAATACTCACCCCATTAAAAATATTAGTCAACTTATCTTCATTGCCTGCTTTATCGCAAAATTGCTCTTCTAGTTTGGCTATCTTAGCTTGCATGTACCCACCCCAGGCTTCAAAACCATTATCCGGAAACTTTTCGTCTCGTCGACGCATTTTAAAATAAATATATCGAATCGATGCCAAACAGTTTTTTTGATAGTAATAAAATAAAGTATTTTTCGCGCGCTCTTCACACTGTTATTTTGATGTTGTTTGATCATCAATCATTTATTCACAGATGACAGGCAGTCAAACATCAATCCATCGGTCACATCAATCCTTTGAACTAGAGACAACTAAACTTCAATCAGCCTAACACAAAACGCATTCATAGTCATAGCACTATTTTGTGTAACAATGAAAACAAGGATTTTGTCTATGACTGCCTTTTTGAAGAAAAATACTAGTGTCAAATTTGAATCAAAATAAATCCGGTAGGTACTATCCTACTGTGTGTTGTTGTGCTGTTTTGTTTTAGAGATATTTTTAAAGTAAAAGGCCAAAAGTTTCAACATAATGTCGACCATTGAAGAAGACCTAATTATCGCTCCATGGGTAGGCCCTAACAGTTACAGAAACTCGCTGACAGTGGTGGTGCTCTCATCGAACGTAGATATCATTGAAAACATTGCAGAATCCCTGTCTGAAATACATTCTAAAGGCAACTATAGATGGAAACTTGTAGTGCTGAGATCCTTCCACTTAGAAGAAGTGGTAAAACAATCAGATGTAACCGGTAAATTAGCTATAGACTTCGTGGTGTTAGCCATGGACACCAGCAGAATATTTTGTTTAGAATGGACAAAAAAAGTACTTAGCCAAGTTCACCCAGATCTTTTGAGGCGGCGTGTAGTTCTAGTGAATGCTAGCGGACTGCCGATTAACAATATGGCCATAAATGCAAGCGACTTGATTAGTTTTCAAGCTGAAACCAATATAGATCTGCTTTCAGCAAATGTGTTTAAATCTGATGACGCCCTGTTTCTGGCCAGGAAGCTAATGAATTATCTTGAAGTATCAATTGGTGTAAAAACTGGTATACCTAATTTGAATATATGATTAATTTCTACAGAATGTCTTTTTATTATTTGTGTTACCATAATATTATATTATGGCACACACACATATAATATAGCCTTGTGACTTTTAAAACATTATAATACTGGCAAAGTGTATGTATTTGCTGAGATTTTGAAATAAGCTAATTTATGTTGACTAAATTTGTTAATTATTAATATAGGCACCTCAATACTCCAAGCTCTTTGCAGAGTAAGCTAGATGTCTTAATGATCCCTCTAGGAACTTTATGATCTTGTGGACCAGATGTTTGTATGGAGCGTACATTTGAGCTCGCCCAAATAATGTGCAATTAAAATTTTAATATCATAAGTTGTAGGTATCAAGATGTCTAAGTTATACTTTCAACAGTGTCTGTGTTCAAGTTGTCCATCTAACTATATCAAAATAAATAAAAAGTCTAATACCCTATTATTACTCAGACTAACACACACTAAACATTACCTAATTAGCAGATTTAGAAACAAGTAATCACTAAATACAAATTGAAATTCGGACTATCCACACAGCGAAGTAATCCTAGGTAAACCTAGGTTTACTCTATCTTCTAAGGTTACCTTGATAGCATTTTATACATAATAATAATAATTAATTATGTAAGTGGAGACTACTCTGGTCTGTACGAGTAATAATAATCCTCTTCTGTAACTCTGATTTGAATTATTATTTAGGTAGTAATGGATAGTAGAGAAATTAAAACTAATTGTTTACACATTTCCAAATCATTTATTATACTTTGATTGTACTACAAAATAATAGGAAGATTTCTACAGTTATTACATTATATATTACATAAATAAGAAACAATTACAGCTGTTCTCACTGGTGCGGCGACCTCACGGCATTAAGTAGCAACACAATATTGGAAATAAAAATACCTCTGATAGTGCTCATATAAACCAACTTACAATCTAAATGAAATACTGCTTGTTTGTAAACATATCTGTAAAACTATAAATAACATTATAATAAGCATAAAATCTATGAAAAAGAATATCATAATAAAAACAATCATTCAGATTATAATTTTCAGAAAACTTAAACCTTAGTTTTCAAAATGCATATATTCCCAACTGTCGCGCTGATAGGTACATTATCAATTAATCTAAAATATAACTATAATTGCTGCATCTAATATTAAAGTCACATATTGGCGACTTGGTTAAAAGTAAACGTATACAAAAAATTTAAGATTAGGCAATATCACAACTAAACCACCTGTTGTTACCAGGCCAAATAAATAATGCGGCAGAGCACTGCGCAGGAGGAGTTATTCGACTCTGCCCCACTGGGCCGAAAGATTACCATTTGCTTTCAGTGGGATTTTTCGCAAAGTGGAATAACTTCGCCCGCCTCCGAACCACTGTGCAGTGTGCCACCGCTGATACAAAGCCATAACTAACATTAAACATTCACTATCAACAGTGATCTCCATCAGACTGTGGATAAACATGACATAATCATGAACAATAAATAGCTAATAAACAAAAATAATTATAATTTTTGTCATTTATTGTTAACACATGTTATTGTAAATCATTTAATTTCTCATTGCCAACTGATAACAGCCAGCATAAATCATAAAAAAAATACAAAATTTTCCACCATTAAATTCAGTGAACGATTAAAAGACAGATTACAATTAAGAATTTAACTTAACATAATATTATTTAAAATATAGCATAAAATCAGATCGCTATACTTCAATACATACGCATATTCCAAGATTTTGAAAATTTTAATATAATATTTTTCTGAAAATAAAAAATCAATGTTATCAATGGTTTATGTGAGATATGTAAATAAATTACACCTCGAGTATATTACCACTTGGTAAATATTAAATGGAGCAACATAACACTTCACATGTTATATCACCTTCATGCCCATTCATAGAAGTAAAATTCTATAGATCATGTGAAATTTAAAAATCCTAGGATCTGCAACAGAACCTCATTGTTCCTATCATCGTACAAAAATAGATATCGCACGACACTAATATATATATATATTAATATAATATAATCATATTGCACGAATTGGGCATAAACCAATGAATAACATTAATTTTTATATAGATTGGTGTTACTGTTACATATTAGCATAATTACAACACTATAGATACTGTTGCATAGTTAGGGTGCGTACGATCGTGCAGTGAATATCAACATGTCACACCAACCTCGCGGCTCGATGTCACACAGAAGTCATCTAACTACCGACATATAACATACCTTAACGCTAAGTTCCTGTACTGAGAGATATATTTAAAATTATTAAGCCGACACTCAAAGCGTCCCATATTTGGGGTAAAGTTACGTTGATTCAAATGTAGCTAGGTTTACATAAACTAACTAAGGAATATAAGTATAATTAGTTTATTCATCTACCATAGTTAAATTTAGTACCAAAATCTGCAATTACGAACACTAAAACGAAATGTAATTCGTTTTACATTTATAAATGCAATCTGCTATGTCACATTTCAGAATCAAGCTTTATTGTTTGAAGGAACTCCAATATTCAAATCTGAAACAAATTTTAATATTCAGAAATTTGTAGAATATGACTACAAAAAAAAACTACATCATTACCGCAACGACAGGACGCTTCAATTAAAATTTTGTTCAAATTATGCAATTAGTCTACGAGTGTCAGGCGATAGAATGTCTATAATATATTGTGCACAAGCGTCACATTTTAAGTTTGTGCTCTATGCAACTGGGGAACCTTAAAATATGACGACCCTTGTGCGAATGTTACTATTACTCTATGCCTCAGGCTTACCGCGGCGCGTCGAGGTTCCGATACGAATCATCCTTCAACATTATAGCATCACGTCCAAACACTTGACAAAGTAAACACTTCCAATGGGAAATAATTGTATTGAATCATTATTAATAACAGTGAAATAAAATTGTCAACAGAATAAAGCAATGGATAGCCCAGACAAAATCAAATTTTAAGGATTTGACTAAGACCACTCTTGCAAGATAAATCAAGGATATTATATGTATCTCGCTTGTATATTTAACAAATCAAAATTATTGCAATTATGAAAAAATAATCAACAAAGTGTGTGCAGTTTCGGAGTAGATTAAAAGGCTCCATTGATGTTACCAACCATTAAAACAATCTCGATTGACTGACAAATTGTCCTAGTTGCACGACAAACGAGGTAAGGCGACGCGATACGATAGTTAATACCAAGTAGCCATAGTACACGTTACAACGTAGACCATTGTTTTATGCAACTCCTATTTGATTTTCACACCAAATATCTTTCCGCGTTTGTCGCTCACCAAGGAGATGCATGAAAATAAACTTGCTAGAGCATTAACCCTTTATTAGACCCTGGTTACCATATTTCCACCTATGATTTGAAATTTTAATATGTCTTCTTCTATTTACTAGATTCTAATCAAAGATAGTATAGTCCTACCAGATCTGTAACCACCATTCACTAGTAAACCATACCCAATTACGGGTTATGTTTAATCCAAACCCGATGAAAAATGTCACATAGGTTTATAAAGGGTTAACCTGCTAACACAAACAAAACCATAGCATATAAGGTAGAAATACATAACCGTATGTAACATTAAATTGAGATTCATGATATGTGTGAGCCTCGAGGCGTCCGCTGCCTCAGTCGTCGTTTGGCCGACACCGCTCCCCCCGGCGCCCAACTACCCACGCTTCAAAGGGTGAAGCACCTATTATCTGTACTGTACACTTCTGTTCACTATACACTTGTCATGGATCCTGTAATGAAAGACACGTTGAATTTAAGATTTGTTCATCAGTGATGTGGAGCTATAAATTTGCTGATTAATATGGGACAAATAGAACTTTATAAAGATAAAAAATGTAGCGTATTAGATAGATTGTTCCTTGTTTTCGATGATGACAAAGCAAAAACATTTAAAAAATCTATGTTACTAAGAAAATGAGGCAGCTTTCGATTACTTTAGACCTCGTCTTATAAAATTGAACTTGCGACTTAACGCATGGTAAGCAACGACCTTAACCACATGGCCATTTGTGCCGCAGCAAAAAACACCACACGGAAAAAAATGTGTACACATCCACGACTTCTAGAAGTATAGTCTGGTGAGTAGCTGACCAGATTTAAAACAAAATGCATGACCTTACTTTTTTTGCTCGACCGCTCCAGTGAAATGTCGCACATGTCTAATCTACCAAGTCATCCTAGTTTAGGGGTGAGAGCTCCTCCGCAAGTCCAGTGATGACGACGAGGCCACTCCAAGCCATCATTCTATGTCAGTTAGAAAGAAAAAGTCATCCTAGCAGTGATCGGCGCGCGCTCCCTGGACATGATCACTCGCGCGCGCTGCAGCTGCACCCGTTGCAGCTGCACTCACCTGCAGCTGTACTTATTACAGCTGTACTCGCCGCAGCTGCACTCGCCTGCAGCCGTTTAGGCGCGATTGATCCAATTCGCGATTGGTCCAATCGTCAAAAAATTACAAGTTCGCGGTAAGTCCAACAAAATAAAACAAAGGAGATCATTTATTTGTATGTTATTGCACATTCATAAATCATACAACAAAATCAACTAAGTAACTTTATAAATAAAAAAAATCATCTTTTACCACTTCGTAAAATAAAAATAGCGCATTGGAATAATCGCGAATTTGAAATTTTTTACGACTGGACCAATCGCGAATTGGACCTATCGCGCCTAAACGGCCTGCAGCTACACTCGCTGCAGCTGTACTCGCTGCAGCTACACTCACCGCGCTAGTCGGAGTCGAGGTTGACGACGTCCGGGTGGTGCGCGGGCGGCGCGCGCGGCGCGAGCGGCGGGCGTCCGCTCCCCGGACATGATCACTCGCGCGCGCTGCAGCTCCATTCGTTGCAACTGCACTCACCTGCAGCTGCACTCGCTGCAGTTGTACTCGCATCGGCCGCACTCACCGCGCTAGTCGGAGTCGAGGTTGACGACGTCCGGATGGTGCGCGGGCGGGGCGCGCGGCGCGAGCGGCGGGCGTCCGCTCCCCGGACATGATCACTCGCGCGCGCTGCAGCTCCATTCGTTGCAACTGCACTCACCTGCAGCTGCACTCGCTGCAGTTGTACTCGCATCGGCCGCACTCACCGCGCTAGTCGGAGTCGAGGTTGACGACGTCCGGATGGTGCGCGGGCGGGGCGCGCGGCGCGAGCGGCGGGCGTCCGCTCCCCGGACATGATCACTCGCGCGCGCTGCAGCTCCATTCGTTGCAACTGCACTCACCTGCAGCTGCACTCGCTGCAGTTGTACTCGCATCGGCCGCACTCACCGCGCTAGTCGGAGTCGAGGTTGACGACGTCCGGATGGTGCGCGGGCGGGGCGCGCGGCGCGAGCGGCGGGCGTCCGCTCCCCGGACATGATCACTCGCGCGCGCTGCAGCTCCATTCGTTGCAACTGCACTCACCTGCAGCTGCACTCGCTGCAGTTGTACTCGCATCGGCCGCACTCACCGCGCTAGTCGGAGGTCGAGGTTGACGACGTCCGGATGGTGCGCGGGCGGGCGCGCGGCGCGAGCGGCGGGCGTCCGCTCCCCGGACATGATCACTCGCGCGCGCTGCAGCTCCATTCGTTGCAACTGCACTCACCTGCAGCTGCACTCGCTGCAGTTGTACTCGCATCGGCCGCACTCACCGCGCTAGTCGGAGTCGAGGTTGACGACGTCCGGATGGTGCGCGGGCGGGCGCGCGGCGCGAGCGGCGGGCGTCCGCTCCCCGGACATGATCACTCGCGCGCGCTGCAGCTCCATTCGTTGCAACTGCACTCACCTGCAGCTGCACTCGCTGCAGTTGTACTCGCATCGGCCGCACTCACCGCGCTAGTCGGAGTCGAGGTTGACGACGTCCGGATGGTGCGCGGGCGGGCGCGCGGCGCGAGCGGCGGGCGTCCGCTCCCCGGACATGATCACTCGCGCGCGCTGCAGCTCCATTCGTTGCAACTGCACTCACCTGCAGCTGCACTCGCTGCAGTTGTACTCGCATCGGCCGCACTCACCGCGCTAGTCGGAGTCGAGGTTGACGACGTCCGGATGGTGCGCGGGCGGGCGCGCGGCGGGAGCGGCGGGCGTCCGCTCCCCGGACATGATCACTCGCGCGCGCTGCAGCTCCATTCGTTGCAACTGCACTCACCTGCAGCTGCACTCGCTGCAGTTGTACTCGCATCGGCCGCACTCACCGCGCTAGTCGGAGTCGAGGTTGACGACGTCCGGATGGTGCGCGGGCGGGGCGCGGCGCGAGCGGCGGGCGTCCGCTCCCCGGACATGATCACTCGCGCGCGCTGCAGCTCCATTCGTTGCAACTGCACTCACCTGCAGCTGCACTCGCTGCAGTTGTACTCGCATCGGCCGCACTCACCGCGCTAGTCGGGGTCGGGGTGGACGACGTCCGGATGGTGCGCGGGCGGGGCGCGCGGCGCGAGCGGCGGGCGTCCGCTCCCCGGACATGATCACTCGCGCGCGCTGCAGCTCCATTCGTTGCAACTGCACTCACCTGCAGCTGCACTCGCTGCAGTTGTACTCGCATCGGCCGCACTCACCGCGCTAGTCGGAGTCGAGGTTGACGACGTCCGGATGGTGCGCGGGCGGGCGCGCGGCGCGAGCGGCGGGCGTCCGCTCCCCGGACATGATCACTCGCGCGCGCTGCAGCTCCATTCGTTGCAACTGCACTCACCTGCAGCTGCACTCGCTGCAGTTGTACTCGCATCGGCCGCACTCACCGCGCTAGTCGGAGTCGAGGTTGACGACGTCCGGATGGTGCGCGGGCGGGGCGCGCGGCGCGAGCGGCGGGCGTCCGCTCCCCGGACATGATCACTCGCGCGCGCTGCAGCTCCATTCGTTGCAACTGCACTCACCTGCAGCTGCACTCGCTGCAGTTGTACTCGCATCGGCCGCACTCACCGCGCTAGTCGGAGTCGAGGTTGACGACGTCCGGATGGTGCGCGGGCGGGCGCGCGGCGCGAGCGGCGGGCGTCCGCTCCCCGGACATGATCACTCGCGCGCGCTGCAGCTCCATTCGTTGCAACTGCACTCACCTGCAGCTGCACTCGCTGCAGTTGTACTCGCATCGGCCGCACTCACCGCGCTAGTCGGAGTCGAGGTTGACGACGTCCGGATGGTGCGCGGGCGGGGCGCGCGGCGCGAGCGGCGGGCGTCCGCTCCCCGGACATGATCACTCGCGCGCGCTGCAGCTCCATTCGTTGCAACTGCACTCACCTGCAGCTGCACTCGCTGCAGTTGTACTCGCATCGGCCGCACTCACCGCGCTAGTCGGAGTCGAGGTTGACGACGTCCGGGTGGTGCGCCGGGGGGGCGCGCGGCGCGAGCGGCGGGCGCCCGCGCGGGCGGGGCGGCGCGCGCTCCCCGGACATGATCTCGCGCGCGCGCTGCTGCTGCAACGCCATCGCCACCGGGTCGCGGCTGCCCAACCCGCCGGCGTAGTACTTCGCGCCCATCGCCTAGACAGTACGTCCAGGGAGATTAGATTATGTAAATAGCTCAAAGTCAAATATTAGCAATAGATGTTCCTTATTATGGACCCTGTCAGGCACAGCAAGTTTATAAAGAGTAAGGGATGACATTAATTTAAAAAAAATATTCAGACAGACTATATGTGTAAGTGAGTATGTGTGTGGCAGAAAGTAAGTATGTAAAGCGTGTTAGAGTCACGCGTATACAGGAAAAAATTTAGTAAATAATTATTATTAAAAGATACGCAAAGATCAGGAAAAATATTTCATGCATCCTTATTTGACCAGACAGAAACAGATGACCTTCGCGTAAATAAAAATGTGTATGTAAATATTGAATATTTTGTAAGTGCACGCCACACGGTCTCACTTTCGTCTTAGCTATATTCATCATTTATTGGTATGGATATATGTCTCACGTTCTGCTGCATGAGCTGCTGCAGGCGCATCTGCTGCTGCTGCTGGTGCTGGCGCTGCCACGGCGGCTCGTACTGCAGCCCGCTCGCGCCGCCCATGCCGCCGCCGCCGCCGCCGCTGCTCGCCGTCACGCCTGGGAACGACACAGGGCTATAAGGTTCTGGCAAATATATTGCCACCATAATTTGGACCTTAATGTATTGAGTTAAAGTCCAAAACAAATTAAATGACGTCACACAGCGTGAATCCTTTATAGGCTTTATGGCCGCCCATACCGCTGCCGCAAGCCCGTTGCACCATTACCAAGGCTCTGGCGACTGCATTGCCACCATAATTTGAACCTTATTGTGTTGAGTTAAGGTTCAAAACCAATGAAACATTCCAACATGCTATCCCTAATTAAGGTTAAGTGGCAGTAAAGAAATCAAATGCATTGTCGACTATAATCATTAGCCCATAGTTTAGGCAGGGAACGTGTATCGCCTAAACGAGGGCGAGCAGGCCATAGTCAACTGTCGGCCAAGTGCGGGTTGGTCGACGCGACACAACCTTAGAATTGTTGTAGGAGCTGGAACGACCTATAATCATATAGACCTAGCTATATTATAGCCTCAGATAGAGAACAGTGGACAACTATGGACGACGTTGGAGAAGCATAATATGCCAAACTATACAAGATACATTCTCACCTGATCCCATTGGATTCATCATCCCTGGATTCATCATTCCAGGTTGTGAATACTTGTACATCTCACCCATCTTCTGCATTAACTGTAACATAAAAACATAACAATGTCACTATCTACATGCAACTACATGTGAAGAGTACATAGAAACAAAATGTTAGAGAGTACTTTCAATAGTTATAAAGACTTAGTTATGGACCAAATGATAAATTGGGCATTATTCATACAGCCCGGTCCTTATGAAAAATGCCCAATATGAGAGTGCAATTCAATAATAATTATTCAAATAATCACTTTGACCGGTCATTATACATAATGTTTATCACCTTTTAGGCAAAGTAATACAAACTTATTATGTAGAAAAAACTTTAATTAATCTTATCATTTGATATACAATAGTTTAATTTAAAAAGTAGTTAGCCTCTAAAAATAATGTGATGTGAAAAAAATGTCATAACATAAGGGGGTAATGGACATAATTTGGCGGCGTAACTCGTAAGACACGTCATTATTCAAAATTGCAATATAAATAAAGGCGTTTACACCCAAAATCGCTGAACACATGACTGTCATTATTTTAGTATTGATGCGCGGGGTGATTAAGATTACGGAGACATTGGCTATTTATTGTTTTTCCTCGTTTCGGCATTTTAAATCAAAGTCCAAACACAAAGCAAAATCAACGTCCAATAACGCGACAAACGTAACGGTCACAAAAAATAATAAATACCTACACGGAGGAACTTAATCTATGCACACATGTACGAAAATGGCTGAATACATAGATAAATGTATGGTCAATACACAGCAGCGGGGGGTTACGAATGATAAAATAATCGAATTACGTAAAAATATTAGTGAAGTTTCCCATATACAAAAATTATTCATCCTATTCTAAAAATTACGCAGTGAGTATTACCCATTACGACACTATGAAAACGTGTCAAACAGCGTAACTTTGTAAAAAGCGTTATACAGAGTGGAAATTTTACGTTTTCTGTTATTGTTAAATTATTTTAAAGCACAAAAGACAATTATTTTTCTCAAATTACGCACAATTATCATATTGCCCAATTATCACATAGCCATATAATAATGACCGCGCATAATGAAAATAATGAAGTTGAAATAATAATTAATCACTTGGCCCGATAGGGCTAGACATTATACATAATGCTTGGGCATTATTAATAATGCTCGCATTAATCACTTGGTCCATAACATATACATAAGATGCTTTTTAGATAATCGAGATAAAGGATGAAAGTACTCCCTATAAATCAGAGTTGTTTCTTATAACTCCCCTGTTGGCATGCATCTAGTTTCGCATACAAGGAAAATAAAAACATGCTAAAATAAAATGTGAGTAGTCAGATCCAAATCACAAAGATTGTGGTAATATAACGTAAAACTCTACGAAAAATATTTTTAACCACTAATTGCAACAATTCACATATTGATACTTGACATTATTTTTGGGCATTTAGATTTTTTTTTATATGTATTTGCCAAATGCAGGTGGCATAATGCCTGTGGCATAAGTTACTATATTCTATAAGCGATTCTTTATATTTAAGTATTGTTATTCATCAGGAACAATTATTAAATTAGTTCTATTTTAAATAGCGCCCAGTACAACACAAATAAATATTTAATAGTAATTGTGTTCCTTTGTAAAATGGATCACAGTACATACGTGAAGATAAGTAATGGCCTAAAAGGACTAAATAAAACATCGGAGAGGATGTAATCTATACTAAAACTTACGCCATAGTCATATCCACCGAACATCTGAACAGAAATGTTATAGCGTCAGTAATATTAATGATTTAATTTTTGTAATCTCTCCTCAATTTTGTATCAACTTAGTCAAATTTATAGCCTGTCTGATGATATTAGTTCTAGATACTTATAAATTCAGATAAATTAATTAAAATGTAGGTGAACTTTTTTTTTAATTATCTTTAAAAAAATGTATAAAAGACAGCTATCAGAAGACCATAGCTTCTTTATAAATTCATTTTTTATTCTACGTCTCTCTAAATCACTATACTGGATCATGGGGCCGTAAATGAGTGGGGGATGAGTCTATTATACCATCTACTTAATATAACAGTTTCACAAAGCATAATCATATCACCAAAACACTTAGTGGTAATGATTGTGGGATGTCTATTTTAACATCATCACATTATAACAGCTTCACAAAAGCAGAGGCATGTGTTTTAAAAACTTGGCCGAGTCACAGTTGCGGAATGTGTCTATTACAACATTTAGTAGCAGTTGCTTCGCTTCGTTGGATGGAACGGAACAACGCATTATGTGCCACACCTGGGTTGCGTCGTCATTGCCACACACAATGTAATTTTTCTAATCTTTCTAGTGTAATGGGGCATGTCATAAAAAAATGTATAGAAGACGATGGAGCGACGTCGAAACACAGCGCAACGCATAATGGCGTGGCCCCACTAACGTGTTGCGCTGTGTTGCATCGTCGCAGCAACGTCGTTCCGTCATTTTCCATACATTTTTCATAACATTAGACAGCTGCGTCGTCGCGCGCGACGTTCAACGGATCGACGGACAAGAGTCAAAGTAGGGTGTTCCGTTGCGTCGACTTATCTACCCATTGTGAAAGATGAACGTCGACTCAACGCAGGTGTGGCATACAATGCGTTGTTCCGTTGAGACGACGCGACGCAACGCAGCGCAACGCACAAGTGGGACCTCACTCTAAATGTGTGTGTATGTAATGAGTCTATTACAACATGTAGTAGTAGTAAGTATGTAGTACCTACTTAGCTAAATCACTGTGCTGTAAATGTATGTGGAATGTGTCTATAACATGTTGTAGCTTCACACAGTGCGCATAAGGCGTAGTACTCACGGCGGGGTTGGCGTTGTAGATGAGCGGCAGCATGTCGCGGATCTGGTTGTCGTTGATGTTGGGCATGTCCTTGCGCAGCATGGCCGCCAGCGCCGCGTACGCCAGCTGCTGCTGCTGCTGTGCTAGCAGGCCGGGCACTGGGGAAACGATGTTGGTTACAATAAGACAGGGTGACTTTTTTTTAAAATATTTGACAACAGCACATACATCGACCTGCAATCAACAAACAAACAAACTCTTCAGTTTTTGTAATATTATGTGTAGTATAGATAAGATTGGTCCACCATCTTGTGCATAATAGTTCACATTCGTATCACTGTCCAATATCACTATCCCTAAATATAAGTCTTTATGGGTCTACACGCGATATTAGGTGTAGAATAGACATAGCTACTTAATGCCCGACATTTCGACTGGGTTACACCATGGTCGAGAGCGGTCCGCTCTAGACTGTAAAGACTAATATTTAATGTAATGGAAGACGAAAGTCTAAAATCTCACCCATCCCGTCGTGCATGGGCCAGGCGGAGACGACGGGCGCGGGCGGCGGGCGGTTTATTTATTTATTTATTATGGTACACAAACAGATAACTGTCATAACTCGTTCTCGAAGTCCTCCCAGGCCGCCTTGCGCTCCGCCTCGCTAAGGTCTCCTCCTGTTCTAGATAGTTCCACCGTCCCCTCCACATCAGTCACACTCGTATCCCCGTGCACTCACCCATCCCGTTGTGCATGGGCCAGGCGGAGACGAAGGGCGCGGGCGGCGGGCGGTTCTTCTCGTTCTCGAAGTCCTCCCAGGCCGCCTTGCGCTCCGCCTCGCTAAGGTCTCCTCCTGTTCTAGATAGTTCCACCGTCCCCTCCACATCGGTCACACTCGTATCCCCGTCCACTCACCCATCCCGTTGTGCATGGGCCAGGCGGAGACGAAGGGCGCGGGCGGCGGGCGGTTCTTCTCGTTCTCGAAGTCCTCCCAGGCCGCCTTGCGCTCCGCCTCGCTAAGGTCTCCTCCTGTTCTAGATAGTTCCACCGTCCCCTCCACATCAGTCACACTCGTATCTCCGTGCACTCACCCATCCCGTTGTGCATGGGCCAGGCGGAGACTAAGGGCGCGGGCGGCGGGCGGGTTATTTATTTATTATGGTACACAAACAGATAACTGTCATTACTCGTTCTCGAAGTCCTCCCAGGCCGCCTTGCGCTCCTCCTCGCTAAGGTCTCCTCCTGTTCTAGATAGTTCCACCGTCCCCTCCACATCAGTCACACTCGTATCTCCGTGCACTCACCCATCCCGTTGTGCATGGGCCAGGCGGAGACTAAGGGCGCGGGCGGCGGGCGGGTTATTTATTTATTTAGGTACACAAACAGATAACTGTCATTACTCGTTCTCCCAGGCCGCCTTGCGCTCCGCCTCGCTAAGGTCTCCTCCTGTTCTAGATAGTTCCACCGTCCCCTCCACATCGGTCACACTCGTATCCCCGTCCACTCACCCATCCCGTTGTGCATGGGCCAGGCGGAGACGAAGGGCGCGGGCGGCGGGCGGTTCTTCTCGTTCTCGAAGTCCTCCCAGGCCGCCTTGCGCTCCTCCTCGCTGAGCGTTTCTTCCTCTTTGTTCTCTAGGAGCGAGTCGTGCTCGTGGTACTTGTAGATCTGGAATGATTGGGCGATTTAGAATACTGTGGGGCTACCATGAGTTTAAAACTTACGCGCTCGATATCGACTACGTAAATATGTCTATGAAAAACATGTACAGCGCCGCCTGGTGGTTACGCGAAGAACTACAATCGGCCATATGAAAAAACAACTCGATAGGTTTTTAACGTACGTAAGTTTACGATAGCCAACTCATGGTAGGCCCTCTGAATATGTCAGGGATATTTGCCAGTATATTATAACGGGGGCACAGTACCAGACTACGACTGGAGCTATACAGTCATAACACGCTACACACATAACATCGACTTTTACAGATATGTAGGTGTAAAAGTCGATGACATGAAGGTCATAACAACAAAGTCGTCGACGTTCGCGAACACACAGTTGCTGCGACAAAAAATGTTCAATGCTACTCTCAGAATCTATGTAGTCTGCACTATCAGCGAACTATTTCGCGTAGTTCATCCGCGGGGATTCAATACTAACTTACGAAACTATTATATTCGTAATTAATATTACAAATAAATAATTCGTAAGGTAATAAAAAAAAAGTATAATAGTTCATTTAATTTGAAATTCATATGTACGATTTCGACCCTTTAACGGTGAAGGAAAAACATCGTGAGGAAAACTGGCACACCACTGCGACAAGCGAAGAAATTCTAAGGTTGTTTAGTCGACCAACCCGCACTTGTCCAGGGTGGTTGACTTATGCCTGAGCGCCCTAGTTTATCGGCCCGTGCCCCAGCACTGGGTACGTAATGGGCTGTTCAAAAATCACACAGTCAGTACCTGCTTATCGTGCTCCCTCAGCATCTCGGCGAACAGTCTATCCCTAGGCAGAGGCGGGATGGGCCGCGGCGTGGGCGGACTGGCCTCGAACTTGTACAGCTCCGCGAGGTCGTTCTCGGCGTAGTGCCGGTCGATCTGCTGCTCGTTATTTTTTCCCCAACTTACGATGATGGCTTGGAGTAGCCTTGTCATCATCACCGGACTTGCGGGGGAGCGGATGGCTCTCACCCCTATCTGATGCCGCCTGCTTCGTCACTTGACGCTCATATATCTTCTCTTCCATTGTCACTCAACCGTTACCTGCTTGTCGTGCTCCCTCAGCATCTCCGCGAACAGTCTATCCCTAGGCAGAGGCGGGATGGGCCGCGGCGTGGGCGGACTGGCCTCGAACTTGTACAGCTCCGCGAGGTCGTTCTCAGCGTAGTGCCGGTCGATCTGTTGCTCGTCGATCACTCGCTTCGATATCGCCTGCTTCGTCACTTGGCGCTCGTATATCTTCTCTTCCATTGTGCCCTGGGAATTGAAGACACATGTTGGTTAACACTGGTGTTTTTTATTGATGTCCACTTTCGGACAGCTAGTGTTTACCTTACCTTAATGACTTACAATAATAGGTAACCGGAAGCCTTGACATCATTATCAGCCTTTCAGCGACCATGAATGGTGCAAGCGTAATACCTAATATGTTTGGTATTCTTTTTCATATTTTTAATAACATAAACTTGACAAGTCCAGTAAGCACGTATTCCAGCGACCAAAAATGTTTTCATGTCAAATCATATCCGTTTTATTTACTTTTATTAACTCGGCAGTAGGCGCTACCGGGTAAAAAATACCACATAGTGCATAAATTCGTGAATATTTTTTTTTGAGCTTAATTTTCGGTCACGCCGCTTTAGGTACCTTTCGAGAAACGTACGACGACTCGCTAATAGCAATTTGCAGCCAGTGTGCGCGCAGCATTTAGCCACCACGGATTTATAAAGTACGAATGGGTATTTTTTACCCGGTAGCGACTGTTTACGTCCTGTAATTTTTATCAGACAAAATTTTATTTTTAGTTGTTTAAGACTTACAAGATGCTTTATATACCTCTTTATAAAGAACAAATAGAAGAGTGCTTATCGTTAGAAAACAGTGAAGAAAGATTGAGGATTATAGTGAGCATGAAACTAATTCAGAGCAAGAAAGAGAACATGTAAGGTCCTCCTCAGTTATGTCGACCTCTAGTGATAAGGGTATATTTCCTTTGCTTCGTATGAATAAACAATATCGTCAGTATCTTGATGACGTGTTCTTGCTTCATGTAAAACGTTAAGAAATGCGTATGTCATGGTAAAAACAAAAAAGAAAACCGCGGTGATGTTGTGCCACCAAACAAAATTCTTGAAAAGGCTGGCCGTCACTTGTTATGCCACACATAAGGACCAGATCTACTATCCCAAACCTGTCTACAGATACTAAAGATAAAATAATGTATTTACTTGGTGGCGATAATCAAGAAAATAAAAACCTAATCGTCGTCGTACTCATCAAGAAAGAGCCCTGCCCTGCCCAGCCGTGAACACAACTGTCTTCATCACGATGTGCAGTGTGTCCTTGGAAAAAGGACAGAAAAACTAAAACTGGTTACAATAAATGCCATAAAAAGATATCTAGAGAAAATACTGTTTCTATTTGCGAAGAATATGCCGAAAAAGTATATATTTATAGAACAATATCAACATATATTATAAGGACTGTGATTATTTTAAGGTTAAACTTTGAGTGATCTTTATCCAAAAAAAAGCCAAATTAATGCATGCTGCAATTATTATTGTGACTAAGACTACCTCATGTTGATTAGATATAGATCTCGTTTTTATTATTTTTTGTATGTTTGAGTCTAATTTTTGTGTTTTTTTTCAAGTCATGTGTGAAAAACATTAGAATTTACTCTGTGGATTTCATTAAAATTGTTTTTATGTTATATCAAGAGATAAATACCTAATTCTCACATTTTTTCGTAAAAATATTATTAAAGTATTACTCAAAACTATGTTTTTTTTAAATACTCATAAAAAACCCCAATTTTTTACAATAACAGTAATGTGGTATTTTTTACCCGGTAGCGACAGTCCGTGTTGCATTATGGGGCGCGCCTACTGCCGAGTTAAATGTAATGGAACGCGAAAGTTTAAAAATTAATTTAATAAAAAAGAAACACTCACCATTGCCAAAAACCGGTATATATAGCATGGCTTCTTCTGTCCGAACCGGTAGACGCGGAATATGCTCTGCACGTCGTGCGACGGGTTCCACGACACGTCGAAGATCACGACGCGATTCGCCGCCACCAGGTTGATGCCCAGCCCGCCCGCGCGCGTCGATATTAGGAATAATCTACAAACAAACAAACATACATTAATACAATCATGCCCTTTCCCAACGGGGTCTCCCCACTAGTCCGGTGATGATGAAAAGGCTATACAAGCCATCATCGTAAGTCAGTTAGGAAGAAAAAATTGTGGGTAGGCAAAAACACCTTCTGACTTGACCTTTTTTTTCCTAACTGACTGAACTTAACAAAGCTGAGAGGAGCGGATGGCTCAAACCCGTAAATTTGTATTATAAGCATTTATACACTCAGACATACAGAATTAGACAATTCAATAATAGAAATGTAACAGTACGTAATTAAACAACCAACAAACTAACCTCGCTCTAGGGTTGTCTTCTCTGTTGAAATTCTTGCACCAAATTGACCTATTTTCACATGACGTCGAGCCGTCTAATCTGAAGTAATCCACACCGGGTGACCACGAACCTTATAAAAAACACAAGCTTAATAAGTTAAATGTACAAAGAAAAGAATAAAATAATAAAAAAGAAAGAACCCGATCAAGTAAGAGTCGAAAGCGCGAGTTGAAATGGGTTCGAGGCAAACTTTTTTACTTATTTAACTAAAAAAATAGAAGATTGCCAAGAAAATGTGTGTAACTTACCAACATGGTTGCCTAATTTCTCGTCAATCCTTCCATCTTGCGTCGCCTCGTCCACTTTGCCAAGGAAATGCTCGATAAGATCCAATGAGTATAACGATTGTGAGAACACCAATCTGTAAATTAGAAAATAACAGATCAGTATGTGTAGTCTTCAACAAAAAATGGGCTACCAGTGAATTGTTTGAATTGGAAGGATTCCGGTTAATGCGGATTTCGACACTGACGCCCATCAATAAGGATTTCTGTCAACGTTGCGGCGTTGACACGGATTTTCATCAACATTAATGCTTGTTAGTACGGATTGTGACAGCACGAATACGCAGCACGAATTTCCGTCAGCACATACGCTCATCTAAGCGGATTGCCGTTACCATGGACGTGCGTCCGGGCGAACTTGCGTCAGCACAAGTGTTCGTCAATAAGGATTTATGTCAGCAAGTCAAATTTGAAATTCAAATGTTCGATTATTCGACGCATAAACGATGAAGGAAACATCGCGAGGAAACATATGAAGTTGCGCATGTCCTCCAGCTCGTCCTCCTCCCCTAGTGTCAGCATGGTACTCACAGCTTGTCGCCGATGGTCTCGCACTGGCGCAGGATGTCGAACAGCAGCACGAGCTTGTGCGAGTTGCGCATGTCCTCCAGCTCGTCCTCCTCCCCTAGTGTCAGCATGGTACTCACAGCTTGTCGCCGATGGTCTCGCACTGGCGCAGGATGTCGAACAGCAGCACGAGCTTGTGCGAGTTGCGCATAGCCTCCAGCTCGTCCTCCTCCCCTAGTGTCAGCATGGTACTCACAGCTTGTCGCCGATGGTCTCGCACTGGCGCAGGATGTCGAACAGCAGCACGAGCTTGTGCGAGTTGCGCATGTCCTCCAGCTCGTCCTCCTCCCCTAGTGTCAGCATGGTACTCACAGCTTGTCGCCGATGGTCTCGCACTGGCGCAGGATGTCGAACAGCAGCACGAGCTTGTGCGAGTTGCGCATGTCCTCCAGCTCGTCCTCCTCGACGAGCCGCACCCACCACTCCGTCGGGTTCTCGCTCTTCAGCTCGAGCACTTGGCTCGCTTCCTCCTCTTCCATTTCCACTGGAATCAAATTGTGAAGCGTTAGGTTTAGACAATAAGACCGAAGATTCACTTGTACGTTGCGTCGCGTCCAACGCATTGTATGCCACTTCTTGTGTCGACGTTCAACTTTCGCAATGGATAGATACGTTGGTGCATCGCAGCAACCTCCACCCGCATATGTGTGTGGTGGAACGCAACGGTATGGTGGGATATGTATGGAAAACGACGCAGCGACGACGTAACATAGCGCAACGCACAAGTGGGGCCTTAACAAAATAAACAACGCGCACTGCGGCAATGGTGACTAAGGCCGATACCGGTTCTCTATTTCATCTCATTAAATTTTTATCCATTATTTTACATCTCATAATGTTTTATGTCCGAATCATCATTTGTCCGAATGATAATTATCCCTAACTACATTTATCATAATATCACTTGCCCTAAAATCGAAATCCCTAATTATTATTTACCCTAAAATCTTTTGCCATAAATATCACAATCTATAATGTTTAAAAGACATAAAAGGCTTTTCCATAAAGGTTATTAGTCCGAAAGTACTAAAGGTCCTAAAATGTTTTGCTATAAATATTACAATCCATAATATGTGAAATGCAAAATGCTATTCTATAATTTGTTACAAATCCAATATAAAAAAATATTTTTAGCACAAATTAGCATGAATATAATATACTAATATTTTACCAATATCAATCGAAGTAATTATAGTATAGTACAATGGTATAGTACAATGTCCTGCCGTCGTTGCTAAAACTTTCAACGAGTACTTCACCAGTGTCGGCCAGCCCCTGGGCACCGTCGGCGCGCTGGCACCCCCCGGCCGCCCGGTGCTATCCCCCGCACTAAACTCAATGTTCTTACAGCCCGTCACTGAGGAAGAAATATTGAACATCATCCGCACCCTCCCAAATAAACGCAGCTGTGGTGTGGATGAGATACCCCCAACTCTAATCAAAGCCTGCACTACAGAACTAACACCTCCATTAACTAAGTTAATCAATCAATCTTTTTTTGAAAAAACTTTTCCATGCAAGTTAAAAATAGCCATTATAAAACCTATTCTAAAGAAACGTGGAAAAGCATCAGATCCTAGTCAATATAGACCCATATCCATCCTTCCAGCATTTTCCAAAGTATATGAAAAAGCAATGGCTAATCGTTTATGCAGTTTTCTAGAAAAAATTCACATTTTGCACGCAAATCAGTTTGGGTTCCGAAGAAAACGCTCAACAATTCACGCCTTATACACGTACGTACAAGAAATTCTCACCTACATCAGAGACAAAAGTTATGCTGTGGGGCTCCTGCTTGACATGAGCAAGGCGTACGACATGGTGTCGCACGCGATCCTCCTCGAAAAGCTGAGCGGGGTTGGCGTCCGGGGCGACGCGCACGAGTGGCTGCGCTCCTACCTCGCCGACCGGCGCCAGTGCGTGCAGCTCGAGCATCTCGACGACGCGCGCGCGCTCCGAACTGTGCGTTCCGACTTCATCACCACCAACTGGTCTATCCCCCAGGGAAGTGTACTGGGTTGCATCCTTTTCCTAATATATATTAATGATCTCCCTTCAGTTTGTCATCCCTTATGTGTCCTCTTTGCCGACGATATTTCTTTGCTCTTCAAGATACCAAACAACTCGTATACATCCGATATGATCCTAAACACTTACAACACAGTTCAAATTTGGCTTCAAGACCATAACCTACACATTAACAATAACAAAACCAAGCTTATACAATTTAAACCTCACCAGAAACCACCAATCGATTTAACACCAGTAACTCAAATAATAAATGTAGAGGAAGTTGATGAATTTAAACTTTTAGGAATAACCCTAGACTCGCATATTAACTGGAAGAAACATGTAGAGCTGACAAAAACAAAATTATCACAATTTATCTACGCCTTAAGCGTACTAAAAATAAATAGCAGTAAGGAGTGTGCATTATCCGCCTATTATGCGTATGCATATGCGTGGCTAAGATACGGAATCATGCTATGGGGCCACAGCACTGATGCCAAAGACCTCTTCATCGTCCAAAAGAAATGCCTCCGCATACTTGTCAACATACCGCAGAGGACTAGTTGCCGACCGCACTTCGCCAAAGAACACCTACTCACTCTCACTAGCATTTACATACTGGAAACAGCCACTTTTGTAAAAAAGAACATCAACCTATACGAATACGACAAAAACCCACGACGACCATTTAATCTTGCTCTCCCTACACCCCTAATAGAAATGTATAGAAATAGTCCAAAATACCGTAGCATAAAAATCTATAACAAACTTCCAAATTCTCTCAAAAGCGAAACCCAAATAAAAGTATTCTACCGCAAACTCCAATCATTTCTCATCTGTAAAACATATTATACGATAGAAGAATATATGCAGGATAAAGTCGTAGAAATTTAATAATTTATTTTTATCCTATTGATTTAATATATTTGACACACATAATTACAGTAAAGATAACATATTTTTAACAGTATACTTAAACACATTTGTAAATCCTTGAATATTTTTTTTATTGTATAAAAATTGCAATTGCTTAGTACAACATATACTATTAAGATTTATGTTTTTGCCCTACATTTTATGATGTATAAAATATTCAATTAAATTTTCTTTTAAAATTTGTAAGTATAAGTTATGTTAGTTATGTAAGTTTTGCACACACCCTTACAGGGTCATGTTTTTGTACCTAGGTTAAGAACATGTTGCAAATAAATAAATATTCTAATATTCTAATTCAAGCAAACATGCAGCTTGTTTTTTCATGCTTACATGCTCTAGGTTTGGATTACTAATATTTGACCAAAAAATTATCGACAAATGGCCATTTGTTTAACCAAATATTCATTTGGCAAACGAAACATCATCATCATCATCTCAGCGTTCTCCCGGTTGCATCCTTGCGGAGCCCGGGGTCCGCTTTCCTGCTCCTAACTCTCCACCTCGCACGGTCTTCAGCATCCTTCGCGGAGAGTTTGTTGGCACGCATGTCATCCACTACGACGTCAAGCCAGGCCTTCTTGGGCCTTCCCCTTCTTCCGGGACCCGGCGGTAGCGACATTGCGAGACACTTGTTCCCTACGTAGTTTGCCGGTTTTCGTAAAACATGTCCGTACCAACGTAGGCGGCACTCTTGCAATTTATCAGCGATGTCTCGGACATGAAGGCTGCCGCGAATACGGGAGTTCTTTACGCGATCTGCTCGCGTAACTCCCGACATCCAGCGCAGCATCTTCATCTCCGTGACCCGCAGTTCTTGCTTGTGCCGCTCAAGTACTGGCCATGCTTCACTGCCATATAAGAGAACAGGCCTAATGATGGATTTATAGACCTGTCCCTTCAGCTTAACCGGCATTTTAGGGTCGCAAATGACGCCGCTCACCTCCCGCCATTTATCCCACGCAGCAGCAATGCGTGCCTTGACGTCGGAGTCGATGTCGCCGTTCGCGTGGAGTACAGATCCCAGATACTTGAACCGGTCCGTGCGCTCGACCGTGTCTTCGCCTATGCGGACGGACATGGGATCTGTAGTGTTGCAGGCCAAGTACTCTGTCTTCGCCACGTTGAGTTTCAGACCCCCGTTCTCAAGCGATTCCTTCCATGTGTTAACACGTCTCACCAGCCGTCCCCTGTCCGAGTCCACCAGCGCGATATCATCAGCATACATAAGTAGCCATGGTGGCTGCTCATGTTGGTCTCTGATGCTGTCTGACAATACGTCTAATATCAGGCTGAAGAGAAACGGACTCAGGACGGAGCCTTGGTGTACTCCGACGGTTATACGGAAGGGCAAAGTATCGCCAACAGCGGTCCTAACTACAGAATCGGAATCACAGTACATGTCTCTAATGATATCAACATACGTTTCTGGCACTCCCTTGGACCTCAGGGCCCACCAAATCATCTCACGCGGAACACAGTCGAAGGCCTTCTCCATGTCCAGAAATAGGAAGTGGAGAGGCGTGTTCTTCGTCCTGTATTTCTCCATGATGATTCTTAGGGCAAAACCGGGGTCCATAGTCCCGTGACCGGGGCGGAAACCATATTGACATCCAGAGACAGTGCACTCCTGACGGATTCGAGAGTCCACTATCCGCTCGAATAGTTTCATGGTGTGGGACATGACCTTTATACCGCGATAACTACCGCACTCCTGCACTGATCCCTTGCCCTTGAAGACCGGGGTGATAACACTCAGTCTCCATTGGCGAGGAATCCCGCCGGTGCTTAGTATGCGGTTATAAAGGTTAGTTAGGATGCCCACACCACGCCCACCCATTGCCTTCCAGGCTTCGATGGGGACTCCATCGGCTCCGACAGCTTTCCGATTCTTCATGCGGCGAAGAGCCTTCTCTACTTCTTCAGGCGTTACCGGTGGCACAAGTCCTTGATTCGGAGGGAGGTCCGGTGGCTGCACTTCTCTATGCTGTTTGTTTAACAGCTCGTGAAAGTAAGAGCGCCATCTCTCCTTCACCGCGAGGTCCTCGCATAGTAGGTTACCGTGAGAGTCTTTAACACAGCGGCACTTGGAGATATCCTGTGCCGCTTTGACCCTCGAACGTGCCAATCTATAGATAAGCTTCTGCCCCTCAGACGATTCCAGCCTATCGTAGAGCGGTTGTAGGTGGGCTCGCCTGGCTCTGGCAACAGCTTTCTTAGTAGCACGTTTTGCGGACCTGTATGCGTCGCGATCTTCGGGAGAGTTGGACGCTTGCCACTTTTTAAAGAGGGTTTTCTTCACCCTCGTCTCCCTCTGGACTGTGTCGTTCCACCACCAAGTCTCCTTGTCAAATTTGCGTCCACCCTTAGACGTGCCAAGCACTGACTTCGCCGCTTCGGTTATGGTTGCCTGAATCCTGTCCCAGTGGTTCTGAACTGGTTCGTTCTCAGCCTCAGCGCACTTGTCGCCGATAGCTGAGACGAACACCTGGGATTTGTCATCGTCAAGCCGCCACCACCTTATTTGACGCCGACAGCGCTCAAAGCTCTTGGCTTTGGGCTTCACGCAGAGATCCATGACAAGTAGACGGTGTTGTGCAGTGAGACTCTCTCCGGGTATGACCTTGCAGTTGACTACTTTGCCGATGTGGTGCCTCCTAGTGAGTAGGAAGTCGATCTGGGTAGCGTGCCTCCCACTCCTGTAGGTGATTAAATGTTCAGGCCTCTTCTGGAAAAACGTGTTCACAATAGCCAGGTCGGCAGCCGAACACAACTGGAGGATGTTCTCCCCTTCAGCGTTGCGTCTGCCGAACCCATAGCCACCATGAACACGCTCGAACTCCTCAGGCTCCTCACCCACATGACCGTTCAGATCGCCCCCCAGAACGACTCCCTGAGATGGTGGGATTCCACGCAGCACCTCTCCAAGTCTATCCCAGAATGAAGTCTTTTCGGTGTCGCTGCAACCAGCCTGTGGAGCGTATGCGCTTATCAAGTGGGTCGTAACCCCTTCGATAAGCACCGTTACGTCCATTAAGCGGTCGCTGTAGCGTTTCACCTCCAACACGTCATCCTGCAACTCCCCGGACAGCACTACCGCAACCCCGTTCTCTCCACTAGGTGCTCCTGTGTAGATCAGCTTGTAATTTGGCAAACGAAACATTTACACTATTTAACACTTAGGGCATTCAACTTTATAGCATTAAATTTTAGGAGATTTGATTATTATAGAAATCGATATTATGACACAAAATGATTAGAATTAAAGACAATTAGGGATTATGAAATTTCGTATATTCGAACATTATGGATTTTGATGATTATAGCAAACGTATTAGGGATTTTAATTTTCGGACAAACGTTTTTCGGATAAGAAACAGACTCCCGGCCGATACCATATGAATAGCGCCACAGCAACAGCGCGTGCATTGTTCTTAAGGTGATCATTAGATTAAACGGAATAGCAGACATTATTTAACTATCGTGACCAATAAATAAAGCTTGTTTCATCAGGAACCTTATAAATAAATAAATATCTGGGATATTTCCACACACGGTCATCTGACCCCAAACTAAGCAGAGCTTGTACTATGGGCGTCAGAGACTGATATACATACATATATATTTATAAATAGATACTTAAATACATAATCACACCCAGACACGGAACAAACACCGATGTTCATCACACAAATATTTGTCCCGAGTGGGAATCGAACCCACGACTCTCGGAACCGCCAGCCAGGGTCACTAACCACTGTTCCACCGAGCCAGTCAAACGTAATAACTTGGTTTATTAACATGTTTATTAAACAAATGTACCTGGATTAGCCCTGGTCCCCCGCCGCGTCGACACTTTAGACTCCTTCGCTTTCGACTTCTTCGCGGACTTCTTCTTTTTACTCTTCTTCCGGCTGTCGTCGCTCATGTCCGAGAGATCGTCTGATGATTCCTCCGTTGATGACTCCTAGGAACGTCACAAATTTGACTTAGGAATACCAATATGAGTTATCGCTTTATAAGGATCAAGTGGAAAATGAAAGTCTTACATCTGTAATATCAACTTCAATATAATACTTGATACATCATAAAAGAAATTAAATACCTGTATAACCCACAGTTGAGATAATCAATGTAAACTTACATCTGGTGTCGAATCGTCATCAATGAAATCTACAAGTGATCCTTCTGAGTCTTCTTCCTCTCTTTCTCTCTGAAATTGATAAAAATAAATTAGTAACAATACTATGTGATCATCATGTAGTATTACATACAAATATAAAATATCCCGGACATTTTCAGTTTTCGAATGTGTAACCATGAGTTTAGAATTTAAAAAAAATGAGTTATTTTTTATCAGACTTCAAGCAATTAGCCCGTACCCGCGGCACAAGCAGCCTTATAATTTTATAACTTGGCATTGAACTAAGTATACAATATGCATATTATAGTGTACCTTCTTCTGCTGCATGATCTCATATCGTTCAGAATTGTACTTGAGCACAAGGGGATGCGTCCATATCCGCTGCAGCGATTGGAAGTCGGGGAACAGGAAGCCTGAGGACTTGCCCGGAAGTGGCCTGTGGAGGAAGGTAACCATTCAGGATAGAGAACCAATACGAGGCTAGATTGGTTAACAATCTAGGTAAATTTGTATGATTATACATCAGACATGAAGGTATGTAGATCTCCTTACATAATGCATGGTAGTAAGTTCAGTTAAATTTATTTTAACACATTTCTTTCAATAATGAAAAGGCAAAAAGGAAACTTATGAAATTAAAATAAAGGTTAAGAAATTCACCCATCCAACCATTAAAAAGTTCCAAATATCCAGGTTTGGTATACCCTATTAAGTCATAAAACCTTCAGAAAGAATTTAAGAACCTTAACTCGAATTCTGAGTACACAATTCAGTTAGAACTAGAACATTACCTTCTTGAGTAATTATCCAAATAGTACTGGTACAGTTTCACTTGTACGTCTGTGAGGGTAATGAAGAGCACATATTCGTGCTTAGGCGGCAAGAAAGGCGCTAGCACTCCGTAATCTCTTCTCTGAAACAATCATATAGATATTTTAACGCAAGTTTATGTTGTACTGACCACCCACTGCTAACCATCATGTGTGTCCAAATATTAACTACAACATAATATAAGGAAGGAATGTTTTGTTTGGGGAGTTTGTAGATCAGTTTATGGTCCCATAACATATGAACTATGCTATGATGACAATCATAGAAATAATGATAATGGCTGTGATTACTTACCATATTTATTTCAATAAAAGCAATCTACTGAATCCGGTGCTAGCATCAGATCATACTTTCGTGTGATTAACCCAAGTATCGTACATATAGGTATGTAAAGAAAAGTTTTAGTAATAGTTATGTTAACGGATGAGAGCCATCCGCTCCCCGTTAATTATAATAAAAATAACAATTCACGCGAGTTTAATCCGTAAGTTTTTTTGGTGATGATGACGAAGCTACTCCTAGCCATCATCATAGTCACTTAGAAAAACTTTTTTTATAATTAATAGTGATGACTAGAAAATATAGTTAAATGATACCTGTACAGCACCATCCAGCATCTTGTGCAGCACGTGCGAACGTCGCTTCATGATGCGTATGTCGTGCTCGGTGGAGTCCGTGTACTGCCCGTTGGTGATCGGGTTCACGAACCGGTTCAGGTATTCGTTGTATTTACCCAGCAGGTTCGGCTTCACGAATTGCACCATGCAGTAATCTGAGGAAATATGCAATTATTTTAGGCTTATTGGCGTTAAAATGGCGCCTAGATATGTACTAGCTGTTTGTATAGAAGCGATCAAGCGATATTTTTGTACACACTTTCATAACTTCAACTTATTTATTTTAGGGGTGAGAGCCATCCGCTTCCGCGCAAGTCCGGTGATAATGACGGGGCTATTCCAAGCCATCATCGTATGTCAGTTAGGAAACTTATGTAAGTATTGTATTTCTACAAGTATTTAGAAGAAATAAGTATCATTTGAGTAAAGTAAGTTAAGAATAACTTGATTGAATTTTTTTAAGTGGGGGTTCTCAGGGACGAGTAATCGATCTAGCTCCGTCTTATGTCTGGGGAGCGCATGTTTAAATGCAGGACAACGTCTGTAGGGTCCGCTAGTATATGTAAGATTTCAGACTTTCGCGTTCCATTACACTAAATATTTGTCGTGTAACCCAGTTCGCTCGCGACCACGATTGGTGTAACCCAGTCGAAACGTCGGGCAGTAAGTAGCTATGTAATTTGCTACTCCTAGTAACGCGTGTAGACCCATAAAGACAAATATTCCGCTAGTATAGGTATATATAGTAAGCAATACATACATTCTTTGAGGTTGTTCTGCAGAGGCGTGCCGGTGAGCACAATGCGGCGGCGCGTCTTCACGCGGTTCATGGACTGCGAGAGGCTCGTCTTCTCGTTCTTTAGTAGATGGCCCTCGTCACACACTACCAGGTCCGGGCCTGAAACACAGAGATAAGTTATAGCGACTAAAGAAATAGAACACCGAGGCCGGGACAGACAGTCTCTGTAACAATATTTAAGTGTAGACATGACATGTTTTAACTATATGGATGTACTGAAATTTTGTAGCCGGCGGGTTGACTATAGATCTTCACAGCGGAAAAACGAGAATAAACAAAAGGTCCTATTTGGCCAGTTGGTTGTATGATAAAACGAATGACACAGATAAATTCAGCATATCAAAACTACATTCTTTATTTCAGGTTAATAATTTTGCTGTAAAGTAAGCGGATGTGAGGTCGACAGGCCCACCCGCCCCATCTCACCGGGATCAACGAGGCTCTCCTGGAAGTTCTTGAGCATCTTCTTCTTGAACTTCTTGTTGTTGTCGGCCGACAGGTTGCGGAACATCTCGTAGCCGAGCACGCACACGCCGCCGTGCGAGAACCACTGCTGCAGCTGGAACGCGCGCTCCGAGTTCTGCTTGTGCCTGCAACGGGATAAAACGTGTGTAAAGCAACAATACTCTCACAAAGATGAAGCAATGCAGGTCACCATATTCTCAAACAACCCAGTTGGGTCACCGGTCAACTGCAAAGCGCCGCTACCGGCATATTTCCCGTAATATATTATTATCGGCCACAAGTGACTGTCGCGCGTTTCAGCTACTTTTATGGCCTTTTCTTGCATCTTGTGACGGCGTTTGTGGTAGTCGCGTGTGGCCCGTGAACGGCGACGCTAAGGGCAATCTTTTCCCCTCCCTCAGTAGAACGGGGTGGCATGAAAACCAAGGCGGGCCGCGTTAACAGTTTAAGCGTGGCCTAATAGTCTGTTGTAACTAAGGCAAGAGGTCGCGGGGATTAATGTGTGTGTGTAAGGTATACGTCATTTACGGATATGACACATATTGCTTCCTATAAAATTACCTTGACTTTTTGTCCTGTTCCGGAACAATTCTTATTTACTTCCAGTGTGGAATCATTCATTATTTACTTGAAGATCTCTATGTTACTACTGTTACCTGGAGAGCTCGTAGACGTCCACCTCCAGGTCGGTCTCGGCGTGCTTGAGCCACATCTTGAACTCGTTGACCCAGTTGAGCACCGTGGACAGCGGGCACACCACCAGCACGCGCTGCACGCTCGTCAGCGAGCTGTGCGTCAGCAGCGTGTGCGTCAGACTGACCACCTGACGGAAAGCCAATGTGTCAAAACATGTCCAGAACCAACGAAGACCAGACTTCGTCGAAATTGGATGAGAGGGATTTGGTCTTTCTAACGAAACTTGAAACAGGTACCATCAATTGCCCAGAATTGGTTTAAAGGGTATTATTCAACATTCCATATAATCTGCAGAGGCCTTCCAGGGGACGACTCTTTCACACACCAGTAACCCACACTAATTAAAAGAAACATTGCCCACTATCCAGAATGTATACATTATACATGAACCATGAATCAGATATTGACATATACTTTACATCAATAACTCGGATAAAAAAGGTCATAATTAATGGAACTGGTGAGTTGTGAATTTTGAATTTGTTGTTTAAGTGTTTTACAAGTTTATTCTTTAATTTTGTATGGATGTTGTTAAACCTTACGCATACATTGTGAATTGTGTGTGATATTAATTTAAACATTTAATGTATTAACTCACAAAGTGATTTGTACTGTACTGAGATTTGTAAACCTATTTATGTAACAGTAAATGTAATAATGTACTTATTGTTGAAAAGCCAAATAAATTCATAACCACCAAACAACTACTAAGAGCTGCGACGATTATAAACTTTTGAAATCACTTAAAATATAAATTAAATATATGTTTTTTTTATTTTAACATTTTCGTTACCTGTAACGTTTTCCCGAGACCCATACAGTGAGCCAGGATGCAGCCGGAGCCTTTGTCCTTCTTGATGCGCTTCACGCTCTCGAAGCACGCATCCCACATGAATTTTATACCGTTCGCCTGAAATAATACATTCATCGTTACATTTTGTATATAATTAGAAAGTAAATTACGTATAGTATAGGCGTGACGACTGGGTCAAAATCTTATTATTCTATTTAGTCCGTAAGTTAGTTTATACAAAAATATGGGACACGGATTTTTTTGTTCTTCAATTGATTGAAAAATGACAAAATTATAGCTTATCAAACTTCTGGAGTGGGGGCTTGTGACGTCACAGTTACGCAAAAATTTTACCTAATCGAGACGTCATACTAAAGTTCTAAGCACTATATCTTCATAATTTCTTGTTTGTGAAACAAAATAAAAAATACGAGTACAATGTTTTTAAATAATCTAAATAACGGACTAATTATATTTTTTTAGTCGTCTCGCCCATTGTCTATTATTTGCGCGAACACTACACATTTGAAATAAAACAAATTTTACGGATTGAACTCGCGTAAAACGGCGCTCGTGTTCACGGGCAAGACTAAAGATGATAGATGATTACTGACAGTGACTGCCATCTTTAGTCTTGCTTGTATGTTTAATTATATTTTCTGTATAAAGTATCGGTTTGGATTGGAGAAATTTGGATAGTATCAAACTAGACACAAAGAATGCAACATTGTCAAGATGAATTTGATCAGCGACAAACACAAGTAGGGTACGTCCATTATGGTTACGTTGGCAAAGATTTTGGGTGACTTTGAGTATGCAAGAGCACATTTGGGTTAAGTCATTGTATGCATTCAAAAAAATCTCTTCAATAAAAATATGCATTAATGGGGGACATGAAGATAAACAAACAAATATGTGTTAGCTGCTTTTACAACCGTAAAAAAAATTAGACTTGGTAGAGTAAGGGTGAGAGCCATCCGCTACTCCAAGCCATCATACTAAGTCAGTTAGGAAAAAAAAAACTTAAGCCTTAAATCAAAGACAATTATACAAACCTGATGTGGTTTCAACTTCTTCACCAACCCCCTGTCCACTTGGATGAGGGGCTCTTTGGTTTCCGGGTCGAAATCCAAGACCACTTTCTCTAGGACCACCTCATCGGGCTTGCCAGATTCATCAAACTCCAAGTTGTTATACTGAAAAGGGATTAACAAGCTAATTCTAGGATCATTCCTATGATATCAATACATAGTATAAAACAAAGTCGCTTTCGCTGTATGTCCGTATGTATGCTTAGATCTTTAAAACTACGCAACGGATTTTGATGCGGTTTTTTTTAATAGATAGTGATTCTTAAGGAAGGTTTGTATGTAAAATTTACCCGAAGCGAAGCGAGGGCGGGTCACTAGTTTTTTATAAAAGGAAGACCAATATTTGTAAAGAAAATTAATTACGGATATAATTTTTTTTTTAATATTCTAAAATACATTGAAAACTCTGAAAACCACTGAATATCAGCGTCACCGGAACCGCGACACATTGCTGAGTGATTGAGCCCATTTTAGCACATACAGTTAGTATAAGTTTATATGAGTGTTTGACTCATTTGTATGTTTGTTTTATATTTGTATGTTTAGTTTATATGTGGTAAATCTATATTAATATTATAAAGCTGAAGAGTTTGTTTGTTTGTTTGTTTGAACTAGGGCGATAAGGCCTCAGTCGACCACTACTTGCGGGTTGGTCGACTACACAAATCTTTTTGCGTTGTATAGACCATTTATCGAGGAAGGCTTTAGGCTATATAACATCACGCTGCGACCAATAGGAGCAAAGATACAATGGAAAATGTGTAAAAAACGGGGGAAACGCGAACGAAGTCGCTGGCACAGCTAGTAAAAGATATATTCTATTCTTTTCACAACACTGACCACTTTCTGTCTCTCTGCGATCCTAGCGATCCTCTCCTTCTCTTCCCGGGCGGCCTTCTTAGTCGCCTCCTCAAGCTGGTTCTTGCCCATAACCTTGCGGATGTTCTTTCTGCCATGCTTGTTCCTGCCTTCATTCTCTGTGTCGGAGCCGGACACATCGCTGTCGATCTGCTTTATACGACGCCTTTTCTTTTTGCTGCAATCGGAAAAAAAACGGTAAAACATTGGAAACCTAATGTTCGGTATATGACTGTCGAGTTATATGATCATACAAAAATGTATTCTCAATTTCTCCATTTTGAAACGGTAAAGTATAAGTCTAAAACATGTGAACCTAATAATTGGCATATGAATGTGGTGTGATATCGTACAAAAATGTGTTCTCAATCTCTCCATTTTGAAATGGTAAAGTACGAGATACTTAGTTATCAGACACCATCAACAATTAGCACTCCTAGTGCCTCTGCATGCCCAGACACATGTCAGGATATGTATCCATCAGTTGTGTGTGTCAGATTTTATGAAATTTATTGCAATCGCTACTTGCAATCTAATAAATAAAGAAATGACAAAGACTTATTAATAGATTTTGAAAAAGCATATACCTACATATATGGTCGAATTTAGAAACCTCCTCCTCTTTTTAAAGTCGGTTAAAAAACAGTACTTGTTTGGATCTTCTGAAAGTCGACCCGTCGTAATTTGATATTTAACCTTCCATCATTGGATGAGGAGGACCCAGCAGACGCGTCGCTCTCGTCCCCCTTCTCCTGATCTGTTGCACCCCCGTATGCCCAGTCACTTACACCAGATATTAATATTTTGACATCTCATAAATACATACATAAAATCACGCCTTTTTCCTAGAGGGGTAGGCAGAGATCACTTCCAGCGATCCATTTGCTATTCTGCCTTGTGCATTGTTTTAACAAGGTCATTGCGTTCCCACAAGTAGCAAGGATATATGACAGGGGAAGGAAAAGGGGAGGACTGAGTCGATAGTAGCGCGAGGAGCCGGGGTCGCTTACCCGTATACCGTTCACCAACCATCAGACAGATAGTTGTGACTGATATCCCTGACTTCCCATCCCTGACTTGTTTGACATCTCACCTTCATCATTGGACGAGGAGGACCCAGCAGACGCATCGCTCTCGACCCCCTTCTTCTTCCGCTTGCTCAACCATCGGACAGATAGTTGTGACTGGTATTCCCTGACTTCTCTTCCCTGACTTGTTTAACATCTCACCTTCCATCATTGGACGAGGAGGACCCAGCAGACGCATCGCTCTCGACCCCCTTCTTCTTCCGCTTGCTCAACCATCGGACAGATAGTTGTGACTGGTATTCCCTGACTTCTCTTCCCTGACTTGTTTAACATCTCACCTTCCATCATTGGACGAGGAGGACCCAGCAGACGCATCGCTCTCGACCCCCTTCTTCTTCCGCTTGCTCAATCATCGGACAGATAGTTGTGACTGGTATTCCCTGACTTCTCTTCCCTGACTTGTTTAACATCTCACCTTCCATCATTGGACGAGGAGGACCCAGCAGACGCATCGCTCTCGACCCCCTTCTTCTTCCGCTTGCTCAACCATCGGACAGATAGTTGTGACTGGTAATCCCTGACTTCCCTTCCCTGACTTGTTTAACATCTCACCTTCCATCATTGGACGAGGAGGACCCAGCAGACGCGTCGCTCTCGTCCCCCTTCTTCTTCCGCTTGCTCCTCTTGCCGGGCTCGGAGCTGTCCTCCTCCGAGTCCTCGAAGTCGCTCACCCTCTCCGCCTTCTCGATGTTCCTCCGTGAGGAACCAGCCTCCGAGTCCGAGGATATGAGCTGGGCTTTGCGCCGCTTCGATTTTACACTGTAACGCGAAGGAGTAAGGTATAAAATGACATAACTTTCCGTCAATGCAATGAAATTATTTAGTATTTGTATCTGGTTAAAAGAGCATCACGTTAGAAGAATACGAATCCGAGGTTTAGAGCTCGGCTTTGCGCCGCTTCGATTTTACACTGTAATGCAATGGGACAAGGTATACAATGCCATAACTTCTAGGCTTCTAGACCAAATAGCTAGATATAACAGAAGATAACAACTACCCCCGCGTTACGCGAGGCAATTGCAAAATGTTTACCAAACATACATAATATGCGTTTTTGGAGAACCTTGGCACTGATGACATATGTGTCTAAATGATGTCTTTATTTCTTTATTTTCTTATTGAGAATGAAATTTGTATATTCATGTTAGTCAACAATAATTGCTGACACTGGTCCTTTGGCCTTAGTTGTGTCATGTCTACAATTTCATCAGCTTAAAAATTTCAAAGTACTTACGCTTCTTCATCCGAATCATCAGTTTTCTTGATATCCTAAAGGACAAATTTTCAAATTGTGAATAGAAACTCAAAAAATACACAATAAAATGTATATACTTTAAGTAAAACATCAATCAATCAATAAATGTTTTTATATTGATGAACCATTCATTTATTCAAATTATTATTTTAATTGATATGATAGATATACTCACATCTGACTCTTCTTTGTGTGAAACTGATGTATCACTCTCATCTAATAGGTCATCTTTAGCGAGGTGTTCTATGCCCGAACCATTTAGGCCACTTATAGATATTGATGGAAGTTCTGAAATATTAAGAGTTTATTATCAATATGATGAATTCGCGTGATTTTATAGTCATAGGGGGCAAGATGTTCATGATTTAGCAAACCTAGCAATAAGCAACCTACAGATATATGTAGTAGAAAATATCAAATTTCAGCCCAATCCGTCCACAGGTTTGGACTGTGTGTTGATAGATCACTATGTCAGTCAGTCGGTCACCATTGAATTATATATATTTAGATGATGATGAAGAGGTGGTTTACCTTCGCCGGCGTCATCGCTCTCGGCGGCCGAGCCGGCCTCCGAGCTATCCTCCGCCTTCAACATGTTCTCCTCGCTAATGAGCGGCGGCTTGCCCATCCTAGAGCTCTTCTTAACGGAATTCGTGTCGGTCGAGGCCGTGGTATTGGAATCGCGACGGCGGCGATTCGTCAGACTTTTGAGGTTTGTAAGCCTGAAAGAGGATGAAACTATGTTCAATTTATTCAGGTAGGATAGATTATAGAAAATGATTGGACATGAAAGACTAATTTATGTAAATTAGATTTGTTTCTGTAGTAAAATTCCCTTAGTGGTACGAGCCATCCGCTCCCCTGCAAGTCCGGTGATGATGACGAGGCTACTCCAAGCAATCATCATATGTCAGTTAGGAAAAAACAAAAATTACAATAAATCTACTCCATTATAACCTCATAGGGACCTAACATAATAATATAGGAAAGTCTGAAAGATATTAAAGTGGTGTGGTATTAGCATACCACTATTCATCTTCTATAATCTGATAAATTTCGACATTAGGCATCTTCTGTAGCAGCTATTGTTTCAACCTTGAATAACATAGATAATTCAGCTGTACCCAAGTTTACAAGAGGGAACTCTTGATGCTATTAACTCATTCTACATTGGAAGGAATGAGCTAAAAGCACCTGCTAACTAACTAAACTATGCATATAGCCTATTGTCAAATCAAGAGTTTTCGCTAGATGGCTATCGAAAAACTGGCCAAGTGCAAGTCATACTCGAATGGTTCCGTACCAATTATGAAAAAAAAACGTTTATTGTATGGGTATTGTATTAATATTTTATCTTTTTCAATTGTTAGTTGTTCCTATAGCGGCAACGGAAATACATCATTTGTGAAAATTTCAGCGTTCCAACTATCACATTTTATGAGATACAGCTTGGAGACAAACAGACGGACGGCGGAGGCTTAGTAATAGGGTCCCGTTTTACCTTTTAGGTACGGAACCCCAACAAAAGTACTAGATAAGATACTTAGTATGGTAGACAACATAATACAGGGGGAGGCAACGCCCCCTCCCCCTGCATTTTTTCTGGATTGTTCCTATTGTAGTAATTGTCACTCCCCAACCGGCGACAACTAACACACCTCACTTGACCAGTGTGGTTGACTAAGGCCTTATCGCCCTAGTTTAGGGTAGGCCCATGCCCCAGCAGTGGGGATGTGTATGGGCATCAGATAATGATGATGATGAACCAACCGGTGACATCTGAGAAACTTATGTCCCACTTTTCCCCTGTAGTAAGCCGTCAAAGGGAACAGTCAGCACGAATTGTCACTCCCATGACAACTAGGAAGTGAGTCCCTAACTGCCACCCCAGAGTTAAGAAGAAGAAACTGCCTTGAAAATGTACTTTATACAAGTAGTTGTACTATCATATCACATAGGAAGTAATATCCCTGACAGACAGATTCATAATTCTGGTGACACCAATAAAAGTTCGCTCGCGGCCACGATTGGTGTAACCCAGTAATTAGTAATAGTAATTTGCTACGCCTATTATCGCGTGTAGACCCAAAAAGACTAATTTTAGTGTTTACTCAGGAAAATCAGGAACATAACAGTTTTTTCTCCAAACACCTCCAAAAACAATAGCATCAGCAAAAATCTTATCCATAATAAAATGGGTCTATTGTGACAGAAATCACATCCAGGATTGATCTGGGCACTTTTAAAAACCTCAACCAGATGGACCTCAGACTTCCTTCAAACTAGGACAAATTCGGGGAAACCTAGACTGATGGCAGCCTATTCAACACTTCGAAAATATTGTCCATACTTCATAAGCCTAACACTCAACCAGAATGTGATAAATAATTGAAGCATGCATATTGCATACCCTAAGTATGTAGTGTCCATTTATGTATTACACAACATGCAATGTACTGATTTTGGATTTCAGATATTAATGGATTTCATAACTATTGTAAAACAATTGAGTTCGAAGTCTTGGCTATTATTATGAGAATTGTTGTATTTTATGGTATTTATCTTGTCTAAACTTGAGGTCACTAGAACCAGAGTGGCCCAATTGACATGAGCCATAATAGCGTGACCCAAGGCCCTTATTCTCTACTAATATGTAATATAAATCATCATGTCACAACTTTTTTTAATGTCTCTTCTCATTGTTTGCTAAAATTACCTTTGAACCATTTTGGCTATTAACTATGGGATTTGAAAGGGTACATTTCCATAGTCAACTAAAAAAATGCTACTTGTGGTTTGAGCCACTCAGCTTTAAGTGGCCTCAGTTCATAAACCTAACTGTAATTGAAGCATGCATATATGCATAACCAATGTGTGAAGTGTCCATTTATATCATACAAAAACATAACATGCAATGTTCTTTATATATTTTTTTGTGAATAGCAAATCTCCCAGCACCTTTTATCCTATTCAAGAACATATATTTATAATGTGGTCACAATTTTCATTCACTTATAGTGCCCTTAAGTATGAAAGTGCTTTTGTTTAAGAGCTTATCAAAACTCATAAATGGTAACCTTTCATGATGTAGGTACTAAGGGTGAATAATATTTTAAGCAAGCACTTCCTTGTTGCAATTATGTATTATTTACAAATAGCAAGCTACAAACAAAAACTTAGTGGCATCATAATCACTGGCCACTTTATTGATTAAAAATAAATAAGGTTTTATTGCCCAAACAGAAAATAAGGCCTTTCTCTATAAGATATTTACCCATCAATATCTTTGTCATTTGGATCCTGGCTGTCTGAATTTTGGCTGCTACCACCAGGTTGTGCCCTAGAACGCCCCATCTGTAATTATTTTTAAATCTTTTATCATTATGTAATTGCAACCACAACCACTTCACCAGAATCAAAGACATTGATTGATCTTAGAAAGGCCCCAATAAACTATTTAAAAAGAAAACTAATTTACTTAAAAGAAAACAACAGATTGGTCATTTGAACTCTTATAATTTCACAAATCATGTCCACAGGATACACAACAGTTATTCTTATTTACTAAATATGAAAATTTATTATATTGCATATATGTACTAAGATACAAGGTCTTAAATTACAAATGCAAATTTTATTGTAAACACAAATTAAATTTGTGCAGTTGCTTTGAAAATATTTTAACTTATACTGAATGACAAGTTGATTCACTAATGTGAAAAAACATTTGTAGGATATCTTTATAAAATATGCTTTTCATTCAAACCTAACCTTTTTTTTACTGCGCTTTGAATGTCCTTTCTTTCGAGATTGTTCTGAAGTTTGATCAGAAGTGTTTGGATTTACTTTCAACCCTCTGCTTCCCTTATCTGAATCTTCATCATTACTACATCTCGAGTGTTTTCTTTTAGATTTTCTTGAAATCATATCATCTTCAGAGGATCCCTGGGCATCCTTCTTTTTTTTCTCATCATCTGAACTAGAAGCACCTTTTAGCAAGGCATCTTTTATTTGCTTAAATGCATTCTTTAACTGTTCATCCTCTGTGTCAGAGCTTGAAGAATAGTTAAGCAACATCTTTTTTGCATGCATACTTTCCATCATACTCTTTCTTTTGTGTTTCTTTTTCTTTATAGGTGATATTTCTAATCCAGCATCAGGCGCAGGATTATTGCATTGTGATGATTCTGTTGCTATTTCATCAACTTTATTAGATTTTGAGCTATTATTATCTTGCATATTTGAGTTAGTTCTATTATGTTCAGTATTCTCAGAATCGGATCCCGCCAGTAATGTTTGTTTTAAGTCTGTTTCTTTAAGAGGACTTTTTTCTTTACAACTTTTTTCATTTTCAGTACTTTTTTCTGTGCCTTTGCTATTATCAGAATCTGAATCATTAAGAAGAGCATTTTTTAATTTTTCTGTATTATTTGTGGTACTCTCATGAGATGACTCCTTACCTACATCATCATCTTTGGTTTTATGGTCACTCTCAGCAGAGTCCTTTAGTACTTTCTCAATAGTTCTGTTCAGTTCTTCAAATGATTGTAGAGTTGAATCCATTGCTGGGTTAACATCGTGGAGGACATTTTGTACAGTTTTTTCTATTTCAGCCAGGGGAAGTGGTGACTTACTTCCATCAGATTTATCAGAATCAGAGTCATTTAGCAAAGCATTTTTCACAACATTTAATGTCTCAGCTGAAGATTTTTTAGAACTATCACATTTTAAATTCTCAGCTTCAACTGCCTTATTGCCATTTTCTGTTTGTAATTCTGAAATAGTTTTATCATTTTGCACAATTCTCCTTAAACCATGCAAATGCAAAAACCTTTGAGACAATCTTGGCAACCTAATTACATTTATAACAAACTTTTTGGGAATAAAGGCACTAACTTCTTTCCTTTTCTGTTCCCAAAACTTTTCATCCGATGTAGAGATCACTTTTCTTTTCTTAGTACTTTCACTAATCTTTTCTGTTCTAGATTTACTTTCTTTCTTTGGTGATTCCCCTACATTTTCTGCAATATCAGGCTTGAGGAGCTTATTAATATTGACACACTTGATCATCGGTTTGACAGGAACTGATTCACTTTGTTTGACATCGTTATTTTCTACCTGTGATGTGTCTGCAACTTTTTCAACATCATCTTGCTTCTCATCTAAATTAGTAGATTTTAAGTTGGACAAATTTTGAGAGTCATTGGACTCTTCTTTATTAGTCTCACATTTGTTTAATTTCTCTAAATCTTCACTTTCATTGCATTTGTTCTTCACACAATCTTCTTGAGATTTATCATCAGAGCTATCATCATCAATTACTTGAATCTTCTTAGTCAGGACTTTACTACTTTTATGTTTTCTCAACATAGAATCATTGTCACTATCATTATCACTATTGGATTTTCTTCTAGAAAGAGACAATTTTCTTTTACTATGCTTTTTACTTTTCTTGCGAGACTCCTCATTATCACTATGTTGCGAGTCGTTATTCATACCCTCTGTTTTTGAAGACCCTTCAGATTTATTAGAACACAAAGAGCTTTTTCTGCTTTTAACAATCTCTTCAGATCTGTTACAAGATCCAGACATTTCTTTAACATCACAAACATCTTCATTTTCTTTACGTTTATTGGAATTATCTAAAGTGCTTTTTGGACTCATTTTGGATGTTAAAGCCTCATTATCTTTCGGCATTTGCCTGCTTTCCTCAATGTCGCCAGTATCGGAATTGGAGTCATGTACTCCATCAGTCTTATTTGGTTCTACCTTATTAGATTTTTTCTCTTCGCAATTTTTAATATTTTCCACTGACTTCCTGGCTTGTTCTTTTCTTTTTCTTGACCTGTATAATTTACAATTGTGGTAAACGGGATATTTATCATGCATCGACAATGACATGTTGCGCGCCAAAACCCGCACTGACATGTAGTGCTTCACAGGCACTTTTTTGGCTACTTTCAATTTGTACGAGCGATACTTGAAGTAGCGATATTTGTCTTGGTCTTGATGTGCGTTGGTGCTAGAGCCGGCCACATCCCTGCCCGGAGCTCGGGGCCCTTGACTAGCACTCAGCAAAGTTAATATTTTTCGAACGCCGCATTCCACATTTTCGAGCGACTTCTTCGATAATTCACATATAAGTAACACTTTGTCGGCAGCTTTTTGCACGGCGTGATTATTCTTCAGCTTATCCTTCCGTATTCGTTTCTCTTTTAGGTTTTCGGACCGCGCACGGAGGTTCGTCCCCAGCTTCGACAAGTATTCCATCGCCTCGCACAATACATCACAAACGGGCACTTCGTCCGCCATTTCGAATATTGTTTAATTTACATGAAACTCGTAGGTTTAAATCTCAGACGAATCACCACTAGCAGTAATTCATTAGTTTATAATACACGTAAAATCAGATAATTGTACCACCGACGAAGTACAAGAAAAAACCAAAGCCAAAAAAATGAATTGAAGTAAAAATAAAAATCCATAGACAAAATGCCATTCCTTTTTACATATTGCCATCGGAGAGGTAAACAGTAAATCGGTAAATAAATGAAATATCAATCAAAATACATTTTACAGAAAACGAAATTCCAAAATTGTATAAAAGTAAATAAACGAGTCGATCGATTGAGAAACCATAAGCTCAGACGAGGTTAATGCTCACATACAGAAGTGAACCATCACTTGAAACGGAACGTAACAGACCCCTGACCTATTCAACTCAATCGGATTATACTGCTATACATAAATATAGCATACAAAATAGCGGCAAATAGGTATATAGATGTGAACTACAACATATAGCTACAATCATGTATGCATAATTTCTCACTATCTTTTAACTGAAAACTGATGAATATGAGTTATATGTCCAAGAAATTGTTGATATCTGACAATTCTAGTAGCAGGGAAACATATGCTGTACAAGAATCTAAAAAAAACAAGAGGTACCCATTTTTTGTACTCACCTTTCATGTAAATGGCTGAACTGGCGTTTTATCGAACCCTTTCACGATAAGAGATTTAACTGTGATTGTAACACATAATTACACGTTTTGATATTGATTAGTCGTTAAATCATACACATAATTCCGCTTTAGTCCGAAAATTCGGCGAAATAAGCAAGGTAGGTAAACTATCCAAAACAGTCGTGAAAAAGAACCATAGAGAATAGAGTTATAGAGACGCGTATAAGTATGTATATAGAGTTACTGTCAAAAAACCAAGGAGAGTTAACGATCCGTCGCTTTTGCTAGCTACATGGATAAATTATTTGGTAGATGCTTGAATAATATATGAAGTGGAGCCTGCTTTTGTATAATATTGGAATAAATAATAGAAGCAACATTTTATATGTCGAAATGTATAATAAATTTTATCGAATCAATTATTTTAAGATGTTAGAAAATTTACTGGGTTTGTGGAATAACTTCAGAATCAACTGAACAAAATTGCTTGAATGGATAATTTCATTTTTAATAAAGGTATACTATGCATTTGAGTAAATTAAATTAAATTCGCTGGTTATCATCGTCAGTTCACTAAGTATATTGGAACAGTACCATGAGTATTATTTCAAAGGTGATGCTTAAGCAAACTATTGAAAATGAAATAAATAAAGAAAAATAACAAGATATTTTTTGGAAATATTGCGAAGAAAATAAAAAAATACCGGTTTGTTGCAAAATTCTTAGCTTTTTTTTAAGCCAAGCCATGTAGAGGCCGAAATTAAGAAAAATAATTGACATTTCAATCTGTCATCAGCATCAATCAGAATCAGACTTAAATCTTTCATTCATATTAATTTCGTTTGAATCTGGTTGTGTAATAAAAAAAATAATGATTTCGAGAACTGCTTTACGAGTTAATAAGCAAGGAATATTGGCAAGATTCTTTAGCGAAGGAGTGGGCCAGAACCAAGGCTCATCATCTTCTACGCCTCCTACTAGTACCAGCACAGATGTACCTGGGCTGAGCAGCAGCGTTGTGCACCCTGCTAATGAGCCCGTTGGTCCTGGAGTCGACCCTAACAAGTCTGGAGCCTACAAGGTCCCCGAATACTTTTGCTACGACAACATGAGTTTCTTCGAAGCTGAAATCGAGATGTCAAAGTTTAGATTACCTCAACCGTCTGCGCTCAAAAATTGATTTAGTCAAAATATATTTTTGTTCCGTGATTTAGTCATGTTAATTTAATAAATTGTATCATTATTGTTCTTGTTTTATTGGGAATGCGTGTATATTCTAGACTCTAGTTTATACATAGGAACCTTAGGTGCACTTTGATTAAATTATTTTTTATTGGCTGAATAGTGGAAAGATAATTATTGTAGGTATTATGGGTATTCAAATGCTACTTGATCATAAAAGTAGATACCAAATGAAAAAAATCCAATATACTATGTTTTTATTAAGCTTTACTTCAAAAACCTAGACATAGATGTAAATATTCATTCTAGAACCATTTAATATAGAAGTAGCAATATTATTATTAAGATATTTCAAACATCTACAAATGTTTAAAACACTAAAGTAAGTTTATATTTTATGCACAAACACTATATTTCACGTTTGAAATTAAATTAATTTTATGGATTAAACTTGCTTGTACAATATGTTTAGAATACCAATACAACAGAGTTTAATCTGTAAACTTAGTTTTATTTCTAAGCTAAAGTAAATCATTAATGGCACACTAATAATGATCAGATGAATATATAGACATTCTAAATTTATATTATATTCATATCGGCCAATACAATTTTGAAAATAGGATATAACCTTATCATGAAATGATACCAAAGAGATTATTATTAATCTATACTAATATTATAAAGCTGAAGAGTTTGTTTGTTTGTTTGATTGTTTGTTTGTTTGTTTGTTTGTTTGAACGCGCTAATCTCAGGAACTACTGGTTCGAATTGAAAAAATCTTTTTGTGTTGTATAGACCATTTATCGACGAAGGCTTTAGGCTATATAACATCACGCTGAGACCAACAGGACCAAAGATACAATGGAAAATGTGTAAAAAACGGGGGAAACGCGAACGAACTTGCTGGCACAGCTAGTTTACTCTAAGTGTACAAAGTAAAACATAAGATTTCTTTTAAATAGATGTTTTATTAAATCATCTGATTCCCATACATTCTATAGACCTACAACTAAATAACGTAAAATGCAACATTAGGGGTAAATAGCATAATGTACTTGGCTTTTTACAATTTGTGAAATGCTCAAAATACAGACACAGTACTAAACCGCAACAGAAGCAGCCCCACTGATTAATACAGCAGTATCTTGATCGGTCAGAGTGGTTCCTGCTTCAATATCAACACACTCCACCGTGGCTAGTTGTTACTTCTTCTTAGTCAGCTTCTCAGAGAGGTCGTCAAAGGTGGGGTCTTGAAGGTTGATCATCAAGCTGTTGCCAGGCAGGAATACTCTGTTCTGAGATTGAGCAATCATTCTTGAGATGCTTTGTGCGGCACGGATTTTGCGCAGCTTCAGATAACCAGGGTTCATTCCCATGGCTTTACCCAACATCTCAGCAGCTTCAGCTTCTCCCTCAGCCTGGACAATCTTCTGTTGACGCTCCTGTTTTGCTCTTTCAACTACGAAAGCAGCACGCTGAGCCTCTTGCTGGGCCACCTGCTTAGCTTCAACTGCAGCTGTGTATTCCTTACCAAAACTCAACTCCGTCAATGAGACATCATCAAGAATGATGTTGAAATCGGCAGCGCGCTCTACCAGCTCCCGTCTGATCAGAAGAGACACTTGCTGACGTTGGGTAATAAGTTGAGATGCGTTGAATTTAGCCACAACAGATTTCAGGACTTCATTGCAAATTGATGGTAAAACTTTCTCATCGTAGTCGGTTCCGAGTTGACGGTACATCGACGCCAAGTGACTAGCATCAGGCCGAGATAGCACACGCAGAGATATGTTCACCATTTGTAAGTCTTTGGATCCGGTGGGTGAGGAAATCTTGCGTGGTCTGGATCTAATATCGTAGATGATCGGGTATTGGAACCACGGCATGCGGAAGTGCAAGCCTTCGCTCATGACTGGTTGTTGGACGCCGCCTATTCTGTTGAACATGATGGCACGATGACCAGCCTCAACGGTAAACAAGGACTGGGAGACTCCATAGGCCGCCGCACCGACCACCGCCACTAATTTGAGGCCGATACCCAACCCAGGCGGTCCTCCTTTAGCGAACTTTCCGGCCATATCGTTTATTTTACTTTGCGCCATGGTAGCGATAAAAACTAAATATAGTTAAAAATGCAGGTACACTTTGTTTTAACAAAACTTCCAAAATGAAATTCTAACCTATTCGTTCGTACAAGCAGCAATTGTGCAATAATCATAGACAAAGAACGAACAAGTATTGGTTTGGTTGGTACCTATTCTAAAAAATAATGTTTTTTTTTGTTCTGGCAATAGGATTTCGTTGAATAAGTCAAAAGCATAGACAGCTGTTTTCAGTAACAACATGACATTTCGATTTTGACGTTTGCCCCGCAAGCAAAATGTCTGTTTTCGTCTGAAAAATATTTATAAATCATATATGCCTTTGTTCTCCCTTAAGTTTGTTAGTTTTCATAAATATTTATAGTAAGAAAAATAATATTAAGTAGTTTCTATTTCGCATAATAATAACCATGGATTCGTGCACTGGAGTTGAGCAGGATTTGGACAAATCTTTATCAAAATTTACTTCTCTCAATGATCACACAGACAAGGTCCTGGAAGATGTTATAAACCAGGTGGAGAATTTGAAGAAGGAAATTGCTAAACGTAAGTATTAATAATTCCAAATGTGGTTAATAACAATAATTTTTTCATCACATATGACTTGATACTTATTGTGGTATTTTTATAGTTCCTGGTCATTTTTGCATAATTCACAGTTGTAAGTGTATTGACAGTCATTACACATTCATTATACAATATTGAAATCAATGATGCATGGTTTCATTTAGTGCTAGTCAATGTAAATTACTTATCAACTTTCACTCAAACATCAAACAGTAATGGTACTGCATTACTGTTTGATAAACCATAATTGTTGAGTGATTATGAATTTCTAGATAATAGAATATTTTTTTAAAATAATTTTCAAAGTTTAAAAGTTTTGTTTCAAGTACCTACTAATTTAGTGACTCTAATATTTCCAGAAACCTCTTCACAACCTTGGAACAAAAATAATATAGTACTATACGGTGTATGTACCTGGAGTAGAGTAACTTAATTTTTTTAACTTTTATTGAAGAAGTCGACTTATAGTATTGTCTATTAGTCTTGCCCATGACCATGACTGCAATAAAGTCACTCAATAAATGGTCAAAAGAGTAATAGACGATACTATAATTCGACTTCTAATCTTAATGCATAATCTTATGGTAGGGGAGCCCAAGCGGGGATTTTGGGATTTACTCGAGCGTGGCAGATTAACATACGGGGTGATACCTTGCACCTTGTTGAGTACCTCCAGCATATCTAAGCCCTCTATATAGGGCCGCGCGCGTAGGGCAGCCCATCAGAATAGTAAAAAAAAAACGATAGTTGGAAATTCTCGAGCGCGTCAGATTAAGGTATAGTAGGTTAATTACATGCTAAAAAGTATGCATTTTAATAATCTGACGATTTGCGCGTGACGTAAGAGTGTGGGAGGGTGACAAAGTTGAAAAAAAAAAACGACACCTGGACATTCTCGAGCGCGGTTGAATTTTTTTTTATTTTGAAGGAAATAATTCAAGGATAACGGCAAAAATATAATCTGACGATTACCATAAGCCGAAGTAACAAAAATCGTCAATAACGTGTAGCGCGTGCAGCTGTAGTAAAGCATGTATGCCCCCTCCGCGCCACTCGCTCTATCTCTCTCGCTCCATCACCAAACTACTTTCCGTCGGCCATCACGCCATTACAACTACAGGTCACAGCACGTGTAGTATTGCATAAACGATGCTCCGGCTTGTTTGTTTATGTTTGCAGTGTTCTGAATCAAATTTTGTGATTTTAATTTCGTGAGTTTTATATTTGCTAAGACAATGAGTGGCAATACTATGAAGTGTGTGTTTTGTGAAGAAACTACTCTTCAAAACGTTATTAAATTTTCTGCAGAAACTTTAAAAAAAGCCAAGATAGTTTTGGAGTATCGTCAGAGCAAACCAAGTAGCAGGAAATTACGTGTAACGTACGATAAAGTTACACTTCCAGCTGAAACATCCTTGAATGAAGGATATCATGCGCAGTGTTATAAGTTGTTCACAGCGATTAAAATACCTTCCGGTTTTGAAAAGCTGAAGCAACAGCAAAGTGCAGCGGAATGCGACAATGCGCCGGAAATTCCTGGGAAAATCCCACATTTCGAATCGAATGCTCCTGCTACTTCCTCGACGATTCAGGTTGCTGGTACATCGACAGACGAGTAAGTGCTAATATTATATATTATATATTTTTAGGAATCTTTTCAGTACTTTATTACTATGCTTTTCATAAAATAAAAATATTGTGAAGCATTATAATAATTTCTTGTTACAGATATCCAAACTGTGGAAGAAATTGATGGCGAAATCGAACCAGACTTGTATGATGATAATTTGCTGTATGATGATAATTCCACGGATGAAGATGAAGATTGAAAATAAATTATTTGTAACATTTTTTTATGTACAAAATTTTTTTTTCTTAGTTTTAGTTTCGATAATAAAATTAATAGAGATTTTTAAAATTTTTTTTTATAATGCTCGTTTTCACGATGGACTCTATAAAAAAAGAAATAAAAAAAAAATCATAAAAAAACGTAAAAAAAAATTTATTTCAAGCCATCAGATTAAGAAAACCCCTTCAAATAATTGTCAGATTATGAATCAGCAGATCAAGGACATCAAGCTGAATCGTCTGTATCAAATTTTGACGCGGTCGTGTATTACAAAATGGCGATTTTTTTTTACATTTACAAAAAACCGCCACGAGCTTGCGACACATCCGAATCGACAGTCTTTTGAATAGGAACTTCGTTGGGGCTCACTCAACATCCCCTCCAAATATCTGACGCGCTCGAGTTAATTTTTTTTTTTCCCATTTTTAACCCTTCTGTATGCCCGCCCCCACTATGCAAACTGGCAGATTAGCATACGCTCGCCATCAAAGATACGTAGGGAATATACACTATCGATATCTGACGCGCTCGAGTATTTCCATGTAACTGTTTTTTTTTACATTTTCGCGAGCCTGCAGAAGCTCACCCCACTGGTGAAAGGGTATACATCATATGAACTTTTTTTCTTTCTACCATCTAATAATCAAAATCAAATAGGTCCCGACGACGCTCGAGTAAATCCCAATTTAGCATCGTGGGCTCCCCTACTATTAGTTTTATTTCAAAAGTTAACTTATTCCAAAATCCTTTGTGTGTTGTTCAAATTTTGTGTATTTTCAGTGGGAGTATCAATGATACATTGTCATTATATAAAAGTGTGTATGTATTATTTCAGATGCTCCAAATACACCGTTATCACAGACACAAGCAATGGTAGTGAGTGAACTGGCCTCACGAGTCAAGCAGACAGTCTTTCAGATGTCTACAGGTAAAATTCTAAATTCTGTTGGCTGATCATTCTTTGGTACAGAACATGTGTTTTCAAGAATCAAACATTGTATGTACATCCAATATGGGTAGCAATTGTTACAAACAAGCTAGGGCCAATTATTTAAAAAAAAACCAGAAGGTTCTAAATTTGTCAGAATATTTTTTATCCTTATTGTAGATAAGTGACATATCATAAACATCTGTGTAAATTGTCTTGACCTTGTGAGGTTGTATTTATAGTATTTAAATTTAAATATAAATATGAACACAAACAATAATTATGATGGCATATATATTATGTTTTTGATGATTTGATAGTTATTATAAGTAGAACAAGGTTGTGTAATTATTTATTACAATTTAGTACTGGGATCTATATCAGGATGATAAATAGGGTAAAAGTTTCTAGTAACTTAAACAAAAAATAGTAAAGTTTATTTTTTATTTAGCATATCCTACCCTATTGCGGGGCGAAGTATAGTTATATGTATAATGTATATTATTATATTAATGAAACAACATTTAAAAAGTTTTAAACATTTACAGAACACAGAGAGCTTCATGCAACTGTATCACGCGTAGGCAAGTCCATCGATAGACACTTCATAGCAGACTATGTTTCGGTGGCACCCAAAGCAGAGTCCTTCTGCTCAGACACAAACAGACCTATAATGGAACAGGCTATCGCTCAACATTTGTTCAGACAAGTAAGTGTTGTTCAAGAAGAATAAGTTTGTAGCTATATCAATATTTATTTGTAGTTTATTTATTTTGGCACCCCTATTTAGGTAAATACCCTATATACCCATACCCTATTTCTAATTTTCCTCAGTCAGTCCCGCTGTTGTTATGATCTCCATTTACTTTTATAGGTCATTTATTTCCGCCTTTTCCAAGGATCCAAATGGCGATTCATGTAAATAGGTTAATGTAACTTTAAGATAGAAACTGTAGATAATGAACTGATAATGAACTGATAATGAAGGATTTATAAATTATTTTAAAAAGAGTTTGAGAAAATTAGCAACCCACTCGGCTCGCAAACATGTGGAGCGCGCTTGTACGTTCCGCCATTGTATTCAATGACTGGGTTTCACATATTTACTGTAATGCATTAAACAATAGATTTGTTTAATGCATTTACGACGACTAAGGCCGTTGATTTTCATGTGAGAGTTGGCTACTTCGATCCTCTCTTGGTGCCAATGCTAATGGAGAAGACACTTATAAATTCTTGTTTTGATTTATTTCCTAATGGAGAGTGCTTCTGTGTCTCAATTTTACAATGGTACATCATGTATTGGCATGATGAATATATTTGTAAAACGAATTTATATTTTAGAATGTGAAAGTACAAAAATTTTTTTTTACAATGTACTGCATGTTGCGGTGTGACATCATAGCTCTACTAAATATTTGTCTCTATTGGTCGCTCGCGACCACGATTGGTGTAACCCAGTCGAAACGTCGGGCAGTAAGTAGCTATGTATTTGCTACTCCTAATAACGCGTGTAGACCCATAAAGACAAATATTTAATGTAATGAAACGCGAAAGTCTAAAATCATATCATAGCTCTACGTTGATTTTGTATGAAAAGTGCAAAAGGTCAGAAATTTAAACACGTTGTATATCGAAACGAATTCCACATATCGATTCGGTTTACCAAAGACTTCAAAGCTGCATAATTACAGAATGTTCATGATTTTATCATTTCACATTCTCCATTATATGTTAGGGTCTAGAGGAAGTGGGCGACACGTTCGTGTCGGAGGCGGGCGTGACGGGCGTGGAGCGCGCGTGCACGTTCGCGGCGCTGCAGCGCTGCGCGGCGGCGCTGGTGGGCGGCGACCCCGCGCCCGCGCTGCACTGGGCCGAGCGCCGCGCGCAGGACCTGGCGCACTCGCCGCTGCCGTTCACGTTGCATAGGATGCAGGCGCTTAAGGTGGGTACAACTAAGTTTTTCTTTCTTTCCTAACTGCCTTTTTTTTAATAAAGCACATCATTCCCTCGTCTGCTTAAATCTTTAAAACCATCCACAACAGATTTTGATGTGGTCTATTTAATAGATAGAGGCATTTAAGAGGACGGTTTTTATGTATAATATACCCTAAGTAAAGTGAGGGCGGGTTACTAGTTTTATTTTTATAATAGGCTAACAAATTACCTCACTTCACCTGATGGTAGGCGGTAGTGGGATCCACATATGAGGTCGACAGGCACAATAGTCCATATTGTCCTGTCGCACTCACCTTCGAGGCCTGCTTAAATTGAAAACATTTGGTGACGCTATAACGCGCTCAGTTCCTAATGTGTCAAACAGCGCAATCTTTCGAATGAATATGTGAGTTTTTTTTCAGCTGTTGCGCATTCCCTTGTTTTGTTACCAAGTAGCGGCATCTTACAGCTACATTACGTCATTCCTTCATCAGCTGGCGCGCGAGCAAGGCGTGGTCGGTGCTATCGAGTACGCGCGCGCTCAGTTCCTAATGTGTCAAACAGCGCAACCACTCGTCTGAATCTGTCATTCCCTTGTTTTGTTGTTGTCAATCAGCGCCATTTCTCGGCTACATGACGTCATTCCTTCATCAGCTGACGCGCGAGCGAGGCGTGGTCGCTGCTATCGAGTACGCGCGCGCTCAGTTCCTAATATGTCAAACAGCGCAACCACTCGTCTGAATCTGTCATTCCCTTGTTTTGTTGTTGTCAATCAGCGCCATTTCTCGGCTACATGACGTCATTCCTTCATCAGCTGACGCGCGAGCGAGGCGTGGTCGCTGCTATCGAGTACGCGCGCGCTCAGTTCCTAATATGTCAAACAGCGCAACCACTCGTCTGAATCTGTCATTCCCTTGTTTTGTTGTTGTCAATCAGCGCCATTTCTCGGCTACATGACGTCATTCCTTCATCAGCTGACGCGCGAGCAGGGCGTGGTCGCGGCAATCGAGTACGCGCGCGCTCAGTTCCTAATGTGTCAAACAGCGCAATCTCGTCTGAATCTGTCATCTTGGTCAGCAGTCGTGCGCTCTCTTGTCTTAATTGTTACCAATCAGCGCCATCTCTCGGCTACATTACGTCATTCCTTCATCAGCTGGCGCGCGAGCAGGGCGTGGTGGCGGCTATCGAGTACGCGCGCGCTCAGTTCCCTGCGCACGCGGCGCGGCACGAGCGTCAATTGCAGGCGTGCGTGTGTGCATTGGCTTGGTGCACGCCCGGCGCGCCGCCCGCGCCGCCCATCTACCGCCACCTGCTCGACCCGAAGGCGCTCGGTGAGTCTAGACTTAGGTTCCCTTTTATATTTTATGGGTCTACACGCGATATTAGGAGTAGAAAATACATAGCTACTTACTGCCTGACTTTTCGACTGGGTTACAACCTGTACTTTGAGTGTTCAGAACAGGCTACTGGGGTCATCGCTGTCGTAACTCGGTCGCACGTTCCCTGTTTTAGTAAATAAAAATTAAATTACCTTCACTCGCCACATTGTTTATGCTGTCAAACGTTTGCGCCACTTCTCACTCTACCTCGTTCGCGGCGTTTTATCTGTTAACAAGTTTTATTTTATTAAAACCCTATTTGAAAAGTAATCCTGTTTTAATGCCACAATCCCAGGCCTGGAGGCGTCGGAGCTGTTCGTGCGCGAGGCGTGCGCGCTGCTGCGGCTGGCGCCGCTGTCCCCGCTCGCGGGCGCGGTGGCGGCCGGCGCGCGCGTGCTGCCCGCGCTGCACGACATACGCGCCAAGATGACGCATCCGCACGTCATAGCCGCCTGGGCCGACGACGAACTGCCGCTCGAGGTGGGTCACGGGGCGCCAAGATGACGCATCCGCACGTCATAGCCGCCTGGGCCGACGACGAACTGCCGCTCGAGGTGGGTCACGGGGCGCCAAGATGACGCATCCGCACGTCATAGCCGCCTGGGCCGACGACGAACTGCCGCTCGAGGTGGGTCACGGGGCGCCAAGATGACGCATCCGCACGTCATAGCCGCCTGGGCCGACGACGAACTGCCGCTCGAGGTGGGTCACGGGGCGCCGAGGTGACGCATCCGCACGTCATAGCCGCCTGGGCCGACGACGAACTGCCGCTCGAGGTGGGTCACGGGGCGCCAAGATGACGCATCCGCACGTCATAGCCGCCTGGGCCGACGACGAACTGCCGCTCGAGGTGGGTCACGGGGCGCCGAGGTGACGCATCCGCACGTCATAGCCGCCTGGGCCGACGACGAACTGCCGCTCGAGGTGGGTCACGGGGCGCCAAGATGACGCATCCGCACGTCATAGCCGCCTGGGCCGACGACGAACTGCCGCTCGAGGTGGGTCACGGGGCGCCGAGGTGACGCATCCGCACGTCATAGCCGCCTGGGCCGACGACGAACTGCCGCTCGAGGTGGGTCACGGGGCGCCAAGATGACGCATCCGCACGTCATAGCCGCCTGGGCCGACGACGAACTGCCGCTCGAGGTGGGTCACGGGGCGCCGAGGTGACGCATCCGCACGTCATAGCCGCCTGGGCCGACGACGAACTGCCGCTCGAGGTGGGTCACGGGGCGCCAAGATGACGCATCCGCACGTCATAGCCGCCTGGGCCGACGACGAACTGCCGCTCGAGGTGGGTCACGGGGCGCCGAGGTGACGCATCCGCACGTCATAGCCGCCTGGGCCGACGACGAACTGCCGCTCGAGGTGGGTCACGGGGCGCCGAGGTGACGCATCCGCACGTCATAGCCGCCTGGGCCGACGACGAACTGCCGCTCGAGGTGGGTCACGGGGCGCCGAGGTGACGCATCCGCACGTCATAGCCGCCTGGGCCGACGACGAACTGCCGCTCGAGGTGGGTCACGGGGCGCCGAGGTGACGCATCCGCACGTCATAGCCGCCTGGGCCGACGACGAACTGCCGCTCGAGGTGGGTCACGGGGCGCCGAGGTGACGCATCCGCACGTCATAGCCGCCTGGGCCGACGACGAACTGCCGCTCGAGGTGGGTCACGGGGCGCCGAGGTGACGCATCCGCACGTCATAGCCGCCTGGGCCGACGACGAACTGCCGCTCGAGGTGGGTCACGGGGCGCCGAGGTGACGCATCCGCACGTCATAGCCGCCTGGGCCGACGACGAACTGCCGCTCGAGGTGGGCTTCTACAAACAACTCAAAGTAGCAGCACACGTATCGACTCGTAAATGGAACGTAAGACCCTGTGCAGGTGGCGCGTTTTTACTCGCGTGATGGTGAGGTACTGGAGGTTCATATATCCTATCCACATTCAGACGCGCGACTTGCTAGTATCCCGCAATCGCGCGATAATAATAAAAATAAAAAGGCGCCATCTGAACAGGGCCTAACAGTATCAACTCTAGCAAAAAAAAATATTCTGACAGGCTTGGTGGAACAGTCGTTAGTTAGTGACCCAGATTCACTAGCTACGGTTCCAAAAGAGTGTCCATATGTCCCAAGTGAGAACACTTGGGACAAATGTTTGTGTGATGAACATCGTGTTGGTACCGCTTCTGGGTGTGTACCTATATACCTGACGCCCATAGTACAAGCTCTGCTTATTTTGGGGTCAGGTGATTTTCCCGATTGTGGAAAATGTCCCAGATTTGTTATTATTTATGTATGTTCTTTATGTGAAAGTCACAAACAACCAATACCCCACAGGTGGACCTAGGCGAAGACGGCGGCGGCTACCACTCAGTGTTCGCGTGTCCGATCCTCCGGCAGCAGGCTTCCGAGGCCAACCCGCCCATGCGGCTGCTCTGCGGCCACGTCATCTCTCGCGACGCCCTCAACAAGCTCGCGATGGGCGCCAAGTCAGTACACAAGTGCGGCCATCTTTGATCTCTATAGGTTGTGGGACGCTAACAATGGATTGGTTGAACTAGCGGGTGTGGGCGCGAGCACGTGTTGTGTGAAATTGATTGCGATTCTAGATCTAATATGCAGTTCCTCTGTAATTTTTTTTTTGTGACCAAATATTAGATGTTTAGATCGGTTGTGCCAAACATGCTGTTCACACTTAAAAGTGGAGTTACAGCCTAAATAGAGTTTATTAGCATTTTGTCTTATAATGTACCTACTGTAACTCTGTTAGTGTGTGGTATAAATAAATAAATAAATACGTTTAGTTCTACACAGGTTAAATAAATGTACTGCAGTGGAACTGAGTAGTGGGACTAATGGAAATGTACCATTACTATAACTTGGCTAGGAATATTATTTTGAGTAGTGGGGATGAATGATTTATTTAAGTAACCGATTATTTTTTACATGTTCAGTCGAAATGAAACTTGTATAATTTTTGTTGGTACATAAAGTCTTATTTTTGATGAAAATAATACATTTAGTATGTCTATCTATATGTATAGACAATACACGTAGTAACACAAGTGCAGCAACTTAGCAATGCTAAGTTAACATGGAATCTAAACAATGTAATTTTGTGATATATATTATTAGGTTATGTTTGTCAATATTTTGGTGAATAAAGACGAATCGCGCCCACACTCGAGTAATGCCTATTAACACTAAGTCAGCTTTGAGGACGCGCAGAGGTGAGACGGTCGAAGTACGTTCGAACTACGGTGTGATTTGTGTGAAGTATTTTTCTTGATCAATTTTGTTGACATTACCCATGCAATAAAAAACCGGCCAAGTGCGACTCGGATTCGCGTACGAACGGTTCTACTTGGTGTAGAAGGTACGTAATGAAGTAGTATTATAAAAAAAATACTAGTTTTTTGTTGAATCGAAGCCCACTTTTAAATATTCGTTTTATTTTAAAAATATTGTACTTAATATTACATCATTTGTTGTAACATTTGTACATGGCGGTTCGTGAGATAGGTACAGCCTGGTAACAGACTGGCGGACGAACTGCAAAGTCTCAGTAATAGGGTCCCTTTTTTATCCTTTGGTACGGCACCCTAAAAAATTAAATCGATGTACACTTACACTACACATAAACTGCATGTGTTCATGAATCGCACAAAAATGCACCTAAGCACGCGTGACTTTATTGTTAATGCGCTCAGGGCATAGGAGTCAGCATAGTTGGATTTCCTCACATTTCAGAATCACAGCTAATACTTATATCAATCTAAAAAGTTACAAATCACACTGTTAGTTTGGACTTGATACTGAAATACAGCATGTCAATACTATCACTTAAAAGGAGCAAAAAAGTCTTCATTTATTATTTCTATACAATGTTACGCTATAAATAAACGTAGTCACCCACAATACTACGTACTTTACCCGTAAGCTTTCAAGAGGTAGCAGGTTCTTTGAACCTATAAATTTAGACTAACTATAAATTATTTTTAAGATTTTTTGAGACATTGACAAAAATGAATCTTGCATGAAAATTATTGCGATTAATAAAATTCATCACCATTGTTATCCTTATTATTGCCTATTGCCCCAAGAGTCATGGGTTCGACTTCGATCACTAGGGACAATTATTTGTGTGATGAACATCTGTTTGTTCCGTGTCTGGGTGTGTTATTTGTAGGTATATTAAAGTTTAATTGCATGCAAATTTTATTCTTGATATCCGTAAAACACAAGTGTATAAGCACCTCAGTAGGTATCAGAATCTGGCTATGTGATATTGAGGTCTTAATAATTTTTTGATATGTACAAGAAGCCTCAGGGAATTGCTTCTTAAATGTATGTTTTATGCATGTATTGTTGGTGTGTCAAATTTAAATAAATAAACCTTTCATGAAGTAGCCAGAGTCCACTTTACTGTAGTTTGGTACAGATTGTTCTATAGATCGTACAGTCAAATATTAATCTACGTAGCTTTAAACCTGAAATTTAAAACAAGTTAACGGCATTCACGTCCATGAATCTTGCATGAACATTATTATTAACACAAAACATGTAACTAACACTAAAATCAGTTGTAAATACAATTTAATCTGCACAAAGTGTTTTTTGTCCACAGATTGAAATGCCCGTACTGTCCCATGGAGCAGGCGCCGTCCGAAGCCAGACAGATTTACTTCTCTTGAAGAAAATGGACGCAACGAACACACTTTGACGTAAAATAACATTTACTAACACTCAGGTAGTCGACACACTAGCGACACGTAGTGTGTTGGCTCCCTAACCACGGACTAGGCAGCCTGGCTTTAGTAGTCAAATGGTCAGACTTTTAACAGAATATCAAAATTGAGGTATTATGTGGTCTCATGTCATTAATGTCTCACTGGATCGACATATTAAATCAAGGTCTAACTAAAAATTCAAATCAAGTGGCTTAGGATCACATTGTATATCCGGTGTTAACATTTATGTGATAGTTAAAGGCGTCCGACCGATTTCAGTCATGGCCGCCGATCTCAATTGAGATCAGCCAAGTGCGCAGGACATATTATAGTGCACAAGTCACAAGTGTACGCGCAAACACGAGTGCACTCTCTGTTCCCTTACTCTTATAGTTCGGTGAGACGGCAATCTGACATGACCGATGAGAGATCGGGCGCAGGACACGGTGGTCCTGCGCCGGTGCTTACGCCGTGCTTTCCGAGGCACGGGCGTTCAACCGCCAACTTCCTAACTCCAGGCTGAGTAATTTCATTACAGAAAAACTCACACAAATTTTGCCCGACCCCGGACTCGAACCGGGGACCTCTCGGTCCTAACGCAGCACTTGCTACCAATAGACCAACGAGGCAGTTAAATAATGTGTTATATTGGGACTAGCAGTGTGTAATGCAGAGATTGGTTATAGTCACAGCCGGCGTGGTTGGGGTTCATTCCCTAGTTGTACTACGCAGTTACACTGTTATACATTTAGTCGGACTAAATGTACTGGATTAGAACAGCGTAGTAGAACTAGTGAGAATTTACCGTGGTTGGACTATGGACATTGAGGGTGCAAATGGTATATAACTAGGAGTTATTTACTTGACATTTAGTTGCAGTAGAGGTAGTCGCCCACTAATACCTACTCTGTGGTAGTCGACTCTTAGCCAGGCTCCTTCGCACGTGGGGCTTGTAACATAGTAGACCGATCCGAAACGAGTAATGGTCGCGTTTGGCACAAACTCCAAAAATATCGAGGGGAATTACTAAGTGAATGAAGTTCGCATTTGCCTTCATGGCGCAAGGTGACGTAAAAATACAAGATTTTTCCCTGTAGGGAGACAAATAGAGGTGGATAAAGTTATATATTCTTACATTAAATTATATTTTGATAATTGAATGCGCTTATTACTCGCGACGGAACAGTACTGACTTCTAACGATAAATAAGATATAGATAGATGACCGAAAACCGGTTTTGTAACTTTACCGATATTCTATAGAGGTTAAACATGATATTATTGTAAGATAAATACCTATCATTGTATATTTTACTTTGGCCTGTAGTGCCCTGATTTTTCGTTTTACAATAAATGATACTTGCATATTTTATTGTTTTATTTTTCTCTTCTATTCTTCTGGACGAACAATGGATGTTAATTTAATGTTAAGATTCATAAATGAAACACAATTTGATCCTCAGTACATAATTTATTTAATGGATATGTACAAAGACAAAAGATTTTAGGACAAATAAAAATTTGGCAATAACTTTCAACAATAGCAATAAAGAGTGGTGTCGTTCAAAAGCCGGCAAAATATCAACAACAACAATAATTCTCATACTTAAATATAGTTCGGACATACCAATAATAGCTAGGTTTTAGCAAGCGTTTGACGTAACTTTACCACTTCAAATAAATGTGTACTACAGGAAGACATGTAGATTGACTTGGTGGGTTGATTTCAAAGAATATAAGTATACAAAAATTGCTTACCCTTATATCTAAAAATTACTGACAAGTATTCTAATTCCAATGTATTGTAAGGTTTTTAATCTGATTTTTAAACAATAATTAACAAAAAAAAGTTATACAGTCAATCATAATTGTACAAGTCGAGCTAAAAAGCCATCCTGTATTTATTAAATTTTTACATTTGTTGCAGGATAATAGTTTGTTTTTAATCATTATATTTGTAGCAGTAAAGTCGTCGGTCGTTATTGCTCATAAAACGATTTTAATCAACAAAGGTTGTTACATAATCTTGACATTTTAAATGATTTAATTTCAAATATCGTTTTAAAAACAATCACAACACAAAATTAAAATAATAACAGCATCATTAACCTAAAATAAATTAATTGATAATAATATTCCCTTTTTCGATAGTAAAAGTGAACCGCAACAATTTTAATATCATAATGATAAATAACTTTAAAAGCATTTTGTATTCATAAAATACTTGAATTGGATTCACGATATTCGGCACTGCAATTTATACTAAGAGCAGAACGTCAAAACTTTTCGTCTACAAAATTTAGTTTTAAAACAGCGCTTAGTAAATAAATCGCGAGTTATCACACATAATAATTATATATCATAGCATCTACCAGCAAAGTACTACAATTATGTACTAATTATTGCTGTAAATTTTCATCTACATTGTTTATACCACCGAAAGAAAGGCTAGTGTGTACGAGAGGGGAAAAAAGTCCGTGCTTCACCTTACGTTACACAAATACCGAGATATTTGTACCTTGTCTTTTACTTCGATTACAAGTATTATTATAACTATAGCGATAAGCCTCCGTGCACCAGTTAAGTAGAGTGGAGCATTTAGCGCAACAACATTTTTTTCTTATGATTTCTTAATACAGCAATGGACGTTTTTCTCCTGCCGTCTATACCTAAGAGAAAACAATACGAGTAAGATGGAAGACGCTCCTAAATACAGCAAAAATGTATGTATTTCATAATTTAGCAATTATATTTACCATAATATCACTTACATCCTAATCAAACTATGCGTTACATAATATAATATTTCATTTATAAATACACCCATATTACAGGTATTTCAATCTGTTTCATACGGTAATAATAATTATGTTTCTTTGTAACATTTGGCACACATCGACCTTTCCCTTGATACAGTAACACCACATTAAATCAATTTAAGGGGAAGTTACACTCGTTACCAATATCTAACTGGATACTCACAGTATCGGAGATTTGGAAGAAGGTATACCAATTAGTTGAGAAATAAACAAGAAAACTTAGTTTAACTCTTTGCAACATTCATCTTAATAAATAAACACACGCCGGTGTTACATAGTACATACATATGCACATAATGAGTTAAAATAAAATAAATAAAAGCAACTAATAAATCGGTAGAAGCAATGTTCTATTATGTTGACATTTTATTATTCAGTAATTTTTGAAAGTATAAACTAAACATTTTTGGTTTCAGAGAAATGCACCCGACGTAAAAAAAAGTAGTTACGATTAATTCCAAAAATAGACACATTACTATACAGGGAATAATCCAACTTCGGGTATTAGAAAATAAAAACATCAATTTTACTAGTAAATAATATTGCTTCATCACAAATCAGTCATCACATCAGTCTAATTAACATTTCTATGCATAACGTTTCTCCATTGTATGAATCGGACTTTTCTATCTGAAATTTACTCAAACCACTGATTGTACACCGAACATTAAATGATTGTCGATCGATGCTATTTCTTCCAAAGACCATCTGACTTTGATAGGAGTTTCTAGTGATCTTATTATTATTTACTAATCACTATTATTATGCAGAACATGTGGTTTGAGCTGTAAGTACGTGTAGATTGAAAAAGCAGAAAGGAGTGTTATTATTACCGTCCAAATCTTATCACATAGAGACTACTTGGTGTATTCTTTCAAGGCTTTCCATTGAGTACTGCGGTGGAACTCTTGTCAGTGCAAGATCGACCAAAAACATTGAAGTAGGAGTAGAAAATTATTGCTTAATGTTATCACTTCACATATGTTGAGATATTATGTTGTGGCGAAGAAATTCAGTTTCATTCTGACCAACATTCGCCCCTGACAAGATTCAGCCCACCCCAGTACTCTTCCATCTAAATCAACTTGACGCTCGATCCTTCCTTACTTCGCTAACACATTTAATGATAGAATAGAAGCATATAGTAGGCACTTGAGAGAAAACCACCTCGTACGCCACCACAGTCGCGTGCCGCGCTCCACGCGCTTACGCCAATGGTGTGAGTATCGGATGCCTCGACAATGCGGAAACTTATTTTAATAATTATACTCCGAAGAGCTATGAAGAGAAACTATTTTACACGCTGTCGACAGCATAGGGTAACTTTCTATGAGGGAATTACCTACTGTCTATTTAGATCGAAAATTAATTACTTATTACGACTATTAAATTAAGAAAATTTTACTACTTTGTAGGCGAATGCCTCACGAAATCGGTAACAGGCTTTTGGTGGAATTCCAACTATGTATGTACGTACTGGCTTCAAAATCATAAGACCGGGGCCACTGTCACGATCGAGTAACACCCGACTGTTACTTCTCGTATTTAATACACTTTTGATTGTCATTTACATTGTAGGCGACTGTATGAAGATCACTTGGTTTGAACACAAAATACGGTTTACTTATGACTAATGCGACTATTGACTAAATAGATTATTAGATTTATTATACATAATTTATGTATCACTTGAAAATAAGAAGTTTGAAATTGATAAAAATACATTTTGATCGCCTTGTACAACAGCTTTGTATAATTATGTTCAGATCATACATATAAAGTATCATTATAATAATAATATTTTATACTATATTGCTCAGTTTAGAACCCGAATCGAATTTATACATGATTATTACATTAAACTATTATTAGAGAACACAGTACAGACTGCAGGCGAAGCAAAATAAATATTAATTTTAATTGAACTTAAATCTACAGTGAGTAGCGCTCCCATCGCATTACTTAAATATATATTAAGAATTCCCCAGGCTGCCTGTGTCTGGCGGCCTAGGAATAAACGAGTATGCATATAGGATAACAGCGATGGGACTGCGACCACACAAATATATTACTCTTAGTAATATTAATATAGAGGCTCTCTTATTATGAAAGACTGACCTAACGTAATCGGGGAACCTAAATGCATGTAGGGAGACTATCCACCTATTTTCATTGTTTTAAATAATATTCCATACTATATAGTATCACATCTATCACTATGTAGTCACTACTATTAAATATCATAATAATTTAAATCCGTAATTTATTACACTAGGCGACCCAAGTCTAGAAACACAAAAAGTAGATATTGTGATGTTGTTACTGCTAACTGAAGGTCCGTTGTCTAAGTAACTCACTGAAGAACCATTACCTAAGTATAGCTTTCTATAATTAATATTAGTAGATGTATTGCATATAAGTCACCAAAATGTATCGGTTGTCTTTATTGGACTAGAGTATGGTAAACACATTTTTTGTCTAAATTGCGACAATAGACATAATAGAAAATATTTTGCAACAAATTTTGAATTGAAAACGTTTTCGTTCTTGGAACTTATATGTCAACAAGTGATCACCGGCCAGCTGGGGCTTTGCCCCCGGCGCCGCTAGGGTCTCCTTCCAACGTCGATTACATCCACAAGGTAACTTAACATTATGTTCATACTCTTAAAAGCAATAATAGTTTGAGCAGAAAAACGTAAGAGTGCCAGTTCAGAGACCTAAGCAGATGCTTTCTGCTAGTGATTTTACCTCAAATTGAATTTAAAGTTGCAAAAAGACTGAACAAGGACTTGAACCTACGACTTCTGTGTTGTGGCCATAGTACTCTTTCTAATTAAGCTACCGACACGGAAAAGTAGCATTACTTGTACGGTTGGCAGCTTAATTGGTAAAAGTGCTGTGACCACGATGACGACTCGTAAAATCAAGTCCCTGTTTCACACCGTCAAGTTGTCTTCTTCCAATTTTAATTCTAACATAATACATCGTTTGTTTTGCTAGTACCATTAGGGTTATGAATCAGTAGATCTTTACATCAATAGCAGACGCACCTGCTTAAGTGGCAGGCGTAAAATACGTATTAAAACTACACAATACTCATCTCAACCCGCAACCCTTCCCATATGCTAGCATTAATTCAAACATTTTCACTTCCAATTAGAATAAACACAAAAACACTTAAGATAACTAAATTAGACTAACGTCTTTGTCGCAAAACTAATCATGATTTGCCTATAGTAATAGTGACAGTTTTGTAAACATACGCTAGCTATGAGCGCGTATGGTGTGCTTTTAAATACTCTATTTAGTTTGTCAGAACGTGCTAGACAGCTAGCTCTTAAGTCGTCGCAATAAAGCCTATTTTAACAGTGTGGGAAGTACTATAACTTGGTATCTATCTGCGAGTGTAGTGTCATACGCGCTCGGTCGTAAAGTAATGGCCGCGTGACGTCACGAGAACGTAGACGACAAGATTAGAGTTTGTGATGTACGTACTGGCACCGGACTACCTTATAAGGCCAACCGCCTAAGCATTTTCTTACCGGAAGAATCCTTTGAACGAGCAAGGGTTTACCAGAGGGGTTTGCACGTAAGAACGGACAGGAAAGAGGGGTGGGAAGTAGGATTCATGTTGTCAAGCGAGCACACAAAAGCTTGATAGAATAGGATGTGCAGCGAAACTCTGGCTTGAACAGAACTTTAAGATGATAATATGTACTCTATTGTGTTCAAATTAAGATATTATTCTGTTTTGTTTATCTACATAACACAACAACAATATAAATTGTTACTGTTTACCGAGTGAGGTCATTATATTCGATTTTTAATTTAAATACACCGCCAGAAACAAAGCTACAATTTTTGTGTCTGAATAAAATGTATCTACATATAACTCGCTCTCAGAAACCGTGTCAATGTATGCGCTCGCTGACAAACACTCACCCTACATTAGCGGCACAGCTAAAAGTCATCAATTTAGTTTCATCTAGGAGGAGTTAGAAGGTGCGGCGGCGACATCTTGACGCTGTAACCGTCCTACCTGCGCGCGCGGGCGTCGCCTATTCGCTTGGGGGCGGGGCCTGTTCCCTTGCGGGCGGGGTCCGGTCGCGCGGGGGCGTGGCCTGGCGGGCGGTCGCGGGCGCTGATTGGTCGGCGCTAGCTGGGCGGGAGCGGCGCGGCGAGCCCGGCCAGGTTGAGCAGCGCCTCGGCGGTGCGCCGCTCCTCGCAGCCGCTGTACGAGTGCTCGTCGCGCGCGCACCGGGATATCACCAGGTGCGCAGCGGGGGGAAGCTGGAATGTTATAGACTCACATCAGTACAGAGTAAACCGTTAAACGGACTCGAGACGTGGCTCGAATGGTGGACCGATTTAGTGTGCTCCATATTATCCTTGAGCTGGGAAGTCGTTTGAGCTGTTTTGACTTTTCTTCGATAAATTCTAGGGTTAACATTTTATGGGCTTTTATGGGGTTTGTAATTTTAAGAGAAAATACTTTCCGACACGTGCCGGTATCGGATAGTTTACAAGGACGCGGAACGGCTTCACGGCGTCTTAAGACCGCGACAGCGCGGGCAGCTGGACCAAAGTGATGGCGTCTTAAAGTCTAGTTAGGAGTACGTTCCTAGCCAATTCTCCCCTTCAAGTTCCTCCAGTGGCCAGAGATAATAATCACCTGATCGAGAACCGCCGGTCCGTACTTCATAGCCAGCACGGTGGCGGCGGCGAGCCAGGAACGGGAACAGATGCGGGTCCGGCGTGGAAGCCGAGTGACGGCTACATCACACATTAAGACCGGGACAGCGCGGGCAGTTGGGCCAACTTGATGGCGTCTTAAACTCGTTAGGAGTATATCCCTAGCCTATCATTAATCACCATTATCATTAATCACCTGATCGAGCACCGCCGGTCCGTACTTCATAGCGAGCACGGTGGCGGCGGCGGCGAGCCAGGAACGGGAACAGATGCGGGTCCGGCGTGGAAGCTGAGTGACGGCTACATCACACCTTAAGACCGCGACATAGCGGGCAGTTGGGCCAACGTGATGGCGTCTTAAACTCTAGTTAGGAGTATATCCCTAGCCTATCATCAATCACCATTATCATTAATCACCTGATCGAGCACCGCCGGTCCGTACTTCATAGCGAGCACGGTGGCGGCGGCGGCGAGCCAGGAACGGGAACAGATGCGGGTCCGGCGTGGAAGCTGAGTGACGGCTACATGACATCTAAAGACCGCGAAATCGCAGGCAGTTGGGCCAACGTGATGGCGTCTTAAGATCTAGTTAGGACTACATTCCTAGCCAAACGTCTCCATCAAGTTCCTCACCTGATCGAGCACCGCCGGTCCGTACTTCATAGCCAGCACGGTGGCGGCGGCGACGAACCAGGCACGGGAACAGATGCGGGTCCGGCGTGGAAGCTGAGTGACGGCTACATCACACCTTAAGACCGCGACAGCGCGGGCAGTTGGGCCAACGTGATGGCGTCTTAAGATCTAGTTAGGACTACATTCCTAGCCAAACGTCTCCATCAAGTTCCTCACCTGATCGAGCACCGCCGGTCCGTACTTCATAGCGAGCACGGTGGCGGCGGCGGCGATCCAGGAACGGGAACAGATGCGGGTCCGGCGTGGAAGCCGAGTGACGGCTACATCGTACCTTAAGACCGCGACAGCGCGGGCAGTTGGGCCAACGTGATGGCGTCTTAAGATCTAGTTAGGACTACATTCCTAGCCAAACGTCTCCATTAAGTTCCTGACCTGATCGAGCACCGCCGGTCCGTACTTCATAGCGAGGACGGTAGCGGCGGCGGCGAGCCAGGAACGGGAACAGATGCGGGTCCGGCGTGGAAGCCGAGTGACGGCTACATCACACCTTAAGACCGCGACAGCGCGGGCAGTTGCGCCCAACTTGATGGCGTCTTAAACTCTAATTAGGAGTATATCCCTAGCCTATCATCAATCACCATTATCATTAATCACCTGATCGAGCACCGCCGGTCCGTACTTCATAGCGAGCACGGTGGCGGTGACGGCGAGGCAGGAACGGGAGCAGATGCGGGTCCGGCGTGGAAGCTGAGTGACGGCTACATCACTCATCAGTTGGGCCAACGTGATGGCGTCTTAAGATCTAGTTAGGACTACATTCCTAGCCACACGTCTCCATCAAGTTCCTCACCTGATCGAGCACCGCCGGCCCGTACTTCATGGCCAGCACGGTGGCGGCGGCGCGGTACTCGTCGGCGCCGGGCGGCGGCGGCGGCGGCGGCGAGGCGGCCAGGCGCCGCGCGAGGAACGGGAACAGGTGCGGGTCGGGCGTGTTCTTGGTGGGGGGCGGGGTGTCCGGCGGCGCGGGCGGGATCGGCTGGCGGCCGAACGCCTGCAACAAACAAGTAGCGGTTCAATATGTGCCTCGTATTGGGGGCGAGCGATGCTTAACTCTTCACCGGGGAGCTGTTGAAGTCAAGTGATGTAGGTCCAGTATATCACATACTAGCTGTGCCAGCGACTTCATCCGCGTTTCCCCCTGTTTTTTACACATTTTCCATTGTTTAAGGTTTGTGTTTCATGATGTTTTATAGCCTTAAGCCTTCCTCGATAAAAGGTCTATCCCACACAAGAACTTTTCGATTCGAACCTGTAGTTCCTGAGATTAGCGCGTTCAACGAAACAAACAAACTTTTCAGCTTTATTATTAGTATAGATTACCAAAATCTGGCCTTCATTACTTGTACGATTAGAATAGAATTGACTAACCTGCAATAATGACGCTCGGTGTTGTGGGTCTACTGTCCAAAGCGATCCTTTGCCTAGCCCCGGAGCTGCTGCGACCTACAAACAAAAAAGAAGAAGATAATTTAAGGTCTTAATGCGTCTAAGTTATGGAACTACAATAATAAGTAGCATTGACGTAGTGACATGTTATGATGTCACATAATCTACATAATAACGGGATGACGTCATTATATCGCTTGCATAGGCAACAATGCGACCCGATAAAACTATGACGTCACCGGCCTGAGTAAATGGCGGCGCGTCGGGGGTGAATTAGTATCCGAGTTCGTGGTTTAATTTACAATTAGTGATGTAACTTAAAGTACCACATTTACGTAAGTTAATTAAGCAATTACGGCGCATAATAAAATGCGGTGGTTGTCACAAGCCACTACTCTTTTTAGTTGATTAAACAGTTAACTAAATATTTTTTATTGCAATGTTACAGCATGTCAAGCTCATTATTTTTTAATGAAACAATAATCCATTTATAACTACATTGGATATTTCTTATGTAGTTACTACTCTTTTAAAATATCTATTTATCATAATGCCTTAGTGCTGGATGCCAGCTGTTGTGCGTTGTACAATATAATATAACATGATAGTACAGATACTCTGCATGACCGTAAACAAGAGTGAGTAGGTGGCCAAAATACCTCATAAGTAGGAGGAAAGAGAAGGGAGTGAGAGACTCATTATACCTCAAATCCCCCTGCCCCCATTAATAATGACATTCTAAGTTTCCCACAAAATACTAAACGCGGTACATACCTTGTGAAAGCACTTATTCAGCGACAGATTATGGCGAACACTATTCTTCCAGCCTTGCGGCGCGTGTTTGAAGTACGGGAAGTGTCTCACGATCCACGCGTATATCTCTTTGACGGGGAGCGCTCTAGCTGGTGCCGCTTCGATCGCCATGAAGATGAGGCACGAGAACGAGTAGGGGACCATCAGCCCATATACGTCCCCGCTGCTGGGGCACGGGCCTGCCCTAAGATAGGGCGACCAGTCCTTAGTCAACCACCCCGGTTAAAGCGTCGAATAATAGTACGTATGAAGTTCAAATTTGAAAAACACAGTGGTACGTGGCGGGGTTTGAATTGGCGACCTCTCTCATGGCAAGCAACGACCTTAACCACTCGGCCATCGACGCTTTCAAGTAGACACTCAAAATACCTGAAATCCCCCTCCTCCCTTAATAATTACATTCTTAGTTTAATAAATACGGTACAAACCTTGTGAAAGCACTTATTCAGCGACAGATTATGGCGAACACTATTCTTCCAGCCTTGCGGCGCGTGTTTGAAGTACGGGAAGTGTCTCACGATCCACGCGTATATCTCTTTGACGGGGAGCGCTCTAGCTGGTGCCGCTTCGATCGCCATGAAGATGAGGCACGAGAACGAGTAGGGGGGCTTGGTTTGGGCCGCCGGGGGCGACGGGGGCGCCTTGCACGGGGTGCGAGGGGGTGAGGCCGCGCGCACCGCCGGCGGGGGCGTCTTTGACGGGGATGACTGGTGACAAAAAAAATGCCGTTATTAATATAGTGATGTCTATTATTTGCGCAAACACTACACATTTGAAATTAAACTAATTTAACGGATTAAAGCATTGCAAGATTGGAAATAATATGTTTAGAACAACAATACACGCGAGTTGAATCCATAAAATTAGTTTCAAGCCGTAATTGTAGTCAGCGAGAAAAAAAAATACACGAGTGAAGAATTCTTCAGATTGCTAGTATGAATGGAAGGAGTATGAAAATTGCTAGTATGAAAGGAAGGACGGAAAGCTATTTTTTTTATTTGAAAAATTACTAATTATCCCTTAATCCCTCAATTGAAAGTAACAATTCAGAAATTGCATGGGTATTACAGCTATTTAGTTTTAGTACAATCTTTGCAATTTTTCCTTGTATTAATTTGTAGACAAGAACAAAAAAATGCTACCGGATTTACAAATGTATACAAGTAATCATTCAAATGTTTATAATAATACCTACATTTTATTAGGATAAGGATAATGAGGAAAACAAAACAATAGGTAAATAACCTCTAAGTTTATAAACAAAACGACAGTAGTAGCCATTCGTAATGTCATCGACCACCGAAACGCGTTGATAGCTTGGTGACTTTCACGACATTGTTTATGTGTCTTCGTATACAATACAATAAACAGAATTCATAAGTATTACATCAGTACTATTTTAGGCCACGAGGCACAAAAGTTTTTACTACTAATCTCAGTTAGAACAATAGTATTTAAGATAGAATAAGGTTGTCACTGAGTCGTTTTGTTACTTGTAAGTATTCCTTTCATAGAAATACTAACAATACGAAAAAGTGATAATTATCTGTGATTTCTGAATCATTACGGTTAAAATTTGTGTTCTATTCTCTTATAAAGCTGTTTACATTAGATCCGAGAAGACATTTGTGTATTATTTCTCTTTCTATATAATCACAGTATGTGCACCATACCTAATTTGCAAGAAGGCAAAAGGCCGCTTTAAATTGAGGTTTCCTTTTTAAATTATCGTGACCGAATGGCATTGAGTGAAACCGCTTAACACTTGTATAAATAGGTCCACGGCGATTTGCGTTTACACAGTTTAACAATAAGCGTCACGTTTGTGCTAAATCAAATAAGAAAATATATGGGACATTCAAAATCAATAACACTTCTTTGTTTTATATTCTGAAAAAGAAATGCGCTAAGAAACGTAACCCTGAAAGTTAATTGGGCGACAATTAACGTTTGTAAGGTATGGTTTTTAAATAAACTTGCAACTTTCCAGCAATTTTTCATAATAATTGTAAAAATATTACTACATAATCTATTTACTGTGAGACTCGTACACCAATATAGTTACTAAAACTATCTTTTACTCCGATATGCTTTATCAGTCTTGTAAAATTGTTAAACATTTTATCCTACAGTAGATATAGAAAAAGAGAAAATAGCTATTCGGACTTCATTCTATAAACCAAACATATTTCATTGATCGATTTAGCTACTACATGACCCAACCAAGGCCTATCATCGGCTCGAGTCCACCCTAAAATAGGCCGATTAAGTTGTACATAGTCAACCACACATGCCAAGTGCGGATGAAAATGAAAAATGGATGTATACAAACATTACATATGTAAGGTGTCATATAAAGTACACAAAGATTCGTCTACTACGAGCATAGTTTCAGCCTACACGCGCCGACATAGTATCAAATCTTCAGGAGCGAAAGTGTCAAGCCAATGCAAATATTGATTGTCTCAAGGTTACAAAACTGCTTCAAACATGTCCTCACCTTTATCACGACTTGGCTGGCGATTATTTTGGGATCCTCCAAGTCGCTTTTTGTTAGATTAATTCCTGAAACAATATGATATTATAAAATTAACATTATTCAATATCAGAATTTGTACATTACATATAAAAAAAAAATTGCTGTTGATAGGCATTAATACCTATTACATTATACTGGGAAAGGCGATAAATTATACAAAGATTGAATTATATGTATTAAATACATTATTTCGTTATTTTTCTACATACGTTGAAATAACAAATGTATGAGCCAGACGGTAAAACAAATAAACCTTTATTATTTGTTTGTATAACTGTTTTAACGATCTATATAATATCTTTATGTAAACGAATCATAATATCTGTTTTGTTTTGGTGTTATGGCGGTTTAGCTCATGGTTACGCCATGCATAAATCCCACCCCACTAAATCGTACTAGCGGTTCTTGTACTACTATGTCTATCTTTATTTTCATAGATAACTTAAATACCCATTACTTCAAACTGTAGCGGGTCCAATTACCTAATTAGCTAGTGCTACTCGCAGGCTCGATGGCACATTCATTTGGTAGTACTCCTGTCTCTTGTACCAGAGGCGTGGGTTCGATTGCCACTCGGGACAAATATTTGTGACTATGGTGTTTGTTCTGTGTGTTATTTACGCCACTATCGTTTCTGATATCCTTAATACTAGTGCTTAAGCAACTTGCTTTGGTATCTGATCAAATTATTAAGCAGTGCCTAGCAGTGCACTAACTCTTCAGCTTTTCAATATAAGTAATTTAAATAAATTTAAAGTACCTTTCAGTAAACTTAAGTTAGCTCATCCAATACCCATAGTATGCTCATAAAAATTTATAATGATTTGCCAAATAAAATTAAAAATATAGAATCTCCCATAAACTTCAACAAACATTTAAAATCATTTCTATGTAAAAAAGGTTACTATGATGTTAAAGAATTTTTAATGAAAAATTTACTTGATTTATTTAATCTTAAGTAATATAACATAGTCCTAAGTATCTATAAGATTGCCATGCCCTTTCAGGGTGTCACATGTATACCTTTAATCTAAATATCTTATTATGTAATGTGATAAAGTGCAATAAATATGATTTTGATTTTGATAGTAGATAGATTTTTTTTTAATGTTCGCTCACCTCTAAGTAGATTCCTGTCTTGCAGCCAACTGAGGCTGGTGAGGTCATCGTCATGATCTGCAGGAGGGAGGTTTCCTGCGTTACCGCCGCAAGCGACCCTGTTGACAACCCATACAGTTTCCATTAGGTAAATACATCATCATCTCAGCCTATTGCTGCCCACTGCTGAGCATTGGCCTCTTGCAAAACTTTCAGCGCGACCGGTCTACGGCCACCAGAATCCAACAAAACCCAGCGATTTTCACCAGGTCGTCGATCCATCTGGTAGGTGGCTGTCCCACACTGCGCTTTCCAATACGTGTATTAGGTAAATTACATGGTCTTTTTATAGGGACATAATTGGATGTACCTACAGGTTGATGATAAATAGTTAAAAATATTAGCTCAAGAAACTTAGGACTATAAATGCGATTGTACTTATATTCAACGCATCTTTTTCTTTTAGATGTTCGATGCAGAACAGCGTTTGTTCGGTCGGACAGGTCGAAAGAATGAAAAAGAAAAGTCTTTGCATGAGTAAGTAATCCTGCAAAAGGAAATAGCAGTAGAAGAACTTTTATTTCTATAACCTGTAAGATTATATTCCACATTATTTCCCAGTTGTTTTGATTTCACAATTTACAATTTTACATACGCAATCCATGCTTATTTGAATTGAAAATGTTAATGTTATTTTTTATATTTTTACATTATGTAATCTGTGGTCAGCCTGTAATACGGTTCTATATTACATAAGTGATTGTGTGATGATGACAAAGATTAATACTAAGGTCATCCTCTCAGTTAACCCAGATAAGCTTTTTGCTTCCCATTTTTTTTATTGCTCACCTTACGACACTAGCAGTTAACTGAAACATTGTTTACTAATACTAAATGATAAGCTCATGCTTGCGCCTTAACTCTAAAAGAAATAAGCGTGATCCATTTGTGTAGCTTTATTAAGTTTTGGAGGTCAAACAATAATTGCTGTTATTTATCAGAATCATTGATACCTAATTTTAATTAAAATGATGGTAATGGAATAAGCGTCAGAAGAAACAACAAGGAACATGAAAAACTTCAAGTAATTAATATGTTTTATCTTAACTTTAAAATAAAAAAAAACTGCTTTAATTAATCTTAAGCAGTTAAAGAGATACAATGCGTCATTGTTAATTATTATATTACAGCAGCCAAAATACCGTTAAGTACGTAATGATGTAGAAGGTCGAACAAAAATATCAGGAAGTAACAAAGTGTACTTGAAAATATTGAAAAAAGAATAAGTATAAATTATAGGTTTTAAGTGCTAGTTACCATTGTATTTTTGGATTAATAAAAATTGTATTTACTTCAATGAACTAATGTGGAAAAAATATCGTTATTATTATGTTTCCCCGCAATGCTCCAAACTGATACAATGTAAGCGCTTCATAACAGTTATCTAATATAAACAAAGCATGAGTTACAAATTGCACGCTTTAATTGTACAAAAGAACAGTTACAAACAATACAAGCTGTAACATTACACGTTATCGCCTTCCTAACCCGCTTATCAGCTTGTCTTACCTACTAACCTAGCGGAATGATAACAGAATTTTATTATCACTACCGACATTTTGGAAAGACTGGCGTGGCATTGATTGATGATGGCAACGTACCATTGTGCCAACTACAGCTTTAAGATAAACATAATATTTTGATAAGAACGAGTGGCGTCTACTTAAAGTACGTAGACTATTCATATATGTATACTTTACACATGTAACCTTCTATGTCATTTCGTTAATTATAGCTGTTCTTCCTTACGCGAGAGACATGCATACATACATAAAATCACGCCTTTTTCCCAGAGAGGTAGGCAGAGATCACTTCCAGCGATCCACATTTCACCTCTGTGGGAAACGTGACGTGACAGGTTGTGGACCACGTCGCCGCGGTCGTACGCGAGAGAATGAGATACAAATTTAGATTTACTCTCCTACAATTACAAGAATATCGGAAGAGGAGAAAAATCTTTCATATACTAGCTACTTTGTTCGGAATTATCTGTTTATCGGTTAAGATATTAATCTCTCTTTATCGCAGAGGCCTATGCAGGACAATCAAACTTACATGGCTACAACAGTATTAAAGTATTTTTCAGTAAAATGCATTGATCAGTTTATCAATTACATACAAACGATCACGTTCAGGTACTTGTAAGATTACGGAAACATAAATTCTCTAATCGCGATTAATCTCATACAGCTACACACCCTTTATATCTTGATATTGTTTCCGCTCTGTTCCAAACGAACCAGACTATTTGAATGAGTGGGCTAATCGTGACCAAGCAAATTCGTATCGTTCAATCGTCCTCGAGGTTGATAATACGCCTCCAGAGACAAGAAATGAGTTCGAATATACTCCATAAATATAGAAATTCTTTAACAATAAGGTAATTTACTTTTTTCTTTATTAGGAAGAAACCTGTACGATTTTGTTGTTTCTGATTCATCAGTCCTACAAGTATATTAACAGATTTATTATGCGAAAACAATGTAGACCAACACGTGTAGTAAAGATTGAACAATGAATAAAAACATTCATGTCGAAGTAAATCAACAGATGGCGCTAGTATAGTAATTAATTTTCTAGTCTACTTTTTCTTTTCCTAACTGACATACGATGATGGCTTGGAGAAGCCTCCTCATCATCATCGGATTTGAGGGGGGATCTCACCCCTACCTAGTCTACTTCAGCTTACAGTAGGAGCTTTTGCATACATATTTATATAATCTCAACTGTCACCAATTCGCAATGAGGCTCTGGAACTTGAACGTTCAAATTTCGAATGCATTTTCAATGTCTCAAATTGTCCATGAACTGAAGTTGGAGAAGACTGACGGGACAGCGCCAGCACAAGCGAATCCGTTTACATGTTCCTACGCACCACCTAACATCTAAAACAATCTCATCATCAATACTCACGCAGGCTGTGGTACTTCGAGGTCCGACTCGTCTGACGCGTCCTCTATGTCGTCAAAGTTGTCTATGACTCGGCCGGAGACCTCCAGCCTCCGCAGCGATCGGCCACTGGAGGCGACGTGTCTTGCTATCTGCCTGATGAGTCTTCGGGGCAGCGGTAACGGGAGCGAAGGACGCGCACCGCGCGCCGGGGAACCACCGCGTTCGCCGCGCATCGGCGCCATCTTTGAACAAATTAATGATGTTATTATTAGCTTTAGGGCATATCTACACTAATGAGAGGCAACGGTTTGCTTCTCGTTTGCCGTCACATACGTTGACTATTCTTTTTGTGTCATCTGCGAAAAAGGCTTGTTGCGTTGCTCCCTGCCGAAAGTAGTCTTGTATTTTTTAGACAACAGATTTCTAAAACGGGGCAATATAGCCTCTCTAGCCTAAAAGAGAAAAAATTGCTATTTGATCTTTTTTTTAGACAAATGATTTGCTAAAACGGGGCAATTTAGCCTCTCTAGCAGAAAAGGGGTTTTATCTATTTTTGTAATTCCACGGGGACACCAGGACAAATAACTTCAAAACGGGAGTCCCTTTGAAAACGGAACGTCTGGTCACGTTACACATACATATTAAATTGTGCGGCTCAGGCGCATACATAATGAGTCGGTGGGAGAAATTCCGGAAATTGTGAGCCGCTCACTGTTTGCCTATAGGCTATAGGCGAGCTTCAGTACTTCTACATTTTAGGCACCGCGTTAATTGCCTCCTTCAACAAACTTACAGTTAAACATAGGATATACATTTACACTAAACTCTTAAAGCTGACTTTTGTCCGAGAACCTCTAGAGGGCGCCCGCAGGCAATTTCAGTTTGACTACACAGGCAAAGCTTTTCATTCCTCCCCCCGCTTGCCCAGTGGCCACTAAGAAAGCTTTGGTTACAAATTTAAATTTCCCGTGGTACAATGATACTATGTTTGGAAACTAAGCGGTTGAATATTATAATATTTTGATATAAAAAAAAACTGGGTTCTTATTATTAACCTTCGATTTTACGAAATAACCTGAGGTAATATTACAAATATTGTCAGAATAATACTAAATCAATATTGTACTACATATACATTCTATCCATAGCCATATTGTGACATCGCTCGAGCGTGAATATGAAGGGAAATAAAAGCCATACAAACCAAATTTAAATCTCGTTACACTATTTACAACGCTACTTTTTGCAGCAAGTAAAATCTATTAACGTACGTCATACTTATGAGTAAATGGCATTAATACACCTTACCCATTAAAGACGAAGTAATCTAAAAGGCCTGTTTTGTCCAAAGTCTTACAAGACAGCATTTCGGAAGAGACTTATCAACCGGTTACATAACCGAGCCAAGATACTAACTTGAAAAACCTATATTGCGTTAGTTGTGTCGTACGTTGCATAGGGACCGTGTCAGTTAGCTCGGATTTACACTGAATCGATACATCCTAGGGCATTAAGCCCAGCGTGGGCGGGAGCTAGCCGTAAGCCGGCTGGATCTAGATTTTAATAATGCACGGAAAACACATTGAAGCTTGTAAGCTTCCTATAAAATAGAATACGGGAACTCGAATTCTTCGTCGGCAAAAGGGGCTGTTCTCAACGTGGCCAGCAGTATTTTTGTGTCATTTACTATGTCTACACACAATTTATGACAAAATTAGTAATTTATGACGAAATATGAAAATAAAGAGCAGACTAATTCCATTATTTTATTGATTTAGTATGGATTGAAACCGTTTGTAACATTTATTGTGTGGCACAAATGCAATAAAGACAAAACTATTTAAATCAATTATTTCAACTCTCAGAGAGTAGGTGTGGGTGTGAGTAATCGCGTGTTCAATTTGCTTTTAGATCTCATAAGTATACGTCATTATAAGAGAAAAGAAATAAATGAAATAAGCGATCACTAGAAAATAAGTTACGTACGTGTTTTAAGACGTTTGCGTACGTAACGTATTTTTTTTTCCTATCTGACATACGATGATGCATGGAGTAGCCTTGTCATCATCGCCGAACTTGCGGGGTAGCGGATGGCTCTCACCCCTAAAGTTCGTAACGTAAGAATTGGTTACCACTATTTAGTGAAAATGTCGTCAAGTTCTAAAAAATTGCGGAAAGTAAGCAGACTGCTCGTGACCGTTTCATTCGTTGCACATAATTGCATTATCAATTACAGACGCTGCCAATCTTCTTGCCTTTCAAAACCAGAACCTAACCGATCATTACACGCGAAAGTAGTTCGTCCTTTCACCTCAGAAATGGAATCGACATGGTTAGCAAGGGTAAGGGTCCTATTGCCATGGCATAATTTACTTCTGGTATAATGGACTGGGCATAATATAACTAACTAAACCAATAGCCGAAGCAATTTACTGCGTAGACGAGGCTTCTCTTGTGTGGTTTCTGATATTGGCAGAATGAAAGTGTCCGATTACGGAAGGGTCCACGCCCGTCATATCTATCAATCCATCGCTGTGTGTACAAAACTTACCACATTAACAACGATAAACGGTGATAAAAGTATGGGTCCTAGCCATAAATGGAGAGAGGTTTGAAAGAGAAATTTGTCCGGCAGTGGGATTATACCGGATGAAAAAAAGGGTGAATTACAGAAAAGCTTAAAAGCTACAGGTCAATTGGTACTGATGGGTTATCTCTTCTAAACCGATAGGTTACCCAGCAGTGTGGGATGATTTTTTAGGCCTAATGTAAATCAAAAAGCGGTTCTTGCAGACAATATCCATAGACCGCGCATGACATAATACAACAAGTGTATGCACACATAGGTGCACTATCAATTTATTCACTTTCGCAAAAGTATACATTTTTAATAAGCATCGCAATGTAAACTTTACCATTGAAACAAGTTCAACAATTTACTCACAAAAGTGCATTAAGGACATTAGGACTTAAACATTTTAATTAAAATTGTGGAAATACCACTTGTCCGTAAGGGCGGGCCGTGTTATGAAATTTAAATGTTACGCATAGTAGCACGAAACCTAAATGGATGGACAAATTTTGAGTGCTAATCCCATTAGCGAGACATTCCCAATGTTTTGTTTACAAATGTCGCATCAGACATTTGAAGCAGTCGGAAGCCGTACTGTCGTGCATGACTCATGATGACAATAGGATTATTAAAGGGCATAGCTCTGACTACTGTTTGCGAGTACAAATTCTCGTGCCTTTGTGATTTTGAAATTTAAAAATAGATAATGAATGGACCAATGTTCTAAGAAAAGCTACAAAGGATATATATTTTTAGTTAGCTCTGATGTTAGTAAGTAAATAATAAATATATTATTTGGCTTTATAACAAATTATTAAATTGTCAACTTTAATGACAATTAAGTGGTACGATAAGACGAATTCTGTTTTATGTTCAATTGGTATCAACAAATAGGTATGTAGGAACTCGTATAAAACTTATGTAACAATACATAAACACTATTGTATACGTCGAATTCGCATAGCATCAATATCTTTTATCGCGTTACCCAGTGGTACAATCACCTAACGTTTCGCGACCTTGGCATAGTAGCGGACTGCTAAATAGTTATAAACCTATGTCCACACTGAAATGTGTATAGAATCGTGACTTAAATTCTGAAAAGATTAACACTCGATTTCGAAACAAGAAGAGTCAAGAAATGCCGAAATAAGACTATTATGAACTCTTTTATAAATCGTCCACACCGTTATGCTGTCCTATTAAATTGGTAGTATGCGGAACTGTGGACTGTGGCGACCAATTTTATATTTAATGTTTACAAAATCTAATAGGATAAGATTAGCCAACCAAATTGCACAGATTTGATAACGCCTCTTCGATTTTACGACTTCCAATGTCTAAGAGAGATACAAGATATCTAGTTACTAATGTGGATCCGACAGCTGACAATAAGTATAGCGAAGGTGACACAAAATGGTTCAGGTCAAGACCGCGAATAATTTAAACGCGTCGCTATACTACGATAAGTTGATAAGATACCTATTTTTAAAAAAAATGTCGCATGTTCAGTGTGGACAGTTCTTAATGCTTGCGCGTGTCTCTGGCCCGCTGAAAATGTAAAACGTAATAAATTAGCCGACGCCAACTTTATCTCTGAGCATCACACGTACTGTGTTCGCGTGATTCTTCACGCAATTCCCGATTGTGTCGTCAACCTTCATGCGTTATCTGCAAGTAACAAATTGTAATCCGATAGTGACGATCGGTTGCCGAAACGACGCTGTCAAATTCCCTTGTAAATACGCAAATCATTACTATATTTGCTAAAATGACGTAGGTCTGGCGGCCCTGGGATCTTACTCTATATAGAAATAAGGAATTTGGCCAAAAATAGGATACGAAACAGAGAAACATTTTTATATCCTGAAAGTGTCTGTCGCGCTTTTGCATTAAACTACCGAACCAGCTTAAGCGAAATTCGGTAAACAAATAGGTAGTTTAGAGCCTCAGAAAGAACATACTTTGAAACGACTGCGTTTAAAGATTGTAATTTTTTCCGCACTCAAGCAGACGGAATGGCGGGCAGAATGCTAGCTTAAATAAATCCAACCCAGGGTACTATGTTCCTTAACTACCAAGGCCTTTTGCTTCTGCGTAATACATCTCTAAACACGGCCGTAATACGACAATGAGACGTAATAACGCGTATCGCGCGCGGCACTCCATTAATTTGTGTAGTGCCCTATTAGCATGCATATTATCCGAATCGACGATTTAAATTAATAATTAAATACGTTAACTGTTGATTATTTTATGAGCTATGCTATTTTACATAATTATCGGTTTAATGTTCGTATATTTTGTTTTAAGTAAGATTTAATTTTAAAAGATTGTTTAATATTACATAGTAGGATGATCAATTCTGAATATTACTATTGTGTAGTATGTATAGTTTTAAGGACCCTGATCTATGATCTAAAGTTATGTAAGACTTAAAGAAAATACTTTAAGGCCATATTGTTGATAATAAAACACAAACATCAAAGGTTGTGTTGTGTCAGACAGCCAATGATGTCAGTGTTAGTCAACAGTTGGATTTGTTATGGTTACAGTTCTGTTATGTACCAATCAAGGATAGCCACATCACTATTTACATGCAAGGTAAATAAGATTTATTCAATACTTTGAATAAACATTATTACATATAACTCACCCCATACATGATAATGTGGATATTATTTAACACACTACTAGATAATAAAAATATGAGCAAACCACAAATATCTTATTTCATGGTGTGGGTTTTAATCCTATGTGTGTAGTGTGATAGAAAATGTTAATTTATTTAAAAATTCTACACAGTATAATAGAATAAATATAATAAAAGTTATAGATTAAATACATTTAGGTAGATTAAGGAAAACAACATGTTTATAACCAGTAATATTATTTGTTTTTGATATGTGTTGATGTAAGCATCATGGATCTGGCATGAGTGAGGCTTGGTAAACAAACAAGCAATTAATTTCATTCAATGTAAGGTCAGTGACACAGAAACCTACATGATTTTGAATGTTTCTCACCAGTTTTGAACTTCTGAAGTTGTAAAGTTTATTTGCATAATTTCAAAAAGTTTAACCTGATTCCAATAAGATTTTAGTGATGAAAATAAATTATGAGATGTTATTGATAATTGCTACTTCTTAAATAAAACAGTTTTGTAACATATGTATTTGAGTAAAATCTACCTTAAAATGGATATTCAGACAGCTTTAAGTAGATTATTGCTAAAAGAGCACCAACATTTTAGTCTTGTAGCACACACAAACTTATCTTTTAGATGAAGGTTACCACATTATTATTATCTTAGATATGATATGTACCTATTATGTTAGCCAGCACTGCACCTTTATATACTGCTATTAAGAAACTGAAGCAATATGTGAAGAATGTTATGTTTATTCACAATAGGTAAATGTTGGTTTTATTGCAAAAATAATTTGAAATGTGGCTATGTAAATAGAACTATGCGACTTGAAACAAAAGTTAGAAATAACTAATTATCATGAAATACAATACAATATCACCAATTACTAAACTAATGACGAACAACACAAATTAAGCTGTGAAGTAGGACATTGTCCCTGGGTGATAATTAAATTTAGAAATCTTCAGGAAGTGTTGACTCAATGTAGGTCACACAAAGGTCTAACTATTTATACCATGTGCTATATCTTCAGTTTTAACTATTACACTTATGTATACTTTACATGGCCTTTTACTTGGAAACAGGAGCCACACTCACAAACACATCACTGGGGTTTACCACGGCTACAAAGTAATTAGGAAAAACCACTGGAATGATAGGGTAGTGCAATAAAGGGTAGTGAATAATAAATACTACACCTTGCTAATTAAATAACTGGGTATGTTATGGTCCCGACTCCCTAGCAACGTAAGCAAAAAAATTCCAACACTGAACGAGGGGTGATGTAACAACAATTTACCATGATTATGTTTTTGTATTCATTGGGTCAGCAGTGGCGTCAACAACGTGTTGCTAGGAAACTGGGGATCCGGGCGGCGCGGGCGACCGCGTGCGCGGCTGCGTCGTGCGTTGCGCGTCGCGCTCGACGTGGAATCGTCCGCGTGCCCGCATGCACGTGCGAGCCCTCCCAGCGCGAAGGGCCATTACATAACTGCAGGGACGCAGGGCCGGCCCGGCCGCGACACCGAGGACGCCACCAGCGCTCACAAACACCCGTTCCATATTTAGAAGGAGCGCCACCGAATGCGTCCCGACGTCCCTCATGCGCGTCTTGTCACATTTTTAGAACCGCATGTAAACGATACTCCACTTACTCTTATTGGGATACGGGTGGATGCAACGTGATACCTCGTTGCCGTCTTGCAAAGTGCAAAATCCAAAATGCGTAATAAATCCAGTTTCTAGACTAAATGCACAAAATGCAGTAGGAAGCTAAGTTGTAAACTTAGGAAACTTAAGATGATGGAGAAACACATGTATTACTCACCGTTAATATGTAACTTTAGTTGAACACCACTTATAATTTAATAACAACAAACAGCATTCCGCGACCTCCGCACTTGCAATCAAAAAAATCAACACGCAACAAACATCTCCTCAACACCCAATCAAACCATAAACTATAGAGCAACCTACATAAATAAACATATGATTTGATAACCGGACACCACTCTGTAAATTGTCTATACCCTACAAGTTGCGCATTTATTTTGACAGCTCGCTTTTACTTCCGTCCCTAATTAATTAATCTTTTCTTAAGTATTTTAGAGTTTACACAATATTGTTGTCATTTATTGTCAATTTCCTCTGAACTAAAATTATTTTGATATCAATCTTTCCAACGACAATTCCAATGCAAAATAATATTTTTAATGACTACGTCTGTCAGTGGATTGCAGTGAGTGACGTAACATTAAGTGATTCGTGCATGATGGATTATTATTCTCGTATGTATCATCTTTTATTATAATCATTATTTAGCATCATCATCAGTAAGCTCTTGCCATGGTTTGAAAAAAAAAACTTGACAGTATTTTTTTTTAGAAATTTCTAAAGCAAGGAATACGCTCCAAGTCACCAAACAATGTCCGTCCATATATATGATATAAAAAAATGTGCAAGTCGCAACGCAAAGATTGTAAGATTTGTAAAAATGGGTAGATTATAATAAGTGAATGAATATTTTGTTTAAAAAAATGCAGTGAATTTTTACGTCCTCTGCAGTAAATTTTTTTCTAAGTTGTGTTTTTTACTGGCAACAATGTCATTGACCAAAAAGAAGAAAACACGTTAAACTTGACGTGGACTAAAGTAGCTGGCCCACTTTGAATAGAAAATACAAAAGGATTTATTAGGTTTCGCTGCATTTAAAGTAGATATTATCACTCAATGCGAGCCTAAATGATTAATTCCTGAAATAAGATGGCCACAAACATTGTAAGTACATACTTTTTCATTGAACAAGAATCGATGTGTCAACCTTATTTCGGAATCGCTGAAGTGTTTTCTAATTTTTTCCTGGTTGTTCATTCTGGAATTCGATTTAACTTTACAGAAAATGTACGCGATATGGTGTGCGGCGTTATTACCATTACTCTTAATTAATCGCGTGGATGCTGCGGCGGTGATCTCTATCGATCTTGGTTCAGAATGGATGAAAATCGGCATCGTGTCACCTGGGGTTCCTATGGAAATTGTGTTGAATAAAGAGTCGAAGAGGAAGACGCCAGCTGTGGTGGCGTTCAGGGACGGTGTGAGGACCTTCGGGGAGGACGCCGTGACGGTCGGCGTGCGGTTCCCGAAGAATTCCTACAAGTTTTTGTTGGACTTGCTGGGCAAGTCGTACGATCACCCGATTGTACAGGCTTACAGGTTAGTAAAAGCGGTAATTTAATAAACCGTGATCAGTCAAACATATGGTGACTGATGTTCAATGAAGAAAGCCTGTTAATTTTTTATGTAGTACTTTCTAGGCTCTAAGACTTGTGGCCAGGATTACAGTTAGAATTTTAAATGTTCTCATTATTACTGAATGGTGAATTAAAAGTGGTGTTAATAATTTGTAACATACAAGCAGGAGCTACCCAGTTTACATCATCTTGCATCAGATAGATGGATCTTGGAACATTTTAACTGATCATCTCTTCAAAATTAGAAAGTAACAATATGAGTTGAAGAGAGCAATGAACCTATGCACATTTCAAAATTAAAACATGAGATATTTTAGAATTGTTATCTTTATTACATTTCCAGTTTCATTGGTTAACTATCATGATTGGTGAATGCCTGAAATCCTATATACCTCTTTAATGGATCCATGAACATTTACAGTTAAATAGGCCACACAACACAAGCCAAAGAGCAGAAAAATTTGGTCTCCAAATAATAACTTATGTTTAGAATAGTAGTACCATATAGAGTCTTAAGATTCACATCATATTTAGAGTACCTATGTAAAGTTTCTAATTTCTTCTTTTTTTTTTGCAGGGAGCGGTATCCGTATTACGAGATTGTGCCTACAGACAGAGGCACTCCTGAGTTTGTCCATGACAAGGACACTCGGTTCAGCCCTGAGGAGTTGGTGGCCCAGTTGTTGGCCAAAGCCAAGGATTTCGCTGAAATTAGCCATGGTGAGAAGTCCCCAAATGTTTTTTTGTCTGGTTAATAACTTAATATGTTAATGATCAATCACTTATTATATAAGGTCAATCAATCAATTGTTGTTAGAACACTCATAATATAGCACTGCCAATCTACAAGGCTGCTAAATGACCATTTGACCATTTTTTACTTTCATGTGAAAGTTGAATGACAGAGTAGATTTTGTCATTTAACATTATTTTAAGCTTATAGACAGCAGAGCATAATGCTCTATTTTTAACCCTAGGATGGTAACAGGGGTGACTCATCACCCCAGACAACCAATCACATGCTAATATCTCGAATGTGATTTGTTGTATCTTTCTGTAATTTCATGTATTCTCTTGTTTTGTCGTTCGCTATTAGTAACCGTTGCGCGCGGGCACCGAATGGACATCGTTTCGGAGATATAGGTATGTGTGGGGTGACGCGTCACCCCTGTTACTATTTACGTATGTATTTTTTTTTGCATTTTTGACATACTAGAAAAAAATTCTGAAGGCTAACCCTTCAAAATTACAGAAAATAGCCGAGTTTGTGTTGTGCCCACGTAAAAATGAAAAAAAAAGTCAAAATTGTGTGCACAAAATGTCAGAAGCTAGTATGTCCTGAACATAGGAGGGAAATTTGTTTGAGTTGTGCTTAGATTATATTTTAAATGTTTTTGTTTGTTTAATTTTATTGAGAACTGATTAATCTCGTAAAATAGTTCTTATTTGTTTGATTAATTAATAAATATAAAGTTAATTCCTTAAAAACTGTGTTTTATTAACTACTTGAACGTTAGGGGTGACTCGTCACCCCAGTTACCATTCGCGTTTGAATAAAATCTGTTACCATCCTAGGGTTAAATATCCATTAACTTTTGTACTAGTTTGGTTATCTACTGCAATAATAATAGTCTTGGAAATAAGGAGTATGTAACTGCTAGGCTTATCAATGTTATATGTTAGGCTAAAGAGGTTGTTAAATTGTTTTTAGTGCTTATAAAAACCAGGTAACTAACTAGACAATAGTACTTTTTCATTATAATTACTTGATTGATTCTCAATCAACTCTCTACAAAGCAATGTCTGATTGTAATTAGGCTTTTGATATTGTTGATAAAATTATAATCAAGATATTACATTGCAACTATTGTTTTTTAAATCAGGGCAACCTATCAGCGAATGTGTGATCACCGTGCCTGGGTACTTCAACCAGGCGGAGCGCAGGGCTCTGAAGGAGGCTGCGGCACTAGCTGGGCTCAATGTGCTTCAACTCATCAATGATTACACTGGCATTGCTATTAACTATGGAATATTTAGGAGAAAGGTATGTTAATTTTGTTATCTATTTTGAGATTTTTTTTGCTGTGGAAGACTTTTCTTTCTTTAGAGCCTTTCTTAAGATCTTTAGAGCCATAGCACACGGCATTTTTAAACACGCTCGTAGTGTTATGTTTTTAATGTCATAGATGAAATATAATTATGTAATATTTTATTGATGTTATATTCTTTAATATTAATATAAAAAAAAATGTATTGTACCTATATAGTGTTATCAGATAATGTGTGAATTAAACCAACAGTTCTATGTTATTTCAATGAATGTTAATGTTCAAGGAAATCAACGAGACCGCATGGCACGCGTTGTTCTTCGACATGGGCGCGGCGTCCACCAAGGCAGCGCTTGTTGAGTACAAGACAGTCAAAGTAAAGGACAGGGGATATGTTGAGACCGTGCCGCAGCTGCAGGTCTTGGGAGTTGGATTTGACAGGTGAGTTTGTTCTAGATGATTTTTGTTTGAGATTTTTTTGTCATTGTTTATCACATATGAGCAGCATTGCAGAATAGAATTTAAAGATTTTTTTCTAGTAATTTTTGTTATTAACCTGTATCATCCCACTGCTGGGCAAAGGTCGCCTCCACATAAACATTAAAAAATATAAAACACAGAGTTAGCTTTTATGAGTGTATTGGCAAATACAAAGTTTGGCGAATATTTAAATGAAAACAATATTTTAAATATGGTAAATAAGAGGCACAAACATTAAGCAAAAACTCTTTGTAAAGTCATCAAAAGTGGGAAACCAGGTTATCTTTAACAAAAGCTTTTTCGATCAAACATGGTCACTTTAAATCCTTACGACGACAGAGATATAGAGGCAAACCTTGTTGTATGCCCCAACTAAGTTCAACTAAGTACCTGCCTCGTTAGTCTATTGGTAGCAAGTGCTGCGTTAGGACCGAGAGGTCCCCGGTTCGAGTCCGGGGTCGGGCAAAATTTGTGTGAGTTTTTCTGTAATGAAATTACTCAGCCCGGAGTTAGGAAGTTGGCGGTTGATCGCCCGTGCTTCGGAAAGCACGTTAAGCCGGTGGTCCTGCGCCCGATCTCTCATCGGTCATGTCGGATTGCCGTCTCACCGAATTATGAGAGTAAGGGAATAGAGTGCACTTGTGTTTGCGCGCACACTTGTGCACTATAATATGTCCTGCGCACTTGGTTGATTTCAATTGAGATCAGCCGCCATGGCCGAAATCGGTCGGACGCCTTATGCCCCAACATAACACTTAATTCTACACCTGACCTCCTACCATCTTTGCGAGCATCTTTTGAATTTCAAACATTTACTCCATCTGCATCTGCTTTGTTGCAGAGGCCGAAATGAGTAGATCAGATACATTTTAAATGTCTCATATAAAATCATCCTCCTCAGCAATTGATTCCCTCATAATATTTACACTGCAAACACACATTACAAACTCACACAAATTATAAACATGCACAGCACTCACAACCACACACTCCTAAATCTCTTATTAAATTAAATTTAATATAATCAACTTTATTTTAATTCCCAATGCCTACCATAAGGGCTAGTCTGAAAATCAGTACCAGCCGCTCGAGCCAAGCATATGCTGAGTCCAAAATATTTGAAAAATTGTATTTTTGTTTTTTTTCTTTAATTGTATTAAGCATTATATTTTATTTTAATTTTATAATGAAAATTGTGGCTTTTATTCCTTGTTACATTTGCGAAATGAAGAAGAGAATTAAAATTTGCAGACAACTTTCTAATTTTTTTGACCTCTCAAATTACACACAAGTCAAAATAACTTTATTTATATGATTGATTCGAAGCGTAATCGCGTCTCAAGATAAAGCAAGGCACAAAAAACTTAATTAATGTTAATGCAGCTGTGGAAAACAAACAACTCTGCAGAGAAGCATAAATTACAATGTTTTAAAATGGGCACATAAAGTTTTGACCTATTGGAATCTATACTAATATTATAAAGCTGAAGAGTTTGTTTGTTTGTTTGTTTGTTTGTTTGTTTGTTTGAACGCGCTAATCTCAGGAACTACTGGTTCGATTTGAAAAAATCTTTTTGCGTTGTATAGACCATTTATCAAGGAAGGCTTTAGGCTATATAACATCACGCTGCGACCAATAGGAGCAAAGATACAATGGAAAATGTGGAAAAAAAACGGGGGAAACGCGAACGAAGTCGCTGGCACAGCTATATAAGATAAAACTAAGCATTTAAGTTTGAATTTGTATGGATAATTTGAATTTAAAATTTGAGTTCTAGACATATTTAACCCAAGGTTGTCAGAGTGGTATGGAATTTTGAATGCTCCTGTCACTTAAGGCGGCGGTTTCAAAAACAATCGTTGTATGGGCTGTTTACAAAACTCAGCCATGTCTTGTTGTTCTGAAGAATTGACGATGATAATAAGTCATGAAGAGATGTAGCTATTTCATTTTCATCACATTCTTCTTTCTTTACACATGTTTCTTTGAAGTAACAAAATTAAAAGAATCATATTGGTTTTGGTCTAAATCATGAGAGTGTTTTTTTATACTTTTTTGTCGATGTTGTGATAAAAATATGGTTTACAAGCTTTGTCTTCTATATGTTGTCGTAAATTAAGCTACTCTGATTTGTATTTCTCAAGTTTCGAAAATTACTGCCTTTGATCGATGTATCGTAATATGTATTATGTAAGGTGACAGCAACTATAAATAAATAAATATTACTCAACTCCACATACATTGATCTGATCCCGCGATAAGTAGCTTAAGCCTTTGTGTTACGGGTATGATAGTGGATATACTAATATACTTAAATATATTCAATTACACACCCAGACACGGAACAAATACCGACGTTCGTCACAAATATTTGTCCCGAGCGGGAATCGAACCCACGACACCACAGTTCCACCGAGCCAGTAAAATGAAATAGCATAATACACACATACATACATAAAATCACGCCTTTTCCCAGAGGGGTAGGCAGAGATCACTTCCATGCCATGCCATGTGCTACGGTCCTGGCACACCACTTACCCTTCTTTCACATCTATCAATCTCTTCATGCATGCTCGTCGATTATGGGTGCTTTTGACCTTTCTTCAATAGCATAATGTAGCCCCAAACGCTAAATAAACCCATCCCATACTCTCTGACCAGAACCCTCGGCGGTCACGAGATGACGCTGCGCCTCCGCGAGCACCTGATCAAGGCGTGGCAGAAGGGCGGCGGCGGCGACGTCAGGGCTTCGCCCCGCGCCATGGAGAAGCTGTTGCGGGAGGCCGAGCGGCTCAAGGTGGTGCTGTCCGCCAACAGCGAGCACTACGCCCAGATAGAGAGCCTTCTGGACGATAAGGACTTCAAGCAGCTGGTGAGTTTTTGATGGCTACTGTGTATATTTGAATTGGGTATAATAAAGAATGTTATTTTGTCTTAATTTCACAATGGAACAATATTGGCATGATGTATATATTCGTAAAACGAATTTATATTTTAGAACGTGATAGTACCTACGATTTTTTTTTAAATCAATGTACTGCATTAAATCTTAGTCTTTATGGGTATTCACGCGAAATTAAGAGTAGCAAATACATAGCTACTTACTACCCGAAGTTTCGACTGGGTTACACCAATCATGGTCGCGAGCGAACCTAATGTACTGCATGTTGTGGTGTGATATGTGGGTATTAATGTGTGTATGTGAGTAGGCATGTGCGTGTGTGCATGTGCGAATAAGAGTGAGTGCCTGCATGTGCGAGTGTGAATGCGAGTGCAGGTGCGCGTGTTTGCGTGTGCTGAGCGTTTATCATCATTATTCTTATCACTATAGTAAACATTTTAGACTTTCGCGTTCCATTAGACTAAATATTGGTCTTTATGGGTCTATACGTGTTATTAGGAGTAGCAAATACATAGCTACTTATTGCCCGACGTCTCGACTGGGTTATTTCCAACTTCTAATAACGCGCGTAGACCCATAAAGTAATATTTAGTGCTATAGTAAACAGTTAATCAGGAATGAGGCGATGCGTCAGAGAACCAAAGTTATCGACATAGCTCATCGCATTAGCAAGTTGAAGTGGCAGTGGGCTGGCCACATCAGCCGTAGAACCGACAACCGTTGGGGTAGACGGATTTTGGAGTGGATACCGCGTCTCGGCAAACGTAGTGTAGAACGCCCGCAGGCCAGGTGGTGTGACGATCTGCGCAGGACGGCTGGTAGGAGCTGGATGCGAGTGGCCGAGAAGTGGCGTGCAATTGGAGAGGCCTATGTCCAGCAGTGGACAGAAATGGGTTGATGATGACGAAACAGTTAACAACCCCTCACGTTCTGTTGCTCAGGTGACCCGCGCCGAGTTCGAGGAGCTGTGCGCGGACTTGTGGTCGCGCGTGGGCGGCGTGGTGCAGCGCGCGGTGAGCGCGGCGGGCGGGGCGGGCGCGGGCGCTAGACTAGTGCTGGCGGGCGGCGCCGCGCGCGCGCCCCGCGTGCACCAGGCGCTCAAGGACGCCGTCGGACATGAACCGGCTCGGTCTATCAATGCTGATGAGGCTGCTACCATGGGAGCCGTTTACAGGTAGGTTTTTTTCTGGCTTGGAGTAGCGTCGGCATCGTCACCGGACTTGCGGGGGAGCGGATGGCTCTCAGTGGGCCACGAGCCGGCGCGGTCCATCGACGCCCACAAGGCTGTCTCCATGGGAGCTGTGTACAGGCGGTACTGAGTGTAATCAGGGATGGTCTATATGAAAAAATCTTAGAGTCTAATCGAACGTTGCCGACATACGGCGGCGGCCTGCCGGGCCCTTCGGAACTTAGTAGACACGGCCGTCGATTTTTTCCCGCACCTGTGGCTAAAAGGTAATATGCGGGAAAAAATCGATAAAATCAAAAATCAAAATCAAAAATGTCTTTATGCACTTATAAATCGTCATATTACTAATAATAAGATTCTACCACCGGTTCGGACTAGACTAGATAGCTTCGATTAGCTGTTGGTGTAATGGTTTCGCACGTCTGGGCGCGATGCCTGATAAAGAACTTGTGTTTAAATCCCCTGTCAACCGTAGGAAAATGACCTTTCCGTTTTTCAAAATATTAATAGTAAAAAAAAAGTAAAATGTTCCTATTTGCTTCCTGCTAGCATAGCAAGCATACCAACCAACCCGCACCAACCCGCCTTAATTTAGGGTAGGCCTGTGCCCCAGCAGTGGGGACGTAAATGGGCTGATAATGATGATGATGCTACATGCAAGAGTCTTATACTAAACCCGGTCTATGACTTACCATTACGACATGAATAACCTATCATTTTGTTTTCACTAATTACGCCTTGCATCTTCACAGGGCGGCCTCCCTCGCCACCGGCTATAAGGTAGCGGCGTTGAACGTGCGGGACGCGGTTCTGTTCCCGGTGCAGGTCACGTTCTCAAGACACGTGGACGGTGTCGACAAGCTGGTGAGTTGACCGAGTAGACGGTACTCTCTAGGGAGTCAATGGCAGTACCGGTCGTTGGGTAGGGCGTGGTGAGGCGATATGCCTAGGACACTGAGCGAAAATTGCATAGAACAAGGAGTTCTTTACATAGAGAGTAATGTGTAACAGTAGTTACACATGCTCTGCATTAGCATACTTAAATGCGTGCTATTTAGTATGTATTACTTTAACTCAAAATAGAGCATGCTCAATATTAGCAAAGTTGTGACACACATGCTACTGTGACTGCAAGTGCAGCAACTGCTCAATAGTGGCATATTTTCGTGCTATTAATGATCATGTGTAATCCTGTGAATAATTAGGTTCCAGTCAATTACGATCCTTTTAAAAGGATATATCAATAAGGGTTTTGAATACAATAATAATAATATTTAAATTTTCTTTACAGGAAAAGGTAATACCAATATAAATATAGCAATTATCCCAAATTTTATGGATCTTCGCTAGAAGTTTATAAACTAATTCCTAAAAAAAGCCTCATGTTGAATTAATTATAGATTTTAATGTTGTTTTGAGTTTATTCACATTTTATATGAGTTGAGTGTTATTATTGCTTTAGGGTTGGCTGGTGATGGTATGCCTATGGGTGCATAAATGTTAGTCCAATATAAACACTACTAACTCTACCTTTCCTTGTTGCAGATCAAGAGAACGCTCTTCGGGCCGATGAACCCCTACCCCCAAAAGAAGGTAATCACATTCAACAAACACACAGACGACTTCAACTTCCACGTCAACTATGCGGAGTTGGAACACATTCCTTCAAACGAGTTGGCTTACATCGGCTCTCCGAACCTCACACAAGTGGTCTTGACCGGCGTAGGAGCAGCCCTAGGCAAACATACAGGAGACAATGTCGAACACAAGGGCATCAAAGCGCACTTCAACATGGACGACTCTGGCATCCTCAACCTGGTCAACGTAGAATTCGTAGCTGAAAAAACAGTCACTGAAGACGACGACAAGGACAGCACTCTATCCAAAATAGGAAGCACGATTAGCAAACTGTTCAGTTCCGATTCGGAGACACCTGAAAAGGCTGAGGAGAAACCGGAAGAGAAACCACAAGAAGGCGAGAAGAACGATACGGCCAAAGCTAACGAGACCACCACGGAGAAGCAGAATGCTACTGAGACGGAGAAACCGAAACCAAAGATTGTAGTGCTCAAAGAACCGATTAAGACCGAAGAGGAGATTCTGAACTTGCAGCCGCTGACTCCGGAACAGTTCAAGGCTTCCAAGACTAAGATCAGCGACTTGAACGCGATTGACAAGAAACGAGTGGAGAGGGAAACGGCGTTGAATAACCTGGAGGCGTTTGTAGTGGACGCGCAGATGAAGATCGATATGGAGGAGTACTCCGAGTGCGGAACGCCAGAGCAAATTGAGGAGATCAGGAAACTGTGCAGTGAAACATCGGAATGGTTGTACGAGGATGGTTACGAAGCAGCCACCGAGCTGTTTGAGGAGAAGCTAGCCACCATCAAGGATAAGACGAACCCGATTTGGTACAAACACTGGGAGCACAGGGAAAGACCTGACGCGGTCGCAGCTGTCAAGAATATGCTGAACAGTTCGCAAGAGTTCCTCAAAATGGCCAAGAACTTCACTAAGGAATCTAACGCTGATAAGGACATATTCACCGAAGTCGAAATCGATGTTCTGCAAAAGAAGATCGATGAGACCGAGAGCTGGGTCACGAAGTCGGTCGCGGAGCAGAATGCGCTCAAAAAGAATGAGGACATCAAGCTGACAGTGGACAGTATTAGGGAGAAAATGGCGAGTCTGGACAGGGAAGTGAAGTATTTGTTGAATAAGATGAAGATTTGGCGGCCGAAGAAGCCGGCGAAGAAGGAAGAGAATAAGACGGCGGAGACGGTCGTAGAGCCAGAGTCTGAGAAGGTGGAGAATCAAGAGGAGGCGCCGGTAGAAGAGCCCAAGGTGACAGAGAGTGACTCCAAAGACTCCGGCGGGGACGCCACCGAAGCGCCCGCGCAGATCGGCGACGCTGACGACACACATTCCGAGTTATAATATTAATGATCCGAGTAACTTATTTAGTCTAATTTATTTTTTACTTTGAAAGTCGACGTGACTTGTTCGCGTTTCGTGCTGCGTTTGACGAATGCGTGGTTCTCTCAATAGTATCTTAGTGAATTGATAGATTTAGAGGCTTGTGGAGTGGTTACAGGGTGATGATGATAAACAGATTATGATAAGTGTTAACCTGGATGTCTATGTTTTCATACGCGTGGGGGTTAACGCCAAGTTAAAGGCAGTTTCAATGGGGTATAGCTATATGTGTCAAATAGGTTTGCCTTTCTAAGGATTATTGCATTATCAAGTTTTTTGAATATTTCAATTTCGATAGAACACATTTCTCCTTATGAATTAAATTATCTCTATACTTATGATATCACAACTTATAGTCAATAGGAATATCTTAGTGTGTTGACGAGTGGCTAGAAATGATTTGTAAATATTATACTTGTATCTTACTGGATCTACTTAGTTCAATCTTAGCACAAATTGTCTATTTATTAAAGGAATGGTGCGAAAAGCGAACATGTCAAAGGCTTAAATCTCAATCGGACCGGCCGCCTTTCTTCCCTTCCACCTTTATGTCTGTATGTTTAATATGTTTATTGTTGTTTATTTTTTACTATTGATTTTTATAAAAGCGGCATATATAAAACATGTTTTTGCAGTGGCCCCAGGACGCGAGAATGTTATATTTATTGTAGTTAACTATTATGTGATAAATAAATGGCTATAAGTTTGTGAGAGTATTAAACCGTTGTTGCTACAGACATCTGCTTACTTATCATCAAGTTAAACAATCATACTGGTATGTCGAGGATCAATACAAGAGGAATGTTAGACGTTTTAATAGCTAGGGACCGATGTTGCTTGTCTGTAGCGACAGAACTCATAAATAAATGTAACTTGATAAGTGAGATTTGTTCAATACCCAGTCGCAAAGAAAATAAATTATACAATGAATAAAATATCGTTGTTTTTTTAAACTGGTTGGTCAGTTTCAATAGTAGCCGTTTGTAACATAAACTTGTTCGATAATGTCTCCTGTCTCCTCAGTGGCATAAACAGCACCTGTTTTTGTGGAATATCTACTGCAAGACTCGAGAACCCACTTTTATGATGAATGGAGCGGTTTCTTCTAGAAATGGGTGTTAGTACCGAGTAGTCCATTTATGGAGTTGATATCTTAATATCCTTACTTTTTATGTCAGTCGGTCTGTGAATATGTAAAGTGTGTATTCTAGTAGGTTCGTAATTGAGAGAGAGTCGTTCTAGAGACAAAATACACAGTACAATACAACACCGGGTACAATATTTATAGATCCTTTAACAACAGAGCGGACAAAAAAAAGTAAAAAATACATAGAAGAATATCTATATAGGTACGTACTACACTTGCCAATAACATTATTAAGGTGTTGCAATAACGTAATAAAGGCGATTTTATATCGCGATATAGTGATCTCCAATACACTTCCAAATTACACCCTGGTATGGCATGCAAGATTAAAAAAGAAACAGTATCTCAATAAACGCCCACACCCTGCGCATACCTCATGCAAAAAGTTCGAATACATAATTTAATTAATGAGTCATCGAATGGCATGGCATTGCTGCTAATATTTATTACTGGCCGATACCATCGAAATGGAGGCTCGCATCCGGAACGGAACCCGCTACTGCTACGTGATAGCTATGAGCTACTATACTCTTTTTCACCTAAGATGATCCCTGTGACACTTCGTTGTGTTCTGAATCACGCATCTTACGATTGACAAACGAAAATAATTTTATTGCACACTTATTTAATTTCATTGCGGCTTCATTAGGAAAAATATTAAATTGATAATTTTAAACTTTTAAAAGGGAAACAGTATCGTTTAGTTTAAATTAAAGAATAGAATTTTTTTTAAAAATACCTATGCAGTTCGTATTACGTAGAATGGAACTTAGTCAGAGTTACTACGTTCCATTCTATTTATACGAACTGCTTATTATTGTTTTTTTAAATGTTCTTTTACATTAAATTAAACTAAACAATACTGTTTGTCATTTAAAACTATAAAAATATTTATTTTAATATTTTTCCTAATGACGCCGCAGTAAAATGTAAAAAGTGTGCAAAAAAATTATTTTCGTTTGTCAATCGTAAGATGCGTGATTCAGAACACAACGAAGTGTCACAGGGATCATCTTAGCTGGAAAAGAGTATAATCCGGTGAGCCTACCTGTTTCTGTACTAATCTCACAATATGACTTCGTCAATAGGTATGCCTACCTACGAGTAGACCTTTTTGAGGTGATCAATGTAATTGATACAAGAACAATAGGGAAGACGACAAAGGTTGATTTAGCAGTGAGAATGATATTCAAATAACAACTGTTTGTGTTTTGTTTGAACGGTGTTTTTTAAAATTAATTATAAAAAAATAATAATGCGCTTCAAACAAATACCAGAGAAGTGACGTTATTTAGGTTAATGGATAATGTGTAAAAACTACAATCAGCAGACTATGAAAAGATGACGTGAGAAATTTTTTATCAATTATATTCTACTTATGATGAGGCTTGAGATTAGCGTATCGAAAATAATGAACTACCAAATATATTAGTTAATCTTTTTAAATTTAATATCTACTAAATGTGAAAAATTACCTTTACTCAGTCGACAGTTTTGTAATTTATCTTCAAAATTACTTTCAGCAAAAAATACCACCTAGAGAGAATTCCCAACAGTTAATCTTTCCGTAATAATTAAGCTAGGCAATTTAAAAATATTTAATCTGGAATCTGACATGTACCTACCTACAGTCACCAACAAAAGTGCGAGTGTAATACAATACACTTCCTCGTTTGTGCACCACTGTAATTACCTAACGTGGGATAAAATCTGGCGATGATTTCTGAATTCATTGATTAGATCATGAATCAACGAATATTCCTCTATCCCGACGACTTGCGCGGCTCTATATCGGCTAGTATGTTACAAAAAAGTGTGCACGTATGTTCATCGTCAATACCTATGTATGTAGACTAAAAAAACGGTCAAGTGCGAGTCGGACCCGCAAAAGAAGGGTTCCGTACCAATTTTGTAAAAAAAATCCCCCTTTTGAAAGTTTGTTTAATTTTGTATTGTATTTGTTGATATAGCGGCAAAAGAAATATCATTTGCGAAAATTTAAATTGTCTATCTATCATCACTCTTAAGATACAGCCTCGTGACAGACGGACGGACAGACAGTCAAGTCTTTAGGGTCCCGTTTTTACCCTTTGGCTACGGAACCCTGAAACGATCGTTTGGAGATCGCAATTCGAAATGAATACTTGGAGTTGTCAGGAATGCAGTCCGGATGGTGGTTGGATTACACCGCGTCATTAAACTGATGTTTTTGCGTACCTTTGCTTGTGTTCATGTCGTTGTTTGAATTTCTGTCTGTTACGTATTTCCAATTAAATTCTTATTTTTACATATATGCGGAAGTAACTCTATTCTGTCGGGCTTTGGAACTACTAAATCGACTGAAATTAATACAGTCAGTCCTAGATTATGAAAAAGTAAATTATAGTACTAAATTAACCGACTGCGTTATAAGGGAGTCTGTTTAAAACAGGACTATACGCGGATGAAGTCGCGGGCGGAAAGCTAGTAAGTTAAAAAAAAGTTAAACGAAATTTATTTAGATATAGGTATAACTGCCTTGAAATTGTCTCCTTCAGGTTAGACGTTCTGGAGCCATTACGATAATACATTTCACTGTCGGCAAAAAATTGGACGTAAAGTTCATGGATCTTATTTAACACGAATTAAATGTCGAAAGTAGGTACTTTCTTGTACCTAAAATAAACGGACAAACGGCAAAATATTCACGTGACTATTAAACCTACAAATGGTATTTCTTAGTCTTGTTCTAGCGAGTCTAAGTAGTTCACATTGGGATAAGGACAACTTAACCTTTAACTTCAATACTTTCGCTTAAGTGAAGTGGCAAGTTTGCTTTAGCGGGTCATAGCGGAATAAGTAATATCTAGCTGAGGTGGCAACTTACTCTCACATTCGATAACAAAGTTGGAATCACGACATAGGTACACCAAATGTAGCCTACTATACTACGGCGGAAATCTGATATACCTACTAAACCTAACTATATAGTAGGTACCTATTAGATTTCCGCCCCTGACTTCGTCCGATTTAAGTCGTTTATCGCGTAAAATAATACTCTCTTCTCTTATCGTGTTGTCGGTAAAAGTAGCTAATGGTTTTCTCAGGTTCTAGACTATCTGTGTACCAAAATTCATTTAAATCTGTTCAGTAATTTTAAAAAACTATAATAGTTGTAACAATATTCGTCTACGTGAGCAAGAAACTGTCAAAGTTAAATTTTCGCATTCCAAATAAAATGCTGTATGATACTTCCGTGTTGCTCCGACTAAATGCACTATAATATTATAACATGATGCCCTGCCCATTTGGCTGATCTCCATAGAGTTTAGCCGCCATGTACGAAAATCGGTCGGACACTATTATCTTCCGGGCAGCATCTTGCCGTAATAGTAGATAACTGCGTGGCTCATTCACTGAGGGTTTTCGCGTATGAGAAAATCTCTAGGTGGCAGTACGTATGCGTGACGTCCAATTGCAGCATGATTGGTTCATTTTGACATGTTTATATTATTCACCAATCACGTAGCAGTTAGACCTCTGACTTGCCATTTAATGAAATCCATAATGAGAGAATTCGCGTATTAGAGTATTCGTGAGAGTATTCACTCTCATTGTTTCATCTTCCATCCGATGAGAAGTAAAACCTTTGGTCGTTAGCGAGCAAGCCCGCGGGACGAGCCGTGGTCAGTGGACTCATTGCGATTCGCCAAGCGCACTCGTATAAGGAATCTCATTCACATTACGTAGCTTTTTTATAGCTTCCGCCGCGAAGCTCCGCGCTAGATGTTTTAATATATTATTGCGCTTTTTAGGGATTTTCTGATGAATGAAGTGCTGTATAGCGGTAATTGCTCAATGGATCATTAAATCAACCCTTTTGACGCACTTTTAATCTAAGATATACCTATCTATCATCGAAGCATGTTTGATTGGTATTATTTAAAAGGGGTACGTTAATATTAAACAAACGCCTGTGCTAAAGGAGACGGGCGAATCTGGGCCTATAGTGTACACAAATAAATTATTTATCAATAATTTTTCCTAAATTTTTAATTTTTAATCACGAAATATTAAGCCATTTTACCATGGGATATTAAATAAAATATATAATCATAATATTATTGACTTTCGTTACTTCCTAGCTTTACTGTCATTTTTTGACAATGTTGCCAAATAAAATAAAGTAATGATATAAATAAAGAAATGATATAAAATAGAAAATAAAATCAATGAAAGTGAAAAAAGAGTTTTTGTCTTTAGATTATGTTTTAAAAAAACGTTTTAAATAATTAATTATATAACAACGTTTATAAAAACATTGTAAAAATAAATTGATCAACACGTTGATTTTTTTCTTGTACTGGCAACAAAGTAGATCTAGAACTCTTATCACATCAAACGTCAATTAAACGTCAATATTGCTAAACAATCATTCGCATCGTTTGGCTTGAACTTATGATTGTGGATATTTCGTTTTGTTGTGTCTTCGTGTGCTTTTATTATTCAAATTAGTTTTATTTTAATGTCCTAAAAAACAATCTGATAAAATCTAGTCAGTAGTAGTCTTTAAATACAACGCGAGGACACTGAGAGTTTGTAAGAATAACTTATTATGAAGCAAATAATAACATCCAATATCTTTTTTCTCCCGTGTAGCAGTTGTAAAAAAGTTTATTTATTTTAAATGGCCATAATATCAAAATGAAATAGTGTATATATTGTTGCTGTACAGTCAGGCCCAATTTTGTATGGACGTTCGCCCGTCTCCTTTCATTCGATCTTGTGGCTTCTAGATTTGGATACTGTATTGTAAATTAGGATAATGAATTTGCGTGGTTCGTGCTAGAAATTACAAGGCAGTATAATAACGACGTAGATATGGAATAATCTAAAGTCTTGAAATAGGCGAAGTTAGTTTCACTTTGACAGGTTCAACAGGGTTGTCAAAAACATCTTGACAACCTATCCAAAGGAGTAGGTAATTATACTTATCTATCGCGCTAGAGTAAGTACATAGTCATTATGATAATAACTTAGATAAATATTTTCTGCGATTCCAATGAAAGTTGAATCCTAAATAGTTTTTGCTAGATTTGAATACCTACGTGTCTTGTTCAATGGTAGTACGTCTGACGAAGCTTTTTTGCACTGATTGTGATAAATAGACATTCGCATCTGATTCGACAACTTAACCGGGTGGCCGCTGTATCTTCACGATTCATTAGTGAGAAATAAAAAAAAATCTCAATCTAACGTTTAGGTAGGAATTATATTGAACCATTCAGACAACACTGTAATTTTTTTTATTTAAAGTGCCATATATGCCATTGTATAACGTATGAATCGGACTAATAAGTGGAAATTTAAAAATATTTGTGTAACGTATCTTTTCTTCACGTTATATGATGATAATAGATTGCTTCTCATACTTACATACAGTTAACATAAAGTCAACCTGTGTTTGCGCACCTACGTCCAATAGTAGGTACAGTAGGACAATAATTTTTCACACTTAGGATACGTCCCGATTAAGCGATTCTAAGGAAGAAAAACTGGCAGCTAACTGTCAACCGCTCACTGTTCGGCTAACGGGGACGCGACCTAATATTTTAGCATCGATCAGATCAAATAAGGTCTAATAAATAAGTTTAACAAAATGGGACGTGTGTCCTAATTTAGTAAACAAACTGACATCTTAGGACGTCCTACGCCTTTATCAATATGAATTGTTGCAAACATCCATCAGTTCACAAGTTATTAGTTTGTGCTAATTGGTCCCTTTGACGCGCGCCGTTTGGCTGATGACTTGGTGAATGCAGTTACTTCCGAGTAGTTTATCTAGAAAATCAATAGACTACTTATATATGTACCTTTGCAATTCATGTTATGTATTATTTTAGTAAGTCTCAAATAACATTCTTAGTTTTGCTACGTATACGAAGTAATTTCTGCGCACGTTGTATGTAGGTATAGATATACAGTGAAACCTGATTAAGTGGGACCTGGATAAGTGAGAAACCTCCATATCTAGTACTCACTCTGAGGTCCCAACACTTTGGCACTGCATTACCTCTGTTAGTGAGACGAAGCAAACCTCTATATCTGGGATTCGTTCTTTTGATTTATCTTTCTTATTTACCTCTGTTACTAAGACAGCGAGTGTTTTTTATATCTAAAAACCTCTGTTATTGAGATTTAGCTTACTTATTCTTATTCTACCCACAAAGTCCGCATTCAATGAAAAATAAAGAAGATGACGACGAAATTAAAGCCAAAGTAAATTCAGTAAGAAATTCTAAACGTGATGCAGTAAAATCACTAGCAACATCGCATAATTATTTTGAAATGACACCAATTGGAGACCAAAGCATATTTGATAAAATTTATCAAATTTAAAAACATCTGATGATTGTTGCTTCCAAAAGACAAACTGAAATCGCTTTTATGATTAACACTTTAAGTTCCCATTTTTGTAATAAGTTTGTTTACATGTACGCACGCTTCTGCTTGACTATTTTTGTTCATTAAGTATCACTTGATAATATTTTTTTGATTAAAGCTGATTTAGAATGTTAACACGTTTTCTAATAATGGCACCTCTATATCTGAAATAACCTGTTTTCTGACCTCTGTTAATAGGAACCTCTGTTATTGAGACAGATATTTATTTTATACCTGGATATCTGAGACACCGGGTAAGTGGAATACCTCTATAAGTGAAACAATATTGCTGGTCCCTGGATGTCTCACTTAACCAGGTTTCACTGTATATCTATCTACACCATTCATATTGCTTTAATTATTTTTATATGAAAATATAAGTATGAGCTTTTTCTGTCGTTACCGGACTTATTGCACTGAATTTTGTACTATATAGGTAAATAGTTGCGAGTTGTCTGTTAATTTCTCTGCAGTGAAATAATGTATAGCAAAATATAGTGATTAAAAAAGTTAGTTGGATGCTGCACTCGTAACGTGCAATTAACTGCTAGTGAAATGTTAACGCAGAGCTTTCTGTTTATGAAATACCCAACTTTGCCAGTCCGATGCAGATGGCTGAATTTTAAAGAATTAATAGTATCATTTTTTATCTATAACTCTTTTTCTGCACAAATTTATCGTAGATAGATAAAAGATAATAATGATGCGTTTCCGTTGTCGACGATTGACAGTTATGTAGCAGTATTTAAACCTTAAATATTTTTTAGGCAAAACTACGTAAGGTTAGACAAAAGCCATCATCATTTTCAAACTTAGGATTATCATTACAAGCCAAGATATTAGAATTAAACTTGATAGGTATAAGACACCGTAAAATTTTAGTTGTTATTTTTCAGAGCAAAATGATTCTATTTATTTATTTATTTTAGTAGTAAAATAGATTTGTACAGTTGTTTTTTATTCAAATCAATAAATACTGGTTTTACGAAAGGGATAAATGAAACTCGAAAGCATACTTAGGACGTAGGGCTTCTTTAGCTTGAATCATCAATTTCATGCGTCAAACATTACCTGATTACGTCACATCTCCTAAAAGAACTATCGCTTCTCACGCTAGATGATTATTTTTTTGAAAAATTAAAAAAAAATGTTAATTTGTTTAAAGAAACAACTAGCATGTTTCGATAGTACTACTTAAGGTAAAGCTTTTTGCTGCGAGAAAACAACCACTAAAATTTCACGGTGTATTCACCTGATATTCGTATTCTAGAAAACTGGTCATGTCCGGAATATTTACCACATTTTCTTGTATTAATACTCGTATATGTATTGTCAGTTGTAGGATATCGTTACAGCACAATTTGTGTTCAAAGGTAGGATTTGTGGAAGATGGAATCTAAAGGCTGTTTGATGCCTGGAGGATAAACCCGATTACCTGTTTCGTGCAAGGTGCTGCTTTACTTCGCTACGTGACTTATTACTCTTGGATTGAACTTTGTTATCTTAATGATAGATGCTCTAATGATTACATAATTCTGTGCTGTTTGTCACAGTGATAAATTTCTTGTATGCCATGTGGAACACAAGAATTTATCTCTAGAGGAAAATGATACATGTCTTCGATACAACTCCTAGTTGTATCTAAATTTTGCAATCGACTTAAAGTTAAGTTATGTACCTTTTACGTTTTTAAGTTATGTGTTAAACTATTAACTTGCATGTGGAAATATAAATGCTTTTTTATTATTTATTTTTATTCCTACTCACAAAATGTTAGGTTATTTGGTTTTACCTACCTATGCAAAATTTTAAATTACTAATAAATAAAATTTTATTTTAAATAGTAGTTAATTTGATTTTAAATTCGACTCAATAAGCTTTTCAACAAAATATGTTCATGAATTTAAAATTAATAATCATCGACTACTTAACTGTAAAATTGATGGTCCTTCGATGCACGAGAATGGTTATATGCAATTTTAATTAACTTTTGCTATAATTAAATTCTCGACCATTTAATTCAATTGATATTCTCAATAAATTTTGAATAAAGTATTTTATTTATGCATTTGTCATAAATATGTATAAACAATTTTGATTTAGTAGATTGGTTCTGATTTGGATGAAGTTATCTGCTGAATATAAAAACGATCACCTGGCAAAATATTGACCAGACTTGACAAAGGAGCTTTTAATGTTGAAAAACAAAGACCCAAGATGTTATGAGCTGCAACTTGTATAATTTTCCACGGCAAAAACACATCGCATAACCAGTTTCATGTTCCCAGCTCGTTCCGAGTCCGTCAGAGGTTCATCTCAAATAAATGTTAAATCATACAATATCTTGACAGGCACCTAAAGCCCCATTACAGTAACTTGTTTCCAAAGAGCTTTTGTTTTTTTCAAGTCCCGAAGGAAGAAGTCGGCGCCCGCGCCGTCCATTGGCGCCTTTCTCCGAAAGAGCGACAGGGACGGAAAGATATTTATAGTACGAGTAAGAAGGACGCAAGATAGCATTCCGCGTCAAGACAGACCGGCCAAACGAATCCAGTTTGCTTGTTATAGGCCGGCCTCTCGGTTGTGTCGGGCTGCGTGGTCTGTTTTCGACAATGATGTAAACAATATAACAATAATTTGTGATTGCACGCATTTGTTTGTTGCTGTGGTGTTTGAATTATGTGTTAGGGGTGTATACTTTGACATTTGCGCGTGGATTTGGTGCGAGCCCCTCAAATATACGGTAAGAATAACTAAGAATGCAAGCCGTTCCCTCCCGTCCCTCTTCGAAGAATGCAATGCACCTCGGCTTTCGACTCGGGCGCACCTTGCGGGTTCACTTTATCGAAAAAGTTGCTCTCATTCTGTTTCACGTACAAATACTGTGCACCGAGCTTATTATGTTGACATATTTTTATTTAAGACACTCCGTACACGTTAGATAGCCTCTGGGTTGTTTTACCGGCGTTTGGTGAAACAAACAGCGGGAACAAATATTGTTTTCTTAGGTAAACTTTAAAGTTGTTTGTTAAAAATACGGTAGTTGAACGGGTAAGTGGGATTTTTAGCGTCGGCTAGACGGTTGAAGATGATAAAATTATTATCAGTAAAATTTCTTCTGTTTATTTACGGAGTGTGGGTGTATGACATGTGCCTACACAGTTGTTAGGTACTAGATGTTGACCGTAAATTATCTTAATTATATTCAACTATAAACTTTATTCATATTATCTCAACGTTAAATTATGAATGAATTTCTTTTTAATTATTTACAAATCTTGTACGGTTAGCATAACGCAGTAACTTTTTTGTGAACCGTCCGTATGTAAGCTTTGAGAGTATTTTAAAGGTAGGCAAATCAGGTGCATCTTGACGAAATAAAATGTTTAATCTGCAATGATACTAAAAGATCAATCCTAATGAAATCTAAATTAAGTTCCGCCAAAATCCACTGGCAATGAAGGCATGTAAAAGAAGTATAAGCAGACACCTGTCCATTGTTTTTTTTATTCATACCAAGTAACTGCTTGATTGTAAGTACAGTTCAAATGTATTGGTCTGTAAAAGGACCTTCCGCACATTAGACATCAATTTATCCAACGGTTTAACGGCGAGTTCAAAGAGTTCCAGCTCATATCCGGGGACTAACCACATACTCTAAGTACCTTTAAGAGAAGATTAAATAAAATTGTAAAACACAGAGGGAACGAACCCAATGAAAAAGGTTACACTGGTTGTTAAATATCGTCCAATATAGGGTCTATCTTTGCCTGTTGTTTGCGTGGAATCAGCCTTGCAGTTTAAAGTTGTCAGTACCATTTTTTTATTATGTACTAAAGTTTTAATTCAATAAACCGTTTTTACTACAATTTGTAACCTATAACCCTACCGTAATCCGACAAAAACCCTCCATCACGAGAGATAAATTCTTAAAACTCTTTTAAACTATTGATGAATAGCTTTCCGCCCGCGACTTCCACACATACAAACTTTCACGTTTATAATATTAGTAGGATTAGTAGGATAGGAAGTAAGATGATAATCCAATTGTAAAGCATCGTATTATCAATTAAACTAATTGTTATATAAAATGACACACAATATCACAAGTTAATAAGAACTTGAATCTTAAACTGGCCATTCACCAATGTACTAGGTATAAAACAAAACACGGTCTGATCGTCATCTCTGTCAAACTGCAATTGAACGCGACACCTCCAAAAGAAAATGCATCAATGGCTACCATGAGATCTTCATCGTCCATTCACACATATTTTTTACCATTTCATTTGATATTGTATTCAAGTGGCGTCTCAAATGACGTGATATAGCGCGGTGTCGGTTGCACGTCTCTTGCGCATGCGGGCTTTAGCAAATAAATTAAAATACAATGATAACGAAGATGCATACGTGATTTGCGAAACGTACGCGTGTTTTAAAATAGCCTTAGTTTTGTATGAATAGTTTTTAAATGTAGGTCAGACGGTAGGCATTGCTGAAAATAACTGGTAAAGAATCTTAGGACCTCATTCGGTAAAAAGAAAATTATTTTTTTTCGGATGTGCGTGGTTTGATGATAATATTTGTTTATGTAATGAATTACAAAATAGGAAAGACTTAGATACATAGGTCAAATTGAGAACCGTTCTCCTTTTTGAAGTCGGTTAAAAATATACAACGACGTTGGTCATTGTTCTTACATGTTTAATAAATGATCAGTTTGGTTGCGGGTTTATCGAACCGCGATACTGCTGCGACGCTACAGCTCTTCCGCCAAGAGTCCTGTTCAATTCCCACCTGGGACAAAAATTTCATTGATGAACATCGGTATCTGTTCCGTGTCTGGCAGTGCTTTTTTATGTATTTGTGATCTGACAGCACTTACTATAATAAACCATAGACTGATGGACAGACAGCGAAGTGTTAGTACGACTAATAGGGTTACCTCTTTACCTTTTCGATACAGAACCCTATAATTGTAATCAATTTGGTTGCGGGTTTATCGACGACATTACCGTCACAGCTGATTTGCTAAAGTTGCTCACAAATGGCTCGCAGGGCACTTCTTAGTATACTATACTATAGCGACTTTCTACAGTATTATCCTACTCTCTAATAAATCACAGACGGACGAACAGACCTCGAATTCTTAATAAAAGAGTACATTATGAAATAAAAATAATTTTACGGACTATTTTCGCGTGTATTGTTATTCTGAACATTATTTAGAGATCCGACGTTTCGAGCTCTTTACAGCGCTCGTGGTCACGGGCAAAACCAGTAGGCAGTCCAGGTAATTTGATTTCAAACTAGCTTTCCGCCCGCGACTTCGTCCGCGTGGAAGCCCTATTCCCGCGGGAATAGCCTATATGTTATTCTGGGTCTTCAGCTACCTGCATACCAAATGTCATCGTTATCAGTTCAGTAGGATTTGCTTGACAACAAACATTCATCCACACATACAAACTTTTACGTTTATAATATTAGTAGGATGTGTACTATTCGCGTAAATAATAGACAATAAAAGAGTACCTTTTTTACCCTTTGGGTAAGGAACCCTTGTAATTAATCAATTACGTAGCTGATTAGCTAAAGTTGCTCGCGAATGGCTCGTGAAGAGTTCTCGAGCTCGGCATTGTGTCCGGTCTGCAACACTGTTCCAATAGAGCCTCCCTTCAGCCTGGTACTTGTTGGGAGTACGTATTCATGACTATGCCCTGCGTAATCTAGTGGTAAGGTACCTCGTATGTGGAAAGAAAAGCTGGGGTTAGGATTTAATGTACGCATTTCTAAATGCATTTAAATTTGATTGAATTGAAAGGAAGAAAGAAACATTTAAAATTACGCTCGGTTAGTTCAAAGTTGACAGAACAAATAAAATGAGAAATAAGGAAGAAAAACAATTATTACTCCCACCGGTTACAATACATACAAGGAATTTAATAGGATATCACAAATTCACTATAATGTGACTTTAAGGTTCTGCAAACTATTTGCTAATAGCGACCACATAATATTATGATCAATACAAGGCTAGTTCATTATGACAGTACCAATTGTGCTAATATACCGCTAAATACATTACATAGCTTTAGAAGCAGAATGGTAAGGTCATGAAAATGGTCACGTCTGTTATTGCAAAGGATAGATTTGGCGTCCTAAATAAGCTGCATTATCTGTACTTCCGTGTCTGGGCGATATAGGTAAATGGCTATCCGAGTTGCCTTACAGCCAGGCTTGGGTTCATTGTGTGAGCTGTTTCAATAGATGCCTTTCCCTTCCGTCCGTTGTGTTCCGTGAATAAATGTCGCTTAGTTCTTAACAGATAAATTGTCAAAGGTATGTTATGTTCGGCGTTGGCATTTAGTCATTCCCATTAAATTAGGGGTGTTTGTTTTAATTATTATTTATTATCTACTAGTGACCCGCCCTCGCTTCGCTTCGGGTAAATTTTACATACAAACCTTCCTTAAGAATCACTCTATCTATTAAAAAAAACCGCATCAAAATCCGTTGCGTAGTTTTAAAGATCTAAGCATACATACGGACATACAGCGAAAGCGACTTTGTTTTATACTATGTATTGATATGGACGAGGAATAACAACATATTCCTTAAAAAAAAAGTTAAGTTCACCTAAACTGCCTAAATGTAGTTTCAGTGTTCTGCTGCTTTCAAAAAGGTGTTAGTTTTTTTAACTAAATTATAACTAACAGCGTGTTCACACCTAGCGATTTTTGGGCGATTATTTAATCGCGGCGATATCGCGGCGAGAACGCTGCGAGCTCGCGGCGATATCACCGCGATCGAAATCGCCCAATAATCGCTAGGTGTGAACAGGCACTGACTCCCAAAAACATTTGCGCTCATTTTTTTTATCGTAGTTTCTTTTAATGAAATTATTCATATTAAGTGGCAGAAAAGATTTTGACGGGACTACGACTACTTTTAAGTTAAAAAAAAATCAAAATCCTGTAGTTCACGCGAACGAAGTCGCGGGCACAGCTAGTTATTCATATAAAGAGACTAAAATAACAATAAATGTAATGTTATACGAGTAATTTAACAGATCACAACCGATACGTAACAGAACCACTTGTTGACACAGGATCATACCTTCAGTTCACCTATAACGGAGCATCAGATCCGCAGAACAAAGGCATATTTAATACTTCTATGAATTAGAGATTATCTGCAGGTACCCTGTACGTACAATCATGTTGGAGGAATCTGCGATAAAGGCGTAGGGCTGTGCAACGCTGCGCTTTTAACTCATTGAGTCAATTCGTTGCGTGGTCGGTGTTACCATCGTTGTTGAGAAGCTAGCAAACGGCGCAGCTAAATAATATAGCAAAATAAATAATTGTTGTGTAGTACAGTCTATTATTTGTGCAGATACTACGCATTTTAATAAAGAGCCCTGTAAAGAACTCCAAACGTACCCGACGATTTGAGTTTTTTACAGGATAACATACCTATCTAAATTATAATTTTTTTATAAAACTTATAAACAAAAAACTCTATTTAAATCTAATCTTTCAATAATTATGGTAATACTAATGTAATACTAAATGTAATTAAGTTGATATCCGATTAATTAGGCGACACTACTTGAGCTTGAGTTAAAGTATTGACTCACTTAAAATCCTGCATTTCCCATCACTACAGGTCGGGCGATTCCTTAGAGACGCTAGTAGCTATCAATACTTATTAGACTTATGCCATCTCGAGGAGATATTCGATTTAACGTTTCATTACTTCTAGCGAGATATTAATAATCGAGGAAAGTGGTTGAATCGATAAATCTATCTATTTTAAGCCATGTTCCATTAATGAGGTTAGGAAACCTACCTTTACCTAGTAAAAAGCTTTTATGAGCACATAACTTGTGCCGCTTATTTAATAAAAGAATTTAGTTACTTAAATAATCCAACTTAATTTGAATTAGTAGGATGGGTTAATTGACGTTCTCCGCGTCTATTTTTATCTAGCTATTAATAAATAACATGTTTTAGTTGGTAACCAAACCTACTGAGGACATAGCACTATCACTACATATTATAAAGTAAAGTCGCTTCCCACGTTTGTCTGTATGTATGCATGCATGTTTACTTAAATCTTTAAAGCTACAGATTTACAATAGATACAGGAAATCAAGAGGAAGTTTTTTATATGTATAATATACCCGAAGCGAAGCGCGGGTTACAAGTTAGCTATAAAAGAGATTATGTGTTACCAATAATAATGTTCTGTGTACGTTCAGTAGCGGTACCATGAGTTGGCTATCGAAAACTTACGTACGTTAAAAACCTATCGAGTTGTTTTTTTCATACGACCGATTTTAGTTCTTAGCGTAACCACCAGGGGCGCTGCACAAGTTTTTCATAGACATATTTACGTAGGCGATATCGAGTCCGTAACTTTTAAACTCATGGTAGCACTACTGTAGGTGTGTAGGTAATACCGTAAAACATTTTAATGTACTAATGAGTAAAGGTATTTTTTTTGGATTAATACAGGTACCAGTGAGAGTCAAAAATAGCACAAAGAGATAGAACGAACAAAGAATCCTCCCAATCCTGTCAAACGACTCTCAAATACTTATTGAATAGAAAACGATACCAAAGTAAATCTGGAAAACAATAGACAACGTCCTATTCAACGAGGTTGTCTTTCTTTGCCTGAAATTGATATTTTTGAGAAGAATTCGTTTTTATTTATTTTATCATCTTCGCCACTTTCAATCAAACATTTTCACTCCATTGCGAAACGGAAGTGTCTAAGCATGTTCGCGTCACTAAATTTTACTGTCGAGATTTGCAAATCAATTTTTATGTTTTCCATTCGAAATGGTTTGTGAGGAACGAAAGAATAACACGAAGAATCGGCTGTCTTGTTCTAGTGGTCGTCAAAAATCTAGCGATGGATGTGCCGTCCCAGCTTTGACTAAGCATTTTTTATAAATCAACTAGCAGTGCCAGCGACTTCGTCCGCGTTTTAACCAGTTTTTATACACATTTCCTACTGTTTATTGCTCCTATTGGTCGCAGCGTGATCTTATATAGCCTAAAGCCTTCCTCGGTAAATGGTCTTTCCAGCCAAGAATAATTTTCAATTCGAACCGAAAACTACTGTTCCTGCTATTAGAGCGAACTCTTCAGCTTTATAACATTAGTATAGATTTAGCTTAGACTCCTACTAGAGTATTGGTGCAATCAAAAGCTCACTTGTTTATATCGCCCATGTGCAATTTGGTGAGATTGCATCATCCTCCTTTCTAGTTAAGGAAATTAGACCAGCTGACAATAACTGCATGCTTCCTTCCGATTTCACGGTGGTCCAGGATGGAAGTGAGTGAGTACGCGCGTGGATTGAGTGACACTCAAAAGTTTTTAGTGAGATCAAAGTGATTGTGTACGTGCGATCGCATTGTTCTCAGCTCTTCTGGATTTAGAGTGTCGGTATTTGGAACACACACGATGAATAGCGAAGACAAGTGTAATTTTCTTTTAAGATATTGGTTTTCTTTTTTTCAATATCAATCAATGAGGTTAAACTAAGATCTTAGTTTTTACCTTAGATACTCATAGTCATGCTTCAATGTAATTTTGCAAAATTACTTTTATCATCATACGAATTATTTCGTAGTAATAAAATAATAAATATTTTTATTTGGGATTTTCAAATACAAGTACGTTTCAGTCGTGAAGGTTCTTCTTATAATAATGCTATCAGTAAGGAAAAACCTTAGTCTCCACAAATAATTATAGAGGAAGATCCCAGAGCCGCCAGACATCACTTATTTTCTAATGGACAAAATATATACAATTGAGTAGTGGTGGGGTGTACTATCATCATATGACTAGTTGCTACCTTGACCAGACGGCCATTTTTCAGATATCAACCAATCCAGGTACATAGGAACACTGCTCACCTCACTCAAATTCTGATGGCTGATTTTAACATATATTTCACACAATATCATTAAAAATCAGGTTTTATTACTCCCAGACACATGCGGTCGGCGGTTTTACCTTACAGACGCTTTAAAGCTATGAAAAAAATTTTACTTTTACTTAATTTTACTTATTTTGTGATGCTTGATTTTTATATATGTTATTCAAACAACTATTTTAAAACGTTTTGCAAACGGACAGACCGATCCAAGGGGCCAAACATTCACCAGACCCAACATTTTAGATTTTTTTAAAAAATTGAATTTAGTTAAGTTTTTCTAATAAAATAGTTTGTAAGGTACAATTCTATAATTATTGCGGTCAGATGAGCACTTTTTAGTTGTTTGAATAACATATATAAAAATCAAGCATCAGAAAATAAGTAAAAGTAAAATTTTTTTCATAGCTTTAAAGCGTCTGTAAGGTAAAACCGCCGACCGCATGTGTCTGGGAGTAATGAATCCTGATTTTTAATGATATTGTGTGAAATATATGTTAAAATCAGCCATCAGAATTTAAGTGAGGTGAGCAGTGTTTCTATGTACCTTGATTGGTTGATATCTGAAAAATGGCCGTCTGGTCAAGGTAGCAACTAGTCATATGATGATAGTACACCCCAACACTACTCAATCGTATATATTTTGTCCATTAGAAAATAAGTGATGTCTGGCAGCTCTGGGATCTTGGACCATTATGAAGTGTCTTTATTTCCTATTTATTTAAGAAGAAAGCCTTATACTGTTTTTAAAAAAAAGTTAACCTAATTAAATACATCAACATTTTTTAGCAAGCTGTTACGTATTAGAACGCAAACGCTAGGTGATGGGATGCACCTGTGCAATTACATATATAATTATCCTCGAAAAAAAAAAAATTATCTTCACTCTTACTGTCATAGGGATAAGGTCTGGATTGCTTTAGTCCCTAAGGCTGTGTTAAATGGACTATGACTGGGTCGTGAAAGTGGATTGTGTAAACATTTTGGAGATAGCAAACAAATGCATTGTTGAAATTTAAATTATGTATTTACTCTTTGGCGCCAGTACCTATAGTTAAGGCCGAAAAGAAAACGAGGTGAATGAAGAAAGCAGATAATAATTTGAAATTAAGAATTTATTATCATTAATATTAACCAATGTTCAAGAGTTGTACAAATGGTGATTTTTTTTAGACGGGTCGTTGCATTTATACTCAAACTTTCGTTTATAGAACTAGTGTTTCCCTTTTACCTCCATAATTAAACCTTTAGTAGACAAGTGTTGATACAAACCTTTATCATTTGACTTTAATGGTTATTAAAACAATCAAGCCTCTATTGCCCGTTGGAGAGTAAATGTACGAACAATGTAAATGAAATGTATGAACATAAATCTTACAGGAAAGCTCTTCCTAATAAGAAAAAAAAGAGAATACAACACACAAATAACGTTGAATGTCTGTATTTATAAACCTTTGAGTAAAGCAAGCATTCGGAAGCCCAATAAGCCGAGCAAACAACTCCTAAAGAAGTACTGGGTTGTATATCTAATCCGAAAAATCCCTGCTTTGAAAAACCTTCGTTCAGCGTTAGGCAATCAGCGTGGACTGAATTAGACTGTAGATTTCCATGTCGTTCACTATATCCGTCCGAATGGGATTGTGAACCAAGCAATTCGGTCGTTTTTGGTGTAACACGCTTGCGCAGTGGATTTGTTGACCATTTTTGATTTGGCTTGTGATCCTTTTGTGGATTTTTATTACTTACTAGCTTTTCCGCCGTGTTCATGACCGCGTGAAGTAGTTTATGGTTTATTTATTACAATCTTACAGCGCAGTCAATTAAAAAGTAACTTATGTCCTCTCTCAATTTGCAGGGTGTTTGCGTACGAAAAAAATTTTATGTGTTCAGTAGTGATGACGTGAAAGACCGATAAACAAACAGTGCAACTTTCGATCCATGTTATCAGCAAGTCATTTTCTATATCCATTAACAATGTATCGGAATTCTATCTCATCCTCAAGCTCAAAATCGACAGGAATGGGCTGATGATGATGACGATGATGATGATGATGATGATGATGATGATATAGGGTAATCACTTCACTACTGGAAAAAGGTCTCATACAAACCTCCTCACCGCTGTTTATCCAAGGCTAGGACGCTAGGCTTGCCAGCTCCTTGATGATGGTGTCCTTTGGTATAAGAAATGGTGATTGGTAACACTGCACTTACAACTAAATACAAGTAGCCAAATGATTCTCCCAGTTTGCGTGTCAGAAGGCTCTATTTTTACACAACTGCCCCAAAAGGAGGGTTATGTATTCAGAGTAAGTGCGAGTGCACTTTTAGCACTTTGTCGGAAAATTGTTATTCCGGTTTCGTTGTACGAGAAACAAGAACTACACTTTCCATCGAAACGTACGTATAGCATCCGTTAAGTGCGCTTTTTTATGTTTGTTAACTGGCAGAGACGTAGAAATAAAGCTATTTTGTAAAATCCCATAATAGGTTATATTGCTAAAATCCCAATGTAAATCCCGTAAATCTTCCTGATTGGTGAAAATCCGTAAATAAGGACCTGGACCTTTCTATGTCGAAATAAAATCCATATTTTTTAATGTAGCCACTTATGGTTCCCACGTTAGAGCTGATGTTTCTGCTACAATCGCAAAATGTTGCCATCGTTACCAAAAGTCGAACATTTAATTTCCGAACCGAAACCTCACACATCGAAAAGGCCGACCGATTTACGAAATCCCGCCCGGCAAAGCAGAGCCAAGTGCTGTGACAAATCAATAATTACTGTTTATTTTGAAACATGAGCCGCGGCCACCTGCTGAGCTCCTGGTCGCGTTACGTGCCATCGATTGGTGCATCCTGTAGGGTTGCATCTCTAAAGTTTGGAACCTACACCTAGAACCCCGGATTTTGTACCCCAGAACATTTGGTTTGCCATGTCAAGAGGATGCATTTTTCACATGGAACCTCTTGACATGGCAAGACATGACATGGTTAGTGTGCTAAAAAAATTGGCCAAGTGCGGTCGGACTAAGATAAAGAAATCACTTTTGTCATGGGAGCCCCCTTGAATATTTGTTTTATTTTATTTCTTGGTTTAGCGGCAATAGAAATCCATCATCGAAAATTTTAACTGACTAGCTATCATTTAGTTTTTGAGATACAGCCTGGTGAAAGACGGATGGACGAACAGACAGCGAAGTTATAGTAATAGGGTCCCGTTTTTATCTTTTGGGTACGAATCCTTAAAAGCAATTGCCACGCCATGTCGTGGCAATCCAAACATTAAGTTTGCAGACAGTAAGAGAAGAGTAAGGCCATCCTAGAATGAATTTTCCCTAATGCAATTCCTATTCCTATGCTTTGCCAATATTATGGGAATCATAGTTCCAAAAAATGCTGTGACTGGATGAGGTACATCAAATCAAGCCAGGGACTATTATATAAAGCTCCGCTCGAACGCTCTCCGAAAGCTCTCTAAACAAAAAAAAATTCGTGGAAACCTGGATGAATGGCACCCCTACTCCTGTGTGACGTCACAGGTTATTGAATCACTCACTTATAATATACAGGGCTGACCGAAGCTTTATTGACTTAGTCACTAACTGTCTAGTTTATATTCGATAATTTGAGAAGTAGATGAACACATTGTGTTTGTAGACTTGGTTGACCCTAGCTATAGAATATGGCAGTAGTAGTCATCATAGTTACTAGTTCCGAAATCAAAGAAACAATAAAATAAACAGATATAGCGTCTGAAGGCCGGTGTTTCATGTCCCCGTTTACGCGGGGTCAAGAATGCGAATTTTCCCAAATTTTATTTTACATTAGAGGTTTAGATAGCATTAAAACAACAAATACAAAAAAAAATACATTTTTTATGATGTCGAACGTGAAAAAATATTGTAATGTTAACTCATGTTTTATTATCATGAAACATTTCTTAATTGATTGACTACTGCCCTTGTAACGCCATCTTAGCAGGTATTTTTTGCAAGTAAGTCAAATATTTTGAATATGTAACTTACTTAAGTATGAATGAACAGCATGTAATATTAAGAAAGACGTGTACCCATGACGTGATTTGATTTGTATTTTTTGCGGGGAGGAGCAGATAATATACAAACGAATTTATGCGCAATCAAATGAGAATTTATAGGTTGTGAGAATGGAACCAGAACATGCTTAAACTGTCTGGAGTTGACCAGACTATAATAAATTAATGCCCCCAGGTCGTAAGGAAGAGCAGGCTAGTTATCATTTCAGTCCATAGTTTTACAGAACCGCCCACTGTTTTAGTTAGGGTCGTAAACCAGTATAATAATTCCTGTCAAATGTGCAATAAAGCTTATGTTACCCGATCTCGGTGCTTTCAATTAAATGTTTGAAGACTCGTTTGAAATTAAATCTCCATTTTCTCAACGGACCTCTGAGTACTGGCAATGTATGTGCCCGCATGCCGCAACACTCCTAGCCCCAACAATAAAAATTTTGTTTTTCATTCCTTTGATTACAAGTTTACGGCGGTTTTTATGGGCACTCCTCGGGCTTTTGTGTTCTGCTACTCGGTTATGGCAACCTGCTAATTAATTGCGTCTATTATTTTGTAAGGGCCAAGTGTTACGATTTCATAATAATTTTATGTGCTGCCGGGTTGGGGCTAACTGTTTGTCTGCCCTTAATTTGATTATATGAAGCAATATTTCTGGTTTGCCCTTTTTAATAGACTGCAATACATATTTGATTCAATACTTATTAAAATTTCGCATGTGAGCAACTTATCACAAATAATTGATTCATACGAGTCAAGTTTTCTGAATAATATTGAACCTTATGCTTTGTTTTCTCTTTTAGAGCATATTTAGGCGTCAAATTGTTATCAACATATGATTTGCCTGCTTGCCACAGGCGTCAGTCTGTCTCGACGGGTTTATCTTGAACGTATCAATAGTTTTTATCAAACTTGGAACGATATCAGAATTAGAGGTCACTGGTTCACGCAAAGTCACTGTCTTCTCAATTATCAATGGGTTCATTCAATCAGTTAGTCTAACCGTGCTGTGGTTTCGAAAGTTCACTTAAGATCAGTTAATTTCTGAAAATTCTGATACCACATTCAAAGTTATCAAACAGGTCTATCTGCAGCATTATTGAAGTTTAAACAATGTATCAATGTTTTGAAATAGGTAAGTTTTTGTAGTAAAATTATTTTCTTCTTCGTTCTAAGAAATGTATTGACAATTTCAATAGCTGAAAATTCGTGTTCTCTGATAATATTGAAAGTCTCATGAGTTCGTATTATCTTTATAGGTTTTCTCTTCAAAGTTAATACTTATTTTGGTTTTTACTAAGAAAATTAAGTTTCATTTTTAAATTTAATTACAATGTGACTTTCAGATTTCACCTTATTTAGTAATATAAGAGACATGTCAACATACTTATATTCCAAGACTTCTACCATCGTATCTAATGAATAGTCGCGTGCTTGGTAGTACTTACTTTTCCAACGAATCGTTTTCATTTATAATGGCAGTTTAGCTCACGTAGTTTCAAGGAAAAGTCTAATATGCATTTCTAATCAGAAGTCATTTGTTTTTTAAGTATTATCTAATAACAGGCCTCCATAACTCCTCTCTATCGTTCCCCGCGGCCCCAGTATACTCGTGTTCGAACGTTATTAGATTTTATATGACCTGAGGGCGTGTATTTTAAAATTGCAATTACTATTATATTGCTTTGAAACACTCGTAGAGGAAGGAAGATACAAGAACGTTTCTATACGGATACTGACTACTGTTAATGCAATGAATTATTCAATTAATATGAATTCATTTTATTAAATAAATCTCACCATGAAATATTAGCATATAATAATTTAGCACGCTGCAAATCCATACATGCTTTCCGCATTCATTAACATCATATTGTCCACACGGGTTACATATAGTTTCCTATCACAGACTAACTAAGGCTTGTGTATGGCTTGTATACCTGAGTCCATAATAACAGCTTTGTCCTGGGGTGCTATAAATTAATTCGTGCTACATTGCAACGTCGGCTTCGAAAGGAGAGCCTTCCGCCTTAATCTGACAGCTGTCAAATGGCGGCCATTATTTTTGACATGATTTAATTACGCTGTCAATTTTCACGTCATCAAAAACGGATCAATTAGCATTGCAAAGAATGCATGAACGCTTACGATGATGTCTAAAAAGTATGATTTTTTTCAAGGATATGTCAGTCGCGCCCTCCATAAACCTGGGCGTATGCGAATTGAATTAATAATGATTATGTTGTTACGAAGATCTAATGCGATGCATAACAAATGTGGCTGACGTGTTTGTGATTTGTCGGCTCATGGCAGGATCCTTCATTTGTTTGCTTGTTAATCCTGCTCATTCCCCCATAATGCATTGTATTGCATAGACGATTATTAAATATCCATTCTGATTAGGGCTAAGAAATTTTGGGGAAGTACATTATCATTTTATTCAAGTGAGTAGGAAATTTATGTAAACAAAAAAAAATTCTTCATGAATCCTTATTTCCCGTTTGTTTTGTATTTTGTGCTACAAAGTATTATTATGAACTATAAAAAAAACTTCTTTAGTCTTGAACTCTACAGCGAATATCCATCCATCCTTGATTCTAAAATCTGTTCTTACGCTGTAATATTTCTTTCGTCTCACTATTATCTTGTCTCAGTCTAACAAATCCGCAAAGAAATGATTCGGAAAGCCCGACCATATTAAGTTAAATCTGAATTGCTTGTTCGACGAAATAAGATTTGTCTAATACCTTACCAGGAATAGGAATAGGTAAGTTATTAGAGATCAAATAAATATCGCACATAACATGCATAATTTCCATTTAAAGTTAAGCAACTTTTGTTATGGATTTCAGGAACATCACAAAAAAACTTAATTAACTAAGTAATAAACCCAGGTACGCCACCGATACCGATTATGATCATACAAATATTTGTACCGACTGGGAACCGAACTCACGGCTCTTGATAGAAACAGGGATTAATCAATGCGCCCATCGAGTCCACACTATTTGGTCACTTACCTACATAAAAACTACGTTTTCGTTGTAATGGGTCCAGAGATCGTGAAATATTACAAGCCTCTAATTTTGGGGAAGAGCTTGCCCGGAGTTTCTTTTGAAAGCGCCGGCTTTGATGTCAAAACCTGATGGCATATATTATATTGTGCTCGTTTCTAAGGACGTTAAGATTAAAAATCACTTTGAGCGACGGCTCAACAACAGCAACAAATGGACTTCATATTTCTCAAGAAATTGCGTAAAAAATGTTTAGTGTAGTTTTGTAAATTATGTGTGACAAAATATGCGACGAAGTCTCGTCGAATTCAATCACGTTTATACATGATTTAACATTTCAATCTGTTTAATTTTATCATTTTTTTTAGTATCTCAGAGTTTTTGTATGTTTAGTGCATCTTGTTATTTTTAAAAATGTCAATTTCGCATTAAATCACCGTCAGAACTGCCAGCTTATATTGATTTGAATAATGCCAAAAGATTTATAAAAGAATGTAAATGTAGAACTACAGAACATCTCTTGATTTTTTCGTATTTTTAGTGCACTTTTGAAGTATTATTGTTATTCTCAAGAAAAATACCTATTTCGCATATACTGTAAAAGTTTCAGAAGGCGATCTAGAATCACCGAGAATACTACTATGTCACACCAATAATACGATGTCGAGATATGTAAATAATTGGAAAATCGAAAAAAATCAGACGTATAGTCAACACACAAAGCTAGCAGCAATGTGCCAAATAAAAGTAATTATTATTATTACTACTTGTTAGGTCACAGGTGGCAATCGAGTTGTATGTTTAGGGTTATATTTGTTTTCTAAATTACATAGGTACATATTCTATTCTAAAAAATTGCCAGTATTCCCCCGACTTGGCGAAAAGTAAGAACCAAGACGCTTTTTCATGTGGAAGAGAAGCTTTTGGACCACTAAGACAGGAAAGTAAATCGTGTGGACGTATCCCCGTTGTCCAATGTGAAAGTAGGCTCCAGGGCTGTCCTGTCCCTCACAAAGCAAACGGGCCGCGCTAGATATCTTGACACGATAATGGCAGTATCAAATTGGCTTTCCTCGTCGCTTGCAGTTATCTGCTTGTAAATCATTCATTAGTGTAATTAACTGAGATGAGTTGTGATGAAGAAATCTTAATCGGTGAAGTGGAATTGGCACAATCGAAGGCCGCATCTGACGATATTGGAATATAGTATAGATGGGTATTGAATATTGCAGTTTACATGAAACTATCAAACCGTTTTATTCTTGTATATTTTATATAGTCAAGCAATTAGACAATTTATTATATAGTATATTGTAACTGTAAGCTTATTCATATATGGCTTAAAAAGTACATTATATGAATAAGCTTACAGTTACAGACAAAACACGCGTATTAAAAGATGTTACACATATTATTCGAAAGTCGAAATTTTAAACATTATCGCTATTATCGACAGTGAATGATCATGACGGGTAAGAGTCATCCGCTCCCCCGCAAGTCCGGTGATGATGACGAGGCTACAGTAGGGCTACCATGAGTTCAAAACTTACTCACTCGATATCGCCTACGTAAATATGTTTATGAAAAACTTGTACAGCGCCGCTGCTGGTTACGCGAAGAACTAAAATCGGCCGTATGAAAAAAACAACTCGATAGGTTTTTAACGTACGTAAGTTTTCGATAGCCAACTCATGGTAGGCCCTCTGAAAGCCATCATCGTATGCCAGTTAGAAGAAAAAGGTGAAAGTGTATTTGGGAAGAACTTACTAAACTTTCTGACGACCTAAAGTCACTGACTCTTGTACTGTAACGTCTCGACAGGTAGTTATAGAAGAAATTGTTATCACCTGATATTACAAGGTATGTCTACGCGCTAATCGATGTTCACTCACGACCGGTTGGATATTATTTATATTCAAATGGGCGTCGTAAATTTGTCTCTCGTCCGGGCCTATTGGAATTCTTTCCACGTTAAGCGTGCCATGCGACTGCGTGCGTAATGCTCGATAGTTGCTTTGTGTATGTTTAACATTGCGATACGTGTAGATATATTTGTGATACGATCGAACTGAATCGTCGGTGACATTCGAAGATAAATATTTAGAAAGATAGGAAATTTATGCATGCGTTACAGTATTGTGTGAACTAGTTTTGGTTCTGGTCTGATAATTGAAGACAAGATGTTTTAATATCTAAATAAATTTTCATTCGCAATCTAACTCCGCAATGAAAGCTTATCATTGTAATTATTCTCAAATGTAACTTAAAAATACTTGGCCTCTGTAAGTTTTGAAGAATATTTTAAGTCGTTGGTGTCTATTTATGTTCTTAATATATGTTAGTCTATTAACATAATAGCAATCATCAAAATAACCAAACAAGCAGCCGATCACTAATAATTTCCTTATAATAGGTAAGCTTGAAGCACTTAAGAGATCGTTGAAATCTAGTTATGTTAATACAATCAACGTAAACGTTCTGTTACGTTCATAACATATCGCTTCGGTTGCCAAATCGGAAGTTTGTTCCCTACTCAATCAAGCGATCAATCAGTCGACCGACACAATAATGTGTTATTTGAGTAAATAGTTAAGGATGTAGGAATTACGTTGTTACATATTAAGTTGGTAACCATTTTGACAGAAACGTACAATGTATGTAAATAGATTGTACTAAATTAATTGTTAGATACATGAACATTTCTTAGTTTTAATCATACGGAACCTTAAAAAGGTCCATAAGCTAGAGTCGCAGCTAGCAATTAAGTCGCTCAAGTCATAAATTATTTCCCCGATCTTTCTATCTGGTAACCTGGCCTTACTTTCCTAGGTTTTGTTTGCTTCGCTTCGCTCGGGGTGGATATTATTAGAATTGGATATCAATATTAAATCGAAATATGAACCTACAATTAAGAAGTGATTCATGCCAAAATGAAGGTTCTATTAAAGTGGTTAGCTTTTAAGCTTGAGTTCAAGGTCAAAGCTATATACTCAGCTTTGACCGACCGACCGACCGACAAAAACTTTTTAAAAAAATGGGTTGTCATCTTTTATTAATTGAATATATTTAATTACTGGCTTTCTAATAAAAATATACATATATTTAGTTTTTCAAAACATTGCTTATTCGTTAATCCGCCGTATTCAAAATTTTCGTTGTGCCAAAATCGCGATCGAAAGAAATAAAATTGAAAAAGTACGAGAAAGTTGAAAAGTTATTGATATGGCATGTTGCCAGTCCAAACAGGATTAGGCAGGCTCGCTACTTTTTTCATCGGACATGCCGTTTTATTGATCATTTATTTAATCATCATCGCTTAGAAATAACGATCGCTACAACAGCAATAAAATAAAGGATTTTAAATTAATGACGACATATTTATAGCTCAGTGTTTTAGATTAAATGTGAAATAAAGTAGAGTTAAATTTAACAAAAACCAGAAGTAAAAATAATTTTGAACGATCTATGAGAAGTTTTTTTTTAATATTAATAAATTTCTTCACATGACTTTCGATATTTGTTAATTATCAACTTGGGTACTATTGTCAATGGTAATAAATGTCGGTGTAACGGATTTTACGATACAACTTTGCTGGATTTAAGGTTGACCTAATTTTCGACGGAGTTAAGTTAATTTAACTGTTGTCTCTGCGGTTATGCTTCAGAGTTCCCAAATAAATGAAAACAGACGGCAAAAAGAAATTTAAAAATATACTAACCTACTTCGTGTGTGACATACCTAGGAAGTATACTGGCCGCTCGCATTTCCACCATGCGTTGAAAAGAAAATATGACGAGCTTCAAAAATAGAACGAACGTTTTGAAATTGGAACCTAACGCGTGCTTGAATTCGTAAATATCCCCGTAATAATTCTGGGTAACTGTTAACTTACAGTTATTTACAAATAGAAACAAACGAATGATACATTGCGTACAACTTTGTTGTAATGTAAAGTTTACATGAATGCATTGATTGCGCGATTTGTTTACTAAATGCCGAGCGTGAAGTTGTCTTTACAGTTCTCACATCAAAAATCCAGATTGAAATCAAGCAATCATTTACTTTTTACAAGCTTTTATTTAACTTGCAATGTATGTATGTATGTTTGTGTGTTCGGGTGGAATTTTATAACTCAATTTTAAGGCACTTGCCCTCAACCGATTGAGCTGAAATTTTGCATGCACGTGTATATCCGATGACAATGCAATATTATTATGACATGGAGCTGATCTGATGATGAAGTCGGAAGATAGCCATAGCAACTCAGTAATTAAATAACATAACCACATCGAGTTTGGGCTCATTTCATTCGACTAGATGAGTACTTTGGTGCTAGATAGTAACCAAGGTCTGATGATGGAGCCGGAAGACAGCCAAAGGAACTCAGTACTTAAACGACACAACCAAATCGAGTTTGGGCTCGTTTGATTCGCCTAGATGAGTACTTAGATGCTAGATGGTAACCAGGGTCTGATGATGGAGCCGGAAGACAGCCAAAGGAACTCAGTACTTAAACGACACAACCCCATCGAGTTTGGGCTCGTTTGATTCGCCTAGATGAGTACTTAGATGCTAGATGGTAACCAGGGTCTGATGATGGAGCCGGAAGACAGCCAATGGGCTTGTACGGTACACAAAATGCAGGGTAGTACTGTTGACCATGCCGTTGTATACTTGGGCTCGAAGCTCTTTGCCGCTGGTCAAGCATATGTGGCCTTAAGTAGGGTGAAATCGTTAGAAGGGCTCCTAATTGAAGAGTTGGATTGTTTAAAATTAACTGGCAAACGACCTTGCAATAATGATGCGTTGAATGAGATGAACAGACTTAGGAACTTACAAGGTGAAAACTAAAAAGTATAAAATAAATTAAGGTAAAAAAATCTTTAAAAACAAGCTTTTATTTAAATGCGCTAAAAAGAAAAAAATAAACTTTTACACTATAACTTTACTGTCAACTTATAACATTTCAAATTCAACATATTTGACACAATTTATATGTTTTAAAAGCTTGTCGCGAGATTTAAGTACCTACTCGTAATTTTAAAAGCAAGTTTTAAAATACCTGCCTATTAAAAATTTTAAACTAAGAAAGTAAATACGAGTACTTAAATCTCGCGACAAGCTTTTAAAACATATAAATGGTGTCAAATATGTTGAATTTGAAATGTTAATGGTGTCAAATATGTTGAATTTGAGATGAAACTTTGTTGTAATGTAAAGTTTACATGAATGCATTGATTGCGCGATTTGTTTACTAAATGCCGAGCGTGAAGTTGTCTTTACAGTTCTCACATCAAAAATCCAGATTGAAATCAAGCAATCATTTACTTTTTTGTCTATTCTTATAATTTTAATGCAACCTCAACTTTTTTTAAATACCTATATGTTTACGTAACGATTTTCTTTTGTTTTCAGAACTATCAGCATCAAAATGGCGTGGATTTTGTATCTTCATTTGCTGTCGGCCGTTCTAGTTCCAGTTTTAGCAGGTCAGACCATTTCCAATACAATACAATTGTTTAATTTAGATCGGCTGTTGGTGTGTTGAAATCAATTTTCGATATTATAATAACTGATTTGTATCTATTGTTAGATTTCCATACCGGGCAGTAGAGATGAAAGGGTGAATTCAGTGCTTTATCGACTTTTAATGCTTTCGTTTAATGAAGAAATTCTAAGTTTGTAGTCCAACCCGCACTTGGCCAGGGTGGCTGATTAAGGCCTGATCGCCCTGGTTTAGGGTAGGCCCGTGCCCCAGCAGTGGGGCCGTATATGGGCTGATGATGATGATGATGAATTCTGTCAGTTAAGTCAGATTGAGTTCGTTGGACCAAAGTAGTTGATTGAGTGATTGAGAAATGAGTGCATCTTTAATTGCGTGAACACTAGTGCACCATATTGTCCTTCGCACTTGGCTGATATCGATTGAGATTGGTCATCAAAGCCAAATTTGTTTGGAAGAATTTTGATCGCTATAATGTGTTTCTCCCCGTCTGTCCGTATGTATGCGATCTTTGGAGTATGCAATGGATATGTATGCGGTTTTTGAAATAGTTCGTGTGATTTATGATGCAGGTGTATATGTACAACTAGTGACCCGCTCTTTTTACTTTGGGTATATTTTTACATAAAACCATCCTCTCAAACCCTCTATCTATTAAAAAACCCCCACCCTAATCTGTTGGGTAGTTTTAAAGATTTTAGCATACAGACAGACGCGGCAAGCGACTTTGCTTTAAACTATGTAGTGGTACATCTATAACACATAGGTGTAGTAAAGAAACATTGATAATGTTATATCATCATTGCACCCGTGCGAAGCCAGGGCGGGTCGCTAGTATTATAAATCCCAGTTCGCGCGTTATACAAGAGATTATTTCTCGTGTTGTCGGCGTTGTCTTTATGAAGGTGTTATGAAATGTGTGCAGTTTTGCAGCGGGTGCAGGCCGGCTTCCGTCGGATCTGTCATGTGTATGAAGGCTTTAAACCTGTGTTAGTGCTGGGTACAAAGCGCTTTATAATCCCTTCCCACTGGACATTTGTGTGGTGGAAAGTATTTTTTTACAAAGGAAAATATTATTTTTTTAAATTTAATCTATACTAATATTATAAAGCTGAAGAGTTTGTTTGTTTGTTTGTTTGTTTGAACGCGCTAATCTCAGGTACTAGTGGTTCGATTTGAAAAAATCTTTTTGCGGTGTATAGACCATTTATCGAGGAAGGCTTTAGGCTATATAACATCACGCTGCGACCAATAGGAGCGAAGATACAATGGAAAATGTGTAAAAAACGGGGGAAACGCGAACGAAGTCGCTGGCACAGCTAGTTATGTATAAAGACAAAATGTTGCAACAGTGTTCAGTTCAAAGTTGTACAATTATGATAAAGTTTAACTAATACCGTCCGGCACTTGACCAGCGTGGTTGACTAAAGCCTTATCTCCCGTTTAGGGTAGGCCCGTGCCCCAGCAGTGGGGACGCATATGAGCTGATGATGATGATGAATGCCAGAAGACAAAATAGACCTAGGTTTACTCGGGTTTACCTAGGAAGCTTTGTTAGTAAAGTCAAAATCTTAATTTGTATTCGGCGTTTACCCGTATACAACTAAGTCTACCCAACACTGGTTGGGTAATGTTGGGTGTTAGTCTGTATATATATTTATTTTTACGCCCAAAGGACTGACCCTGATTCTAGTACCTGTGACAGGACATAGTCCTTTTTTATCGACTATAGCAAAGTTTTACGCGAAAGAAATCTGTAAGTGGACGATTCTAACAGTTCAGTTTCATTATCAATCCATTTGATATTAATTTAATTTGTAGTTACTATCACTCAACACCTACATAGTTGCTATACATAAAATACGTTTATAATCGAGGCCTACATTTTTTGCGTAGGTGCCAGTAATTAAAGTCCAAATAGAATACTTAAATTAGGCACATTTGAATAATGTTACTGTCTTATCAAGTACTAATTAAAATTTTCGGTGAGCTAAGTATTTTACTTAATATAAGTGAGTAAATGAAACCAGATTTTTTTTTATAATAAGTGCTAGTGTGAAGTAAATGGTATTAATTACTCTTTAGAAGTATTAGAATTTTTACTTAAGCTGATTGAATCTTTAAAAGAAAAAGAGTGGTTAAAGATATGGTTGTAAAACAGATATGTAATAATCAATTACAGTACTTTGAATTTTAACAAGGTTTATGGTATGGTAAACACCGGTAAATTTTGACTAACTTCTTATTAAAGCACCCATACATCGAGGTAAAATACTTTAATGTAATAAATAAAAAATTATACAATTTAAATAGGTGCCGAAGGAATTCGATTTAATCCAGCCATAAACCGAGTAAAACCAGATTTGTTTACTCATTAAATTTAATCGCCTACGCAATTATCCACTTTTTCACCGCGGACAAATTGATGGGCCCTGCCCTTACCATTTGACAGGGCCCATTCGGACTACAGATAAATGTCTAATTTATCTTTTACCGGACTCTGTTATCTATTGCTGGGTGGGTAAGGGTCCGTTTTGGTTCCAGTGATAGCAAAGAGGTTATGAATAAGGTGTTAAGCGTTAAATACTTTTTTCTCCGGAGTTTTTTTTTCTTTATTTTGGAATTGTAACAGGCGTGACGGCTCCCGGATACGGCAGGTAGTCGCACACACATGCGCGCGCGCTGGTGTTGGTAAACAAAAAAAAAAAACTAACGCCCGGTTCCTTGAACCGCCACTTTCAACAGTGTCCAATGATGGCGGCCGACACAATGCTGGCATATGCGTCGTTATGTTATCTCGGGATCTTTGTGGCAATGATGTATTTCGGCCGGCAGTGACTTTAAATACAAATCTTTATTATGTTCCAAGAATGCACTCACAAATTTTCAAGGTGGTTAAAGATGATTATGTTAGTTGAACGTTTTTACTACTTGGAGAGCCATAATGTCATTTCAGTACACAAAAAAAATAGTTACAATATAAGCTCAATTCGAAAAAAAATCTATAGAGAAAAGAATACCGAATGTTCTGCAGTTGTTTGAAAATATAAGTACAATTTTAAATTAAAGCTTTTATTGTAATATTCATTTATATGATTTGACGGTTTATAGGATTATCTAAATATAGAACCTCAAAAAATGAAGGTGAATTTGCAAGCATACCAAATCCTCAAAAATATTCCAGTCAAGGATTCTATGATAGAGCTCATACAAATGCAGTGCATTGGTTGGACAATGCTGCCATTTTTTAAAATTTGTTGAAGCATTCTATTGTCTCTGTCGTAATAAAACGTTTTCATTATAAACGAAATAAATAACTATCAGCTTCACTCAAAACAGAAAATTAAGTGAATACGTTTGTAGCATCAGAGTAATATGAACGTAATTTGCAAGCAAAGCCGTAGTTTCTACAAGGATTGGAATTGGATATAATTAAATCATTAAACTCAATCCTAAAACCCATTACAGCGACGATTGAACAAAAATACCCATCCCATCATCCCACTTTATGCAATCTATAGTGGACCAATTAAAAAGGTGGTATTCATTAAATGTAACAATTATTCTTTTATTGCTGGGTTAGAAAATAGAATTCAGCTATATCGGCTGGATCCGTTCAAATTAAACCATAGCCGTCTGTCTAAAGTAAATTTATCCAATATCTAATAATTGGGTGCATAGCCGGCCAAACGGCCAGTTATAAACATAATAAAACTGCTACCATTCCTATTATGATATGAAAAAGCAGCCTCCGTGACGCGAATGTGATAAACGCCATGTGTTGCCGCAATTAAAATAAGCACTCTACTTATATTGTTTACTGGAGCCTTTTTATTTTTTGCTAGATGGAATAAATATTAATAGATACTATTATTAAGTTGAGTATTATTTTAATACAAAGGCAGAAGATAATTTCCAGTGTAAGTGAACATATTTGATATAATATGTAATATGTTCAAGTACTTACCAATTTGGTAGGTACATACCAATGGTATATCTGGAAACGTTAGGCTTAACGACGGGGAGTCAAAACGAAACAGAAAAAGGCTCACACTTTACAAAGTTTGTAAGTAACGATACTTTTTGTGGGAAACTGATGGAAATAGGGAACTATAATTGAGTAGGTATTATTTTTGGACCGTTGCTAATCGAAATTCCGAAAGATTTAAAAAATAACAAACTTTAGCTTTTAAAGTGACTTTAGATACTGACTGTTTTGTATTTCCGCGAGCTTTAAGCTTCCGCTTATCTTGGAATTTAAAAAGATTGAAAAAAAAAACAAATACGAATCCTGCTTACGCTCGAAATTAATCCGATCACAGAAATTATGCCCCTTTTCGCGGTGTAGGGTGAAAATGTCACATTTTTGGACGGGAACTAAATATAAGCCGAGCTTATCTGCAGCCGTTGGCGTGCTGATATGGAGCTGACAAAGTTAAACTTTCCCCTGACGCAGGGGATTATCCGGCTGCAATGGGTAATGAACAGACGAAGCTCTGCAATGGATGAGATCAAACAAAACGAGATTGCATCCATTTTTTTCGGTGAAATAAAGGGAGTTACTGACGGAATCTCTTCATATGTTTTTTTTTACTAAATGACTACGATGATGGCTTGGAGTAGCCTTTTTATCGTCGCCGGAGTTGCAGGGGAGAGGATTTGGATACATCTGTTATTAAAGATTTATTATATGTCCTGGTTGTATGATACAAAGATATTTTGCAACATTATGTTCGCATACATATTCTATCTTTATGTAGGCATAATAACTGTGTGTGTTTGCCAATATTAAACGATGTTTAATAAACAAGTTAAATTTGATGTACCGGAATCGATCTTAAGGCGAAGTTATTTGAAACGACTAGAAAGATACGAATTTTCTTTCGCATTGACTTAACTCTTTATATTTCTTTTTGTATACGAATAAATCCTTTCTGTGATATGTGAAATTGTTGGTATGATTTCGAGAAGAATCTTCCAAATATCGACTTGTTGAATATACTTACGGAGTTCGTATATGTCGTACATATCTAAATATATAAAAGGAGAAACTGACTGACTGACATATCGACACACAGCCTAAACGGCTAAACGTAAGCACTTGAAATTTGGAAGGAACGTAGCTTGGGTACCTTAGAAGTGCACTAAGAAAGGAATTCTCAGCACAGCACAGGTAGTGTATATGCTCAATTTTATTTCTATATTTTTTTCATAAAACGTCTATCAGTTGACCGCACCGCCTGATGGTCAGCGGTCGTGTAGTCCACATAAGAGGATGACGGGCACATTTACGTTTCATCAGTCAACAATTGTTAAAAAAAAAACACCTGAAGTAGAACCTTGCCTTAATTACAGCTTACAACACGAGTATCTTCCATCAAGCTTCGTGAAAGTTTGGATGTTTGATGCTTAAGCCTTGAAGTTTCAAGCGAACATGGCTTTACATCCGATACGGCCGGAATGGAATTTGGTCGTGAGGCAGACTGGGATAATCTAGTGCATAGGTGTTAACCACCGGAATACCGTGTAAACATTTCGATTCGAGTATCACCCTGGTTTAGGCGTTCACTGTTTACTTATTTATGTACTCCACAATATGTCACGATGAAATGTCACACCAGTGTACAGAATTGTTGACTTGTGTCTGTGCGATACCTACATTTTTTATTCTGAAATGTCCTCCACAGTTGACTAATCTTCGTTGAAACTTCGTTTTATTTTTAGAAAGGGCTAAGTAATTACTTACTCCTTTGCACTTACCAACTTAGTCCAGAATAATTGTTCTAGGTGAACAATTAATAATAGACACATCTGTCTAAACTTTAGCTTAGATTTTTCTGTATAATCGTTCTATTAAGCGGTCTGGTCACATTACAATTAAACGGTATGTTATCTAGTGCTGTCATCTATTCTGACAAAAAAAAAGCTGACGCAAAAACAAAAGAGAACCGGAATAATAAATATTATGTAAGCACTTAAAAATTCCCGAACACATCTTGCACGCGAACGTCTCAGCCTAAACCACACAAGCTCGCTCTCAATATGTGTTGTTGAGAAACCTCCTTAGTCGATTTCATGCAAATTTTACCATTTAATGCCCTCGTAAACCGTACGATTAACGATTGAAGACGCCCGATCGAAGGCGCTTATCTGTGGGAAGTAACAGCTTGTGTTGTGTTCCCGACTGTTATTGGGGCAATTAAAATTTGAGAAAGCTCTAGTATTATGTGAACTCGTGATTTAGATGCGCGCCCGCTACGATTTATGTTGCTTTGACTTATTATTTGGAGCTTAGTTTATTTCCGATTGTAATGTGTACACAATAGCTTTTCCGTAATTTACAAAATAGATGGTAATAAACATAGAATATAGTTTAGATTATAGGTCTCGCTGGTGTATTGGCGTTAATCGTTACAAATTATTATATTGAGCTCTACTATAAAGTTGAATAAAATTTTGCATTCATTAATTACCTCTGCTTCAAGTCAAATTCAAAATGTTATTGCGAACTAAGTGTCGTTACTGGTCTTATGTTTAAAACATAATCTTAAATACTTAGTTACCCTTTTTACGGTACGGTAGAAGTCTTTTTGTTAGAGATATGCATAAACTTTGCAACTGAATAGATCACCATACCTATATCATAACACTTTATGGTCAACATTAATTCGAGATTTCATGTTAACGTCAATATCAAAAGTTTAATATGACAACTGTATTTATTTGTGGGAAACAAAATCCTTCCAAACGTGAGAGCTAATATACAGCATAACTTACAACGATATTACATCCATAGCGTTGATTACTCGTATAAGAATCTGCGAAGGATTAAAATGGTTACCATATAACTATTATAAATAGTTGAACATTCGCAGCTTAATAAAAAACAAGCATCGCGTAGCAATCTTGTTCTCGCTAGCCGGCTTCACAAGAGCGTTTTGTTCGGTTTATTTTTACTCGTAATTGGTCACATTCCGACTGAGTCAGGATTGTGATGAGATCTTTAATGCCTGCCCCACGGTCAACGACTGGACTAAAATGAATGATTGTGTTACACCTTGGATTAAAGCTAATGGAAATGCGTATAAGGTTCGGTTTCGGATACTTGTGTTGGCATTCGTCTCGGACTTGCCTAATAAAGTTAGGTGAACAGTGAAGTTGTTAACAGAGTATATTGGGAAAACTCGGCTATTGTACTAAGAGATGGAGAGTGCCAGGGAATGTAATGTGTGTTGTATGAATAGCAATGTGTTTCAGCGCTCATGCATTTCACATTTATGATATTGTGAGAAATTTCAAAGGCGATATAGAGTGCAATATAAGTTTGACCGCAGCACAGTTGGCTATGCACGCAATATGGATGTGTAGTTAGTAGAATGCTGGTTGCTCTTCAATTTCCAGTTAAATAAAAAATAATTTAGGTAGGGGCGTATACGTAGTAGCGCGTACATTATGTAGGGTTTTCATTGACTCTAAAAATCTTATATCTTTTCTTGATATCAAATAAGATATGGCATTTATAGTAAATCATTGTTATATGCAAATAGCTTGCTATTTGCGTATAACAATGATTTACTATAAATGCTACAAGATATAGCGGGCCTAGTTATTGAATTACATGTTAGAAAATTATTGCATTATTGAAGATGATTTTTTCATGTTTTTGCTTAATTTTGATTAAAAATGATTGCCAATGTGTCATGAATTCTGTAGTTAACATTTCTGCAATGTGATGTTTACGGCCAATAATGTGTATCACTAACACAGGATGGTGCCACATACGGTTTAACAAGTAATATGAGAGAAAATATTAACGTCTCTGACTTAGTGTTTTTCAATATAAGATGTTTTACGGTAATTTACTCCGTTGTGTCGAGCTTAGGCGTGTGTCATCGAGTGTGGGTACGAGGCATCAAGGACACCAGGACACTTTTTATTTCGGCAGCTCAGACGGTCGTATGCAAATGTAGCGGTTTTAATTCAAGCATTACCAACTATTTGGAAGCACATTAACAATGTAAAGCACTAAGGTTTGTGTAAGAATTTCTGTTGCTATATCGTTGTTTTGGTTAGTCTTGCATCCATTAATATGCAATAGTGGAATAATTCATTTTCTCGTGATTTAATTACTTTAAGTTGATGAAGAAGACAAAACTCTTTAAGGACTTTGTTTACACTTTGTAAAATAAAGCTTCCATTATTAATAACTAGTGACCCGCCCTCGTTTCGCTTCGGGTAAATTTTACATACAAACCTTCCTTAAGAATCACTCTATCTAAACTTTAAAAAAAAAACCGCATCAAAATCCGTTGCGTAGTTTTAAAGATCTAAGCATACATACGGACATACAGCGAAAGAGACTTTGTTTTATACTATGTATTGATACTGTTGTCGTAGAGCTTCCACCAATAGACCATCGAGGCAGTTATTCCTTATTATTGTTAAACAATTTCCACATCGGACTGTATCTCAGATCGTTCCAGTCCCAGAAAGATAAATATTTGCGGTAGGCAGTAGTAATAAGTTGAGTGTATTGACGCTGCCATTTATTCGCTTGCAAGAAATTATTTTCTCACCCATTTCTCAGACTTGTCGGAAACATTGTTTAAGTTCACCTCAAACGTTAATATTTGGATGTCTCGCGTATTTCCCAGACAGGCATTGTTTTCAGTCTGTTTATTGCTTCACATTAAATGCTGAAAGATAGGTCTGCGGCGTCCCTGGTCGTTATAGAATCTTCATTAAGTAAATACGGGAGAACGTCTTTTGTTGGCATTTCCGGATGTTAGTTACTGAACTGGCTTTTGTTTCCGGAAACTTAAGCTCGACAAAGCTTATTTTCTAATTAAGCTTCGTCTTGTATGGAATAGATGCGTTTAGTACGAGGTGCAATGATATTATACAAGTTGCTTTGGAATATTCCTGAGACTTGTTTGTTCCTCAGTTGGCTGGTGTGAGTGGGCGTTTTTGTCTGTCAGACTATTGGTATTAGAATGGAACGTAAATCAGAGAGCATTTGTCCGGAAATTCAAAGCGCTGTATCAGTATTCAGCGAGACTTTTGAGGGTGGCAAATATTTGCACCGGTACCCTGAGTCAACGGAATGCAAAAATATAAGTCTGCATTTAGAAATCTACGGAGGGGACTGAACCAGCATTCTTTTAATCTGCGTCTCGGACTGCAACTACTAATATTTCAGGCTTGCAGGATGAACTTTAGATGATCTGTGTGCACCATAAAGGAAATATTGGTTTATTTTGTTATACGTAACTGCGACACCAAGAAATTACTTTAATCAAAGAAAAGGGCGAACTTATGTTCATAATAATTTTGCTTCGCTTTTTAAACACTCACATTCATTGATAATAAACTGAACCTTTATTTCTAGACATCGGCATAAAGTTCAAGAAGAACCCGCAGTCCGTCGCAGCGCCTGTAGGTGATGAAGTAGCCTTCGACTGCACTGTGAATGTGCCTGGAGACCGGATATCATGGCGCTGGCGACCAGTCGACGACCTCCATTGGAGGGAAGCCAACGGGACCATGGATAGGACCACTGCCCGGCTGACTGTCACTGTCAAGGAGGATACACCCACTTCTTACTATCAGGTGAGACGAATTAATTATAGCCCGAACACTGAAACGTCAGAGAAAGATTACTCAATCAACAAATCAGCCTCAATAAAAAAAATAGAGCTTAAATTCGAGATAATTGAAAATAAGTTATGCAAATCTATACTTAATATACTAATATTATAAAGCTGAAAAGTGTGTTTGTTATAAACTAAAATATATTTTTGTGTTGGATAGACCATCTATCGAGAAAGGCATAAAAAAGCCTGAAAAATAGGCTAAATAACATCACGCTGCGACCAATAAGAGAAAAGATGGAAAATGTGTAAAAAACTGGGGAAAACGCGGACGAAGTCGCTGGCGCATAAAAGTTAAAAGGGAACCATCATCAAGCATGTTTTTTTTTAAACAAATCTTGCTCTTCCAGTGTGTCGCTTGGTACGGCGGCGTGAGTCTGGCATCCTTACCAGCTCGCCTATCCGTGGCGCGCCTAGATCTGAACAATGTCAGACCCAACACGAGGGTCATATCGTCTCCTCCACACAACACAGTGGTGCTGCACTGCAAGGAGCCTGCTTCCGAACCGCCGGCTGTCATCACTTGGTGGAAGGATAATAGGGTGAGTTAATATACTTTGTTTACAAGAAAAAGTGTCAGTTAACTAGAATGGCGCATCGACCTACAATTTAGCGCTAATATGCGTGTCTACTCCAGTCTCTGTTAACCCAAAACTCGCCAGTGATGGACGTAGAGATCAAGCTGGTCCGTTGCGATCTCGTACCCTCATAATGAAAGCACATCATAATCAAATGTAAATAAATTTCTTATCTCATGTTTCAAATTATATTTCTTACAATTATGGATGATACTGACTCTGGGCACTGAAGGGGCACCATGGTGTACTTATACTCTAATTTGACCACCTGTAACCCATCATGATAAGCAATAAATAATTTGAATTTATCATACCTTTCTAGGGTACTAAGAAACCACTGGAAACTCCTCATGGAGTGTTGGTGTTGCACAACGTGACGTCAGAGAACAGCGGCGTATACGGCTGCTCGGCCACAAACGAGCCTTCGGGCAAGACACTGGACTTGCCGGAGAAGATCCACCTAAAGATACAGCACGGAGACAGTAGGGAACCCAAGTAAGTCAATGAAAATTACTCTGATTTACCGACATAAATCCGTACCGTTACCCGTATTCGCGGCAGTCTTCTTCATGTCCGAGATATCGCTGACAAATTGCAAGAGTGCCGCCTACGTTGGTACGGTCATGTTTTACGGAAACCGGCAAACTACGTAGGGAACAAATGTCTAGCTATGTCGCTACCGCCAGGTCCCGGTAGAAGGGGAAGGCCCAAGAAGGCCTGGCTTGACGTCGTAGTGGATGACATGCGTGCCAACAAACTCTCCGTGAAGGATGCCGAAGACCGTGCGAAGTGGAGAGATAGAAGTAGGAAAGCGGACCCCAGGCTCCGCAAGGATGCAACCGGGAAAACGCGGAGATGATGATGATAAAATCCGTACCGTTACCGTTTTACGGTGAAGGAAAACATCGTGCACACCTGCACACCTACGAAGAAATTCTTAGGTTGTGTAGTCAACCAACCCGCACTTGGCCAGCGTGGTTGACTAAGGCCTTATCGCCATAGTTTAGGGTAGGCCCATGCCTCAGCAGTGGGGACGTGTCCCATACACTTCCCCACAGCTGGGGCAAGGGCCTGCCCTGATGATGACCGACATAAAGCATCAAAGGACTATCTATCTAGATCCTGTTTCATTGAAACAAACGTCCAGGTATAAAGACTTCATAACCAATCTACAATCTTATACACCATATTAGACCATTAATCGAGGAAGGCTTTAGGCTAAATACCATCACGCTGCGACCAGGAGCAAAGAAATAATTGAAAATGTGTAAAAAAACTGGGGAAAACGCGAACGAAGTCACAGCTAGTTCATAATATGGCAGCCATGAGCCAGATTTTTTATTTATTTTCTACATGGTGTAATAATATTTTTAGCATGTTGTATGCGTCTGTAGTGTTAATTCGAATTTGCAACTTCTAACAACTTGAATAAATTGGGAAAATCGAGGACCTAACGTAAGGTCAGTAAGTTTTACGTTCCACATGTGTATTGTACTATTGTATCATTTATCGCGTTAATTGGCATTTCAAATTATTGTGACTTGGAATCCCAAAGTACAAAACAAAACCAGCGCAGATTTCCATAAACTCCATTATCCTATTGCAGGTTCCTCGAATCCGAAGAGTACGTAGGCACAATAGACAACGACGGCGTGTTAACAGTGTCAGTGAGGCCTAGAGAAGTCCTCAGGCTGTGGTGCGGGGCTGTAGGTTCCCCTCCGCCGCATGTGAGCTGGAGCCGCGAGCGGTCCGGCGCGCTCAGCAGGCACGGACACATGCTGACCGTTGATCCCTTCACGCCTGACGATGAGGTAAGAAGTAGTTACTGACCTACGATGATTGTTTTTTAAAAATAGGCTAACATGATGACCTCACTCCACCTGATGGTAAGCGGTAGTGAGATACAAATATGAGGTCGACAGGCACAATAGACCATATTGAGCCTGTCGCATTCACCCTGAAGGCCTGCTTAAAAGCCGTTTCGCGCGCCACCTGAAGAGCCCGGGATCATAGGAGGGAGGAAGGGCATTCCATGCCTGAATGAGACTAACTAAACCTCTTTGTCCGAGACACCAGCGCCTGCATTGTATGTGGATGGCAGCGCTGCCCAGCCCGTGTCGTTTGGGAGTGGAAAGGGGAGGGAGGGACTAGCTGAACTAGCTCTTCATAGATGGCTTGGAGTAGCCTCGTCATCACCACCGGACTTGCGGGGGAGGGGATGGCTCTCAACTCTATAAGGTTAGAACTAGATTAACTGTTTAACCCTTTATAGGACACTGTCTACTATATTGACACCATATTTTGAACCTTATTGACAAAAAAAAAGGTCCGAGTCCAATAAAAACATGTAATCATTCTGTGCCCGTTAGAGAGTTAATTGTATTTTATGAAATAACCTCTGCATAATCTACTTTTTACGTTTTTCACAATATTGAAAATTCTAGCGAAGTTTTACAGTTCACGAGTTTGCATCGTTGCCCGATATTACATGGAAAATTATGTTCTACTAATATTTTAAAAACTTCCCGTGAAATATTTATTCCAATTTCGTTCATAGTTATAAAATTTTATCATGATTTAAACCTCTATAATGTTATTATTTTTTTTTATTGAAAACCGGTTTCACATGAATGCTACAGAATCCGAATAGTAGGTATTATGTAGAAATATCGCTTAAGTATTTTCGGCGAACCAACCAAAAATTTATCAAAATAATTTCCAAAGTCCTAATCATTAAATTGTCCACAGGACGTATACTCCTGCACAGCCAACGGCATCCGCCGCTCCTGGAAGGTCATAGCCCTCCAAGCGCCCTACTGGGAGGGCTCTGTTAAGAGCAGCGTCAATACCACGGAGGGTGGAGAGGTCCGAGTCGCCTGCGGGGTCCCTCACGGTCAGCCCTCCCCTACCGTCACTTGGCTGCTCAACTCCGAGGTCGTGCGTAGCTCGAAAGGGAATAAGACTGTTGGTAAGTAAAATCTTACTTAGGTATGAAGTGTTAGTAATAAAGTAACCACTTCAATGCCGACCAATTAGGTGTTTTGGTAACCAGCTGATTTTGCATAACATACCGACCCGATCCTTTTGGCATTTTACCTACTATGGTGGTTCTACTATGATCTAACTACGTAAGTTTTAAGACAACTTAATTTCTTTTAACTTAATTTATATTTTTTTTCATGAAATCAAAGAATGTCACTATTGTGACCTAATTATTGCTTAACGTTTTAATATACAGTGACTTTTGTCTATTTTTTTTTCCTAACTGATTTATGATGATGGCTTGGAGTAGCCTTATCATCATCACCGGACTTTGCGGAGGAGCGGATTGCTCTCACCCCTAAAGATCAACGTTGAACTATATAGCACGTCTGCGGTATCCAAAACAATAACGAGAGCCATCCGCTCCCCCGCAAGTCCGGTGATTATGACGAGGCTACTCCAAGCCATCATCGTATGTCAGTTAGGAAAAAAAAACAGCCAATATCTTTTTTAACAAGTGACGCCTTCCACAGACACGGAGCTGTTCATCCGTCCCGTAGAGAAGCGTCACGCGGGCGTGGTGCAGTGCTTCGCGTGCAATGCGTTGGGCTGCGCGTGCGACGCCGCCATGCTCACCGTACTGCCGCTGCAGATCTCCGAGGATATGGTATGCTTGATAGAGATAGGACGTTGTTCAAGGTGCTGCCGATAGATGGCGTGATTCCTACACAAGTCCCGTTGAGATGCGTCACGCATGTGGTTCAGTACTTCGCGTGCGACGCCGCCATGCTTACCGTACTGTCCCTACAGATCTCCGAGGATATGGTATGCTTGATAGAGATAGGACGTGGCTCAAGGTGCTGCCGGTAGATGGCGTGAATTGCTCGCTGGGGATTGGTGGTAGTACAAGGTGCTTCCGATAGATGGCATGATTTACAGATGATAATATGGGTGCTGCCGCTGCAGAACTCCGATAGAGCTAGGACGTGGTTCAAGGTGTTGCCAGTAGATGGCATGATTTACAGATGATAATGACAACGGAGAATTACTCTATCGTATGAGTTGACTGTAAAATGTATTATACTTAGCAATAATATGTTTACCGTAGTTGGTCAGGGCATCACAATAATATCGTCCTCTGTTTATCATTTGTGTAAACAACCAGTTACTACCTGGGAATGATTAAGATTAGGTGAACTATGTAAACGATAAACATAATTTTAAGGTTGTAAGGTTGTTATTGTAAGGTTGATATATATGATGAACAACTTTTAATTTTTTGTATTCTTTTCAGGACTACTCAGCAGAAGCACCGAAATCCTTCCTCTCGCAGTTACCCAATAAGAGACACAACAGAAAGAATCCTAGGAAACACAAAGGTGAGCTTATATTAACACATGGTTGAAGTCATAATTCAAATTCAGATACATAGCTGTAGCTCTCCCTCATCGTGCACTTGTAACTCCATAGCCCGCTCCAAATCTGTTAAATACTTAGGAATATTTATTGATGAACATTTAAACTTCAAGGATCACATCCACCAACTATATAAAAGAGTTAGACAGATCTCTGGTGTTCTCAGAAAGTTGAGAGACTCAGCTAACAAAGATCAGATGATCATGTATTATAAAGCTCTCTGTGAATACGTGATGTATACCGTATCTCAGTAAGGGGTAGTGCCGCTAAGACCACACTCCTGGAAGTGGAACGAGCAAATAGATCTCTCCTTATAATCATTTAAAAAAAGCCTTTCCGATACGCTTCTCACACTGAGTTCTATTGAGCGTCAGTTAATTACCTTTGCGTAACACACCCCTTGAATGCATTCACTCTCCTTTCAATATCGCTATCACACTTACCATCTCTTGTGAGCTTGGATCCCAATTATACGAATTCTTTCACTTGTTTTACTTTTTCACTTCCAATCATAACATCGCAAACTGTCATATCATCACCTTTTTCAAAAACCATGACTTTCGTCTTACTGACATTCACATTCATTCTTTTCCCTTTTAAAGATCAGTTATTTTTAATAGTAGTAAATAAAGTATATGGTACTTTTTGCTATGGCACACCCAGACTGTATGACTTGGCTCATTTACAATGTATAACGTGTTTAAAAAGAGCGACTATCGAGTTTCTTGCCGGAGTCTTCTCGATAGAATTGGCTTTCCGAACCGGTGATAGAATCTTATAATTACTAATGTGACGATTTGTAAGTGCATGTAAATTGCCTATATAAATCAAGATATTTTGATTTTGATTTTGAATGTGATTGTTCTTATGTTTGCTAGTTGTGATGATGCCGCCGTCCCGACCGAACGTGACGCGTCTCTCCGACACCAGCGTCATGGTGTCCTGGTCGCAGCCCAACCATGGACTGCCCGTTCAATTCTACAAGGTAAGCTTCACTACGAACTGGATCGGTTAAAATAACTGATAAGGTGCCGTTGAAAAAGTAATGATAACGAAGTTAGAAAAGAATAACATAACATGTTTAATGTCAATCCCATACATTTTATTATTTTCGAACTTCGTTATCGTTTTGATATTGTTACTTTGTCTAAGCCCCAAGGTATAAGTGTAAAAAATCACGCCAGGTTCTTCAAATAATTCTTCTTATTTCGACTTCTTTGCAAATTATTATTTGTAACATAGCATCTAGTATACCTACTAATGGTCGGATACTGAAATGAAACAATAAATTAGACGATCATGACTAGGTAGGTTTTAAATGAAAAACTACCATATTTTAAAGTGTCGCTTAAATTGTAAAATATTTGTGTGAAGTACATATTTAAAATTCTATTTTTAAAATGCATTTATTTATTTATATAAAAGGTTCAATACAAGGAGGTGTCGAATATAAGCGACTCGTCGTGGCAGACCGGCAACTGGGACATCCAGCCCCACATACACGCTTGCGAAGTTGACACGCTGCACCCTACTTATTACAAGTAAGTTGTGATTCCAGTGTTTATTATAATGCAGTTTGCATCACAATGTACACGATTTTGTTTATGAGGATCAGAACCCACAGAATTTATTTGTATTAAGGTATAAATGGCATTTTAGCCAGAAACAGAAAAAAAAGTTAATATGAAAGTATGAGTGTGGGAAACTAGCTCTAGATACCAGGTAAACTAGAGAGGAGAGCGAGTCTTAGAAATGTGCCCAGCTGTTACAAGGAGGGAGTGATAAAAAAAATCATTAAATTCGTGTGACGTAAATTGTGGATGGCCTCTCATCATCATCAGCCCATATACCGCCACCGCCCATATATCATCAGCCCACAAACTACGTATATATATTATGTAAGTAACATGTTTAGAATTTCCTTCGGTCCGGTTAGGAGGACTGGCAATCTGTCATACAGGTTCTCCTAGTACAGTTGCCAGTCTCTCACTTAGATGTTAAATTTGTAATGTAACATGTATCTTAAGATGTTTGTTGAAAATGCTTTGTGAGAGAAAAAAAAAATATTATTATTATTATATACGTCTCCACTGCTGGGGCACGGGCCTGCCCGTGACTAATTAAACTAGGGTAATAAGGCCTTAGTCGACCACGCTGGCCAAGTGCGGATTCGTCTTCTACCCAAACTAAGAATTTCTTCATAGGTGTACAAGGTTTTCTCGCGATGTCCCTTTATTATAATCGAATAATGTATCATAACTCTGTCGCGCCGCACCTCAATAGTATAGTTCAATCATTGTACCCGTCTCTACTACCAACATTTATTTGCAGGTTCCGCATAGCAGCTGTGTACTCAAACCAAGACAATAAACAGGGTCGCAGCAGCCCTCGTTTCCTACTCCAGAGAGGAGTCCGCGAGTTGCCGCGAGCCCCGGAGCTCATCTCCGCTAAGGCGATCTCCTCACACGCCATTCAACTCAACTGGACGGTAAGAAGCGTGCTTTGGAATGTTTAGTATTTAGTACAGCGGTTTAGTAAGAGATGGCGCTGCGTGTTCTTTTATTATGATGCAGGCGCCATCTTTTACGACTTTGTAAAAATTACGTTACCTAATGTTCAATAAGGTATTCGCTATGTGCGCGATGATAGCGCCCCTAGTGGCGACAACTATTTAGGACTTGAGATCTGTCATATCATAGCAACTAGATGTTTTGATATGTCATATCATAGCAACTAGATGTTTTGATAAAGATTTTCGACTAGTTTTTTAACACAAAATAAATAAAAATTGTATAAAGTGAGTGTGTATATTATACCAAGTGATTTTCTTACTTCACAAAGATATGAATATTATTATAAGTATTGAATTTGCATCGTTTACGTTACGTACGTAACGTTTTTACTTACAAATACAAGGGAATTTATGAAATTAAAGCAATTTGACACATGTAAGCTCAGAATTATATCACATTTCTGTCACATCGTGCGCTTCGATCGATTTGCCGTCCCCCACCACCCACTCCGCACATAGCGAATAATCAAATATTAAATTTTATACACATATTGCTGATGTTTAATAATATTTGTTGAACACTTTTTAAATATCATCTTAAACGTCATGGTAGCTCTAGAGCTACCATAGCTAATCTAGACTAGACTAGACTAGCATAGCTCGTCTAAGTAGTTACTATTGCATATGTAGTTCATCATGGTACGAATTGTTGAACTACGTTAATTACGTAGGTGCTGACGTTGGTAACAAATCCAATTACTCACTTGAAGTCTTTTGGAAAGACCGTAATTATTATGTTTATAAATTACATCATAAAAAACCATCCATGAAGTAATCCAATTAGAATCGCTATGTCTGTCAAAAGGTCATCGACCGATCTTCCACATAATTGAAACTTCAATAGTGACAATATTTTTTTTTTTTTAGACTTTCGCGTTCCATTACACTAAATATTAGTCTTTATGGGTCTACACGCGTTATTAGGAGTAGCAAATTACATAGCTACTTACTACCCGACGTTTCGACTGGGTTACACCAATCGTGGTCGCGAGCGAACTCTCGAAACGTCGAGCAGTAAGTAGCTATGTAATTTGCTACTCCTAATAACGCGTGTAGACCCATAAAGACAAATAGTGACAATATTATCTCCAAACAGTGGTCGATCGGCGACGGCCCGCAAGCGGAAGGCTTCTACGTGTACTACCGCGCGCTCGCGTCCGCCGGGCTCTACGACAAGGTGGCAGCTGCGGGCGGAGCCGCGCGCGCGCTCACGCTCGGCGCGCTCGCGCCCGACACCGCCTACGAGGCCAAGATACGCGCCTACACTACACACGCCGCGTCCGACTTCAGCAGCATCAGGGTGAGTTGGGTACAGGGGGCTAGACGAAGTAACGATATCAAAACGATTGGGAACTTCGAAAAGAATACAATGTATGGGATTGACATTAGACGCGATATATCACGTGGTCAATCTAACCTAGTCGTTCCCAAACCAGCAAAGGGATGCGGATACTACACTACTCAAGCAGGTTCGGACTTTATCAGTATTAGGGAGAATCGGGGACAGCTCGCCTATAAACTAGCAAAGGGATGCGGATACTACCCATGTAACTTCGGACTTTAGCAGTATTATAGTGAGTTGGGTACAGAGCACCTACAAACGAATAAAGGAATGCTCATACTACACTACCCATGCAGCTTCGGTCTACGGGTCGCGCTTGTGCCCGACAAGGCCAAGATACGTGCCCACACTACACATGCCGCTTCCGACTTCAGCAGCATCAGGGTGAGTTGGTCACAGGGGGCTAGACGAAGTAACGATACCAAAACGATAACGAAGTTAAAAAAAATGTCTTCTCTTCTTATCGAGTCGATGGCAAAATCAAACGTGATCGGCCCAGTATTCGGCCACACGAATGGCGTTGTCCGAGGCATCCATTGGGGTGCACGGAAAGAGCCTCCCCGAACGGCGTAGCGATATAACCTCTACGTCTGGCGCACCCAGGGCAATCAGCGAGTCCCCTCACGCTCGAGCTAATCTTTCCACCACGATGGCAAAATCCAAAAAAAATGTATGGGATGGACGGACATTAGGCGCGATAGGTCACGTGGTCAATCTAATGTCAATCCCATTCATTTTATTCTTTGGTCGCCTCCAAACCAGATTCGGATACTACACTACCCATACAGCTTCGGACTTCAGCAGTATCAGGGTGAGTTGGGTACAGGTCGCCTCCAAACCAGCAGAGGGATAATAATATGGGACTACACTAGCCGTGCTGCTTTTGGGAGACTAACGTAAGTTTAGCTCGATGAACCTATAGGGGTGAGATAATGCGAGAGAACTGGCCATCGAGATTCGACCATCTACTTATTTTATTGTACTGTATCTTCTCAAATAGCGCTTCCTATTGGTTAGGGATAACAGTTATTGCAGTCTGTAGATTCCATCTTGCGTGTCCATTTAGTCTTGTTCTACCCTACCCTACCGTTCCCGTTCTGCTCTACCCTATTCTCAATCTTTCATTTGTTCACCAGGAAGCTAAAACACTTAGATCAACGAACGCTCCCACAACCACTACCGAAGCCCCAGCGGAGGACCGCGCGGGCGGGGCGCGCGCCCCTGACCCGCTGGTGACGGCGGGCGGAGCCCTAGGCGCTGTGGCGCTTCTGGTCATCCTAGCTGTGACGTTACTGCTGTGCCGGAGGGCGAAGCGCCCGCCCGCTGACAGTGAGTTCTTTTTTTAAATTTTATAATTGGCTAACAAGATGACTTCACTCCACCTGATGGTAAGCGGTAGTGGGATCCAAATATGAAGTCGACAGGCACAATAGACCATATTGAGCCTGGCGCACTAACCCTTAAGGACTAAACCTCTTAGTCCGAGCCACAGTTTGACGTAACTTTTGTTGGTACTTCGAGCTCTAATAACTTCTTCTTTAGCCTTTCTCTACCATTTTGGTGGAGGCCTCCATCAACTTCTTCCATCCCCCTCTATCGAGCTCAATGCCGAAGGGGATAGAAGAAGCTAATAAGATGTAATGCTTAAAAATCGCACACCAAAAGGCCACCCTGAACTTTGCAGTATTCGTTATTATAGTGGCATCAGAAATATTCATTCTGTTAATATTTCAACGGTCTATTCAACCTATTGTGGTTGATAGGATAGTGCCCTGTGACAGACAGGCAAAGGACGCATTTGGGTACTGTACCTAAAAGCAACAAATTCGTTTACTAATGTAAACAAATTAAATATAATGGTTCAATCTATTAATTTGAACATAAGAAACTCCTAGACACAAAACAAACACAATAAATCGTCACTTCAATATTTTGTCCTACGAGACCGATTATTTTAATTGCTGATAGAGGCAATATAGGATAAAATAAAACAACAGAATATTTTTGGTGCCCAACATGGTGTAATATTGAAGCCCCACGTTGGGCGCCAGCCAAAATATACAAAACGATTAAGTGGAAAATTAACATTTATAGCTCGGTCAAAGGAATAAAGTTGTAATCAAGCATTTGTTATTTTACGTTTGCACGTTTCAGAGGAGAAAGGGACGGTGCCGGAGGGCGGGGGCGGCAACGGGTACATTCAGGCTAAGGTGCCCATCACTATTACTGCCAACCCGATGCACGCTGACGTGAGTTATGAACTATTTTTTTTTATAAACGCTTTTAGTGTCTGGCAGTTGAAACTCACCAAGTGCCGCCATACACGGACCGCTTCATGCAGTCAGGACGGAATGTTTCAAGATGCGACTGTATAGTAAACTAGTCTTCCACGAATAGTTACATACACATGACCATTTGAACTGCTACGTAGAAATTCTGTATTTAAAAACTATCAATCCTGGCAGCTTCACGCTTTCTGTGTATGGCAGGTCTGACGGGTGATATTTTTTACCGCGACTCTAAAACTAGACTTATTGGTTCAATATGATTTAAGGGCGGTGACGGAGGAGTAGAAATGTCATTTCTACACAACAATAACTGTGGCAACACTGGAAGCAATGACGACACGCTGCCACACTCAAGGAAAAACGGACCAGGCAGCCGACAGTACGTGTGAACTATCACACTATTCGTTACAGAGCTAACCTCAGTGTTGCCGCTTAAAAAATGTACCATTTCGGTATTTTACAATTGGCAATTTGAAAATGTGATATTAAAATGTGAGCCATATTCGAGGTGAAAACGGACTTTTACAGTACAAAATAATATTTATATGTTTATTTAGTGTAAGTTTTGAAAATATGGAATTGGGTGAAGATGTAAATTATTGAATGGTATGATTAAGAAAATGATATATTTTACCCAATTATTAAATTTGTCAGTCAGAATGAATGAATTATACAATTTAATTAGCTTAATAGAGCTCCCTATTAAAAACCACTGTTGTGTTTTAAATTACATATTTAACTAAAAGAGATTACAAAAGTCCGAAGATAGTTAACAAATCTACTTGTTAGTTAATTGAGCTTACTCAGTCACTAAAAGCCAAAGGTCGAACTAATAAACAGAACTTTGGTCACCAAAGCATACTTAGCATAGTCCATCGGCATTGTGGACTTACAATAAATGGCATAGTTTCTCCAACTTTTCACTTTAATAAACGGACTGCAAAGTGACTAAAGTTTCCTTAATACTTTGCAACAGTTTGAGCGGTAACTTTTCGCACCTTCATTTTTATTGCACTCTGGAGATAAAGAGAGAATGTTCTTTCACCTCTAGAATAGTTAGGTATTGGACTAAGTGACTAAATAAAAATGACGTATAATTTTGAACCAAATTTTATCTATCGCTTTAATTAAAATTTGTGTTTTTTTTGGATTTAACCAAGGAAATTGTGCAGGTAAAATGCGGGAAATAAGAGGGTTCCTTTTTTTTATCCAATCCAATATGGTGGGTGAATCTCAATAAGACGTTTACTGGACACCTTGTTTTCATCCTTACTTATATTATAAATGCGAAAGTAACTCTTGTCTGTATGTCTATTACGCTTTCACGATTAGTTATTATATAGTTTAACAGTAGATATCATGTTAATTTATTCGGTGAATATGCTCCATAAGTTAAAAAAAAACAGCCAATTGTGATTGTGATTGGACCGACATGACACAGACATCGACATATAAACGCACTTACAAAACATTTCCTAAGCCCGTCTCTGGTAACCCTTTGAGAAATTGAAGCATTGTGTTGAGAAAATTGAACGAGAACCAAACTTATTTCTTTAGTGACTGATAGAAAGGAGGCCTATTTTCACATTGCTTTGTCATACCATTCATAAGTTCATTCGTTCACCCTCGGTATGCTGTAATTGTGTTCTGGAAGACCTGAAATGGTTTCTAGATGGTACGTAGAGCTAAGACTTGTGACGAACTATTTATTTATTGCCCAGTGATTGGCGTATGAAGTAAGGCGGCACATTGGGACAGAGTAGTAATTTGTTGATCTTTTGATTGGTTAGTTAGGTAAAAGAACAGAAGAAGATATTCATGTTCCATACAAATCAACGCAACGACGGAACTTAAAAATATTATTTCATTTAACTGTTGCGTAGTTAGGGATTAAATACAAGTACGAAATCAAATCATCGCAACAAGTTACCTAATGTCTTGGTGTGTCGCCAGCTTTCCTGGAGTGCCGTGAGCAACGGGGCTTAATTAGGTACATTAATTAGTTCATTTGATCTGTCATTAAGGTCTACTTGCTTGCTTTCCTTAAAGTCAGATTTATTCTTTATACGTAAATCCACTTGTAGCAATTTCTGAGCCCCCGTTTGGCTGACAAAAATGAAGTTAACTATAGTTATATTGTGGAAGTATCTTAGTCCATTTAAATCGGATTTAAGTTAAATCTTAATTCAAGGAAAACGTGCAAGTGGAAGTGAAGTAATGAATCTCTTGTAAATCTGCCATTTACGCTTATGATCTAATTACTAAATTGCGATAAGGCAATGTACTTAATAATACGATTTGTTATTAATTTTTGTTAGATGTTGTTTAGTTATTATTTCAGTGACTATTGAAAAAAATATTGTATTTTATTTATATTTCTCTTTTTTATTTCGTATCATGTAACTGCTTCTTGATTTTCATAAGGTTGTGATGAAATCTGGCATTTAATAATGACATTTACTTGTAATATAAGAACTAATGTTGGTACCTTCTTTTAAATCTGTGCTTAATTTTGTATTTTATATACGAGTGATGTAGACGGTGTAATTATCGAATACAAAGGCACACAAGTAAGTACATGCAATATTTTAAGCGGTGAATTCATCTCAGTAATAGCATCCCGTACGCTTTGAACATAACATAATGAAGAAATGAAATTCATTTCAAAAGTGGTTCATGACTAAGAGTATTTTCACTCCTTGAAATATTTTGTGTGTAATAATATAAGACTCTATCTGTATGGTTAACAAGTATTAGGCTCTTATCATAGCATGTCTGCAAGACTTATAAATAGCTATTGCGAATACTTAGTATTATATTACTTTATGACTAGTACCTTGTAAGCACACGATTCGCGACTAATAATAAACATCTCATAAAAGCGGTCTTATAAAAAGCCGAAAGAATTTCTTAAATATGACTCCTACGTAAAATATTAACTTTACCCAGGTAAAATGATGGATGTAACTATTTTGTTATTTGCTCAGATTATATTGAAATGTAGGTACGTGATAACGTGACTGAAATAATTCGAACGAATTTTATACATTTCTATACATATATAGGTTAAAACTGTAAAGTAAGTAGGTAGATGTGATGTTAGTCACATCACATCTCAGAACCTCTGAAAACGAATTGGCAATTAATTCATTAGGGATCATCAGTTTGATGAATATTGTTAATTTACTATACAGGTTGTTATTAAATATACAGTATGTAGCTTTTTATGATACATCATAATGACATTTTTGACAAGGCCATCACTGCAGTTGAACTTGTTACGAGTATGAAGCATTAAGTTACTTTAATATTAACGTAAACTATTCACAATTTGAACTTTAACTCCCCATTCAAATGTAGTCCGTATCAAAATAATAATTGCAGACTGTGACGTAAATAATGATTGATAACAGGTTATAATGTAAGCTAATAGCAATTTGGCCGAATTTAGTGCGAGCGAGATGAAACATATCGCCGTCCCTCTCTATGTCAGTGCTGCAGTGCGGAGTTGCCCGCGGCCGCCAACAATCACTCTAAATATCGTGGAGTTTGTTTTTCAATGAGCGTTTTTCAGATTAAAAACCCCGCTAGTTCACAATGCGGTCGTCGTAACGTCCAGCACAACTGTCATTTTGACATTAAGCCCATTATGGGCGTCTGAATTGCTCCGAAATAGACAAACTTACTGTCGCACTATCGGGCGGTATTTTGTTGGTGGCCATCTTTTCCCGAGTGTTACAAATTCGTATGAAATTAATGACGAAATTAAGGGGTTTTTGTACTATGTTCTCATAAAATGCTCATTTTGGACAAGATCATAATACGGTAAAATTTCAAATATTTTTCTATCTGCGAACTTTAGGAATAATGAGTTTTAATACATTTATGTTTTGGTTGTAATACATACCTACTATTTGACTAGAATAGTAGAGTAGATAATCAACTTTATAAAAACGAATAACTCGATTTACTTACCTAATGGCTAAATTGTGCACATGGGGAGTTATTATCAAAGTGATTAAGTATTAGTTATGATATTGTTGTTTGTAGACACCATTTTATTATCATCGTAGTATTTGTTCTATAGAAATTATATACCAGTGTCTATTAATAAGACCATGTACCTAACACCTTATAATCGTAAACACAAGTGTCCCTTACAATATTGGAATTGATCAAACTTGGACACATGATAATTGCTGATCTTTTATGGATTCCGTTGAATGTAATCGGTTGAAATAGAGATCCCATTTCGTATTGTATATAACATTCAAGTATTATAAGGCATTCAATGATTGTGTTGAAGAATCCACATATGGTGTGGACGTCACAATTTAATCAATTTGTTTTTTTTTCATTGAAGTCAAGCAATTTTTTTGAGTCCAATATCAGAAGACTTAAATCTAAGAAACAGGTGTTTGGAGACACTTATGTTCACGTAACAAAGGTTGATGTTGTCGAGTGCCATCGCACAATACCGTAGGCGACAGTTGTCGCTACTTGCATCGTACTATAGTATACAGATTTGCATTTCAATTTGCAACGTCCTGCGACCAGCTCAAGGCATCTAGCTAAAGGAACCCTAGTTAATGTATATCAATGCACTCGCTTATAAGACTGAAACAAGTTCCAACAAGGATAGAGTAATGTACACGTATATGCGTTAGTCTATTGTACGGGGAAAGACATAATTAGAATAAGGTCCGTGTTCAGTAAATGAAACTTGAACGGAACGCGGCTTAAGAAGCGTTCATTCGTTCAGTCGTTTCGACTTCGGATAAGCATGGAAATTGATAATATACTTAACATTTTTAACAATTTAAACTTGTTTTTTTATTTAATACCTGTTGTTTGTTCCTTTGTTTTTACTGCGTATAGGAATTTCAATAGAATGCCATCCAATTAATAAATATTTCCCTATGACCCGGCTGATTAGATGACAGACAGTTATAAAAAACAAGTTAACGTAATTGAAATAAAGCATTATAATGTCGTGCTAATAAACATATTTGATAAATGAATGTAATATATCATTCAGTGGTATTTATATATTTGTTAAAACAAAATTAAATGCGATAAAAGTTTATTATTTGGCAGGTATTACGCATTTAAAACCATTTTTATTAAATCCGTTTTCACATTATGATATTGAAATATTCAACGTGTGTAAATGAAATATTAAACGGGCTCGAATTTAATAAAGAGTGAACACGATTCCAGCTATTGAAAAGGTCTATTTAAAATTTAATATGTAGCTATGGCGGGCTTCGATTTTACTTCAGCGTCGAGGTTGTGTGTCGCATTTTGCTGGGTGTTGATTGATGGTTATACATTCTGTCTGATTGACGCGTGGGTGAGTTATAGTGTCAACTATTTGCCTTCCACTTGGATTAACCAGTTACACCAATAAATTAAATTTAAAGCCAATGAAAATACGTGCGTGGGATGAATTTTGTGGGGCATTGAATTGCTGTTACGTTTAAAATAAAATAGGAGATTTATATTTTTCGCATTTTGGATAGTCGCAGTACCTATGATGCTATATTGCCTAAAGTCTTCCTCGATAAATGGTCTATCCACTATAAAAATATTTTTTCAATTGGGGCCAATAGTTTCTGTGATTTGTGCGTTTTAACAAACAAACTAACACCTTAGTACAGATAAATATAATAATAGTATATTCACACATTTTTGAAACAGAATGCAAAGAACCTGAAAGCAGAGACAACATACCATCTATTTTACCGAGCGAGATAGAGTGGGCCTTGGGTAAAATGAAATCTGATAGGGCACCAGGTGAAGACGGCATTTCAGTCGAAATGATGCGTACAGGTGGAAAACCGGTCATAGATGCCCTCGTAGATCTTTTTAATAAAATTATTTACAACACACACTCCCCAAGAACATGGAAGAACGCAATTGTGTCCATAATTTTCAAAAAAGGCGACAACACCAGGCTTGATAACTACCGTCCAATCAGTTTATTATCCCAGGTCCATAAATTATTTACAAAAATTTTATGTAACCGAATGTCCCGCGATTTAGACGATTACCAACCTATTGAGCAGGCTGGCTTTAGAAGAGGATATGCAACAATAGATCATATACACACCATAAAACAGCTAATGGAGAAGTCTCAAGAGTTCGGCCAACCACTTTTCATGGCTTTCGTCGATTACGAGAAAGCCTTTGATAGTGTAGAACACTGGGCCGTATTTAAATCATTAGATCTGTGCCACATTGACTCGAGGTACGTTGATATCCTCAAAGACCTGTACAATAATGCTACGCTACAAGTCCGGCTGCATGCATTAACAAAACACATCGGAGTAAAGAGAGGAGTGCGGCAAGGTGATACCATTTCCCCCAAACTGTTTACAGCTGTATTAGAGGACGTCATTAAGACTCTACCATGGGACCGCAAGGGAATTAACATCAATGGTACCTTCATGTCTCATCTTAGATTTGCAGACGATTTAGTTTTGGTTGCTAAGACCAAGGACGAGCTAAGTTGTATGCTCTTGGAACTTCGGGAAGCTTCGTTACGGGTAGGCCTCAAGATGTCCAAGACAAAAGCTATGACGTATAACCAAAAAAGTGGCAGCCTAATTTTAGGCAACACACTAATTGAGGTGGTCGATTGCTACATTTATCTTGGGCATCGTTTATCTTTTGGCAAAGACCAGCACGAAAAAGAAATTTCCAGGAGAGTACAACTGGGTTGGGCAGCATTCGGAAAGCTTAATGACGTTTTTAGAAATAAAAAACTCCCACAGTGCCTGAAGACCAGAATGTTCAACCAGTGTGTCCTGCCCTCCATGACTTACGGTGCTGAAACATGGGTGCTCACGAAGGAAACGCGTCGAAGACTTCAAGTAGCGCAACGTGCCATGGAGCGCGCCATGTTAGGTATTAGCCTTCGCGATCGGATTCCCAACGTCGTCATCCGGCGAAGAACAAAGGTAGTCGACGTTGGGAAGCGATGTGCAGCATTAAAATGGCAGTGGGCGGGGCACCTGGCAAGACGCGGTGACGGCAGGTGGAGCAAAGCGCTTACAGAATGGTGGCCCAGGTTCGGTAAACGTAAAAGAGGGCGGCCTCCCACCAGATGGGCAACTGATATAAAGAAAGCCGCGGGAGGTCTCTGGATGAGACTGGCTCAGGACCGGAGTGCATGGCGTTCTACGGAGGAGGCCTATACCCTGCAGTGGGATATAATAAAAGGCTGATGATGATGATGATGAGTATATTCAGGACTTGAAAGGTCGGGATAGCTAAAAATGTAATTAGAATGAAAGTTTATGATAGCAGTGACGAAGCCATTCAAGCTCGTCATCTGTCACCTACTCGTAAAAGCTCACAGCAAATACAGCTCGTACGATATACAAGAACATTTGACACATTATTCTTATGCCCCAAACCATTCTTTGCGTACGAATGGTACTTCCATTTCCTTCCGTTGTTTCCAGAAATTATGATTACTCAGTTTTAGTACTCATTCTACATTCTTCCTCCCTTTGGGCACATATTATGGTGAGAGCTGTGGATGTAACTTTCGGTATGATTATAGTCCTACTGGGAGTGGAGGGTTCATATCGGCATTAGTTGATTAAACAGGAATAAATAATAAGCTCGGCCTAAAGATACTGTAAGGGCGGAAAACGAGAAAAAAGGATGATTAAAGAGTTCTTTGAAAAATATTTTAGGTATAACACATGATTGTTTTACTTTTTAATTTAAGAATGGGCATTGACCAAATACGTGTTTCAGGTACACTTAGTTGTGTGCTACAATAGGGTATTTGACTGTGGTTGTTATGCTTGCCATTTTTATGATAAGCAGTAAGATTTAAGTAAATCAATATTATTTATGAAATCGAAACTTTAATTTTAGGCGAAATGAGACAGCAAAAGACGTTTGAAGTTGGGTGGGCAAGACCATTTTAAAAGTGCGAAAATCGTTTAAAATTGCGTTGTTATCTTATTAAATAACAGAATTAGTAACATCTTTCATTATGAAAATATATCCATAAACGCAAATTTTGATGAACCTGTCGAACAAACTTCCTTGGCGCTGCATATAAAGTACTAGCGTTGTGACGTCATACGATAGTAGACGTTTGTATGGAGCGTTTTTGAGGTCGCCCAAATAATGTGCAATAAAAATTGTAATATCTCGTCGAGTTATCGAGATATCAAAGTGATACTTTCAACAGCGCCTTTGTGTTGGAGTGGTCCATCCAACTATATCGAAATAAAAAAATAGTCAAATACCCTATTGTGGAACCATACCCCTCCCCCATTTTGAATTGACTGGAATGTAAAGTCCTTAAAACCATTTTGGTTTATCAAGCAATCAAAGGTAATTTGATTGCTTATGTGTTTTTCAGTAGATATTATATGAAATTGGCGATTTAATATTTTGGTAGAGCGTATATACATTATTGTAAGTACATAGCTATTACTTATACTTTGCAGGTCGGCTCCAAGCGTCCACATCAATATTATGCCATATATGGTAATGTATGACATCCCATTATGACTTTCGGAAATAAGTCCAACCCCTACCACTGATAGTGTAGCGACAAAATTTCCGAATGTCTCAGCTATAGTTATTTATGAGGCCATTATTCAAATTGGTGGTAAGAATATTTGTAAAAAATACAGACATAACTGTACAAAAATGGTAACAGGGAATGAAATGAAATAATGACTGGCTCGGTGGAACAGTGGTTAGTGACTTTGCCTGGCGGTTCCAAGAGTCGTGGGTTAGATTCCCACTCGGGACAAATATTTGTGTGATGAACATCGGTGTTTGTTGCGTGTCTAGGTGTGAATATGTATTTAAGTATGTATTTATAAATATGTATGTATGTATATCAGCTCAAGCTCAAGCTCTGCTTAGTTTGGGGTCAGATGACCGTGTGTGGAAATGTCCCAGATATTTAATTTAATTTATTTTATTCTGCACAAGTAGATTTCATGACATTCTTTCGCATGTCAAATCACAGGTTAATTTATTACATATAAATGATGATAATATGTACAAGTTACATTATTCTTGGATGTCCAAGCGAGCAGCTCTTTATGTCCATGGATTTTTATGATTCAGGTAGGTTATATACTTATATAGGTCTTATCATACATTTAATATTTTGTTATAATAAACACAAAATAAATTCCAAAAATTGAAATAGAAAAGTAAGAATGTAGTAGTAATGATTAGATAAATTCGGCAGTGGTCGGGCATGATGAAAATTATTTTGCAGGATTATAAAGTATGCGGCTTCGTTCTCGTGAATGAGATGAAAATTCCAATTATTTAGTATTCTCTTTTGAGCGTGTCTACCGGACAGAAATATGCACTTTTATTGAGGCGTAAGTGTTGCACGAGCATTAATAATGGATTATGAAAACTGATGAATACGAAACTGCATAATTATAATAAGTTTTCGTAACCGCATTGAATGGAGCGTGCAGTTGAGGTAGAATTAAGGTAATTATAGAAAATGATTATTTAATTTACATTTTGTAATTAAACCGCAATAACAATATTGTTATTTAACTAGCGGCCGCCCACGACTTTGTCCACTTGAAAATTGTTTTTGGCAGCAATGATTTATTTAAATAGCCTATATTGTTTTACTAATGAATCGCTAATTTAAGCTATTCATTGGTAAAAGTTTCGTCAAAATTGGTCCAGCCGTTTGGGAGATTAGCGATTAGCTTGTGTTTTTGTTATTGGTACCCGATATGGATTTACCCTTTTGGTTAAAAAGCGTTATTTTAATATTATAAACAGACTTAAATTTTATTTTAATTGTATCATTTTTCATTCGGCAGTGTAACTATATTGTATGTATGGTTCGAATTAATTTTGTCAGCAAACCTATCGGTGCGATTACTGTGCGCTCACAGCGCGCCCAGGCGCATGATTCACAGCGCCCGTATGACCGAGCGCCTAGTCATCGCTGCCTATAAAACCGGCCGGCGCACGAGCAGAGCGCCATTCGCTCTCTGTGTCTCGGACCGCTCACAACTCCGACGAAGTTATGTCCGTTTATTTTAAAGTGCTTTAAAGTTATATTAAGTGTGATTATGTTTAAATGGTGAACTAAGTGATAATTAAAGTGAAAGTAGTGATTATTGTGAACTATAATTAAAAGTCTGATTTGTCGTGTTACAAAGGAAATTGTGTAAAAGTGCTGCCTATTAAAGGAATTTAAAATGAGTGAAGATGATTTCAATCGGCCCAACACCCCTCCTCTTACATCAGAAGAGAGGACGAATCAACGCCAACAACCATCGGCCTTAAGTAATGCTGCAACTATGGCTCTTTTGGCAAATACCTTCAAGGATACCATGTGTGAGATGATGATGCAAATATCTCAAGGTAACAACGCGGCTCTCGCTGAGATGATGAGCACTCTTCGGTCCACGAATACGGGTATGCGCATATCAGATGTTTATTTTCCTGCCTTTGATCCAGACAGTTTGTAATTGGAAGCATTACCGACGACACACTGCGTACCGAGTTACTCAACAGTAAGTCCAAAACTGTGCCTGAATTGATCGCAATTGCGAAAGCCATGCGAAAACGTAAAACCACAACGCCGCGTGAACATTTACCTAACAAAAGAAGTAGACAAGAAATAGACCAAGGTCTTATTTGTTATGTGTGCGGAAAACCAGGTCATAGGGCTCGGTGGTGTAGACAAAATGCAGTAACACAGTCTCGATTTGAGAACAACCAGCCTTCAACTTCTAAGGAACCGTCAAGGATCATCGGGAATCGTAAGAAGGAATGTTCATACTGTTCAATCCCTGGCCATACTTATGAAGTCTGTTTCAAAAGACTTAATGCTGAAAAAGATGTCAACTTATGCCGAAAAGGTAATACGCATTCAAATATTCTTATAATTGTAATTGGTAATAACAAATTTAATGCAATATTTGATAGTGGCGCTGATTGCTCTTTGGTGAAGGAATCCGTAGCTTCCTGGTACACGGTGTACAAAATCTACTCATTTGAAAGGAATTGGGCCCATACCTATTTTATCTTTAAATGAAATTAAAACTGTATGTAACATATGTAATATTCATATTGAATTAGACTTGCACATTGTACTAGATCATGAAATACCCACTGACATAATTATTGGCCAAGATTTATTGAGTGTTCCGGGAATAGAAATTACGCTTACCAAGGATGGCGTAGCTGTGACTAGAAAAGAACAGGTAGCAGACACAGCTCAGCTTGCAGGGGTTTGGCAGATAACTTCTTCTGATTTTGACACTCAGGTAACGTGCAAAGAAGATATGGATAATCTATTGCGAATCCTCAATAAGTACCAGCAATCATTTACGGATGGTGTATCAGGTTCAAGGATAACCACAGGTGAACTTTCGATTAGATTAAAAAACCCTGATAAAATTGTAAGTCGTAGGCCATATAGGTTGGCACCAGTGGAGCGAAAGAAGGTCCAAGAAATGGTAAACGAGTTGCTAGACAAAAACATCATACGAGAGAGTAATTCTCCTTTTGCTAGCCCAATTATAATGGTGAAGAAGAAGAATGGTGAAGATAGGCTTTGTGTTGACTACAGAGAGCTAAATGCTAACACGGTAAGAGACAATTATCCCCTGCCACTGATTTCCGAACAACTAGATCAACTAGCTGATACGAAATACTTTACCTGCCTTGATATGGCCGCTGGTTTTCACCAGATACCTATATCACACGAGTCAATTGAAAAAACATCGTTTATCACACCCGACGGCCAATATGAATATTTAACTATGCCGTTCGGCTTAACTAACGCTCCATCTGTCTATCAAAGGGCCATAAATAAAGCTCTAGGTGACCTACGAGGTAAAACGGCATTAGTTTACATGGATGATGTTCTTATTCCAAGTAAAACAATATCTGAGGGGCTTCAAAAATTGGACCAGGTGCTAGAAGTTTTAACAAAATCCGGCTTTTCTATTAATATGAAAAAATGCTCTTTCCTGAAGACAAGTGTAGAGTACCTAGGGTACATAGTCAGTGATGGAAAAATAAGACCAAGTCCATCCAAAATCGAGGCACTAGCAAGAACTCTTCCTCCCACAAACGTAAGACAATTAAGACAATTTAATGGTCTGGCAGGATACTTTCGCCGATTTGTACCAGATTTTTCCAGGAAAATGATACCATTATATAATTTAACCAAATCAGATGTTAAATGGGAATGGACAAGTTGCCATGAAGCTATACGATCTCAAATAATAGAGTACCTTACTTCTGCGCCTCTGCTTACTATATTTCAGGAAGGTCATGACATAGAGCTTCACACTGATGCAAGTGCTATGGGACTTGGAGCAATCCTCATCCAGGTAAAATCTAGTGTCCGACATGTGATTGGTTACTTCAGCATGAGAACTACGCCAGCTGAATCAAAGTACCATAGCTACGAGTTGGAAACTCTAGCGATAGTTCGAGCAATCAAGCATTTTCGACACTTTCTATATGGTAGAAGATTTACGGTAATCACTGATTGTAATGCAGTTAAGGCGTCGCGTTACAAACAAGAATTACTGCCCAGAATTCATAGATGGTGGGCCTTCCTACAAAATTTTGATTTTGAAGTGGAGTACAGGAAAGGTGAAAAATTAAAACATGCCGATTTTTTCAGCAGAAATCCACTTCAGATTGTCATGAACTTGTCAACCAAAGATGACTGGTTGATAGTAGAGCAAAGACGAGATCCTCAACTGAGTAAAATAATCGACGAGGTTAGTAAAAATTACCAAACACATCCAGAATATGAGCTCAGGGATAATATTTTACATTACAAAGTATGTTCAAATGAAAAAACTAAGTTAGTCAAAGTTGTTCCTCAATCTTACCAATGGAGCCTTATCAATACCTATCATGAAGCACTTAAGCATATGGGTTGGGAAAAAACATTGGCCAAGTTAAAAGAAAACTTTTGGTTTCCCAAAATGTCTTCTACTATAAGATACTTTGTAGAGCACTGTGTAATATGCAAAACTATGAAAGGCCAATCTGGAGCCACACAAAGTCAGTTACATCCAATAGAAAAGGTACCTGAGCCTTTTCATACCATTCATATTGACATATCTGGAAAACTTAGTGGAGATGCTACACAAAAGGAATACGTGTTTGTAGCAATAGACTCTTATACAAAGTTTGTCTTTTTGCAACATGCCAAATCCAAAAACCAAAACAGTGCACTAAAACATCTACGAGAAATAGTTTTTTTATTTGGAGCCCCCAAACGCATCGTTGTAGATGGTGACGGTGCTTTTGTATCCCTTTATAAGGCCTACTGTGACCAATCTGGCATAGAGCTTCACCAATGTGCTTGATATTCTAGTAGAGGAAATGGCCAAGTAGAGCGAGTTATGAGGATAATTAAAAGTGGTCTAACTGTCATAAAAAACACTCAAAAATCGCACTGGGAAAAATCATTAGGTACTTTGCAACTAGCCATTAACTGTACAATTTCAAAAACCACTGGGCAGACGCCAATTGAGTTACTTACAGGTAAAAGAGGAAGTGTCCCTCCAGAACTGCTAAACATCATCGACGAGGAAAATGAAAGGGTCGACCCACAAACAATGAGGAATGCAGTGTTAGTGAGGATGACCGAACAGGCTGAAAAGGATAAAATTCGGTATGATAAGGGGAAGGCCAAAGTCAAAAGGTTTGAAAAGGGTGAGTATGTCCTGCTGAGAGAGCCACCTAGATTGGGCACTAAGTTGAGCCAAAAATATGATGGACCTTACGAAATAAAGAAAGTTTTGCCTTATGACAGATATGAAGTTCGTCGAATTAATGGTCGAGGTAGATGTAGAAAAGTCTGTCATGAACATCTCAGAAGCACGCCAAAATTTGGGGTACAAAGTCAAATGGCCATATCGGCGATGAGCAAAGATGTTGTTGATGTTGAAGAAAATTAACAGCAAACAACTGTAACATCTGCTTTCGATGAGGTGTGTACAATAATAATTTTGTTTATATGAGAAATTATCGTAGAAGCGATGAGGCTCTGCTTTTAATTATGTAGTAATTACAATTCTTGTGTCCATTTTAAGCAGAAACCGATATGAGCGCTGAGGCTCTGAGGTTTGGTCAATATGAGCGCTGAGGCTCTGAGACATGGTCAATATGAGCGCTGAGGCTCTGAGACATAGTAATTATGAGCGCTGAGGCTCTGAGGCTTGGTCAATATGAGCGTTGAGGCTCTGAGGCTCGGCAATATTAGCGTTGAGGCTACGAGATCATTTGCAAATTGTCCTAATTTACATTAAAGTTAAAGTTTTGAGGTCTTGTGCAAATATTTTTTTCTTATTGCTAGCGCTGAGGCTAATAATGATCATGCAAAATATTTCAGTCAATACTAGCAAAGGCTACAATGCCTAATAATACAAATAAAAATATCTTTCGAGTTCTCCTGAGATTTGTTTTTAATTACAGATAAAGATACGAAGTAGGCGCAGGGACGCGCCTTTGTCAGTATGGCCGTATCGGCGCGATTACTGTGCGCTCACAGCGCGCCCAGGCGCATGATTCACAGCGCCCGTATGACCGAGCGCCTAGTCATCGCTGCCTATAAAACCGGCCGGCGCACGAGCAGAGCGCCATTCGCTCTCTGTGTCTCGGACCGCTCACAACTCCGACGAAGTTATGTCCGTTTATTTTAAAGTGCTTTAAAGTTATATTAAGTGTGATTATGTTTAAATGGTGAACTAAGTGATAATTAAAGTGAAAGTAGTGATTATTGTGAACTATAATTAAAAGTCTGATTTGTCGTGTTACAAAGGAAATTGTGTAAAAGTGCTGCCTATTAAAGGAATTTAAAATGAGTGAAGATGATTTCAATCGGCCCAACACCCCTCCTCTTACAAACCTATATGCTGTTGATAAGCAAGTACTTGCGTATCTATTGTATGGTAAAGTAGGTACTATATTATATTTTATGCAGGTGAAATTAATGTTAATTAAATATTTTTTATTTAACAAAGTTCACATTTCAACTTTACGTTAAAAGATGGCAATTATTAATCCTCAATATGAAGACCAGATCAAAAAACTGTTTGTTTGAATACATTTCTTGTAATGTACCTGGCAATGTGTAATTTGTCACGAAAAAGTTTTGACTACAGAACTTACTTCTAACGACCGATTATTGAAAACAAAAAAATTGAGCGCTTAATTCCCGTTTAAGCAGGACTACGAACCTTCGTAGTCAGTATTAGGGTGCATTTACATCAAACGCGAGCGAATGCTCATTCTATCCCCACTACATCAAATTTTCCTACTGTAAACAGGCGTAGGCGTAGAGAATTTGATGTAGTGGTAATAGAATGAGCATTCGCTCGTTTGATGTAAATGCACCCTTAGGCATTAAGGAGTTTTACATTTCACATCGTTTCAGTATTCGGTCATTATTCATATTCTGTTTTAAAATCAAGAAAAACATCACGCGATATTTTCACAGGCATAATACCCACAGCGTCAGTCAGATCAGACGATGTTCCCCGAAGCAAATTGCGTTTGGCGTCTCTCAGAGAGGATTATTATGTGTACCGAACATCCAGATTTTTAATCTCGGCTCTTAAACACAAACAGTGCAAATATTTGGTGGGATCTACGAGCGGCCCGGTACTGTGGACATGTGCGAAATATGTAAGTTAATGGATCCAGTGTTGCGCTAGCGGCGGATCGTCTGAAGGCTTCAAGTGACCAGATTTTGATGGCCGAATTAGGAAACGATTAGAGGCTAATAAGAGTAAATGAGTACGAGAAATTCACTTGATGGCAAAACGTAGGCGTGAGATCCAATTGCAGCATGATTGGTTATTCTTGACGTGACATTGACAGACATGTCAACATTCACCAATCATGCTGCAGTTAGACCTCAAGCCTACGTATTGCCATCCTGAAAATTTCTCACACGCGATAGCCGATTAAACGACACTGAAAAAGGAGAAGGGTGCACAGGTTAGTGTTTTGCTTCATTTAGGTTTGAGCTTTTAAAGCTGCGGTTCTTTATACTTATTGAAATATAAGTGTATTCTTATGTAATGTTACGTACGTCCAGCCAACAGTGTCTTAACTTTGCCTTTTACAGAATCATGTATATTGCAGATACCTATATTTTACCTTTCAAGAGAATAATCGATAAAATGGTAAAATTGTTTTTATGAAAGTGTGCAATCTAATCAAAGTGGGGGTTAAAAAATCTTAATGTTTTCTATTTTATTTGTTATACAGAACCTAACGCGCCTTAAAATTTGTACACAAACTAAAAACAGCAACAATCAACTAAGCCGTCAAACCTTAGTAATAGACCAAATATCATAGGGGACATTCCCGCAAACACGTGAGTGTTGGCCACCGCTGCACAAAGTAAAACAATTTCCCTTTCAGGCGTGAGCTGCGTCGTCGCCGTGTATTCTATTTCGCCCGTCATGTTTTTAAAACGTTGCTGATTTATGTAAAACGTATTCATAGCAATTAGCCGAGTAGCTAATTTCCATTTGTCTTGTTGTACCTACCCTGTAATGGAATTCTTAGTTCGTTCCACTCAATTAGTCCAAACACGTAGCTAGTATTACTTGGATAATTCAAATGAGGAAACGCCAACGCCAATATGGGGAAGCTATTACTTATCCACGGGAATAATAAACTCTGGAAGTTTCTTATTTGGCGGAGAAAGAACGGTAATACAGTTACTGGTGAAGGGTTTTGACGTAAGAGGCTTTGTAGGTAAGGTCGGCATAAAACCTATTTCATATTTTTATAGCTTAAGTAAAAACATTTCAACATTTGCCACGGCTTACGTTAGGAACTGTAAGTTGAAATATGTAGTTGGAAGCTCTTTGATTCTTGTTTAAATTGTGATTTTTAACGGGTTGGTGGAACAGTGGTTAGAATAGAGGCTGTCAGTTCCAAGACTTCCAAGTGTCGTGGGTCCGATCCCGCTCGGGACAAATATTTCTGCGTTAAACATCGGTGTTTGTTCCGTGTCTGAGTGTGATTATGTATTTATAAATATATATGTATGTATATCAGTCTCGGACGCCCATAGTACAATCTCTGCTTAGTTTGAGGTCAGATGACTGTGTGTGAAAATGTCCCAGATATTTTATTTATTTAGTGTAATACCTACTTAGTATACACGTTTCTATGAAACTAAAGAGAACAGGTAGGAGAATTTTATTTTAAATCAGCAAAAGATATTCTATTCTATTCTAAATCATAAGGCGTCCGACCGATTTCAGCCATGGCGGCCGATCTCAATTGAGATCAGCCAAGTGCGCAGGACATATTATAGTGCACAGGTGTACGCGCAAACACAAGTGCACTCTCTATTCCCTTACTCTCATAATTCGGTGAGACGGCAATCCGACAAGCCCGTTGAGAGATCGGGCGCAGGACCACCGGCTTAACGTGCTTTCCGAGGCACGGGCGTTCAACCGCCAACTTCCTAACTCCGGGCTGAGTAATTTCATTTCAGAAAAACACACACAAATTTTGCCCGACCCCGGACTCGAACCGGGGACCTCTCGGTCCTAACGCAGCACTTGCTGCCAATAGACCAACGAGGCAGTTAAATCATATAAGTCCTCTTGTGAAATCATTGTGGGATGCTCAGTTGATCTCCATTGAGATTGGCCGACATGACCGAAATCGGTCGGACGAACGAACAAACAATGCTCACAATGATAATTTAATCCATATTACATACTAGCCACTTACATACATAAATACCTACTTGCTCCTAGCCTCCCGTCGGGGTTACACAACTAATCCCAGTATTAACTTGTTGTCTTATATGTTAAAATTATATGTGTTGTGTCTGAGGGGCTAATCCTACTTGTGAGGCGCGTTAGACTTGAAACTCCCTAGGTTTATATTTCAGGAGACCTGAGTTAGATCATTATAGTTTGCAAGGTTGAGCGTAGATTCCACGATAAAGTTTTAATTCCGAGAAAAAATATCCATTAATGAGGTTATACTCTTTATACACCGTGAAATTTTAGTGGTGGTTTTCCCGCAGCAAAATGATTCTACCTTAGTAGCACAATAGATTTGTGCAGTTATTTTTTATCAAAATCAATAAATGCCGGTTTTACGAAAGGTATAACCGAAACATTAAAGTACGTTCGAACCAATTTATTACTTAGGGCGTAGAGCTTCTTTAGCTTTAAGCTAACCTGAATACGTCACATCTTAAAAAACAACGATAGCTTCTCTTGTTTTCGAGTTGGAAAATTATTATTATGAAAAAACGAAAAAAAAAAAATTTTTTAAGGAATAATTTGCATGATTCTATAGTATTACTACAGGCAAATAATTCTGCCACGGGAAAACAACCACTCAAATTTCTCGGTGTATAATTTTGTCGGCGACAACGCGGACTAAAACTGCTGCTTGTCATTTCAGTAGAATTTCAATATAGTTGAAAACTATATAGTTGTGTGTAAGTTACACGAAAAAGTTTTCATAAAGAGAACAAATAAATTATCGATGAGGTTATTACTCTTCTTCTTATGTTTATTTGTTTTTGTAGAAACCTAAATGCAATTTAAAATCTAAGTTAAAAAAGTTAAATTACATGGAATAGTTACAAGTTTAGCAGCAATTTGTAAGAAAATTCAAGATTTCAGTATTTATACTGCGTACTGCCTAAGACTTTGCAAGTTAGTGTCCAGTAAAAAGTTGATGATCGATGTCGGTTACGCCTGAAGAAAGTTGCTACTCGACGGAAATCTGTCCCTTGGCACAGTCTTGTGACCTGCGATGACTGTGGTCCTTGTTAATACGATTTGTGTATAGAAGTGAAGAATGAAAAAACTTCGTAAAAAAAGATTCAAAGCTTTCGTGCTTTACTATGATGTACTGTAGTCGTCGAATAGGCGAGATGACTAAAAAAATATAATTAGCCCGTTATTTAGATTATTTAAGAATATTGTACTCGTATTTTTGTAGCCGTGACGTCACAAGTTTCTGAAGTGGGGAAGTTTGATAAGCATTTTTCAATTCATGAAAAACAAAAAAATATGTATTCCATATTTTTGTATAAACTAACTTACGGACTAAGTCTCTGGCACAGCTAGTAAATAAATATCTAGACATTCCACACATGGTCATCTGACGCCAAACTAAGCAGAGCATATACTATGGGCTGATTTACTTACATAGATATTCATCCTACTAATATTATAAACGTGAAAGTTTGTATGTGTGGATGGATGTTTATTACTCTTTCAAGCAAACACTACTGAACCGATAACGATGAAATTTGGTATGCAGGTAGCTGAAGACCCAGAATAACACATAGGTAACTTTTTATCCCGGAGTTCCCGCGGGAATAGGGTTGCCACGCGGACGAAGTCGCGGGCGGAAAGCTAGTAAATACATAATCACACCCAGACATGGAACAAAATCCTATAAAATTATCGAAAAACTTATATTAAACTTATCGAGCCGAAATCTTGTCGAATGTCGCCAATAGAGCGCATTGATTCCGCCAATGTCGAGTATAATATTGATCAAAGTTTATTTAAAATAATATTTTAAATGTAGAGGTACGGTTTTTATACCTTAAACACTTTAATACGACACTATGAAAAACATACGTATAAAGAGGTCATACGGAATAATTTATAGAAAACAAATCGAATGGTAAGAGTCGCGTTGGTGCGTAAAAAATAAATAAAAAGTCGGGTGTTTACCACCCACCTTATTTGAGCTTGAAGTACCTAATCTTATTGTATCGTAACATCTAGAAATTGTGCTTCTATTTGATCAGGTGTCGTAGACAAATTCACAATAACAAAACGATAACGAAGTTCGAAAAGAATAAAATGTATGGGATTGACATTAGACGCGATAAATCACGTGGTCAATCTGATGTCAATCCCATACATTTTATACTTTTCGAACTTCGTTATCGTTATCGTTGATATTGTTACTTTGTCTAAGCCCCCAGTTGTTTGAGATTTCCAAGAAGTTACTTCCTTAATACATTAACATGTATTTTGAGCGTTAATCCTATTGTTAAATGTATAGGTTAAGCGGATTGCGCAATATTCCCGGTATTGCAATCCCTAAACACTGTAGTAGAAGCTCATCATCAGGGCGAGCTTTTGCTTGTTAACCTGTACTTGTAAACGAAATATACCTATTGGGAATAGTTTTAAGTCCAATTGTTAGACCTAGTACACCTGCCACCATGAGGTGTTTACCTGTGATTGTTTATCACAGGTAATTTTTTTTATTAATTATAATTTGTTTATTAGAAAGTATGTTTACCTAAATATCTATATTTTAAATTAAAAATTGGAAAAATCACATTCATGCCCGACTGGATGGGGACTCGCGCCGCGTCTAGTGAGCCCAAAACATAGCACACATTGTTGGCATTACAAAAAAAGAAGAGTAAAATAATTACTTAAAACCCTTAAAACGTTATCAAAAACAAGCAGTCATCCTGAAGCTGACGTTTGAACAGCTTAATTTAACAAGGGAACGTTTACATATGACGTATCGCCTAGGTTAATCAAGTGAGTTATTTACGCTCAGAAAGTTCCCTCTCATAAATTAAGCGCCGACTAAGTCGCCTGCCGTAAATCTCCGGTTGTCTTGGCGAGAAACCGATGAATACGGTGACTATGTTTCGTATGAACGCGCCTCTTGATGCCACTTTACTTTTATAGTGTTATTTATGAGGGTGAAAAGGGTGCACTGGGGTTTTGATGTCTGTGAAGAAACTTGGAGGTATGATAGGCGAAAGTGTTAAATAAATATGATAATTTGCTATGCAGATTAAAACCTATCCTTCTTTTAAATGGCAGGTAATTATATAAATGTAACAGGTATATGTCACCGGAAAATAACAAGAACCGTAAATTTATAACTTTCCTAGGAAAATTATAAACTTTCGTAGGATTCTACACTAGAGATAAAATGTATTATTTTACGCCTAAATTCTAGGAAGTTTATCAATTTGCGACGTCGTGTGATAAATTTATAAACTTACGGATATTCATACGTAAGATTCTATGCGGTTCGGCCAATCACAGAAGAGTGTTTAATTTTACGCTTCTTATGAAACGGAAAATAACACACAGCTCTCTGATTGGTTGACGCAAGCAGTGGCAGGCAATACTTATGTCCATAGACTTAGGTAATCTTTGACATGTTGCAATAAGTAGACAAATTCAGGAATCTACTTATTACGTTTGATTTGTTAAATGTTTGTATATTTTAGAACTAGAGGACGCTCGCGACTTCGTATGCGTAAAATCTGATATAAGATGTATTTTGATTGTAGAACCTGATCGTGTATTCCCGCTGTCCTCGCAAACGTAATCCTCCCTCCATACCACGTTTTATAAAAATCTATAAACACGTAAAAATACTCCCATACTAATTTTCAACCCCCCCCCCCCCCCCCATCCATGACCGCCATGGGGGTTGAATTAAAAAAAATAGCGTTGGGTTCTCTCCGGAGTGCCAGCTACCTCCATACCAAGTTTTGAAAAAATCGACAAACACGTAAAAAATCTCCCATACTAATTTTCACCCCCACAATGAACCCCATGGGGGTTGAATTTTGAAATAAAATGCACATATGTTATTCCAGAGTGCCAGCTACCATTCCATTATACCAAATTTCATGAAAATCGGTTGAGACGTTTGAGCGTGAAAGAGTAACAAACATCCATCCATTCATACATACATCCACACTCACAAACTTTCACGTTTATAATATTAGTAAGGATACGATTTCTGTTCTTATATTTTAAAGAGTGTTAGTTTAGTAACTGGTAAAATTTATCTATACTATAATAAAAACGTAGAGGCAAAAATTCTTGTACTTTTCTTAGAAATGCAAAAAAACCAGTCAGGGATATGTTTTGAGAGTAGTAGAATACATCCCCATACTTAGAAAAAAAATTGTATCTCTGTCTGTTTGTTTGTTTCGACTGACCGCCTAAACGGCTGAACCAATTTAAATGAAAGTTTACACGAAGGTATTTTAAATTCCGGAAAAATGCATAGGATACTTGAAATCACTGACAGTTAACTGGTTCCCGTGGGATATTCAAAAAACCTAAATAAATGACTGATCTCTGAAACTATTACACCGATTTAAATGAAATTTTGCATAGTGGTACCATACATCCCCGGTCAAGATCTTAAATACTTTTAGTCACAGAAATTCCTGTAGGATAGATAAAAATCTAACTTTATTAGATCACGTACAAAAATGGTAAAAATATATCGACCAAAATGAACCTTCTGACTAGAACTATACGGACTACTTTATTGAGCAAAACGTCATAGTAGGGGAGGTAAATAGCTAGACTTGCAGTTACTCGAACGACATGGTATCGGAATAGAAAGATTACGCTAAATAAGAAAAAAGTTTATTACACTTTCTTTATAAGTGGGGGGACAGCGATTAATACAGGAGGGCTACCTGGTAACAAGCTGTGGAAAGAAAAATGTTATTTGACCGTGTCAGTCATTCAAAGTGCATGTTTAATAATTGTGTCATAAATGTTAAATAACTAAAAAGTGTCATTGTAATGATTTGGGCCAGAAAGTTATAATTAATCTTTGTGTATGTTGAAAAACACATAATCTTTAGATACTTCAGCGCGTTACATTTTTATGCAGGAGGTTCAAGTTTATACCAAAGTCCTGCTGTATAATAATCTGTAATTTTTTTTCATAACCTGTATCATCTCACTGCTGGGCAAAGTATACTTCAAACTCATCTACTGCTCTCTGTCCAATGCTAGGACTTGCCAGTTCTTTGATACATGGACTAGATCGTCACAACCTTTTCTTGGGTCTTTCCCTTCGGCAAAAATCGTCTTCAGGCACGCGATGTGTAACGATTCTGGTCCATCTATTGTTCTTTATCAGCAGACATTCTCCGCCCATTGCCACTTCAGTTTTGACTAAAAACAACATCAGTACGGGAGTGGATGGTGTTATATTTTATTTTATGTTTTAACCTTATACCTATTAAACTCCACTCCATAGCTCTTTGAAAAACCTTTAAACTTCTGATTTTCGGTGAGGGACCAAGATTCTGCCACATATGTTAGGATAGGCAGTATGAAAATGTCGGTGAGTTTGTGGTTCAGTGATATAAGAAGGTTCATATACCTATTCATAGACCAGAAGCTTTTCCAGGCGTTGTCTGCTCTACGGAGCGTTTATTTGTCCTGCCTGTTTTCGAAGGAAGCTGCCTAGCCCAAGTTTATACTCCTCTATATATTGCTTTACCTGCCTGTTGACTGCTATCCTATCGTTGGTGCTGTTAATTACGACCTTGGTTTTGGATCTATTCATCGTCAGTCCAACCTCAAAGCTTTCTGCGCTCAGTTGTTCGAGCATCAACTCGAGTTCTGTCGAGGTATACTTATTTGCGATGAGGAAAATGTCATCTGCAAAGCGAAAGTTTATCCGTCATCTATCCCCTACACCAATTCCTTTTGCTGCCTAAGAATATTATAGTGACCTGAAGACTTCTTGGAGCGTTCTACTGAAAAGCTTTGGTGATAGGGAGTCACACTGTTTAACTCTTTTTGTATTTTGAATGTCAGGCCTTCAGTGTGCAGTTTGATATCGGCTGTGCTTTGTTGGTAAATAATTTGTAGAATTTTTATGTATGTGGGTTAGGTCAGGTTAAACAATTTTAGGTTCTTTCCTGGATATTAATCTAATCAATGACTAAGTTTAATTATATTTTCTTTTCTTATAGTTTTTATAATTTATGTGGCTTTATTTATTTTACCTGTTATTACTTTAAAAAATGCTTCCCGAAATCAATATGCTGGCGAAAGTTACTATTCCACGCAGACGAAGTTGCGGGCACAGCTAGTTTTAAAATAAAAACACTTTTTAGGACCCTAATAGTTCTTTGTTTTTTTTCCTAATTTGGCATGTCTGATTTTACCTAAGTCTATGGACTTAAGCATTGCCACTGCTAGCGTCAACCAATCAGAGAGCTGTGTGTTATTTTCCGTTTCATAAGAAGCGTAAAATTAAACACTCTTCTGTGATTGGCCGAACCGCTTAGAATCTTACGAATGAATATCCGTAAGTTTATAAATTTACGACACGACGTCGTAAATTGATAAACTTCCTAGAATTTAGGCGTAAAATAATACATTTTATCTCTAGTGTAGAATCCTACGAAAGTTTATAATTTTCCTAGGAAAGTTATAAATTTACGGTTCTTGTTATTTTCCGGTGACATATACATATAAATTAGCTGTTTTCTCGTAATTTTATATTCTGTCAGAATACCAGCGCTAAGTGGGTCACCATCGTCACAATAGCATACTCGTGTATTGAGGCAGAACATTTTGGTTAATGAAAAGAAAATGCTTTTTAAAAAAAATATATTTTTTCTTTTCTAATTGTCACGTGTAATTAATATTTTTTTCTTTCTTTCTTTATTTAGGTACTCATTTACATTGTCCATAAGCTATGTAACAACATCGTACAGTAAGTAATGCTTTATTTGCTTACGTTGATCAACCCTCTTGATATGATCAGAGTAGTATAATCTATCCCCCCCCTCTTGATACAAATATCGCGTAGTTGATGTCGCGGTAATGTCAAAATAATAAAACGTTTCACTATTCACATGGTAGGTCGTACCCGCTAACATAATTTAAAACACTGAACGCTTACACGAGAATAATACAGCTTTCGTTGACATCATTCAGGTTCGTCGTAACCTAGAAAACACAGCAAAAATAAAATGCTTTATCTAACGAAAACAGGTTATGTTTTGAACTCGGAGTACGTTTGAGAATCAGTCTGACGTGCGGCTCTTAACAAGCCTCGCCGCGTTATCAACCCTCAAAAGCCTTAAGGACTCTTGAACGATTCAGGTATAGTCAGGAGAACTCTGAACAGGAAGCTGCCTCCAAAATCCTGTGCTTTTAATGAAAAAAATCTTTAGTATCGTGACTCAGTCAATCAGTTGCACTTTTAAAACTAGCTTTTAATCATGGAATAAGAAGTTAAAAACAACAGTCAAAGACAGTGCAACTGGACTTGCGTATAAGAGTTCCGTACTATTAAATGTTTGAAATAGATGGTACAGGTATAAACGATACATTCTGTGAGCATTTAAAGAATTTTTGTAAGATCGTCCCGTCATTGTTATCCATAATATCCATCACTACTACTGAGGCACGGACCTACTCTAAACTAGGGAGATCAGGCCTTAGTCAACCACGCTGAACAAGTGTGGGTTGGTCGACTCAACCTTAGAATTTCTTCGTAGGCATGCAGGTTTCCTCACGTTGTTACATATGAATTTCAAATTCAATATAATTTTAAACCGTCATGGTTACACACATTAGAAAACTGCAGAACAGAACAGAATGTGAACTTGGGTTCACCCGTGATCATGGCGCTTGCAACAGTGCCGAAATATCGGGAGCTCATTAAAACAAAACAACATGGTAAATATCCCGGACAGTTTGAGTTTTCAAATTCAAATTTAAAAAACAGTGGTACGTGACTGGGTTTGAACTGGCGACCTCTCGCATTGCAAGCAACTACCTTAACCACTCAACCATCGACGATATCCCGGCGATTGTCGCATATTTATCCTAAAAGTGCTTGTATTACCAAAATATCCTGAATCTTAAAGCAAATGTACTCATCCTATATCCACCGCAAGTCTTGTGGCCTACAACGAAATAGTTCGGTTTTAAGTTCGCCACGGAATTATACGTTTCTTGCATCTCACATTAACTCTCAAACCCTTTGTGGTGATTAAGTTTTCACTTTGAAGATTGAACTTGCTACTGAATTTTGTATCTTAATTAGGATATTGCGAGTAGTACAGTAACAGTGTATCTTATTAGCTGTGTTTGCGAATTGGATGGAATAATTACAATAAGAAAACAAGTTTTAATTAGTAATCATACAGTATTACAAACGCGTAAGTTTGTGAGGATATATATAAGTTAGCTTGTTGCTCTTTCACGCAAAAACTACTGAATGGATTTTGTTGAACCATCACAATAGTATATAAGAATAACACATAATGGTTACTTACTGCCCGACGTTTCGACTGGGTTGCACCAATCATGGTCGCGAGCGAACTGGCGCCGCCCGTCGTCAGCTACCCACATTTGACCGACACACAACACCTGTACCCGGGTTTATTTTAGACGTAACATTCCGCAGTATGCACTTATTAATCACTGGATTCCATGCCGACGATAATTTAAATCCATCTTCCCTTTTGAAATTCCTGTGCTTCTTTATTTCAATAGCTTCTCGCACTATTCTCGTATGATAGTGACGATCTGTGGAGAGGACCTTCGGGTCATGTAGCTCCATCCAGTGATTAGTACCCATGTCTAATTGGTGCTCAGCCACCGCGAACTTGTTCGTTTGTTGATTTTTAACAGCTGCAATATGTTCTTTCACCCTCTCGGCTATAGCCCGTTTGGTTTGTCCAATATAAGAACTACCACAACTGCAATCGATTTTAATACACCCGGAGATTGGAAGGGAATTACGTCTTTCGGTGTCCGCAGCATTTTAGACATCTTATACTACGGAGTATATACAGTCTTAATCGAGTATTGTTTTAGGACTGTTCCAATCTTATCCGTTATACCTCTTATGTAAGGCAAAAATGCTGATTGCCGATTTTTCCGAAAGGGAATTACCCCTATTTATAGTTCATTAAAAACATATTTCAGTACTTTTCAGCTCTGTAGAATATTCCAGTAATAAGCTTCGGAGGGTCCAACCAGCATTTTAGTCTCTCAATCATCAAATATTTCCCAAAATTAATTACCAAATTCACTGACAAACACTCCGCGAATTTTTACTAAGGTATTCAATTAATCTCACTCCACGAATTCATTAAAATAATTATCATTTTCCCTTCCACAGTCATGCGTAGAGCTCGACGATGGGGCAGACCCGATCGACGCACAACCCGCCATTTCTTCGATATTTGAATATTCAAATGTCTTACTTTATTAAATTCTGCGGATCCCGATTATTTATCGTTTCTCAGATCATTCTTTTTAGATTACGCCGAACCTTCTTAACCTCATCGAGTCTCCGGAATTGAATTGGCAACCGCTTAATTTAGCGCAAGTTATCTGTTGCAGACGCAAATTTGTCAGATTCAATCGGAATTTGATAATTTCATGTCGAGCGTGATGTTTATTGGGGGATTTTTTGGATTGGTGACGTCAGCACTTTCTGTGAATTGAGCTTTTGCAAATAATGTCCCAGAGATGGGATGCGACGTCGTACAATAACAAGAAGTAATAAATATCTGGGACATTTCCACACACGGTCATCTGACCCCAAACTAAGCAAACCTTGTACTATGGGCGTCAGAAACTGATATACATACATATATATTTATAAATACATACTTAAATACTTAATCACACCCAGACACTGAACAAACACCGATGTTCATCACACAAATATTTGTCCCGAGTAGGAATCGAACCGACGACTCTCGGAACCGCCAGCCAGGGTCACTAACCACTGTTCCACCGAGCCGGTCAAAGAAGTATTACATACACGTAAGGAAAAGTGAATACATATAATGTGATGTACCTTGTAGCTTTATCTATATCATGATGCAAACATTATGTTTCATATGATGTCACTACATACATAGTATTAAGCAAAGTCGCTTCCCGCTTCTGTCTGTCCGTATGTATGCTTAAATCTTTAAAACTACACAACGGATTTTGATGCGGTTTTTTTAATAGAAAGAGGGATTTAAGAGGAAGGTTTTTGAAGTTGAAGCCAAGCTAGGGCGGGTCACTAGTAATTTATAAATAGCTGTCTTTATATAAAATGAAGTGAGAAAAAAACATAAAATATACCTTAAGAATGCAGTTTTGTAAGTGAAAAACTTTAATAGTATAGGATGATGAACGAACTGAAAGAACAAACTTCCACTCATAAGATTAAAAAGGATTTTAATTTAATATTTGCGATTAGGTATTCCGCCTTATTTGGCTTCAGATCGTTTTTTCATTGACGTCAAGAGACAACAAGTTATTTCGTTTTCTTATCAGAATTTTAATACGTCACATCATTACTTCGTGGTTCGCTGCAATCGAACGTTGTTGACGGCCAGTTCGGCTTACAAGTCCCAAATTCAAAACTAACATCGCATGCCGATGGGAATGCCACCAGATGTCGTTCACGCCACGATACGCTACACTGGGACAATTCGCCAATTCTCCTCTGCCCGTCAGATATGCCATAGTTCTGTTTTATCTTGCGGCTTAGCGGAAATGGCATTAACTCCCCGTTTATTTCTTTTACGTTTACATTGTTATTGTTCCCATTCCTTCTGCCCGTTAATGTTTGTTCTCAGTATAAGTGTGTGCTATGACGTCCGACAGTTATAAATATCTCTTATTGTTGGGTACAAAGTTGTGGTGATGCTGTAACTCCAAGATAAACTATTGAGTGGGGAAATTATTAGGAGATATTTACTACACGTACCGGTTCTGTGTTTGAGTTAGATTGGATCATAAAACATAATAATCCTTTGATTATTGTATTATTTTATATTATTATCAATCCTTATATTTTTTTCCGCATATGTATATTATTTTAGAACTCACAATTAATCCAATTTAATAGTGAGTAATGTTAATAAAGATCGGCCAACTGCATATGAAAGTAAGTCGGCAATCTGACATGATCGAAAAAGGATCAGACCATCGGCTTAACGTGCTTTAAAAGCTTAGTAAATTTTTAATAGATAAACATACATACAAAGTTAGCCCGATCCCGGACTCGAACCGGGGATGGCTCGGTTCTTACGCACCGATTTAGCTACCGATTGACCAACGAGGCATAGTAGTGAGTATTGTTGTGTCTGGTTTGAATGGCAAAAGGTAATCCATTTCGAATGCAGATCCTGTGGACCTACACAGGATCTATATTCGAAAACCTTCCCACAGCCTTTACATGTAATCAATAAAGTAAATATTCGGCGAATTTGCGGTAAACTCGCACGGACTCCTTTCATAAGAGTTGTGAAAAGGTTCCATTTGAATAATGGGAAGTATTACATGGTCGATGTTTTTAGAGCCAATATGTTTAGTATCAACTTCATATGTGGATACTTTCAAACATTTCCGATTCATGCGAAAGCCTGTATAAATACGAGGAGCCGTTCATATGAAGGAACAGTACATTAAATAAATACTGACCTTTGCGATAGTTGGCTGGATGTTTGTACTTTGTTTTACAAACTGGCAATTCCAAGAAAAATATTTGGGCTTTCGAGTAGACGTTTAAAATTCAAATAACGCTTTTGAAAAGTTGTTATTAAACTGTTTGTGGCAAAGGTTTAAGTTTTGACTTTTGTTTAACATCAAAGGGCACTTTGCTGGAAGATTAACAAAATGTTATTTATATGCAGTAAGTGTTTTATTCTGATTTCAAACATCCAATATAATTTACAAAGTTTCTCATCGAATAGAATTGCGAATCAAAGCATAACAAAGATAAATTAGACAGATACTCTAAAGTCACAATGAATTTCTGTGCTAACTGTTTGCGAATATCGAAAATAAATAAACTAATAACTGAGTTGTAATTTTAAAATTTAATTCAGTTACATCTAGATGGACGATATTCTTTATTGTTAATAAAACAAAACAATTTCAGAGTTGGCGTTACAAGAGTACAATTGAGGTGATTTTATCGCCTTGCAAAATTTGTTCCATATAGAAGGAAAATAATACTTTCAGAAATCGGTAGGTTGCAGGTAAGAGACAAAATGTGTAATATGAACTGAAGGTAATTAATACTAATCCTTTAAATTCCCCTGATAGCAGAAAACTGTTTTATGCATAAATTTGTATTCTTAGTTCATCTTTGTTTAGTGAGGTTATCCAAATTTGTAAGCGAGGTTTGGATGGATTTTTATTGCTTCTCATATATCGAATATCACGAAGTTGTTACTGAAATTGATTCGCAGTAAATATATTAAATGCTTTTTGAAGCTCATACATATATCGCAATAAACATTTCACTCCATGTTAAAAATATAATTTCATACAGCATATATGATTTATATTGAAATATGAATATAAAATAAAACGGAACTAAATTTGACTATCTATTAAATTCAGTTTTTTCTTAGTAATGGTTTAACTTTTTTCAGAGTTTGTAATGCGACCTTTAATTTTTTTTTAGTAATGGTTTAACTTTTTTCAGATTTTGTAATGCGATCTTTCAAAAGTAGCTTTGTGATATTTTATGTTCTTAACGTAAATCCAAATCAGCATTATTACTAGTCGAGTTGAGAAGCGCACAAAAATACGTTGCTGTAGTAATTTTATGGGCTGATCGCTAAATCCTCGATCAGGGTTAAACATACCCCATAAAGCACCATATCAACAGGAAAACGCGTTTAGATAAACACAAATATACATTGCATGTTTATTTATAGGGGAACGGTTAATACGGATTACCAAGCGTGTGGTTTAACAAAAGTAGGTCAGTTATTAAGACACGTAGGGTACAATTTGTCCTTCCCAGAAAGGTCTTTAAATACACTTTCAGATTCTGGGTATAACGCACCCCTTACTTCGTAAGAAAACTTGGAAGGAAAGGCGTTCGCAAAGATGTTATTCAATTCTTTGTCGTAGGGATTTGCTAGTTACAATATATACAGGTACCTAACTTTGTTTATTCTGTTAGAGTGGGTATGATGAATATTTTAGGACTTCAGTGAATAAAGTTGCTAATGTAATAAATGTCCTTAAAACGGGCCCTGTGTACTCTTTGATATTTTTATATCTTTTATTTTTTTACTTTGTATCGCTTAGCGTTTTTTACCCTATATTTGCGGTATTCCGGTTTCTTATGTTTAGGTTAGTTTAGGTAAAAAAGCGTCGATGGCCGGGAGGTTTAGGTCGTTGCTTGCCATGCGAGAGGTCGCCTCTTCAAACACCGCCATGTAAAATTGTGTTTTTCAAATTTGAAACAGCATTTAAGCGGGCTTTCAGGGTGAGTGCGACAGGCTCAATATGGTCTATTGTGCCTGTCGACCTCATATTTGGATCTCACTACCGCTTACCATCAGGTGGAGTGAGGTCATCTTGTTAGCTTATTTTTAAAAAAGAAACCTGCACACCTATGAAGAAATTCTTAGGTTGTGTAAGTCAGCCAACCCGCACTTGGCCAGCGTGGTTACCTAAGGCCTTATCGCTCTATTTAAGGGTAGGCCCATGTCCCAGCAGTGGGGACGTAATGGGCTGACGATGATATTTTATGTTAAATGAATTCAGGACTATTCACACAGGTTCACAGCTTTTTCAATGCTCAATAAAAAGCTTTTCACGTGAACTGTATTTTTTAACCAGAATGGCTGTCGAAGCCAGATTGATATCAAAAGAATTCATAGATCACCGACACCGATAGCCATGCAAAGCCAGTGAACAATGAAATTCGGTCTGATTTTTTCACGGCCAAAGTGTAAAAAAACTTAAAGATAAAGTCTTTACTATTGCCAACAATATTTAAGCTTTATAATACGGTCGTTATCGAGATTTATTTTTTTAACAGCATTGTATTTACCTTTGCAAAGCATTGTACAACCACATAATTCAGCATCCAAGAGAGAAAAAGCGCAAAACCAGTAAATGAATAATTAATATGACATTTAAGTAAGCGAAAACAAGTGCAACACAAAAAAAAGAATAAAAAAGCAATGCGCGCGCTAGTTCATTGTCTGTTCTGAATAAAACCGCTCGCTTGTGAATCTAGCACGTAAAAATGTTTCTAAAATGCAAATGGCATTTGATTTCACGATCTGAAAATTTGCCGTGTGCCATTGATGATTTTTATAGCTCCAGGAAAAATATATATGAGTTTTCTGAACTAGGAACTGGAAAATGCAAAATTATTTAAAAATGTGTTTTATATCAAAGTGACGATTTACTTTGCTAGAGCAAAATGCATAAGCTTTTATCAAACATACTTGCACTTTAATTGTCAACTTTTATTCGCTTGTTAACAAAAGCAAGCGCTCATACGAGCAAGAAACACCTAACCATTATGGCGCTGCCGCCATTTTAATAAAATTCAAGATGGCGGAACTATTGTTGCACTGGGGCTGTTTACACGGCGCATATTTATGGTTTAATCAAGAGCAGGCGGCGCCGGTGACAGCCCTTGGAGCTGAGCCTAAGATTTCATATTTGGCAGCTGTGTTAATGTTCGTTAATCTCTGTGCAAAATTTGATTAAAGCCTCTAGAAAGCATCGACAGATTTTACCCGTATTGCTACGAATATAGCTAATATATTAATAATACTATATAATTATTCTGTTTTCATATAATATGCTAATTTTGCAACAAGGTTGATATTTATAGATTCGTTAGTTTTTAGAAGCTGAATTTAAGACTTCTATTAATTATCATAAAGTAATAATAATCCGTAAATTATAATAATTTTAAAACCGTTAGTTGCTGGATTCAGTTCCTACATTCTAGGTTAAACTAGATTGACGAACCAATACAGAGTTTTGACATATTATTTTGCAATTGTGCTCACATGGGCTAGCTAGTAACAGTAGGTAGAGATCGTCTAATCTAAAACTGAACGCCCCTCCATTGTCGTACTATTACATGCAAAATCAGTGTACAGATGCAACACAACCAAGTCAGCTGCAGTCATTGGTTATTCAGTCGCCAGCTAGACACGGACGTGGAAGCACGCTTCGATCACTCATAAAAGTACTGTCAGCATCAAAGAAACAATCTCATCATGACAACAAAGATTACGAAAAAGCATCTTCGGAGTCAGGTAAACACTCACTTTATCCTTAAAATTACTTACGTCAGACCGAAGAAGTTTTGTAAAAAAAAAGAGAACACGTGCATTTGGACAAGCTGTATTATTTGAGCAAAAATGTTTCCATCTTTAACGACTTGATTAGTTTACCTGTTTTTTATTGAATACCTGCACAATGATGGGTTAGATATTCTTTATGTTTTGCGACCTTGTTTTAACCATTTCTTTTACTTTAAATGCGCAAGGTTGTAACTTTATTGTATATATTATTTTACAGGGGAAAGAAATTATAGCCAAGGTTTATCACCGAATGAAATTTGAAGCAAAAAACGGAGTTGAAAATTTAACTGATGCCAGATGGCGAACCGCCCAAGCAGTTGGTTATAGTGAACATACAATTTCAAACATATTAAAAGAGGAGCAACAAGCTTTATCTAGTGCATCAATTGACATGGCACAGAAAATTATTAAATCGCCTTCAAAAGAAAACGTTTGCGTCCGAAATCATCTCTGGATGATTTTGATATATCTGTGTTACGCAGGACAATGATGTCATTTCACACAGAATATGAAGAAATGCCAACATTAAAAAACTCAAACAAGTGTTATCGGAAAAAATTAATTTTGACGGGTGCATAGAAACGCTGCGTACTATTTTGAGGGAATCTGGCTTTGAATGGTCTGAAACAGATGACAATCGCAAGACACTGGTGGAAAAGCATGATATTCAGAAATTGCGCTTTAACTACCTGACACAATTGGAAAAATATCGCAAGCAAGGTCGATACATTGTGTATACAGATGAAACCTATGTTCACACAACACATGTGCAAAATAAATGCTGGAAAAACATAAAAGAAGAATCGCCACTTCAAAAAAAATATCAAAAGGAATGAGAGTCATAATAGTTCATGCCGGTGGCTGTCAAGGATTTATTCCCAATGCTTGCTTAATTTATAAAGCAAACTCGACAAGTGGTGATTATCATGATAACATGAATTTTGAAAATTATAAAAAATGGCTTACAAGCCAGCTATTGCCGAATATCCCAGAAAATTCTGTCATTGTTATGGATAATGCTTCCTACCATAATGTTGTAACCGAAAAAGTACCCAACTCAAATTCAACTAAAAGCATTATGCAAGGATGGTTGACTGAAAAGAATATTCCGTTTGAAGATTCAATGAAAAGAATAGAACTTTATGATATAATATTACAGAACAAAGATAGGTTCAAAAGTTTTGCTATCGATGAATTAGTGAAGTCGAAAGGATGCGAAGTTTTAAGATTACCTCCTTATCACCCGGAATTGAATCCCATAGAAAAAATATGGGGAATATTAAAAAACTATGTGGCCAAAAGAAATGTTCATCAAAATTTTACATCGATCATGGCTTTAATAAAATACGATTTGAGATGATAGATAGCATTATGTGGAAAAATACTTGTCGGCATGTTAATGAGACAGAAGAACTATATATGAAAAATTTTGACATGGATTTTGAATTCATCATTAACGTGGGGTCTGATTCCGAGGAAGATGATTTGGATATTAGTGAATAATATTTTTTTTTTATATTTTTGTAATTTTGATCCAACTGTAATAATTAATGACATAAATACTAAATAATAAAAACAAATTATATAATTTCAGTATTTTATTTCAATTTATACCTAAAATGTAACTATCTACCAAATATAATTATTAATGTAGTTCGCCAGGAACATGCAATATGTCTGCAATATGTCTAAAACCACATGACTGAATCTATTCTATAATAGTTTCATTAAATATAAAAATGTTGTTAGTTTACGGTATTAATTAAAAATTCCCGATGCATTATATTTTTTATGCCAACAGTACACATGCCGGTCAGGCCAAGAGTAGATTTGTTGGGCGACTAGTGCATAAATAGTCCAGTCAAAATAGACAAAAATAAGTGCTAACTTAGACAAAATTCGCATAGAGCTGAAAATTGCCAGAGACGTTAAATACATCATAATAAACGAAATATCAAAAATCCCCATCAATCCTACTTCTGCAAAAAAAATTATTCAAGGTCAAAAGTATACAATTAAGGATTTTTCCATTTTTCTCGAAAACAGTAAGTATTATCGTAAAAATAGGTCAAACAAAAGTTGTAGATCATACAATTTTCTACAAAAATGGTCCAGTCACTTTTTCTTTTCCGACCTACCATTCGCGAGATATCGTGGTTTTAATCATTAGAAAATTCATATTTTACATAATATGCATTCATCTGTTCAATATCGTTTTTGATCGATATATGACCTGTGGGGCTACCATGAGTTTAAAACTTACGCGCTCGATATCGACTACGTAAATATGTCTATGAAAAACATGTACAGCGCCGGCTGGTGGTTACGCGAAGAACTACAATCGGCCATATGAAAAAAACAACTCGATAGGTTTTTAACGTACGTAAGTTTACGATAGCCAACTCATGGTAGGCCCTCTGGAATAGGTTCACTAGGGTAACCACGTTAAAAACCGCCCAAGTGTGAGAAAAAAAAACATAGGTTTTGTATGAGAACCCACTTTACACGTTAGTTTCATGTTGTTTCTAGTATTAGATGTTATAGAGGCAACTGAGATACATCATTCGTTAAAGTTTTAACTGTCTAGCACAATCGCATGGGGGCCTGGAAGCGTTTGAAAATACAACTTTTTCAACTTTGTGCATCGCTATATCTCTGAAATGGTGAATCTTAGGAACAAAGTGTTTAGACATTTTTTATAGATAATTACGTGATAAGTAATTTTGTCATACATACTTTTATGATTAAACTTACCGTTTCGCTCAAAAGTGCATAAAACTGATATTTGTGACATTTGACCTTGATTATTTTTTTTGCAGACGTGGGATCGATGGGGACTTTTGACAGATTATTTGTAATAGTGTTCCCAACATTCATGCCAATTTTCAGCTCTATGCGAATTTTTCCTAGGTAAATGTCTATTTTGACTGGACTAAAATGACGTGACGGCAGACAGAACGGACGTATCGTGTCATACAAAGCGCTCGCTTTCTGCCATACTACGCCAGCGCGCGGACGAGTCGCACGATTAGTTAACCTATAAGTGCGCGGATGCGTTAAGTTGACTTTAAAATCGCTGCACGCACTCAAGTAAAATTTTGCAATGCGTATTGACACGCATACTTTGAAGCATTTACGTTAGTGGAGGGGCGTTCAGTTTTAGATTAGACGGTCTCTACCTACATCTTGTCAGTATTATTAATAGGGAAGCTTTCTAGTGTGTCATATATCAACGTCAAAACTAAAGTTCAGTATGAGAGCTACTTTCATTCGGATAATCATATCTATTCTCGAAGGGTAACAAATTGAATAAACTTGAAACTCTATGAACTGGGTTTACATACTACATAGATATAGATAGGTATAATCATTGTATATTAATCTAATAATTTTGTGACAGACAAGTCGGATCGCAAAGGAAATTAATTAAATCCGTCGATGACATTATCAAAGTGTCTCAAGATTAATAGTTTAATTAAATAGTTGAGATCTTAAAGATGAAGTGCTTTATTTTGCGTAATATCTATTGCGTAGGTAGAAGAATAAAAGTGCTTCGTGAAAAACTATCCCTCATCTTTTAGGATATTCCTATAAGTGTATTAGGGAACATATTTGATTATTACTTCTTGCAGGTATTCCTTTACTAAAGAAGCCAGAAAAACTTCCTTAATATCCATATTAGTAAACAGCTCCAAACGCGGAGCATTTCTCTTCTTCCTAATTACTAAATGGTGGAATATAAACTGAGACTGGAATGAAAGCGTGTCTCGACCAAACGACCTCTTTAGAGCAGCCATATTTTTTTTGTTTATTAGGTACTGAGCAAGCATCTGCTCAGCGACGATAAGGCTATAACTCTGTTTTTATTCAACCCAGTTTAATATGCATTATCAAAATAACTTTAATGGCGCTCTTTGAATGTTCGGTAAACTTTTATTGGCGTACTTAAAAGTAGCTCTCGTTTTGCAATCATTTATAGAGTGGTGGATATTAACCAATGAACACTTTATTGAATTGTTTAAAAGTATTATTATTATGATTATTATTCATTTTGTTCTTTACCTTTAAACATATGTGTATTGTTTGTCATAAAACTTATGTAGTTTTGTCACGAGTGAAAAGTAATTTTACGTTTCATTATACACACTTCCTTAAATAGCCGATTAATTAAAGAACGAAAAATACAGCATCACTTTATCTGTTTTCAGTGAGCTGTGAGAGCAAAATAAAAGACAGTGCACCTGTATTTGCACACACTCTTATAATAAGTCCTGTGATAGCTCATTCAGATTGGCTGCCTTAGCTAAAATCGGTTAGACAACATTACGTACCTATATTATTGTACGTATTGTGCAGTCCTTGCCAGCCCCTAAAGTTTGGAGACGGTTATCTAGCGAAACACAGCTCTAACCGCCCATCTAGATCCAGTCTTCATTAATTGAATTCAATCGAGGCGCAATAACTAAAACAAAAGCCTGTGTTATGATAATAAGAACTGGTTTTCAAGATAAAACCTTTTTGGTTGAGTAGCACCATACTTCGTTAGCTGAATCTGCCGCCAAGTCGAGTGCTACAAGTTTTCCCAATAATGTAAAATAGGCATTTGGCCAAACTACCTTTTTAAGCTAATAATGGTGAAGGTCAGATATGTTACATCAAAAATAGTTCCTTAAATCCGTAACGTACCTACATATAGGATTATGAATATCTTTAGCTTGATGCAGACTTTTGAATTTATTAGTATTTAGACATAAGGTTCGTTCATATAATGAAACTGCAACTTATTATAGATGTCAGGTTGATTTGAGACACACTTGATGCAATGCGCTGATGACAGGTCATTGAACTACAAATTACAGTTAATATATTCAGTTGTTTTGATAGCGGCCACCGACCCGGTGACATGCCTATTATGTATTGGTAGTCTTCGATCGTCACAAGTGCATGCAATCTCCAGACGTGTGCTATATTGTATGCCACCTTAGGTGTCTAATAATATGAATGTGTCACGCATGAGAAGGTAAGAAAACTAGATCCCGAATTACCTCACCTTATACTAATTATCATCATCATCATCAGCCTATAACTTCGTCCACTGTTAGACGTGGGCTTTCCCAAGTGCATGCTACTCCCGCCTATCCTCGGGTACCTGCATCCAGCTTCTACCAGCCGTCCAGCGCAGATCGTCACTCCATCTGGCCTGAGGTCATCCCAAATTACGTTTGCCAAGACACGGTATGCACTTCAGAACTCTTTTGCCCCAGCGTGAGTGATTTTCGGTTCTACGGCACTGCCAGCTTCAACTTGCTAATACGGTGAGTTGTGCCGATTATGTTTGTGACGGTAGGTTAGGTTCACTGCGGATCATCACATTTCCGATTCGCATCGATCTACTAATGTTCACTGAGAAAAGGTAACAAATATTTCATTGTCTCTTTTACACACTAAGTATCATTAAATATAATACAATTAATTTTTACAGAAAAGCATATTAAAATAGAATAAAATGTGTTATAAAATACGAGTAAAAAGTATTTTTGGGCGAGAACACTCAGTAACAGCCTATAAACACTGCGTAGCCTACTACGATGATAATACGCCGGAGAAATTCGTAGCGTGCTCCGTATGCATGCTACGAATTTTGCTACGCTATATTTTTGCTAGTATCGTTTATGCCGAGCTTAACGATACTAGAAAAAATATAGCATATATGTCAGAGATTAAAAACGAACAAGGCAAACAACCTAACGGATATGACTATGCAGCCAACTATGCAGAATATACAGGATGAAATTTCAGTCAGTATCCAAATTTTTTTATCAATAAAATCTGGTGAAAAAATCATGAATACGTATTTTATTAGCCTAACCTGAGTACTAAACTAATGCAATATGGTCTTAACAAAATGCCCAAAATCTATTACTCAAGTGAAGACGCTAATAAAAACAAAATAGGATGAAAATTGAGATACTCATAGCTTTATTCCGTAATTGTTTTATATCATAAAAACGTAGAAAATGAAATACTGTACTGGCTACAAATTCACCCTGTATAGAGCATACTTGGGTACTTAGACACAGGTGCGAAGGACTAACGACTTAATCTACTAACTTCCTAGGTAACACCTCCAAATGCTGAAATCCAGGCAGCATTACGTAGTTTCTTGATATAAAATTCATGCGGTGCTTGCTACTAAAGATTAGTAAACCTCACTAAGAAGTATAATGTAAAATCCTTACTCCTTACTAATATTATAAATGCGAAAGTAACTCTGTCTGTCTGTCTGTTACGCTTTCACGCATAGTGTACTGAACCGATTTGAATGAAATTTGGTACAAATATAGTCCAGAGCCTGAGAAAGGACATAGGCTACTTTTTAACCGACTGCGCTATAAAAAACGGGTAAAACATTACGTTTTAACCGTTAAACCTCTCTACGCCGACGAAGTCGCGGGCGGAAAGCTAGTATAAAAAAAATTGTGTAAAATAACTTTCTGGCTGTTTGTCTGTCTATCGCACTACTTCTAAACTCTTAAAGTATTTTATCGATTTAAATGAAATTTAGTATATAATTAATCTAGAGCCTGTAATTAAACTGTCTAGGTATCGCAGTTCTTGAGATACAGCTTGGTAACAGACGGACGGACAGACGAATATCAGCAATAGAGTCCCGTTTTGTTAAGGAACTTGTTAAGGAGCTTAGTAAGGAACCCTAAAAAAGAAATTACAGTACATACCTAAGTGGTGTGCGACGCAGTACCACGACGGCGGATCACCCTTCAATCTCTACTATGATCCGGCTGATAGAGATTAGATTTCCCTTTCAACGTAAGTCTTTTCCCTGATATTTATTGACCTATCAGCGAGAGCAATAAAAAATATGATATTATTGTTACTAACGGCCGCCCGCGAAATCGTACACGTAAATATACATCACACATAACACATAACATACACACATAATGGTAAGTCAAAGCGGGATTTTTTGTAGGAATTTTAAATTAAAAGTTGTAAGATAAACGTTTCTTCAACAGTTTATCAGGTGCATGCTGGAATAGCTCGCAAGTAAAATACTTGTTCGTAGTTAATTTTTTTGGATAATAAACAATATCTTTATGAATAACAGTCTACATCTATGTGTTACTGTTATGTAAGCTATATTATTTTGAACTTGACTGCCTCGTTGGTGTGTTGGTAGCAAGTGCTGGATTAGAGGTCCCCGGTTCGAGTCCCGGGTTCGGGAAAAATATGTGTGAGTTTTTCTGTTAAGAAATTACTCAGTCCAGAGTTAGGAAGTTGGTGGATACACGCCCGTGCCTGGAAGAGCACGTTAAGCCGGTGGTCTTGCGTCCGATCTCTCAACGGTCATGTCGGATTGCCGTCTCACCGAACTATTAGAGTAAGGGAACAGAGAGTGCACTTGTGTTTGAGCGTATATTTGTGCACTATAATAAGTCCTGCTCAGTTGGCTGGTCTCCATTTCCAGGTAATTGTATAAAAATAATTGTGTAAAAGACGAATAAGCGTACGTACAAAATTTACCATTTATAGTATAACGAATAGGATTACGAATTGCACCAGCCGGGCAACCGTTTGTCGGTTTATTATTGTAACATCTAAGTTTAAGCGTGTTTCATATTAATCCACCCCGTGTATTATACGCGTAACATACCAGCCCATAGGTGTAGCGTCTGTTAAATTTCACCTGTTTCGTTATTTCCCGTTTGTACGTGAAACAATTACATACGCTCGTTAGAAGCAACTGGATGTTATGCAAACTGTTATAGTGATAGCAAGAGTCGCTCGACGAATTAAAGCTAAAATGTTTAACTAAATTGTTTTGTTTCATCTTCGCGCTGTTGCGAAGTTAGCATCTTTGTTTTGTATAATAGAGCTGTAATACTGTGCTGACACATTATGAATGGCAGTGCAGTCGACGTGATATATGATAGGCGTCGACGTCTGAGTCAATACGTCGACGGGGACCGTTGGCACGTCATGTGCCGACATGAGAGATTCAAGTGTCGACAGTAAATAGCGACAGACGGCAAAAAGTCGGCAGCTAAGCCGTCGACATGCCATTTGCCCTTCAAGCTACAAGTGTCGATATCTGCTGGCCTCAACGCCATGGTTTATTCCTGATGTCTCCCACTATTTGTCCACCGCTGGTGGACATCGAGAAAAAAAGTTGCTATATTTTTTTTTTATAAAAGGCTAACAAGATGACCTCACTCCACCTGATGGTAAGCGGTAGTGAGATCCAAATATGAGGTCGACAGGCACAGTAGATCGTAAATTCATTAGTGGGGGATAACGCCACTGAAATATTCCTAGTCGCTTAGTCTACTCATAACATCGATGTTGTTACATACGCCAACGGCAAGATGCCATTCGTATAGAAGACTTATGCAAGTAAGTATGCTGTATTATACACAAAGAACAAAGAGAGAGCTATTAACGTGTTAAACGCTGAGACGCAGACGTTTGCTAGACAATTTCAGATGTAGCTCAAGTATGAATTTAGTGTGAGATTTAAATTGAGCGCGAACAACTTCGCGCGATATAGGTTAGGTATCTCTGCATAAAGTGGAGCGAGTTGCGACGTAAATGTAGATTTGTGTTAGATTTTAAAACAAATACGCAGAGTGCTGTATAAAGAAAAAAATATTTATAGATAATGATTGATTGATTGATTGAACATGTATCGAGAAATAAGATTTGACTAAGGTACAGTAATTAAAGTTGTTATAATAACCCCCTTCCGTTCCGTATCCGATAAATCTAATCATCAAGGTGTTAAGTATAATATTAACAAAACTAAAAACCTCAGAATCAACAAAATAAAAGCTTCAGAAAATTTTAAGATGCAAATCCAACATTAATACTACATAAAGCACGTAGTTTACCAGCTATCTACTAGGTTGTTAACTTTGAAAGCTGAAATTCCAGAAATTCATTTAAATGGAAAGTTTTAGCATTTGCGGTTACATTGCGGTCATATAAACTCAGTGGCAAGAGTTTACTTTTTCAGATACAAAGAATCTTTGAATGAAGCACAATAGGAGTTTTCAGGCTTTCATTATGTAATTTTAAAGCAGCGGAAACTAAAAATTTAAATTCAACTGTAGACTACAGAGAAAATACAGTAAATGGATTGTTTTAATAGTGAGAACGTGGTACATAATTTGTGCAAGATTAACCCTCTTTAGCCGGCCTAGGCTTAGAAACCGCAACGCATAGTTATCACGGTAAATTTCCCGGGAATCTCTCTCGATCCGCAAGAATCCTTGGCGATTCAGTGTCACTGGTACCGCGAGCTTGCAATCTTACGTTTATAATTAAAGTAGTCGTTAAACTAAACCCTGCAGTCTACATTCTCGGTGGTTAAAGTTGCGATTATGGTTGGTTATTAATTTCTAGACGCGAATTTGGGATGGGGTGATACCTTCTTAGAATTGTAAGGTGATTAGCGTTGTCTTTTGTCGGTTAAGTGGCCAGACAGTTGGTGAGTGACTGGTTGAACTCGATTTTCTCTTATAGGTTTTCTTCGGCGAAGATGGGCTATTGTGTTGTCTTTCTAAAGCCAAAAATCAATATTTTTGAATTCACTCGGCTTAAGAATAAATAAGGTACTTGTATCATAATATAGAAAACTAGTGACCCGCCCTCTCTTTGCTTCGAGTATATTGTAGTACATACATAAAAATCCTTCATAAAAAAACCCATCAAAATTCGTTGCGTAGTTTTGAAGATTTAAACATACACACAGACAGAGAGACGCGGGAAGTGACTTTGCTTTATAGTTTGTAGTGATGACATATCATTATTTCATCATAATTAGGTTTTGATAAATGGCGACAATTCCTTTGAAACTAACCTTATGGAATTGAAACGTCATAGTCATGAATCTAACAAACAGATGACAATTAAAAACACTAAAGACTTGTCTATTCAATGTTAGTTCAATTGTTACCAAGAGAAGTTTACGTAAACACCAGTAAAACATAGTATATTCTCAGGCTGACGGTAACACTAGTTGCGGAAGCGTACGCCGAAATGCGTGCGGGCTAGTCATTAATCCAGAACTCCGTCATGTGAGAGTGAGGCATATTTGTTAGCGCTATCAGGTAGCCTGAGACCTCACAACGGAGGCTTCTAGGACAAATATTCGGCCCAGACTTATTGATAGCACGCATTCTAGATATCAGGTACGTAGGCACGAGCGAGCTTGAATACTGTTAGCGAGAGTTGTCTTAGTATTCGAAATGTATTATTATTTTGACTAGCTTGATCGAGCCCCTTGAATTCATCTATCTATGAAATACCGCATCAACATCCGTTGCGTAGTTTAAAAGATTTCGTTTTATACTATGTAGTGATAAAACATGTCAACTAGCTGCCCTAAAGAAGATCACCTAATCTAAAAAAAATTGTAAATATTTTAAACATACATAAATAGTTTTATTTTCTAAATGTCTATGTGCACTGGACGCCCTGATGTACACAATTTTGTAAAGCAAGTGGCCGCTGCGAGACAAGCCAATGCTTAGTGTGGCGGCCGTATGATATCTTTGTGTACTAGTTTTAAGGTTTTTTGAAATAAACATATTATTATTATAATCAGTCATTTCCATTTTCTCGGGACTACAGAGTCCCGGATTTTTTGGAGACGTGTGTGGGGCCAAAACCAACACGTAGAGGCCCTTTTATGACTTGTATGCTATATGTAAAGTGGCACCAGCCGACGATTATCCCTGTATACACTATAAAATGCAGCCAAGGACAACCCCCGGTTAGTGCAGGACTATGGAATAGGGTGGAAGAGAAAATAATAATCAGGGCTATGGGGTTGAGGTGCTAGTGGACTAGATAACCGGAACTATGGGAAGGACTATGGCACCTGCCCCGATATAGATCGGGGCAGGATAAACATAGGTTTATAAACACGAATAAAATGGGCAGGTAGTGACTCGCCACTCACTGTCATGGGCCCCCCATTGGTCGCGCACACGAAGCACGAGGCCGGAGCGACGGGGGGCAACATTATTGTAAGCGGCTCAGGGTGCCGAGAGGTGTACACCGCTTTATATCCAGTGGCGTAACGCCACTGTGCCAACTCGCGACTTATCTGATGCGCATCTTTCACTTCCACCCTGCGAGCATATAGCTCTGACGCCCCACTCTGGCCGGCCGGCTAAGGCAAGACAGAGGTGAGAGTCCTGCGGCCCCCGTGGGGTCCACTCCTACCGGCCAACTAAGGCAAGCGGAGAGAGGGGCCTGGTCGACTCTCAGAGGCACGGGTCCCAAGGGGTGTCATTCCCATTCAGCCCGCCACAAGCTGCCCTGGGGAGACGGGTTGCACTGGTAGAGTTGCTGCTTTTCTTGGTGCGAAAATCAGCGACTCTCACCAGGGGCGGTAATGGTCGTCACATTCCTACGCCTTTATTATTATTATTATTATTATGTGCAAAAAAAAGATCAAAAAAAAACTAAGTATGACATCAAAGTGAATGTTCACAAAGTCCATTCAAAATCTGGTCGACTCTCGAGGCACGGGTCCCAAGGGGTGTCAATCCCATTCAGCCCGCCACAAGCTGCCCTGGGGGAGATTGTTGTAATTGGAAGAGAGTCGCTGCTTTTCTTGGTGCGAAAATCAGCGACTCTCACCGAGAGGGGCGGTGGGGTCGTCACATTCCTACGCCTTTATTATTATTATTATTATTATGTGTAAATAAAAGATGAATTAAAAAAATTCTAAGTATGACATCAAAGTTAATGTTCACAAAGTCCATTCAAAATCTGTTTCATTCACATCTGCGTAGCTTTCGCACATTTTACGCATGGACGAGAATGAACACAAACTTAAATGAATATAAAGAGCAGTGCGTAACTTCGGCATGAGGAAGGCAAAGGGCGAAGGGCATAGGTAAGCATCGCTTCACTCATCTGACTCATCCCTAAAGCGAGGCCCAACGACCCGTCCCGGAACGGTTGCTTCCGCTTTGCTCCACCTATACATCCTGTACTTAAAAATACATTAATCACTTTGTCAAATGTAATGGTAATATTTTGAATTCCAAGTTTGCAACACTAGACACCTGGCAACACTAGCACACTATTTTTTTTTCTCTGCTCCGTCAGGTTATGATGACTAGCATGAACTGTAAATTGTAATTGTAATGGTCATATTTTGAATTCCAAGTTTTGCAACACTAGACACGTCAGGTTATGGTGACTAGCATGAACTGTAAATTGTAACATAGAAATAAGGTTAATTCTAATAGAAGTTATAATTTTGACCAAACCCATCACACTTTATTTAGAGATTGAGACAGTTTTTAGTCGAAATCCCGCCAGACCAAGCCAATCAAGCTAATCCCTTCTTTTTTCTAATCAACCCCCATTATGGACAAAAAGGAATGCTTAGACATTATTAAAAAGGTTTTAATGTGAACAAATAAAAGATACATTAAGTAAATTAGCAAATAAATGCTCTAACTTACCCGATCTAAATTTTTTACAATTTAATTGCAATAAAACGCGTAAGTTTAAAATAATATTAGTAGTAGTTTTAGCATGGAAGCACGATTGACAGACAGATTAACTCTCGCATTTATATTACTAAGTAAGAATACCATACTAGTGGGGCGGCTTAGTGGTTCCAAGTGGATGTAAGCCACGTGACAGTCGGTGTAAAACGTAAACGCGTGAAATACTCCAACGATCTACTTGGAGCTCGGATACGGCTGTGTTACGAAGCACCGAATGGTAATGTTGCCATAAAATGTTGTGACTCATGTTGTTCTAGGTCGTCTAGGGCTTTTATATACGTTTTTCGCTGCCTCTGTTGAAGGTCGTTTATCACATAATACATGTAACTCTGTAATATCGAGGTCATTAAAAATTGTCGATGTTCTCATTGTCTATTATTTGCGTGAACACTATAACACTTGAAATAAAACAATTTTTACGGATTAACCACTCATTAACATTTTACATGCTTTTAGAGACCCGACGTTTTGAGGTCTGTACACAGCGCTTGCTGTAATCCATTAAATTTGTTGTACTTCAAAAGACTATGTCTTTATTGGGTACGCAGATAGTCTAAGGACAAATCCTTAGACTATCTGCGTACCAAATCTTTTTTAAAAATATTTGGCACACTAATAGGGTCATTTGATTTTGGTGTGCAACCACGATGAGCAGACAGTTATTTTCGCATTCTCAGATAAGAACATTCTCAGGGGAACAGATGGATTGCGTGGAATGCCTAGAATGCACGATAAGAATGTTTTTTTTTCTGGTTTCAGTAGTTTATTGTTATTGCGACAGCCGTAATACAATCCCATCTCTGCCCTTTGAATATGGAACCAAAAAAATAAAACTCAAAACAGCCAGTGTCGCGTAAGTAAAAACTTTTCGGATTAAGAAAGTTAATTTTTGTTTTTATTATAATGGCCGAGGGTTCAGTCCGCTGGTCTTTTGCCCACGCGCACACTGCCAGCTATTTTATTGTTCGCACCGTTTGGCGTCGCCATAAAACACCCTAATTGAAGTTGGGCCTCCGCTGAATTTTTTGAGGCGAAAACTTGACTTCGAGAATTGGAAACGTTTAATTTACACAATGGGATCAGATGGAGGGGGTTTCCTTTTGCTTACGAGTTACGTGTAAGTGGATTAACTGGTGTTGGAGTTTGTTTCTTTTATACTGATCCGATGGGACCGAGTGTTCTCTGTGCTATTTTCTAAATATTGGCTTGCTTCGTTACTAAATACATCGAAGGAGGTGACTAAGTATGTAGACTATACATAGTTGTCGGCGTTGTCTTTAGTTACTGTTGTCAAAAGTGTCAGTATGTCAACCTTATCAATCAATTGCTATTCATTCTATACTTATAATTAAATTGTAGCAAGGTGTGATCTGTGCATTAAATGTTAGTTGAAAATGCATACTGAAGTATGTTTATTCAACAATAATGATGCCAAAAAAGCATGAACTACAATTTTATAACGAAAAAACGCCGCCGCTAGTAAGATCATAATAAAAAAGAACAAAAAATACGATGCTACTAAAGAGCAAACAAATGGATACTATCTCAGCATTATCATATGTTTTATTTTGAGAATGAAAGCGACGTTGTAATCATTGTATATTTCCTGCTAACATCTAGTATTACATTACCACAAATAGTAACGAAAAACTTGTCTTGAATCTCAAAAGGAAAAACTATGCCTAACTTCGGCTGTACGTAACTGACAAAAATGTTTCCTCTTTTTTAGTTTGTTCATCCGTTCCTAGGACTGTGGTTGTGTTAGTATACCTAGTTCTATTTTCGTTCCGTCACTGGAGTAGTTTTCTAGAGCTAATTTTCACATGTCTTCCGAGTAGCTGGCATGAGAAAATAACGGAAAATCACCGTTATTTTTTCCAGGACGATGTCCACGGCAAAAAGTTAGCCGGTGGCGTCGTACCCAAAATAACTATCGGTTATCGATTCTCACACACCGCAATTTTAGGTTAAATAAGTAAGAACTAGGGAGGTACAGATTTACTAAATATTCATACGTATATCTAACATTATTTTTACTTTTAAGGGTTTGAAAGAGACTATTTTTAAAGGCTTCCCACGTTTATTTTTATACGATTTCATAAAGAAATGTTATTTTTGATTGATTATGTAATAAAAGTATATATTTCCGCCATAGGTTACACGGTGTACGGAACGCTCCAAATAAGGAAAATTGGATCATTTTAAATACTCATATTCCAAGTGGTTAAGGTCGTTGCTTGCGAGAGGTCGCCAGTTCAAACCCTGCCACGTGCCACTGTGTTTTCAAATTTGAAATTCAAATGTACCAATTTTTGGCGCTTTGAAGGTGAAGGAAAACATCGTGAGGAAACCTGTACACCTGCGAAGAAATTTTTAGGTTGTGTAGTCGACTGACCTGGACTTGGTCACCGTTTATCTCCCTAGTTTAGCGTAGGCCCATGCCCCAGCAGTGGGGACGTATATGAGTTGATGATGATGACGAAATATACATATTTAATTTTGGTACTTTTCAGTTTTTGGGATAGCACAAGGGGCTCATAGATGAGTGTATTGGTAGTTTATACGTATATAGCTTTGCATAAAATCGTGATCATGTCTTTGCGAATTGAGAGCAGTTAGGTGCCAAGGTGAGGCAAGTTAGACTGCTAGCTAACCATTGCGGTATTTGTAATCCATACTATGATTCAATGGCCTTTTCTGTTGCAAGGTCATTGAATCTTTGAGGTCGGTTTTAAGTTCGATGACCTTATAAGAGAGGTAGATCTTAAGTTCGATAACCTTACCAATAGAAATAGAATAGTGTACTAACATCTTGAAGCTCCCAATATACAAATGATACAATAATCTGAGAATTCTGACGTATTGTAAGCCGAATTTATATCTGAACATTTAATAGTAACATTTGAATTCTTCAGTTGTTTTTCAAGAAATAAATAATTTTCATGTATCATAAATCTGATTGTTTTTGCAAATACATTTTTTTAGCATCTTTATCTTTAAAATGAAGTATAATCTGCACTTAGAAATTTATTCATATTACGTTTATCTCAGAAAAATTTCGTAATAAGTAAGTTTTAATATAGCCAAGCTTAGTCATAAAAAAATTGCGTGGACCAAAAGCGTTGTTTGTTTAATAATTTGACGAGACTGTGACAATAATACTTGGAAAACTTGTGCGAAGTCCGAGTCTGGAATATATTTCCTTATTTAATAAATTATGAATATTTGTTTTTGGACTAAGTTTCACCAATTGTGAGAGAGAAAAGGTTACTTTTACGTTTGTAACCTGCTAAGAAAATATTATTTTAGTATCATTTCGTTTGAAATTCATATGTACCATCATTCGACGCTTTAACGGTGAAGGAAAACATCGTGAGGAAACCAGCACACCTGAGAAATTTTACAACGGTGTGCGAAGCCATGTCAGAGTCCTACGGGCGGTTTAAAAACTCTGACACCAGGTTGTTCATCAACCATACGATAAGAATATTTCGTTTTGAAAATATATGGAAATCTACTAATAGAATTATGTAGTCAGTGTATTATTGGTTTGCAAAACTTATCGAAAAGAGATTGACAACAAATTTCAATACCTATTTCAGTTTGAGTGATTCAATCGAAATAAATCCCCCACAGAGATGCTAAAAACGGCTTAAACGGTATCTTACTATAGCGCAATTGGTTGCTACAAAATGAGATAAATCAGAAAATGGCCACAAAAATAAAAACAGAAGAAAATGTTGTACACGTTCTGCCCAGATGCCGCACTCACAATGAATAATATTACCTAGATATCTTTTATTTAAAATAAAGGTCTGCTTGGTTGTATCGTAAGGTCAAAATTGCTTCTCTTAACATTCCAAAGGAGTAAAGACGCAAGCAAAAACTAGTAACAAAATAAATCTTGAGTCCCGTCCGTAAGCCATAAGTTGTAGCGAAAGTACGACATTCACAAAAAGTACCACTTTTATTCCGTTTCCAGTTCTTAATTAAAAATATTAACTTAATGAAAACCTCGAATATTTGCTGGAATGAAACAAAGGCTTTCATGATAATATTCTCGGATGTTCTACGCCTGATGAGGTTGGGTTTTTGAAATAAACTTTACGGATACTACGATTCCTCTTTGTGCATTTGGTGGAAGAGAATGAGTAATTGTTTTTATTATGCACCAAAGACATTTATTCGTTGAAATGAGTGTGGGCGTCCGCCCGGGCATTCGGGCCAACAGCTGTTTTAATAACAACGCTTTGAGTTATCTTCTAATTGTGAGTAAAATTAAATTTGGTCAGTAAAGACGTAGGCATTATACTTCTATTTAGATTCTGAAGACTTTAACTCACTGACATTATAATTAAACAATCAAAATATATTAAATAAAGTAAATAAGTTCAAAGAAACGTTAACAATTGAGTCATTTGAGACATTCAAGTCTCGTTCATCAAGGAAGTTAGGGCTTATACCGTTTCACTTTGCGCTCACATAAAATCTCGCAACGGCCTAAAATAAGCAATTTAAATCGGCGCAACAAAAGTGATACAATTACGCCGCCGCTTATCACATGATTATTGTGTCTACGCATAAAAGAAACATTCTAGAGGCGTCAAAGAAAAATCGTAACAATTTATTTGGCCGGGTCGGCTGAATGGGGCGAATTCGCTGTCCCCCCATTATGCCGCTTGCCGACTCGCGCGTTATGTAATCTCCGCGACTAATTTTCATTTAAAAAATGAACGGCTCGCAGTGACCTTGTTTTTGGCACGTGTATGCTATTTAAAGGCTTCGTAGATTAGCTTTGTTTAGTTCGTAATTAAGATGACGTTGGAACAGGTATGTAGTAATAGGTGCGTAGTATAAGATTTGAATTGGATTTAATATTAAGGCATCTAAACAAAATATAACACTGCAAGTAGTCGTTTCGTTTACACCAGTTTACTTTTATTTCACAGAATTTAGTATTGCAAGAAAACGAGTTAACATCACACTGCTTTAGTAATTAGGATGTTTTTATAGCGACAATTAGGAAAAACCTTATTTTATAATTTTTATTTAAGCGCGCCTAAACGAGAAGATATAATGTTGGTCGTTTTTATATGGCGCGGCAAGCGGGTTACAACTTGTGCAGACGATTTGGTTTAATGTCCAAAAAAGGACAAACATGTGGTGTAAGCGTTCAAATTTAGGCAACTTTTTCTATTGAATGTCATACATCAGCATACTGTAGCGGTACCATGAGTTGGCTATCGAAAACTTACGTACGTTAAAAACCTATCGAGTTGTTTTTTTTCATACGACCGATTTTAGTTCTTAGCGTGACCACCAGGGGCGCTGTACAAGTTTTTCATAGACATATTTACGTAGGCGATATCGAGTCCGTAACTTTTAAACTCATGGTAGCGCTACTGTAGTCGTTCCTTTTGGAGCCTAGATTATCTTCGCATGAATTGTGGGATTTGTGGGTTCATTCAGGATTACATATGATCGTACGCATACGTCACATTTATAGCTCAGATTATCATTCACAGATATATGCGGCAGGACCGCAGTTTTATCTTGTCAATATTTCAATTTATTATTACACACAACCGAGGTCCGTCCATCAAGAACATTTTAATGGTAATTGTGTGCGCTTTGTGATGAGAATCTAATCATAATTTACATCGGCTCTGATAAACCGACGCACGCAGTAGCTAAACACTGTGCAAATGTAGATGCATTTCTAAGTACTTGATAAACGTTGTAACAATGCAGAATGTTGTAGTATATGTGTGTATGTACGTCGATTACTGAGAATATCAGATGGTTTAGTTTAGAGCAGAGGTAGCAAGGTCCTTGGATAAGAACCTTGTTAATTGATAAGGTTTGAACTATGTGTTATATAAGTCTATCTCAGGGCGTTTTAAATAAAATCCGTAAATTTGCATCATTTGCGTGATTTTCATAAAATTTACAAACATTTATATCTCTGAAAATCTTAACAAACTTTTTTCAACTTCACTCTATATAAAATAATAGCTAATCGTAAAATTATATAATACTTATTATACCTCCAACAATAAAATATTCAAGTGACACTTTTCACTACTTTCCGTTTAAAATCATATTTTTTTCAACCATTACAGAAAACATCGCAGAGTCTTAATTTTTTCTTTTATCCTCCCCTTTTTAAACCTAAAACCACTATTTCCACATGAATGTTCTAAATTTTAGTTATATGACACCCCACTTCACAAAGTCACTGACCACTCCGTTGATCCTAGTTTCATAGAGGCTGCTGGTCTGGACTGTTAGGATAGAGTTGATGTCGAAATCCTCGGTGACTTTGGGAGCGTTCTCGCATTCCACCGTCACTACTGGCAGTATGAACATCGCCAGGAGGATGCCCCATGGAAGGTTCTGGAAAAGAGGTAGAGATATAAAACCTTGAAATATTACTATTCTGTAGATCATAGTGGAACATGAACAATTTAGGTTAAGAATAAAATGTTACTAATTGTTATTTGGTTACCAAAGTGCTTCAATGGGAAAATATTAATCGTAAAAAAGACAAGCATAATACAAAAACCACAAATTGATTTAAATGCAGTCAAAGACAAAATTAAAACAGTTTGTGAGCTCTATATTTCCTTATTTTTTATTCTGAAGTTATAATTTCAAAGAAGCATTATTCGTTATACCTTTTCCACTTCATAGTCGAAGTCTTCCCTCGGGAACAAAACCTCTGGCTCCTTATTCAGTCGCCTCAACATCGTGCATAAGCTCTCATAATAATGATCCAAGAGTTTCCAGAAGTTCTTCCCACGGAATTCTTCATCGGTTCCCGATAGAAGGAAAAAGAGAACATCTCTGATCCCGCAGCCCACGTGTACGCACTGGTAGTCCACTGGCACCACGTCCATTTTACCCTGAAGAAAGAATTTGAAGCTTAATTCAGGTGAAATACATATTTATTATCTGTTACAACGATTCGCGTGGCCAGCCATACATAATGTCTGATTATGCCACTGACACGCAAAAGAGGTAGAAGAGAGGGCTTTTTGTTGATAAATAACAAATGAACATCATTGTTCTGTCGGTTCTACGTCATGTCATTTATTATTTCGAATCATCTATGACAGCTATCGACAGTTTAAAAAATATAAATGAACATCTTACAAAAGTGAATAACTTTTTATTGTATTGCAACAATAGCTGCTGATTTGTGAATTATCTTCCTAAATATTCCGTAAAATATGTTCTGTGTCAGGAATCTCTCCATTTTCTTAGAAAACAAATAAGCTTTGCACGTGAAGTGATAAAGTAATCTTCTAAATTAATATCTCACCCCTTCAGCCTTGTGCATAATGTTGCTCATCCTAAAGTCCCCATGCGTCAGGACTGGTCGCTTCATGGGTCCCAGGAACGTCATCATGTACTCCATACTTCCAGCTTTATCCAGAAACTTGCGAAGTCTTTCACGGTGTTCCTCATTAGTGATAGTTCCTATCGTATTGGTCGATACTTGGACCATAGTGGCTGCCATTTGTTGACTGTCTTCCAAATTTACTTTCACCACTTGAGTTGCTCTTTCGTATTCTTCTGGGTATTCTTCCTGTAATTGTGTTAAAATTACACTGTAATTTATTATGTGATTAAATGACTAGGAAAAATAGTGCTATTACTACTGGTTCCGATGACAATCAGAAAATGAAATACGGCACTAAAGAATAATTAAGAGAACACCAGTCTAATTGCTGCGCAATTACTTACTTATATAACTTGATGTTTGTACTTTGTTTATGTTAGTTGGAGAATTTAAAAGTTCTCTTGTAGTATCAGAGAGCTCATTAAATAAAGAACGTATTACCATGCTACTTCATAGGACGTATGTTGCTTGCTAAGTGAAAATTCCTGGCATCACAGAAAGTATGCACGCGACAATTAGCATGCAGCCGGGGCGTCGCAATGCGATACAGCATACTTATAATTTAAATGAAGATGCGACCGACACACATTTAAATATAACTAGGCAGCAGTAACTTTGCTTTGTAGGTTTGCCAACTAGCATAATAAAAAGCATAATATTTGAGTAACTAGAGGTACAAATTGCAGATAGTTCTTAGTTCGTTTCAAATAATAGGTAGGTTTAAAATAAAATTGGCACGTTTTTCAAAACATAGAGAGCGTCATCAGAAAAGCCCCCCGCAAATTGGAGATCCTGAACAGAGTGCGGCGATCACCCCTGTGCAGCTCTGTCTTTTGTACAAGGCACAAGTTTGCCCATGTGTGGAATATTGCTCTCACCCCTGCAATAACTTGCTAGATGCCTTCGATAGGGTGCAGCGACGTGCTATCCGTATTTTCGATGATCGAGAGGTGTCCGAAATCCTTGAGCCTCTGCAATTACGTTGCCGGTCTAAGTGTTCTCTACCGTCTCTATAGGGTGAATGCTCTGAGGAGCTATTTCAATTAGTCCCTCCCTCCCCTTTCCATTCCTGAACGACACGTGCTGGACAGCGCTGCCATCCACATACAATGCAGGCGCTGGTGGCTCGGACCAAGAGGTTCAGTTCCTATTTTTCTGCCCCGTGTCATTAACGTATGGAATGCCCTTCCAGCTCATATTTTTCCTCCCACCTATGATCCCGAGCTCACATGCAAAGGGCAAGCATTTTTATTGAAATACGTTGGTACAACTAAAAAGATGTGGCACCTTGCGTATAGCACACGAAATAAGAATTTTCTCGAATTTTCGCTTGTTGCAAAATTTTAATTGGACAACTTCAGCGACTGAAATGTACGTTCTGCTGAAGTTACAATACTTTGGTAGTTTAATCTCTAGATCAAGTATGAATCATACCAGTGCAGGTACCAATGATAAAAAACTAGCGTGCTTTTTGTTAATTAAAAATATATATTAGGGAAGTGTGACTTATTCATGGATAATGCTGAATGTTAAAACATTAATGGAAGTTTTGCGTTAACGGTTTAAGAATTTATCATAAATAAATCATTTGTTTTTTTTTGTATGAAAGTTATGCATTTTTGTTTGGAAGTTACGTACATACAAATGTGAATATATACATCAATACGTGTTTCATATCTCATTTTCCTTCTATGTTCAAAACTGCTATAAATCATAGCATGCACAAAGATTTACCTCAATTAAGCAGGTGACTATTTAGTTCCCGCCGCCACAGTCAAAGGCATGGTTACGTTTGTTATTAATGATGATTACATATAATGACGGTAATACTACGTCCCTATGTATGTACTAATATTTTTCGCAGTAAAAAACTATACTGCTCTGATATTATATCCGTATACATATGTTAATGGCACTTAGGAATCTACGATATCTAAACTGACACATATGAAAATAATATTTTAATGACCAAATTTCCGCGGTGTGTTATCTTTTTAATTCAGATAATTTATTTTTATCACATGATTACAATCATTCATCACTGTATTTTTGTTAGGGGATTTACCTTACTCAACTTTTGTTGTTTCTGTGAGGTCAAGGTCAAATAATACCAGTTTCTGATGTCATCACATACGATACTCGCAAATTGTATAGTACGGGCCATAATTTGTCTACCTGCGCGGACCGAAATGCATAAATAATACTTCAAGGTCAGGCGGAACTGTTAGATTAGCTTTTAAATTGAACAAAGTTGACCTTACCTGCAAAACAATTGAGAGTGCATGCCATTTGGCCACTTCTTCCAGAGATTTTGACGCGTATGCCCAGTCCATGCCGGTCATCCTGTTATGAGTGGTGTACCCCTCAGCAGTTAGATCTTGAACCACCAAAGTCTCTTCCAGGTATGTGGTATCGAAGCGGTAAAACTTGGGCATCCTGTGCCTATGCTCCTGTGGCACTTCATATTTATCCTGAATCTTCTCATAGATCTTCGCTAAGGTGCTATACGCGTAGTTTTCCACGTCGAATATCTGCACGAACATTTGCGAACGCATCTTCTCACCTACGGTCGCTACTTTGGCGAAGAGATGTAGGTCTTCCTTGTTCGGTGCTGTGATTGTGGCCAGGAAAAGGACTGAGGTGTAGTTAGCTCCTTCGCTAGATATAGGCTTGATTTTGGTCTTGTAGTCGTCATATTTGAGGTCTTTGGCTACCTTGTCTAGCTGTCTGTGTAGTATATTCTCATGTACGTCCGCCATCATAACTGGTGTAGGAATAACTGCCTCACGGTTATAAAGTCATTATCTAATATACCGCGGGCGCATATTCAATCTGATTGAGGCAAACCGAACAACAACTTTATCTCTGAGAAATAGATATAAGTATCATATCAGTCTATTAAACAATGTGTTGTTTTGTCCTTGGTATTAAGTTTCAGAAATAAAATATGATCAAACTGCTAATCTGTTAAAGACGGTCACACAATAAATTTGTTAAGATAGTAAAATTAAAGATTAACACCTCGATGTTTTTTTCCAAGATATCTGCAACATTATTTGCAAATATTATGTGTTACATCAAGATGACTGGCAGGTTGGTATTTAATCAAGAAACAAAGTGCACTTAAGTCCAAAAAACTATTATCGTCTATCAGATAACACATATTTGTGATTTGTAATCGTATATTGATTACTTCATTGAAGTAAATAGACATTTGCGGCTAGCTCGGTAGAACAGTGGTTAGTGATCCTGGCTGGCGATTCCAAGAGTCGTGGGTTCGATTCCCCTCAGGACAAATATTTGTGTGAACATCGGTGTTTGTACCGTGTCTGGTTGTGATTATGTATTTAAGCATGTATTTATAAATATACAATAGGTATGTTACTTTTTTGAAACCCATATTTTCCTAAATAATCCCAACAAAATCACAAAATTGCGTGTACTCTTGCGTTGCGTGTTGCACTGTACCTGATTCCATTTATGGATAAACTTCCGTAATTTAAGATTTTACTTACAATACTATTTTTAGCCACAATAAATTGATTTACACCATGATACGAAGACGATACGCGATCACCAGGCCCCGTACTAAACTGAGTATGCAGAGCATTAGCGGCGTTCTTGCGCAGGATTGGTATCAAGAACACCTTAACCTATCTAGTACTTGCACTGTGGGTAATGTGACCATTTTTATTGTGGGCCCGAACGGGACACCTGCGAAAACGCTTGCTGCGTTGCTCTGCCAACTATTCGGGTATTGACTGGCTCGGTGGAACAGTGGTTAGTGACCCAGGATTAATACCTACGGTTCCAAGAGTCGTGGGTAATATTTGTGCATCCACTGTTGATTCTGATATCTGTAACACAAGTGCTACTGTGTTACTTACTGACTACGGGATCAGATCAATTATGTGAAGTTGTGTAATATTTATTTATCTGACCAGACAATACATTTGCTAAAACAAGCCAATATTAGCCTCTCTGGCCGAAAACGGGACAATTTTGCTATTTTTTGTGTAACACGGGGACACCGGGACACATTACTTCAAAACGGGACCGTCCCGTTCAAAACGGTCACCTTAACTATGGGACATGAGACCATGAGAGTTGCGGACAAACATAGACAAACTGATATAAAACATGCTTTAATTATAAAAACAATAAAATATTTTTTCGAGATACATTGAATAATTTTATTATTTTCTATGTATTCTGCACACAATATTTACCTAATGGATTTTTGCACTGCGAAGTATACAAAAAATAGTTTAAATGGCTGTACTTTGACTTCTACGTAGACCCGAATAAAAGTACCTTGCAGATAAACGGACACAAGCAAATGATCCTATTGGACAAGGGCAACTAATAAACAACGATTGTTTGATTATTTTAATTGGTTAACACAAGATGTTAGAAATTTGATATAACGATGCAATATCTAAATAGCAGATATCTTGCAAAGGTATCATTAATGATTATTTTAAGATACTTGGTGTCGGGCCATACATCGGGCCTAAGGCTGATCAACTAATGGTTAATTTTAGTATTATTTCAGTATTCTAGAAGATGTTTTTCGAAACCTTTATATTATTATTTTATTTATTAAAACAAAACATATGATATAACAAAGATCACTATTGAACTTAGTGCTGAGTGTCGTTTTAATTGCAGGTTATACAAATGTTAACTTTCATAAATACTATACATCTACTTATCATGCTAATGATGACACTTACGTTCTATGCAATCTATCAACAATTTTAACATGAAATTCCCAATTCTTCAGTGATTCCCGTATCAATATTCTTCTTCACGTAAATGCCTTAGTATATTCGGCAATCAGCAATCTCCATAATTATAACGGATGGCTGTCAAGAAACTGATCTCTTCATGGCAAGACTTCAAGCCATCGATGTTTTATTTTTATTTAAATTTTGAAACACCAACAATACATGCATAAACATAACAACCATAAATCACTCATTAAATCTAGGTTCTGATACAGGCATCAGTTACAGGTGAGTACAACTTTACTAATATAAAATTATATAATAGTTTAGGTCTACTGCAAGGGTCATCCATGGTATTATATGATCCCCCACTTCACATAATCATTCAGGAGACCGTTGATCCTAATATTATACACATCACTGGCGGGGATTTTCGCAAGACTTTGAATGTTCAGATCCTTATCCACTTTGGGCGTGTTTTCTGATGTAGCGGTGAAAGCCGGAAGCACAACTATGGCTAGGACGAAGCCTAGGGGTAGACACTGGAATAAAAAAAAAATTTGTTCAAGATTAGAAATACAGACTTAAATCATATAAAATTAAACTCAAAGTAAAAAAATATTCGTCAAAAAGACTACTCAGGGACGAATATTTGTTCTAAACTTTTTGTTATATATGTTAAGAAAAAAAATTTCGCATATCACATCCTACTAAAGATTTTGTTTAGTACTTTTATCGATAGGCACTGAGCAAAAATTTGCCGCGCCATCTGGCCCAAAACATGGGCACGTCCAATAAGATAGGTACCTTTTTAATTTCATAGTCGAAATCTTCTCTAGGGAACGCGACCTCTGGTTCTCGATTCAGCCTTCGGAGGTTGGCGCACAGGTGCTCAAAGTAGTGCTCCAGCAGTGGGAAGAAGTGTTTGCTACGGAATTCCTCATCCGTGCCCACTATTAGGAAGAAGATGATGTCCGACAACACTGAGGCCAAGTGCACAGCTTGGTAGTCTACCATGACGATGTCCAATTTCTCCTGGAAAAAGATTGAGTTACGTTATTATGACAATACGAAAGTAACGTACATTGGAACGATTTTGGATAAAAATGTGCAAAAACTGTTATTACCTATATTTTTTGACTAATTTCTGTTCTTTTTGGATTGTTTCCTTTTTTTGTGCTAACTGTCTTACATCTATATATAATCTTACCTTTTGATATTTGTGCATGACATTATTCATTTTGAAATCACCGTGTATCAGAATGGGCCGTTTCATGGGAAGTAGAAATGGCATCAAATAATCTGTATTGCCATTTTTTTCCAAAAACTTCCGTAGTTTTTCGCGGTTTTCATCGTCGGTGATCAAGCCAAGCGTTCTGTTACATTGTAATTGGAGAATTATGTTCATGTTCTCAAAGTCTTCAATTTTAACCTTCAAGATTTCATTGGCTCTTTCAAACTCTTCTGGGTATTCCTCCTGTCAATGCAAAACTCTATTTTATTTATGACGTTATTGTACGTTTACCTATGTATGTTTTATGTAAAGATTGTAAAAAACTTTCAAAAAATTTTAAATTTTGGTCTAATTGATGTGAAAATTAAGTGAAATCAAGTTCAATCCAAATTTTCCTAGGGATTTGTAAAATCTTTTTTATGAATCAATTTAAAATCCTGAAGTCCACGCGACCGAAGTTGCGCATTTCCTAAGTGACTAATGATGATGGCTTGAAGTAGCCATGTCATCATCACAGGACTTGCGGGGGAGCTGGCTGGCTTTCAGCCATAAGTCTACGCGACGGAAGTCGCTCGGAGCTAGTTCTTAGAACAAATGTTCTATTGGAGTGTTCTCAGGCTTGCCTTTAACATTATAAATAGCTATGAATGACCTTCAATCTTATCGAATAACCATCTTATCACCCGATATTTTGTCTATGATTTCGATTCCGGTCTAGTTACGTAGACGCGTGCTTTTAAAAAATTCGCTCCATACAATACATATGTGATGATTACTCACAACTGTAGTTGCACCAACACGCAAGTAGTATAAATTCTAGCTTGAACTTGAACTAATTGTGAGAAGGTCAAAACGATCACAATGACGTGCTCACTTTAGAAGGAAACCGACAATCTAAATAATGCTCTTAGCGGCCAAACTAGTTCTATCTGTCATTGAAATAATTCGAATTCTCAAATAATTCATGTAACAGGAGTTCTAAACCTAAAGTAAATCACTACACAGTATAAAGCAAAGTCGCTTCCCGCGTCTGTCTGTACGTAAGTTTGCTTAAATCTTTAAAACTACGCAACGGATTTTGATGTTTTTTTTTTAATAAGGTAGAGGGATTCAAGAGGGAAGTTTTTTATGTAGATATAGTATACCCGAGAGCGGGTCACTAGTAGAAAATATAAATGTTTCTTACCTCAAAGACGACAGACAAAGCGTGCCACTTCGCCAGTTCTTCAATGGACCTCGAAGCGTATTCCCAATCCATACAAGCTAATCTATCAATGGTTTCGAACCCCTGAGCTGTCAGGTCTTCGATCACTACCGTTTCCTTCAAATAAGTGCTGTCACATGCGTACAATTTAGGTATCCTGTGCCTGTGCTCCTTAGGTACTTTATATTTATCCTGAATTTCTTCATATATCTTAGCTAGAGTGCTGTAAGTGTATTTTTCCACTTCGAACATTGGTAGGAAGTTTTGAGCTCGCAACTCCTTCCCGGCTACCGCTACTTTAGCGAAGAGGTTCAGGTCTGGTTTGTTTGGTGCGGTGATGTTGACTTTGAACAGCCGGGATGTAAAGTTGGACCCATCGCTGGGTATATTCGTGATCTTGATCTCACTGTTGTCATATTTCAGTTCTTTGACAACCTTATCAAGCTGAATTTGCAGTGTTTGTTCTTGTTCATCCGCCATCTTCTGTGATTCACGAAATACTGACTCATGGCCTTAGCGATAGTCTTATATATACGTACAATAAGTTACTGTTCCGAAATCAAATTGAAAAATCGGTTATCAACTATAAGTGATATGTGTACTGATATCAATTAAACTTTAAAGGAGTTTAGTTATTGTTTTGTAATTCTTTATCTTGATATCGCCGGGTACTTCAAAATTAAATATCAGAATGACTTAGTAATTCTGATCACATAGTTTTAATAATTGCTTAAAATTTAAAATTTTTGCTTCGTGTTTTATATCTTATACGAGTATTGTCGCTTTTCACGAATAAACAAAGTATAAAGTGTATTAAGTGTAAAGTAGGTACAAGTGGACCATATTATTCTTGCAAATTGATCAATAAGAGCAATCGAGTATGTAATTCAAAATATTCGTTTCGTCTCATAAGAACCAAGTAAACAAACTTTATCACAGTACAACTACTTTCAGATAAATAATAATTATCTATAAAATCAATGATAAAGATATGAAATATTTTAGAATTTCATTGATTTTCAAAATAAAGAGTATTTTAAAAGTAAAATGATTTCTCAGACTGGTGATTTTGTTTCTGTTAAAACATTTTAACTATTTAAAAAAAAAATATAATTTATTTCACTCTTTTACAAATACACAGTCATTATTTTCATAAAATGTCATGATTTTAAAAACTAAACACCGAACAACCACATTCGTATCGTGTCAGCAAATAACTGACTTATAAACTCTCCAGTCAAACTTGCCACTTGGTGGCACAGTCGGAATGTTTCGTTTTGACCACCAAACTATGTCGAATACGCGCCTTAAAATTCTTTTTGCAATTTGCTTCCTGTCTGTTCTTTGGGAATACTAAAAGCATTCCTCTGTGAATTTTCATCGCGAAAGATGGAAATGTGAAGTAGCAAATGCGATACACGTGCATGATATATTTAGTGGCTTTGTATTTTGAGTAGCCATAGAGAATAGCTTGTGTACTGCACATTGATGTTAACTTTGAATAATATTACCTTAGTTCTGATGATATTTAACTTAAGTTTTTTCCTGGTACAATATTTTTTTAAGTCTATATGTTTACTCAGACTATTTCACACAGGGTAATAAACGCTTGATGGCATTTCACTAAATTACATTGAACAACTGAGTGTTATTTCAGAAATGAGCGTAGATTTTTCTTGTAATCTACTAGGTGAAATACTTAGAACCTAAAGACAGTTAAATCCTATCTCTACTCTTTACACCTAACAATTTGTTTAAGTTGAAGATCTTGTTTCACCTAGACAGACATACCCATTAGTTTTATATAGTATTGAAAATACTAATATTGAACGTTAATTGCCAGTTCAAAACGCCTGTCTTAGCTTTTACACTAATCGTAAACTCCAGTGGCCCTAAGTCTGATTACGCGACGCTGAGTATTGAAGAAATTAATTAAGAATTTATTATAAATCCCTTTGGTATTTAGATACGCCGCTTTGAGACTTATTTCGAGATTAATATTCGCTGATTTGCATCGCGTTGAAGGTGTGATTGAAAGGCGAATTTCAGCAGTTTCAGAATTTTGCCTCCAAAAGGGAAGATTAAAATTTCATTGACAATTATAGGGGTAGTTTGAAGGGGTATTTACATTTAGGTATAATTATGTTTGGGAATTCCCTGAGTTTGTTGCAAATGACTACTGAATATTATACAAAACTTATAAAGTAATTGTGTAATTCCCAATATTAATGAAAAAAAATAGAATCATATGAAAGCTATGCAGACATATTTGTTGATACTTTTTTTATTTCATTGGCAACATGAAAATCTCTTGCTTAAGCAATCCATTTGAAAATATTGCTACGAAAGAGAATCGCAACTATGCAAGCAAAATAATAATAATTTGTGTGAATGCAACTAAATCGAAATGCACTCAAGTTTTCATACGTTCGAAGGCAGATAGTGTGCAAATTCTTCGAGCCACAAATATGAATTTCAGAGATAAATATTGAGGAACGAATATGTTTCAAATTCTTCGTAAGCGACTATCAGGTGTTGCGCCGTCAATTTGTGGAGATACGTAGTGGCTGTATTATGTGAAGTCTTAGGAATAAAACTGTATTCCGTATCTATTTTAATTTCAGTACATTTTGTTCAATATGCCAGTGTCTTGGTTTTAAAGACCTACAATCTTACGGCCGAATGCTGATGGCCGTTTCAACTTTTGTCAAAATATTCGATTTCTAATTAGACGATTTATAACAACAGAAATTTTAAAAAAAAGCTTGTATTTGTTCTTATTTGTTTAAATTTGTATTTTTTTCTTCCATGTTCTTGACTAACTAACTAAATTGGCGCAGCGACCCATTACGAGTCTTGGCTTCCGATAATAAGGACCTCCATCTAGGCCGATCCTGTGCCCCTTCTCGCCAGTTGTCCGCGTGGAGCTCGCGCAGATCCTCCGCGACCTCGTCCTCCCAGCGGTACCTTTTTATTATAAGAAATTTACAGTGAGGGATCAAAGATATTAGATAGATATTTACCGAGCGAACGTCAGAAAGACGGAATAAGGAAGAAGGTCTAATCTAGAAATATTCCTAACAGCCTAGCTACGAGCAATCATCCGATATTAACTTAAGTAATTAGGTGAGTATAATTAGAAGAAAACTGAAATGTTAGTACATAATTATATTTCATATAAATATAAGAGGGCAAGGTCTCTATCTAATGAGCTATTACCGCCCTCATTTAGTGCTAATCAAACCAATCAAAATGTTTCTTGATACCAAATTTAAAGGGAATTCAGTGTTCCTGCTTATTTATATTTCCAACTCTAGCGACTTTCGACCTTATTGATAAACAGCCAAGCGAATGCGGCAAACAAAATTAATCGCTCCTATTTTCACACATGATTAATGGCGAAAATTTATTTGTCAAAGCCTTAATTAGTTCGAAAATTACGGTGTTACGACGGACTAGAGAATTATACGTCATTTATTTGGAGTTGGTAGGTATAAAGTGACTGTAATTGCCGCTACAGTTCTGTTAAAGTTGGTAATAACCCCCAAATGAGTATTGATCGCGTGGAATACCGTAATTTATAGACAGTGACTGTTCATAGAGTTATAGATATGTTCTACGAGTATGTGTATATCACTTCCGATTGGAAAACAATGTTTGCTATTGTTTGTAATTAGATTTTATTAATATAACCGTTTATGTTCTTAGCTAAGAAGACGCTATTGTTAAAGCATTATGTTATGTGTGCTATCGTTATTTAAATACTCTTTACCCTTCGAGACATACCTTTTTAATTGTTAATGGTTTTCTATGTGAAAATTATACAAAAATTTTTAGTGGCATTGAATGATTTATTATAAAGTAAGTTTCTACAGGTTTTGTCAACGCAATAGGTAGTGTTCATAGACCTTAAATAAAAACTGTCAGTTTACGGATTCTGGATCAGTCAAACCCTCACCTGTGAATTTGTTTTTATTTACATCTCAAAATAACTCTGTACGTGTTATTGTTGACATACAAAAGACAGGACTTATAGGAAGGTAGAAGACCTTCATGCTACCTTTTCAGAGATGCACGTGTACGTAACATAAGGCGGAAACATCGCACAAGAGAATGAACTGTCTTACCATACAACATTTATTATTGAGAGTATAAACAGGAACTAGTAGGCGGGATAAGAGGATTACCTCAACAAAGAGGTCATTATTCGACGCTCTTATTTGATGTCCGGATTTGTCGCTTAATGTACGAGATGAATGTTTCCGTAAAATGTGCCGTGAGCTGCAAAATCCTGTAAGCTTCGCAGATTTCCACAAATTCTTTGCTGCTCAATTATTTACTTTATAGGATTTAAGACTGCTCTCCTACTGTTGTTTACGGTAAGCAACACCAATATCCGACCTTTGTTGAATGAAAGATTAAAAACTTAAACGATACATATAATAAAAGCGTCACAATGCAATAATTGGGTGCAATATTTTTTGTCATTTACAAAGTCTAGTTATCGAACTATTAAAGTATTTTTATTGTTGATGCATGACAAACTTTTACATTTCCATTTATTCTATCAACTTCGAGACAAAAGTTCTTCCAGGACACCTAAGGTCGAGCGAGCGAGCCCTACTCGTTATAAAATGAAAAGTATGTTATACACTCAAATATGAATTTATGTCTGGGCAGAATTAACCAGACAGTGGACTAGCTTATAACAATAGGTCTAAATGTTTGAAAACAAACATTTTTAAACAACACTATACATTTTTTTCGAAACTCGTCCTCACAGAACTAATCTGGGTAAGCACGCGCCAATCAATAGATTAACTTCCACTTATAACGAGTGGCATAAACTGTTTGAACTTGACATTTTTCACGACCACCCCAAGGCTTTTAAGAAAAAACTTTTGCATAAATAACGTTTTTTTTATAAGTATGAAAATGAAATCTGTGTACCTGCTTTGTTTTAAATTATTATTTTTTTTAATATGCCATACATTTTTAGAATACCTACCTAACTAAAATGTTAACTTTAACCATGTTGTGCATATCTGTAATAGATGTAAGCACTAGAATATTTATAATGCATGCTTAATTTAAGAATGTTTGTGATTGCATTGTTGATGTGCCTTAAATAATAAATAATAATAATAATAATTTAAGATTTCATGAGTTTTTGATAGATTTCAAGGGTGAAGGGATCCTTTCCTTTGACGCTGAGCGGAGAATAAAAGGCAATTGCTTGCAATAAATTGGAGTTGAATTTTTCGTACACAAGTGTAAGGGATATAATGTTTTTAGTAGATGTGATTTAGCTATCAATTTTTATTTACACTATTAAGCCCAATTATTGTCATATTTCTTTTAAATATTATTTTAATTTATGGTATTAAAACTGATTATTTTGGTTGGGTTGTAAACCGATACTTTAGAAATCGATAGATGGGCAACACTAGTGAAAAAAGATGGCGGAACGGCATTCTATGCCGAGCGTTGGTACATGAGATGTAGTGAGCGGAGTAAACGAAAAATAAGATGTAATTTATAGATTAAGGTGTTGAGTGCTGCAATAATAAACGTGTTGCTGTGTATTAAGTGTTTTATTATACTTCAGAAGTGGTAAGTACCCGTATTTGTCTTATAACGGAAAATAAAGTTTAAATATAAAATACTTAACGGTGGGTAACCGTTATCAGTGACGACCGATTTGGTCCACGGGTTACGAACGTTGCCTTTGAACTAAAAGTGTCGCGGGTTCGAATCCCGCACAAGACAAACATTTCTTTTTGTCTTGGCTTGGGTGTATACGTAGTTGCAAGGATAGGTATATAAGTAAGTTTATCCGTTACCTGGCATTTATAACGCAGGCCTTGGTATGCTGTGGGCCGGGTGATTGATATTAAAGTGTAAAATACAATATCAGACAATTTTAGTGTCGCATAAAAATGCCTAAAAGTATTTGAAATTACCATTCCCAACGATATAGTTGATACAATATTAATCTAAAATATATGAAAGATTAAGTTAAAAGAAAATGAGATAATAATAATAATATGCTGGCGTGCAATAACGTAATAACGGGATGCAATAATTTGAATGAAGTGACGGTTGATCTTATATTTTTATTTTTGTATTTATACACTATTATTGAAATCTTAACTTCGGGCTGACCTTGAAGTCACTTTTTGAGGTCAAAGTTTTGGAGTACAAGTGTGGGTGAGGGTGTCTTAGAGGGACCCGAAAATTTCATCCATTTTGTGATAGGACGCCTCGTTTTCGAGATACATCAAGTTTTATTTTTACCTAATTTAGGATTTTGAGTCTCACTTGAGAAGTGAGTCTAATGCCGTATCATTTTGTTTTTACATGAAACAACGGAGCAAGACAAGAATCGCCAATTGAAAACTCCTACGTGAGGCGCTGGTCGCACCGACGACGATGGAGGCAGGCTGAGTCGCGGTCAGCCACGGAGCGTGGTGCAGGATCGCGGTAGCCGTTTTCGTCGAAGTCAGACGGAGCCGCAGCCTTGGAAGACGCAGTCGCAGCCACAGCCATCGGTGGATTCAAGAACTGGATCGCGACCGCGAGCGTGCAGTTGAACGGGATCCCGTTCACGTGCATCGCGCTCGCATGAGCGGCTTCAGCACTTACGGGAGAGGAAGACGGAGATGGAGCGTCACAAGCCGGAGCAGCAGAAAACGAGAAACAAGCAGAGGACTCCCCGGCTCACCGAGCGCTGGACTTGACAACTCACAAGGTTATGTACTCCTCCCATTTATTTTTCTTCTACCTCAAAATATGTTTTGCAAATCATTCCATCAAAAGTGGCCTGATATTGTTTGTATGGGAGGAATGGCAGGTTTAACTGTTGGCTGTTATCCATGGGAGCTTTTCAGTCGGTCACCGGAGGATATGCTAAGGTATATAAGTAAATTAAATGAGTCAATCAAAAGCATTATTGTGAGCCTTGTTTAACCAATTATTATTATCATTTTATTGTCTCTGTTGCGATGATCACAGTAAGGGTTAATTTCCCGGCCCTTGTGGAAGACTTGCGTGTGAGCACAGGCCCAACACGTAGTGGCCCCTTGGGACGTTTACTATAAGTGTGAAATGGATATGCTACTCCTGTATGCACATGACGATGCGCTCTGCAGTAATACCCGGCGCAGAAACATATAGGACGGATTGGAATGTAAATATTTGGGCCTATGGAGTGAGGTTTTGTGGAACTGGGCCTGGTTATTATTATCAGTTATTATTGTTGTTTCCTACGATATTAGGTTCTCCATTTTTATTATTTACATTTTAGTGTTTTAGACGGTAGGTCACTTGCCAAGTGATTACTCTGACGGGAATGAGAAGTCGTCCTGTAGGAACCTCCGGCTGCAGGTGTTGAGAATTACGGAAATTTTACGTTAGGGTTCCTACAGCAGTACAAAGTGTGATTATTATTATTTTATTAGTTTAAGTTCATACTCTCCAAAGAGGATATCAAATAAATGGTATGTATTTAGAATTGCTGCCTTTTGGACGAGTTTATAATGTGTGAGGGTATGTCAAGTGTAATGAAACTTGTATGTAGTGATCGAAGAATATAATCAGTTGTGAGACTACGAATGGCACTATTTTGTTATATTCATATTTCTATAGATAGGTTACGATACCTTTTCATCTTTTCGGTGAGGGTTGGTTGGAGGTTATGGCTTAGTAGTCATCTGGCTAAGTCTTTTAAATAAACTGTTTATTGATTATATTAGGATCCGGTCCGGTATAGTGCACTGTTTTTCCTAATTGTTCTGTCGTTTCTCATTTCCTAGTATTGCATCTGGTTTATATTTATAAAATGGTAATCTCTTTTTAGGAAATCATACTTGAGGGCTAAACATTACAGACTATTCTGGCTACTTTATCGTGCCTGTACCTGCACTATAACACTGCAGGCGATATCCTTACTAATATTATAAATCCGAAAGTAACTCTGTCTGTCTGTCTGTCTGTCTGTTACGCTTTCACGCATAGAGTACTGGACCGATTTAAATGAAATTTGGTACAGATATAGTCCAGAGGCTAGAAAAGGTTATAGGCTACTTTTTAACCGACTGCGCTATAAGGAAGTAATGTTTTACCCGTTAAACGTCTCTACGCGGACGAAGTCGTCACAGCCCAAACTATTGGACAGATCCAGATGAAATTTGGCATGCAGGTAGATGTTATGACATAGGCATTCGTAAAAAAAAGGATTTCCCGAAATTCCCACGGGAACAGGAATTAACGGGAAAATCCTTTTGTATTAGACGCTTGAAATTTGGCATGCAGGTACTTTAATAAATTTAAAGCTTAGTCGAACAGGATATTGTAAAATTCCCACGGGAACGGGGGTAACAGGAAAAAAAAACTTTTGTATCAAAAAATCTAAACCGCGTAAGATAGATGATTGAAATTTGGCATGCAGGTACCTTAATGGACGTAAAGCTTACTTGCAACGCGATATTACAAAATTCCCAGGGGAACGGGCGTTATTGGGAAACAACTTCTGTATGTTAAATCCTGTAGGACACGCGAACGAAGTCGCGGGCACAGCTAGTGTTGAATATGTTCTGGGCTATTCTCTATCTTTTGACTGGTGATTCCTCAGTATTTTTTTAATTATTCTTTGTTTTCATCTTGAATAGCGATTATGAAGGTTTTGGTATCCGGACGTCGCAGCCGCGATTGGATGTTGATATGTCAGCAAGGGGCTGAAGGTCTCTGTAGTGGCGCCTATGCAGACCCTTTTGTTTCCATACGCTTACGTTTGTACCACTAGGTGTTATTTATTTATAACATTACTATTCTGTATGTTTGACAAAGGGGAAAACACAAGGCAGAAAAAGGTAGCTGAGACTGGTACCTATTGTCAAATAATACACTCTTGATAAACTTAACTTTAGATATTAATGTTTTTTTTTTTATATCTTATGTTAATTAGTTATTAGAATAAGTTTGTATGTACTTGTGATTCTTATAGTTTGGACAATAAAGCTTTTTATTATTATTATTTAGTTCAACATTAAGAAGGTTGTGATGTACCTGAAGTGTGTATTGGCTCTTCTTAAGTGTTTTCGGTATGACTCCTGTGGCTGATAATACTATTGGTACGATATGGACGGTCTGTATTTTCCACTGTATTTTAATTTGAATCGCTAAATCTGTGTATTTGGTAAGTTTTTCGTTGATGGTGATTCGGATGTTATAAGTATTGGTAATTGCTATGTCAATGAAGTATACTACGTTTTGCTGTTGGTCATGAATTGTTATATTGGGTCTGTTATAGTGAGTGGTTTGGTCTGTTAATATAGTGCGGTCCCAATATATTTTGTGTTTGTTATTTTCCAGAACAGGGTTAGGTTTATACTTATAATATGTATTGTATTTATGGGCTAAGTATTGGTAGATAACTGAGGCAACCTGGTCGTGACGGTGTTTGTAGTCCGTGTTGGCCAATAATTTACAAGCACTAGTAATTTATTTATTTATTTATTTAAGATCACCAGCAAGATTACATTAACAATATGATATAAGTAACATGACCAAGATGAACATTTAGATAAACGCAAACTTGATTATAGGTGACAACTACCTACATGCATTTCAGACAACAGGCATTTTGAATTTTATCTAGTTTAAAATACAAGAAGTGGTTTTAGTTTTAATACTTACGAAACTTCAAGTGAAACATGTTATATAACAATAATCGAATAGTTGGTTCAACCACTCAGGGATTGACCAAGCATTTAGATTTAAATTTGTGCAAGGTATCGGAATAAATATCGATGGAAGTGGACTTAGACAGAGAATTATATTTAGAGAACATTCTATATAAAGGGGAAAATAAACCTAAATTTGATTTAGAACTCTTGGGGGTAAACAAATTGTATCTAGTCTTTCTAGGTAATTGAATAGGTACATTTAAGTTAACTTTCAAGAGCAGATTCGGGCAGTCAACTAATCCATTCACCAATTTGAACAGAAACATATTGTCCAGCATAGTTCTTTTAACGTATTCATTTTAAAGTAATGTAATCTATTTTTGTAGTGGGGCTGTAGGAAAGATGGTACAAAAATATGTTTTTGAACTATTTAATTTTTTTTTTAATATAGACGTCATAGTGTGGGTTCTACACCACACTGCAGTAATGTGTTGTATAGTCTAAATGGCACTGTTGTATTGACGTGATGTGTTTTCTGTAGTTGCGAGTGGCAATCACTTCATCCTGTATGGCAGCCATAAACGCTTCTTTCTCTGGGAAGAGCTCACCTTTCTGAAGCCACCCTCTGTCCACATGGGGCCGGTTTATCGCCGCAAGATATTATTAAAACCACAACACCACAGGGAACTAAAAGTTTTCTTTGAATATTCCTTGCTTCATCGGGGTATTTTCAGGTTGATATTATTAGTTTTTCAGTCTTTCATACATGCGTGCAGGCACGTTTTAATTTGTGTGGAGGACTTTGTAACGGTGCAACACCTGATTAAGCCAGCTGTGGGGCACGAAGTCATATGATTTGCGGTAGTCGACATACATGCTGCTAGTGCCCCTTTCATGTCTGAATGCAGTTCTCATAACAACGGAGTACATTATAAACTGGTCCCTACGTCTCGTATGTTTCTCTTGCACTTTTGTTATTATAATTTATTTTTGTAAAGTTTTATACCTCGGTAGATATCTGTTGATTTTCCAAAAATGACCGGAGCCGAAGCCTTAGCAAACTCCCTACAAGGCTTTGGATGAATTTATTTATTTATTTGCAGTCACATGGTTTACAATGATGATGGTAACAAAATATGAAAGTACATTATACATGACACTCGGTAAGGGCACTGCAAAGAGTGGACAGCTGAATAAATGTATGCTTAAATTATTATTATATTGCACAAGGAAATAAAATAACTTTACAACAATTTAAAATAGAGATACTTAACTATTATTTTATATTATATTTATAAATTTTATCGGCAAAGAAATCATTTAATGGGTAGTAAGATTTATTGAAAAGGTGAATATTTAAATGTTTTATAAATTTATCAGTGTGTTCTATATCTTTAAATTTTATATTTGTCAGGAAAGATCAAAGACGGGAGCCCCGCAATCCGTATCATGGCTGAAAATGATCTCAACCGCCTGCTCAGTGCGCAGCCAGAATCGAACACAGCCGCCCGGGGAATGTCTCCTGTCTGTCTTCTGTGGGAAGATCTATTATATCACGACGTGATTGGCTAGCCAAATGTTATGTATACATGATAGAATATTATTTGACTGATGCTTGAATCTTTGTGATGGAGTCTGCCTAGCCGGCTATCCAGTTGATGGGGAGGTTAAGCACGAATGGATGGGTTCGTGTCTTGACTTTACCACGATGGTTGACTGGTCGGGCGCGAGAATGGATGGGTTCGTGTCCTGACCTGTCCGCGATGGTTGGCCGGTTGGATAGATCCTATCTTGCTGTCCCGTTGGTGGGGATGTCGAGCGCGAGAATGGATGGGTTCGTGCCTTGACTTCCCCACTGTGGTTGACTGGTCAGGCGCGAGAATGGATGGGTTCGTGTCCTGACCGGCCCACGACGGTTGTCTGGTTAAATTAATGGTATATACATTGGTTATGATATGTTCTATACATAAGCTAGTTAATTGTGGTATTAAATTAAAATATTATAAAGCAAACATTAATGTACTATATGAAGAAGTATGGAAATACTTTAATGTATCGGTGATTATATTATGTTGTATTTATTTCATTGAAAAGGCTGTAAGAATGGATGGGTTTACAGTTTTGTATTATTTATAGTCTGGTAACAAAAATGGATGGACTGGTTGCCAAATTTGTAAATGGTCTATATCTCAAGATTATGGAATGTTTCCTATTTGCAAAAGTTGCAAATACTTATAGAAATAATTTAGTGAAGTGTGCTTCCTGTGGTACCCATAGGAATACCCAAGTCCTATTTCTAGTTTGGTAATTTACATGGACTGGTTGCCAAGCTATAATTTAGTTGTGTGCTTCCTGTGGTACCCATGGGAATACCCAAGTCCTATTTCTAGTTTGGTAATTTACATGGACTGGTTGCCAACCTGGTAAATGGTCTATATCTCAAGAGTATGGAATGTTTCCTATTTGCAAAAGTTGCAAATACTTATAGAAATAATTTAGTGAAGTGTGCTTCCTGTGGTACCCATAGGAATACCCAAGTCCTATTTCTAGTTTGGTAATTTACATGGACTGGTTGCCAAGCTATAATTTAGTTGTGTGCTTCCTGTGGTACCCATGGGAATACCCAAGTCCTATTTCTAGTTTGGTAATTTACATGGACTGGTTGCCAACCTGGTAAATGGTCTATATCTCAAGAGTATGGAATGTTTCCTATTTGCAAAAGTTGCAAATACTTATAGAAATAATTTAGTGAAGTGTGCTTCCTGTGGTACCCATAGGAATACCCAAGTCCTATTTCTAGTTTGGTAATTTACATGGACTGGTTGCCAAGCTATAATTTAGTTGTGTGCTTCCTGTGGTACCCATGGGAATACCCAAGTCCTATTTCTAGTTTGGTAATTTACATGGACTGGTTGCCAACCTGGTAAATGGTCTATATCTCAAGAGTATGGAATGTTTCCTATTTGCAAAAATGGATGGGTCTGCAAATGGGACTCATTCTTTGTTATGTTTCTTATTGTATTTTTGATCAGCGGCGAGAATAGATGGGTTCGTCGCAGGTTGCAAATACTTATAGAAATAATTTTGTTTTGTGTGTTTCCTATGGTACCCATAGGAATACCTATTGTGCATGAGGACATGCACAGTGTCAGGATGGGCGAATGTAAGGGATATAATGTTTTTAGTAGATGTGATTTAGCTATCAATTTTTATTTACACTATTAAGCCCAATTATTGTCATATTTCTTTTAAATATTATTTTAATTTATGGTATTAAAACTGATTATTTTGGTTGGGTTGTAAACCGATACTTTAGAAATCGATAGATGGGCAACACTAGTGAAAAAAGATGGCGGAACGGCATTCTATGCCGAGCGTTGGTACATGAGATGTAGTGAGCGGAGTAAACGAAAAATAAGATGTAATTTATAGATTAAGGTGTTGAGTGCTGCAATAATAAACGTGTTGCTGTGTATTAAGTGTTTTATTATACAAGTTTATAGTGTCTTATCGTAAAGTTTGTTTTGATGCTGCACTTGATATAGATTGGTTAGACTAGGATTTACTATCGCGTTTGATATAAAATATTCCGGTTTGAAAAAGTGTGATTTTAGACTTTCGCGTTCCATTACACTAAATATTAATGGAACGCGAAAGTCTAAAATCACACTTTAACAATAACTGCCTCGTTGGTCCATTGGTAGCAAGCGCTGCGTTAGGACCGAGAGGTCCCCGGTTCGAATCCAGGGTCGGGCAAAATTTGTGTGAGTTTTTCTGTAATGAAATTACTCAGCCCGGAGTTAGGAAGTTGGCGGTTGAACGCCCGTGCCTCGGAAAGCACGTTAAGCCGGTGGTCCTGCGCCCGATCTCTCATCGGTCATGTCGGATAGCCGTCTCACCGAATTATGAGAGTACGGGAATAGAGAGTGCACTTGTGTTTGCGCGCACACTTGTGCACTATAATATGTCCTGCGCACTTGGTTGATCTCAATTGAGATCGGCCGCCATGGCTGAAATCGGTCGGACGCCTTATTATTTACACTAAATATTTGTCTTTATGGGTCTAGACGCGTTATTAGGAGTAGCAAATACATAGCTACTTACTGCCCGACGTTTCGACTAATATTTATTGAAAAAGTTTGTCAAGATACATTCGTGATTGGTTCCGGTTTAATGACTTCATCATCGGTCCATATAATATGTACGTCCCCATTGCTAGGGCATGGGCCTACTCTAAACGAAGACGATAATGTTATAAATAAATTGTGTATAACAAAATATCATTTAACGCCATCTATTGGTATACTTGTGTAAACCCTGTACCTTACATAGTCTGTGGTCTGTCATTGTTCATATTTTAACCGAAAATAAAATTCAGTCTGTTGCAAGCAATAACGTGTATCATTTTAATAGGTTATGGGCCCAGACCCATTTTTTGAAAAATAGTGTTTGCAGACTTTCGGTATTGTTTTTATAGACTATCAGTGCAAAATGTCAGGAAATTACGCAGTAAACGTTCCCAAGTTAAAAGGTCGTGAGAATTACGACGATTGGGCGTTTGCCGCCGAAAACTTCATGATCCTGGAAGGCGTGGATGTTACCAGCACTACGGGGCTGACGGATGCTGAAAATAAGAAGGCGAGGGCAAAGCTCATTATGACAATTGATCCGTCGTTGTTTGTCCATATTAAAACTGAAGCCACGGTACAAGATTTGTGGGCCAAGCTGAGATCATTATTTGATGATACTGGTTTTACACGCAAGATTACTCTCTTAAGAAGCCTAATATCAATACGTCTGGAGAGTTGTGATAGTATGACCAGCTACGTTAATCAGATTGTCGAAACGTCTCAACGCTTGAAGGGCACCGGTTTTGAAATAAATGACGAGTGGATTGGCTCTCTATTGCTGGCAGGACTGCCAGAAAGATTTAGCCCGATGATAATGGCAATCGAGCATTCAGGATTGAAGATCAGTGCTGATTCTATAAAAACTAAATTATTAGATATGTGTTCGGAATTTGAGGTTAAATCGGAAGGTGCGCTAATTGCACAGGTACAGAAACGCCACCTACAGGCGCATAGTGGCAAAAGTGAGATGAACCAATCACCTGTCAGTGGAAATGTCAATGTCAAAAAACAAATTCGTTGCTACCATTGCAAAAAGATCGGACATTTCAAGAGTCAGTGCCGTGTTTAAATAATAAAGACAAACCGAGATCAAATTCGAACGTGTTAAGTGCAGTTTTTCTTGCGCGAGAGTTCAATCAAAACGACTGGTATGTCGACTCTGGCGCAAGTGCGCACATGGTGTCAAATAAGAACATGTTGACGAATGTATCTTACGAACCGAAAGTTAAGGAAATAATTGTCGCTAATCGCACGAAAGTTCCAGTTGTGTGCTCCGGGGATCTTCGGCTTACTACGCGAGTGAAAACAATCACACATGAAGTTGAAATCAAGAATGTTTTGTGCATACCAACACTCACCACAAATTTGCTTTCAGTCAGCAGAATGATTGCAAATGGTAACAGAGTATCCTTCAATAAAGATGGATGTTACATTTACAATACACAGAATGTTTGTATTGGTGAAGCGAGTTTGGAAAATGAAGTGTACAGATTAAACATAGAAAAGTCGGAGCAGCTTATAGCGGCAGTTGCACAGACTTCATGCAACACTTGGCACAGGCGAATGGGTCATATAAACATGAATGACCTGGATAAAATGAAAGCTGGAGCTGTTAAAGGTGTAACTTACCAAGAAAAACAGAATATAAGCAAATCAAGTTGTGTGGTTTGCTGTGAAGGTAAACTAAGCAGGCTGCCTTTCTCTGCTAGTACCAGCACGAGCAGCAGGGTCCTAGAAGTGGTTCATACAGACTTGTGTGGCCCCATGGAGAAGAAATCACTTGGTTTGGCTAGATACTATCTGTTATTTGTTGATGATTACAGCCGGATGTGTTTTGTATACTTTCTAAAAGAAAAGAATGAGACCTTTAAGTGTTTTCGTGATTTCAAAGAGCTGGTTGAGAATCAGCAGTCACAGAAGATTAAAATATTGCGATCTGATAATGGTGGTGAATTCTGCTCATCGGAGATGGAAAATTACCTGAAGCGACATGGGATTGTACACCAAAAGACAGTGGCCTATACACCAGAACAGAATGGCTTAAGTGAGAGATACAATAGGTCAATTGTGGAAAAAGCACGCTGTCTTCTATATGATGCTTCATTTGATAAACACCTATGGGCAGAGGCTGTGAATACAGCTGTTTATTTGAAAAATAGATCACCGGCAGCTGCTTTGGACAATAATACTACCCCATACGAGATGTGGACTGGTAGAAAACCTGATCTACAACACATCAGAGTGTTTGGAAGTCCAGTGATGGTCCACATACCAAAATTGAGACGGAATAAATGGGACAAAAAATCACATATGTTACATTTGGTTGGGTATTCAGAAAATACCAAAGGCTACAGATTATATGACCAGAAAACAAATAAAATAACAGTGGCACGGGATGTTGTAGTCATGGAGAGTCATATAAATAAAGACACAGCAGAAGTTGTGGTTGAAGAGAAAGAGCCAGACAAAGGTATAGAAAAGAATACAAGTGTAGAAGAGGAAAGTTCAATAAGCTTTGAAGAAAATGAGAAACCAAGCAGAGAAGATCCAGCATATATACCAAGCGATTCATCTAGTGATCAGGATGATGAATATAGTGAGTGCCTAACTACAGATGACAGTTTGGTCACTGCTCATAGTGATGCAGTCATTCAAAAAGAGAAGCGTGTTCGTCGTGCTCCAGATAGGTACGGCTTTTCCAATATGTGCGTTGAAGACTTTACTAGTGAACAAATATCTGTGCAGGATGCTCTCACGGGACCTAATAGGGAGCATTGGTGTAGTGCTATGCAAGAAGAGCTAAAGTCTTTTAGGGACAATGACACATGGGACTTAGTGGATAGGCCAAGTGCGGGCACGGTAGTGAAAAACAAGTGGGTGTTCAAAGAAAAGTGTGACAGTAGTGGTAATGTGCGCTATAGAGCCCGACTTGTGGCTAAGGGCTTCACTCAAGTCAAAGGTATGGACTATAATGAAACTTTTTCCCCTGTTGTGCGTTATTCAACATTGAGACTACTTTTTGCCTTAAGTGTTCAACTAGATATGAAAATGAACCACTTAGATGTACCAACAGCCTTCTTGAATGGTAATATTGATGAATGTGTATTTATGGAAATACCAGAAAATTCTAATTTTGAAAATTGTGATAATAAAGTTTTGAGGTTAAAAAAGGCCATATATGGGCTGAAACAGTCAGCCAGGGCCTGGTACATCAAAGTGGAATCCTGTTTGTTAAACTTAGGCTTCAGGAAATCTAAATTTGAACCATGTCTATTTATGAAATGTAATAAAAATGTAAAGGTTTATGTAGCTCTGTTTGTTGATGATTTTTTTGTTTTTTACAACTGTGATAATACTTACAAAGAATTAAAAAGTGTATTAGAGTCCAATTTCAAAATTAAAGACTTAGGTCAAATAAAAACTTGTCTTGGCATGAATGTAAATGTGAGAAACAATTGTGTAACTTTGGACCAAGAGAAGTTTATTGATAATATTTTGAAAAGATTTAATATGATGGATTGCAAAACTTCAGATACCCCAATGGAAATAAATTTAAAATTAGAAAAGGCTCTTAGTGATAACTGTAGTAAGACTTATCCTTACCAACAATTGGTTGGATCACTTATGTATCTTTCAGTTCTCACAAGGCCAGATATTTCTTATAGCATTAGTTTTCTCAGCCAATATAACACATGTTATAATGAAACACATTGGAAACATTTGAAACGATTGTTAAGATATTTGCAGAAAACTAAAAATGTTGGCTTAATTTTTAAGAAAAATAGTAATGTTTTACATGGTTTTGTCGATGCTGATTGGGCATCTTGTAACATTGACAGAAGATCTTACACAGGATATTGTTTTGTAATGTCAGGTTGTGTAATAAGTTATGAATCTCGGAAGCAAAGAACAGTCGCTCTGTCAAGCACTGAGGCCGAGTATATGGCACTTGCAGAAGCCTGCAAGGAAGCCATATATTTAAAAAATTTAATGTTTGAGCTTAGTATGTGTGAAAAACCTGAACCTTTAAAATTGTATAGTGATAGCCAAAGTTCTTTAAAATTAGCTGCTAATCCGGTTTTCCACAAGCGTACTAAGCATATTGATGTACGCCATCATTTTACTAGGGAGTGTGTTATGAATAATAAAATAAGTGTTAGTTATGTACCTACCTCTTCTATGCCAGCAGATATATTTACTAAAGCACTGTGTGCAGATAAACATTACAAATTTATGAATCTGATGGGCATAGGGATAGTAAATTAAGTACCTACTTATGTGGTTTACTGAAATTGTTTTTATTGTACTTTTGAATTTTGAGTTTTTTCTGTGAAATTGTTGGGATATTTTGTTAAGGGAGGGTGTTATAAATAAATTGTGTATAACAAAATATCATTTAACGCCATCTATTGGTATACTTGTGTAAACCCTGTACCTTACATAGTCTGTGGTCTGTCATTGTTCATATTTTAACCGAAAATAAAATTCAGTCTGTTGCAAGCAATAACGTGTATCATTTTAATAGATAAGGCCTTCGTCAAGGCCGAGTGGTTAAGAGCTTTGCTTGCCAAACGAGAGGTCGCCAGTTCAAACCTCGTAAACTGTGATCTCAAATTTGAAATTCATATGTATGATTATTCGACGCTTTAACGATAAACGGAATACTGCAAACTTAAGAACAAATTGTAAAGTTGTATAATCAGTCAACCTGCACTTGGCCAGCGTGGTTGACTAAGGCCTTACCGCCCTTATTTAGGCCCGTGCCCCAGCAGTGGGGACGTATATGGGCTGATAATAAATAATAATAACAAAGCAAAGTATTAATTGCAGCAGATTACTTTGCTGGGAAATTATCCATTGCAGATTACGAAATTAATGTTATTGATGATAATAAATTGGAACACAAATATAACGATGACATGAAATTAATTTATGACTAATATACCTAATCGAATTACTCTCTAAATGTGTAATATAAAATTAATCGCAGAACGAGTGGCTAACCGGAAATCTCGAACAGCGGAACTGATATCTGTTGTGTTTGTTATTATCAGAAAAAAGGTTTCGTTTGAAAAATAATTAAGAAAATGGCGTAGAAAGGTTAACACATAAAACTACCAGTACCCACACCTATGAATATTATAATAATATAATTAATAATGCTTAATTATAAAGATCGGATTCGTACGTAATAAAATTAAAATTATCGAGTTGGAAATTCGTAGGTATACGATAATATGTCAATACCAGAAGTATCAATTAACATAAGGGACACTTTGGCAAAAATATATAGGTGTATCATCGGATTCAGTATTTTCTGCTCGATTGGTAATATTGAAAATATTTTATCTTCGAAAAACCCTTACAGTAAAAATGTTGGCCTGTATAAAACGATTTAAAATTTTGATTAACATCAGATGTTGATACCAAGAATTTCGTTTAATTTATCAAATTAATCAGTTACCTGGAATTCCCGAATTTAACTAGAAACCCTATCGTTATACAATATTTTTTCCGCTGTATAGTTTTCTGAACAAAGGATCTATCTTATAGTTACGCAATTTTGCGTTACATTTTGGTTGACTTGATTGCAGCCGTAGCCCCTTGATTGCGCTGGGATTCTTAGGGGGTGAGAGCCATCCGCTCGCCTGCAAGTCCGTTGATGATGACGAGGCTACTCCAAGCCATCATCGGAGGGGTGAGAGCCATCCGCTCCTCCGCAAGTCCGTTGATGATGACGAGGCTTCTCCAAGCCATTATCGTAAGTCAGTAAGGAAAAAAAGAGCTGGGATTCTAGGGTTTGATCGCCACCCGGGACAAATTCGGGATACTGGTGTTTGTCCGTAATCTGGGTGTCTGTAAGAAACTTTCGTTTTTAGTTTATTTGTGTATTCAAGTGCTGTTTGTGATATCCGCAATACAAATATCCCTCAATACAAAGTTTATTGTATATGATGTGAGGTTTTAATTTATTTATTTGATACGGTTGTGACTGACAGAATAATGATTCCTTTTATATTAGACGGATTTTACATGAAATCTTGAAAGCTGTACCTGGAAAAAGAAACCACAAAGCCACGTATTCTAGCAATTCGTCTTTAATTCGTTTTCAATTAATTTGGTACGGTTGTAATATCCATACAAATATCCCTAGATAAAAAGTTTGATTTATGTGATGTGACATTTTAATAAAAATAATTTGTTACGGCTGTGACGGACAGAATAATGATTCCTTTTATATAAGACGGATTTTACATGAAATCTTGAAAGCTGTACCTGGAAAAAGAAACCACAAAGCCACGTATTCTAGCAATTCGTCTTTAATTCGTTTTCAATTAATTTGGTACGGTTGTAATATCCATACAAATATCCCTAGATAAAAAGTTTGATTTATGTGATGTGACATTTTAATAAAAATAATTTGTTACGGCTGTGACGGACAGAATAATGATTCCTTTTATATTAGACGGATTTTACATGAAATCTTGCAAGCTGTACCTGGAAAAAGAAACTACAAAGCTACAAATTCTAGCAATCCGGGAGCCCGGAAGGAAAATAATTGTGGCCTAGTCCTTCAGAAGCAAGTACGAGTCCATTTTGTTAACCCAATGGTAGATTGGATCAAAACGATTTAAAAAACCGCATCTCCGGATTCAAAATCCTCGCGACAGACGTGTTAATCCAAATTGAACTCTGAGCGTTTGTCATTTGGATTACTTCGGCGTGACTTTTGTGTGTTGAATTAAGCCTTAATGTATTTGCATAAACAGTTCTTAGTACTAGATGGAGTCGTGTGCGGTGAACGGCATTTGTTTTTATTGCTTGTTGTTTCAAGCCACTGCATTCATTGGATCAATGAGGTGGACTTTTGTATTGGAAGGTTATGCTAGATGACCGTATTGGAAACTAGTGACCCGCCCTCGCTTCTCATCGGGTATATTATACGTAAAATGCTTGCTCTTGAATCCCTCTATCTATTAAAAAAAACATCACAATCCGTTGCGTAGTTTTCGTAGTATAAATCAATAAATATAGTACTGCATTCATGATAGTGACAATAACACCGACTCTTGTGTATATTTGGTCTTATAACACTGCTGAATGTTACGTTTTTTGGTATAAACTAAATGGCTATTGTATATTATGCCTAAAAGTGATTATTTCCAATTATCTTATTGTACAGTACATTGTATTAAAGTTATAAAAAAATATCTTAATTATGTTTATCTTGATAAATACAAAAAGATAAGCCGCGTACAATCGGAAAATTGAAAACTATCAGTCATGATTACACACATGTTGTTATCTAATAACTGACCTAAGTACTTCACCAGAGGTAACGATTTAGTAACCATTGTGAATTAATATGGCTTTGGGTGGTAAAATCTTAATCTCATCTTAAAACAGTGAGGGAACATAAAAGTATATTAATAGATCATAACAAATAATATAACTTATTCTGATCAGCACCTCTGGTATACCGACAATGCCCAGGGAGTATACCGACTAATAGAAGAATAAACCAGGTATGGTTCATTCCAAGAGCTTTATCGGCGACAATCCAGAATCATGGTACAAAGCCATGATGCGTGGAAGCAGACTTCAAAGTCGACTACTCATGGGAGCGCTTACAGGGCACTACGCCACAAACACGTTATTAATGAAGATGAGACTGTCATCAAATAGCGATTGTGGAGCCTGCAAGGAAGAAATGGAAGACATGAAACATCTCCTATGTGAATGTCACTCACTGGCCTGACAGAGGCTCAGACTTCTGGGAACGGCTTATCCGAAACCAGAAGAATACAGGCACCTCAGACCCAAGGACATTATTGCATTAATGCATTTGGTCTTCAGGGAGTAGGTGTATAAAGGTAGGGGTAACACAAAAGATCCCTGAGGGTCGACGTGAACTGGTTAGCCGGTCCCCACTACAAGATAAGATACCGACTAAAATACCGGGGTGTACCTCATCGCCTATTGGTGGTGTCATGTTACCTGGCATAGCATTCACTCACAACAACACCGGCTGACAGAGTACACCTACCATAAAAAAAACGTAGCCACACCAGCCACCCACCTAAACCTTTAACTAAAAATAGTCCATAAAAATTCCTTCTATTTTTAAACTATCGGTTTTAAAATTCTTACTTAGTGAACTATTCTTGAAAGGAGATTAGTCTGGATATCATCAAAGTTTTAAGCGCCTGTACGGAACACTAATTACGCCAGTACGACGTCCACTTGGTCAGTTTTTATGGGTTAAACTTGGAGATTATAAAGTACGTTGACACAGTTAAGATCTGAGATGAGTTTGGTATTCAGGAAAGTTCCGCGGCGAATACAAAGTAAATAGATTTCAGTTCGTAGGATTCATTTGCATTTTCAAGTCTTTTATAGCCGTCCGACAAGAGGAAGCGATGGCGCGATGATCTTGACGCTCAGGACCTAAACTGACCATCTCCAACCGGAAATTTAGCAGAAGTGGCCTTTGCCCAGCAGTGGGACACTACAGGCTAGCTAAAACGAAAATCATAACTCCCGATTCTAGCCACGGTTGCGACCTTATTTATCAAGATAACAAAATGATAAGCGAATCTATGCGGAAACAGGAAAATAACATAAGAACATGAAATAAACGTATAAAACTCTCGTATATCATAATTTTATACATAATTGGTCAGTGTTCGGACAAATAATACACATACGTACTATTATTAAAAAAAATATATTGTACTTAAATATTTAATTTTTATTTATACCGAATTTTTAGTAATAAAAATCGTCCACCAAAAGATTTTTTTATACCAAAAGGTAGATTTTTATCATCTTATCATTTAAATTATTATTAAAGTATAAAGTCAGTATAAAATGTCCTAGCAGTTGTTATAATACAAAGGGATACTCAAAATACTCAATACAATTTGTAACGGAATTTACTCCGAAGTATCATTAGTTGTTGCTAGGTGGATAGTTATCAAGTAATGGTGAGCGGTTAAAACTTTCATGAGCGGACAGAACTAAGTGCGAACAAAATACGGAAGCAATTACAATTTGGTGAATATTCCCTGTGTAGGAAATGTTGGGTAGGTACGCATAATGTTCTGTTTAAATTGCACATTAGCACGTTCAGGGAATAAGAATTTAAGTTAGCTCTACTATTATGCCATCTACCTGTTCGGTATTCTGTAATGACTGGTCACTAGTTCATATGTAATGTAGAGACGCTTGCCTAATCCCCTTTGGAGGAAGTTTAGGAGTAGTTGGTAATGTTTGCTCCGTTAAAAAACCATTATGTATCAATCTTAGGGCGTCCCTGTTAGGATCCTTGAGCGGCTGAATGGTTGCTTCCAGTTTGCATCCTTGTACATTTTGAATGGATCCAGCATCGCATAATATACGCAGTAATATAAATGTACGCAGTTTGTGACGTTTAATTGCCAACTCATACTGTATGCGCCTGATGCGTTTTGAAAGCCACGTGGTTCGAAATTTATAAGGAGGCACTGGAAGCAAACTGTGAGCCGGTCACTATTATCCTAAAGGAGATGTGCATATAAGGGCCCACATAAAAACATCTATATAACTATCTAAATTTATATAACCTCTTTTGCGGATCGCTTTTGAATTAGCATTATGAGAGTAAGAAGTTTAATTATGATGGAGGTACTCACTACTCTCATAAAACACTTGCCGCCTTACCACGCCCTATCAATAGCGTGCGCAGCTAAGATTAGGCAGTCGTAAATAAATGACTACACTGACTAGAGATCAGTCAACCGCTTAACCTCACACCGGCTCTGAATAGGCCCGTAGAGAATCCCTAATGACCCGAGAGGAATATATGAACAGTACAATACAACACATTTCCTGTAACAGATCTTGGAACAAACAAAGGAAATGAGGAAATAGAATTTCCTGAAACTAATCAGAAAACTTTAGACACGAGTCGGTATACATTTTCAAGAATTGGTGTGTGAGAAAATTGTTTTTAATAGACAAAAAGGCAAGCTATAATAACACTATAATTTGTAATGAAATATTCACTAAATAAAAATACTCATTTTTTTTGAGGTCACAGCTCTGGTGACCTGCACTGCGTTGAATGTGTTAGAAAAATAGGAAAAAAGAATTTACTGGGTATATGTTAACGAGCAAAATAATATGTCTATTTCCTACAATAGAGATAGATATAGCACTATACAACAATAAAAACATCTACCTTTCCTAGTAGACGTTTAATTTCGTGTCCGCTACTAGCGCGAGGAATGATCCCCAGAAATATTTCATAAAGGAGTATTAGATTCCTGTGTTCTGACTACCAACAATCTTATCATACTTTTGTATCTCTAAGTGTATCTCCAAATTTATTTTGATGCTCCAGCCCAACCATTATTAGAAGCATAACCTTAAAAGATGAAAGGAAAAGTTGTTCCGAGCTATTTCGATCGCAATTTCGCCCCCAAAAATCTTGAGCGAAGTATTTTTTTCGAATAATAGCTGTTTACACGATATCTCGCCGATGCTTTGACCGTCTGAAGATGAGTATTAATGGCGGGATGAAGTGATCAATTTATCATTTTGACCGTGACATAATTTATAAAGAAGATAGGTGCATTATATTTTCGCTAAACTTTGGCCGGAGTCCGATATTTCACTCTGAGTTCGCGCTCGATCCGCTGGGGGAGCTGAAAACTTCTGACGGAAATATATTGGAGGAATCCATTGGAAAAATATGGTGGAAATTGATGACATGTAAATATGGAGGGAAGACAAACGATGATTTTAAAATGTATGAACGTACAAGGTTTAAATTAACTGGGTTAGGTGTAGACGTTTTAGCTTGTTTTTTCTTTTATAAATTTGAAATTCTGAATAGAATTTTAATACAGTGATAAGTTACGCCGTAGACACTGTTTTGTAAGATAAACCTAAACTACATAATACTAATGGCATTAGCTGTTTTTTTTTAATTGTATTGCGGATATCGGAATCAACAGTGGATAAACAAACTTTAACTGATTACTAATACTTGTCTAATCTATAATAATCTATCTGATTACTAATAAATACCACTCATATTATGTTTGGGTTGAAGCGATCTGTTTTTTTTTAAAAACATTAGAAATCATAATCATGAAAATCCATTTTGTAAGTTTTTTTTATTAAACCAGATTGTTTGTATTCATAATTAGAGGCAAATTGTACTTTATTGGTATGGGAATAGACTCGAACTTTCTTTGATTTTGGTTCTCAAACATACGATTTTCTGCCAGTACTGGGTCCCAGGAGTCATCTATAAGGGCATTTTATGAGTTCACATACATCACACCATTGGTGAGACGCGGTTATTATCTGTTAGATAAATCTTGAGGTTATAGAAAAAGAGAGAGATATATGCGGCATATGATGACAAAAGTGGGTATTACCATCTATAGAACTGGGTTGAATATGTTTTGTTTATTGTTTTATTATACAAACTTATCGAATTGCCGTGTCAGGAGACAGGCATTAAATACAAGATATAAATAAGTAGTGTGATTGATTTTAATAACTGGGTTTGCTAACAAGAACGCCCATGGTAAAGTGATAATGTTATGTATTTCTCCTAAATTATATTTCACAATTATTGTGAAATATAATTTAGGAGAAATACATATTATTCTAGTACCGATATCCTAGTTTTGTACTACTGTACCGATAAACTAGGTTTATAATTTGACATTATTAGTTCAAATATATAATCAATTTGTATCTAGTACTACATATAATTAAGCGAAGCAATACCTACCTATCTTAAAAGAGTTTTATCAGTAAAAGTAGTTCAAACTAATGTATAGGGAGTACTCGCGCAAATAAAGCATAAAAGTTTAATGTGAAAAGGAAAACCACGTGTGACGTTCAGACAATAATTATGTTTGTGCCTACTATTAAAATAATTACCGTACCTACTACTCTCACTCAGTATGGTGTACGTAGATCATGTTTGCCGATAGTGAATATTTCAATGGATTGCTGATAAAATCATTGGCTACACTTGTTTTGACGTTGATTGTATGTTGCTAGTCGTTTCAACGGTTTGTTAAATATAGGAGTTGATATAGTAATTTTTTTAGCCAATATCCTTATAGTTATTGATTTTATTCGATGGATTCAATTGCTAAGCTAACTAAGCTAAAGCTCTTGTTACTATTTATCATCATCATCAGCCCATATACGTCCCCACTGCTGGTATACGGGCCTACCCTAAACTAGGGCGATAAGGACTTAGTCGACCACGCTGGCCAAGTGCGGGTTGGTCGACTACACAACCTTATAATTTGATCTTAGGTGTGCAGGTTTCCTCACGATGTTTTCCTTTTTCCTTCACCGTTAAACGGTTGTTACTACTAAGAACTACAAAAATACACTTAGTTTGCAATAAATACTTTGAATTATTTAATAACCAATATGTCTCCATTAAAGTTTGAAGACAAGTTTATGTTAATGTCTCTTTCTCGGTAAGGAATGTATAGGCCAGCTCTATTGTATAACCACCCCTAACTGAAAAGCGTTCACATTGTAACATCCTCTTAATATTCAGAATATATTCAGTGCCACGTTCGAAAATTCGAATTTAAGTCTAAATTCATGAAGCGTTGATTTTCTAATTCTATCATTAGGAAAGTAGGACACCTTTCGCTAAAAATACTCTATTGATTTTCTTGACACAAACATGGAGGTCATTCTCTGTGGACACTCCGGCGGCCGCAAATAATATCAAGCTTTTAAAGTGGTACAAAAGCGTCGATGGCCGAGTGGTTAAGGTCGTTGCTTGTCATGCGAGAGGTCGCCAGTTCAAACCCCGCCAGGTACCAATGTGTTTTTCAAATTGAAACTCATATGTACCATCATTCGACGCTTTAACGGTGAAGGAAAACATCGTGAGGAAACCAGCACACCTGAGAAATTTTTCAACGGTGTGTGAAGCCATGTCAAAAGCCTACGGGCGGCTTAAATTCTGATACCAGGTTGTTCATACAATAAGAAGAAGAAGTGGTATTTCAATAATAATACAATTGGATCCAGAGCTTTTTGCAATCCTTATTGAAATTTCTATCTTAAACACTTCGACTAAGGGAAACATTTTCGGTCTATTTCTCACATAACACATGATATAAATGAAGAAGCATCTTGCATTTTATGTGCTAAAATTATTTAGCTATCGCCCACGAATTCCTTTTTAAACGGTTTCATTTTTTTTGTTGTTCTCGTCGCGTTTTAAAATACATTGCCATTTATTCATTGTTCTGCACAATTAACGCCATCCATACACAAAGTGCTTCAAATACTTTTACGATGAAACCATTTATGTCCTTATCTATACTACTAACAATATACTTAGGTAGTTTCAAGAAGATATTTGTCATACAAATATTTTTTTCCATTGGGAATCGAACCCACGACTCGCACGAACCGCAGCACTGTTCCACCGAGACAGTCTTTTATATAACTATTTGGACTCGCAGTTAGTTCCCCAATCAGATTGGCCACCGAAGCCGAAATCGGTTGGACAACATTATTATTACACACGGTCATCCGGTCCGATGAAGTTTTAACTGCTACATAATTGAATTTGTTACCCGGAAGCTCAGATTAGGAGGCGTGTGTCGAGGCCCGTTCGGTTCGATTCTGTTTATTCGATAGCTTAGGGAAGGATGTAGTTGGAAATTACCCAGAAATATGATTAAAGGGACGCTTCGTAGGAAATATGGTGGACAAGCCTTTGTCTTTTCAAATCTATTACATATTCTTAGACTGGTTCAGTGACGTGTTAGATAGTGTCTCTTGTGACAGGAGTTGTAGGTTCAGATACCAGCCCGGACAAATACTTTGTATGAAGAACGTTTTCTTTTTGCTTAATCAGGGTGTATATATTTATCTATACTACTATTGCTACCGATATCTTTAAAAGAACGTAAGGAACTTGCTTTTGTGAACCCAATGTATCAATGCTCGTAACTATACTGCGTAAGAACTGAGAGGTCCCCGGTTCGAGTCCGGGGCCGGGCAGAATTTGTGTGAGTTTTTCTTTAAAAACAATACTCAGCCCGGAGTCAGAAAGTAAACAGTTGCACGCCCGTAGCTTCCGCACGTTAAGCCAGTGGTCGTGCACCCGATCTCTCATCCGTCATGTCGGATTAACGTCTCACCGAACTATGAAAGTAAGGGAACAGATAGAGCACTTGTGTTTGTGCGCACACTTGTGCACTATAAATGTCCTGCGTACTTGCCTGATCTCAATTGAGATCGGCCGCCATGGTCGAAAACAGTCGGACGCCTTATATTATTTTACTTGCTACCTAATGTCATATGTGATATTTATACTTGCTTAAGATCTGTTTTAATATGTTTCTTAATGTGCAAAGAATCGCTATTGAATGCAATAATCGTTTATATGGAACATTGTACTTACCAGTAGCTTTAGTCTTTAGATCAATTCATTTAACAAACGCTGGTGAAATGTTAAATATCAATTATAGTATACAAACATGTATTTCAGTTCAAGTAATTTGTCGTTCGAGTAAATTGCGATACTACGTAAAGGTGGTTTCTAAGGAAGGTTCAGTCTCTTTGGATTCCTTGAATATCAATGGACATAGATATTGCTTCGAACCGCATTTCATTGTTCATAATATCCGAGTACAATGCATAGTCTAATGAGCCTTGCGCGGGGTCCAATTGCTAATAGCACAAAATAGCACAAAGTAATTTTGGGACCAATTTTGTAATGTTTATTAAGTAAGTACTTTTTATGTTGAAAAAGTTATCTTGTCCACCCCAATTCCGGCATCCTCAAAAAGATTTATTCAAAGAGTTTACAAGATTTACTCGTTTAACGATCACACGAATTCCCAAGAATACACAACTTTCGCGTTGGTTAAAAAAAACCATTAAATCGAAACTTCTTATTTAGTTCCCCGGTAAATTTAACTCCAGTCGCAAGGAAGATTTGCAAGAAATTTAAATAAGAGACGGGCAACAAAGCGTTTTGTTAAGGGCAAGTTATTGCGTCGCGGAAATGAGAGTTCGGCGGGAATATCTGGCTCATTGGTTCAACTCACTGCTTTAGGAAATGGACAATAGTTGTCATGGCGACGCGCGAACGTAACGCATTCATATTAATATTGAACATTGCCAGTGAACTGGATTCGTATTGTGCGTGACTACGTGGTGTTGCTGACTTAAATCGCTTTTTATATTTGAATGACCCGCCCTCGCTTCGCTTTGGAAATATTATACATAAAAAAATCCTCTTAAATCCCTATATCTATTAAAAAAACCGCGTCGAAACCCGTAGTGTAGTTTTAATGATTTAAGCATACATAGGGACAGACAGACAGCTGTGATTCACTAATGTACAAAATGAACCTTCATATTTCCTACTAGGACTTTTTTAATTTAGACTTTGAAAACAAACATTTTCATTGTGCCTGACTCTGACTATAAGTCAGATATCGTGTTGTGTTACGTAAGCCGAAATGTATAGTTTTAAACACACTTCGTTCTAATTTGTGTCGTTTATTATTTATGAAAATGGTGTTATCCAATCCTATATTTGCGCAAAGTCTTCATTAAACTTCACCCTTTGTTTGACCCACATCTGTTTCCAACCAATCTAAAAACCTCAATCAACGAAAATTCGAATAAAGTCTTACTTCGGAAACCAAGTTATCTCTTAGCCAGTGGCTTAATAAAAACCGTCCGCTGTTGATGTCTTTGAAACAAAATGTCCCATCATAAATTCACTTAAAAGTAATCATCCAAACGGCGGACGAACTTTCCAAAACATTAAAGCTATTAAGTGAAAGTTCAGTAGAGAACTTGGCCTTAACAGTCCCGTTAAGTTATACCGCAGCGACTCATCCACCTACTTTAATTAATTAAACAGTACTTCTAACAGTAATTCTAACTTCGGACCTAGTTTGTCTAGACATGCTTTGGATTATATTTGTTTACGGCTTTCCGCCCACGAATTCTTCCACTTAACGCTTTCTCAGACCTTTTCGAACACTTTCGGCACTTTGGCCGTCTGGACAGTAATCAAATAGAAAATAATATTAGTTATGTTTTAACGTACTACCAAGTTAAGGGTTAGTAGGGCAGTGAACAATGTAGGCCCCGGTACAAGAGATCGTTGTTCGAATCCGAGAATGTGCAAGAATATTAGTAGACAAGACATTGTACGAGGTACAGTGCTTTAAGCAGTCAAAATAGACTACAGTTTATTTCATTCATAGAGTACATTAGAAATTAAAATTGTTATGGTTGTTATGTAAATTCAAGACATACCCCTAACTAAATGATATCGTTTTCATCGTTTTAAACCCAAGTCAAAAATAATAGCCTTTTCCATCATTCTGACACGAAACACGGTTCATACATTCTCTTTGTCTCACCAACCGACATAGGACTGAATATGGGCGTATTTCAACACTAGATAAGCTAGGCTTCTAGCTAGCCATTGTCTGTGGTCGACCCGTGTCGGCTCGAGCTAGTCTTTTTGAAAGAACTTAATTAATGAAGCCAGAGTCTCGACAGAACGTGACCTTTAGCGTGAACAGTTTCGGCTACGTAATGCCAACTCATCGGTCCATTTCGTAGCTGAGAAAATTGAAGTTCTGCGTAGCGAAATATGAGGCTTCAGGTAATATTACACAGGTCCTAGTTCCAAGAAGAACGCCGAGTGAGTTTTTTATTAAACTTTCATAGTATTTATTTGAGTAACACTAACGGAAGGATCCCGGAAATCCTGTTACCACGAACCCTGTAAAAAGTTCGAAACGTTCCATAAAATTAATTTTATTTAAATGTTCACATAAATATGCAAATTTTAGTACAGTTTAAGTATATTAATCAATCTAACTCACAATTGGTGGTCGTTATTCATGATTTCCTATTATTGGATTAAAGCTGTATAGTGATGTAATCCCGTAACAACGCCCAGCTGTCTAATTGGACGTTTAACAGTTCGACGACGGATAATTTCAATACATCAATCAATTAACGCTGTAATACGTGCGGTGGCTAATTGCTGATAATAGATTTTGTTAGTATGGAACATCCTTCCCGTTCGTGTAGTAATTAAACACAATGTAACATAATATGCTACCTTGGTGGACATTGTGACAAGCGCCAAGTATTAAGTTGTTTCAGATGAGTGATGTTACACAAAACACAAAATATTATAATAATAATAATAATAATAATTTCTTTATTGCACTAAAATCAAATATTACATCCTTAAAATTACCTTAAATCAAATACAGGTCCAGTGCTAACAGAACAGTGTCACACTATTCAAACAGGGGCCCCCAAACTAGGCTATGCCTGTATCTTGGGAAGCCATGTTAAGTAAAATAGCACAAATCACAAACAGTAGTATAGACAAAACAGTAAGAAAGACAATTTTTACTTAGTAGGTATATCTAACATTAAAGCTAACAGGAATATAAAATAAAAGAGATATAAGAGAAATATATATATATGTTTATAAATAATGAGCCAATTTTGAAGCATCACACAACCAGTTTTTCTGTAGTTATGTAGTCTAAGGTAAGCAACCATTTTTTAATGATGAATTTAGCTTCTGGTACAGAGCAGGATTTTATATCACAAAACTTTAGCACGGCATTGTAGACGTGCACTCTGATGGCATCACCAAATCTACTCGCAAAAGAAGAACTGACAGTGGGAACTGGAAGTTTAAAGACCCGTTTCTTTAAGAGTGTTGTGTAAGTATCAGAAATAAGCAGCCGCTTATGAGTAAACGTGCAGGATCTTAAAACAAACAACTGGCGGACTGTGAGGACATTAGCATCGGAATAGAGAGTGTGAGTAGCATATCGGAAGGGCTTTTTTAAAATGATTTTAAGGAGGGATCTATTTGCTCGTTCCACTTCCAGGAGTGTGGTCTTAGCGGCACTACCCCACACTGAGATACAGTATCCAGTCACGGATTCACAGAGAGCTTTATAAATCATGATCATCAGATCTTTGTTAGCTGAGTCTCTCAACTTTCTGAGAATACCAGAGATCTTTCTAACTCTTTTAGATAGTTGGTGGATGTGATCCTTAAAGTTTAAGTGTTCATCTATAACTATTCCTAAATATTTAGTAAATTTGGAGCGGGCTATGGAGTTACAAGTACACGACGAGGAAGAGCTACAGGTGTGAATCTGAATTTGTTCAATAGAAGAGGGACTAGAAGCTGCGGTTTTATGAAAGCAAATGAATGTGGTCTTGGAATAGTTCAGCGTTAGTAGGTTATTTTTGAGCCAACGGCAGATAGTCGACATCCCGCTAACAGCTGACTCAATTGTGTTGTTCCATAATTTATCTTTGAATAGGACTACCGTATCATCTGCATAACAGATAATCTCAGAATTGGGAATGGCTAATTCATGTATGTCATTGATGTAAATTGTGAAAAGTGTGGGCCCAAGAATACTTCCTTGGGGAACACCATAACCTACCGGTAACAGATCGCTTTTGAACTGTCCTACCTTAATCAATTGTTGTCTGCCAGACAAATAACTCTTGAACCAATCAAGAGCGTGACCTCGAACCCCGATATTCTCTAGTTTTCGGTACAGCAATTTTGAGGAGACAGTATCGAAGGCCTTGGCAAGATCCAGGAACACTCCTACACATTTTCTACCTTGGTCCAAGGATTCAGAGATAAGCTCGGTAAGTAGTGAGACAGCGTCCTCCGTGGATCTTGCCGCCTAAAACCAAATTGCCTTGGAGACAACATGCCATTTTGTTCTATGTATTTGGTTAGTCGATTGTTAACTATTTTTTTCTAATATTTTAGAGAAAATACTGAGCAACGAGATGGGTCTATAGTTTCCCGGAATATTTTTTGGACCATTTTTGTGGACTGGCGTTACCGAAGCAATTTTCCACGAACTCGGGAAACATCCTGTACCTAGGCTTAGGTTGAACAAGTATGCCAGAGGTTCACATAGTATGTTAGTGGCATATTTAACAAAACTTGTTGTGATTCCATCGAATCCGGGAGCACTGTCTGTTCTAAGTTGGCCGATAATTCCCCGCACTTCTTCCTGATCGGTAGGTTCCATGAAGAACGAATGCATAGGTGGGTTAGTTGTACTAATATTTGATGCTAAGTCGTCTTCAGTGTGATTTGATTGAGAAAGAGTAATATTAGCCAAATTGTGTCCAACAGAAGAGAAGAAGACATTACATTTGTTAAGCGAATCTTTAGGGTTATGTTCAGCAGATAAGAGTTCTGTGGGCTGTGTGTAATTGACTTTCGTATTAGTGATTTTCTTAATTGTATTCCAAAGTTTTTTATTATCCTTACTATTATTTTGCAGTTCCTTTTTTTCATAGTCCAGTTTCACTTTTCTGATTAAGTTAGTGTAGAAGTTTCTATATCGGCGGTAAGTTAGCTTAGCAATTTCATCATCAGGGGCTGATTTAAATTTAGCGTGTAATCTATCTCTATTTTTAGAACATCGAAGGAGGCCAAGAGTCATCCAAGGCCGAATGATGTATTTGGATCTGCTTATTTTAACATTTTTTGAGTTAATATCCACTGCTTCGTTAATGGTTTTCATGAAAACATCTACTGCACCATCGACGGTGTTCAGTGAAGTAACAGAACTCAATCAACTTTCTCCAAATCTTTGCATACGGCATCAAGGTCTGTGATAGTTCTGAACCCAGGTCGATTGTTCTTACTTATCTTGATTTTCATATTAATACCTAACATAGCAACCTTATGGTCAGTGATGTCAGCATCACACACAATACCGACAGGTGAAACTTTGTTCTAACAAATATGTGGTCCAGACAGGCGTCTAAGCGAGTAGGTTTTGTGATGGCGGGTTCAAGTCCGTACTCTGTATTAAGGCATAAGTATTCGTTGGATTCGGGGTTAAGGATATTGATATTTATGTCACCAGCTATAACAAGACATTGTCGGTCTGAAAGGGTTGAAAGGATATGGTTTAAAGAAGAGAGAAAATTGTTTGGGTTTCTGAATGAAGGAGATCTGTAAATACCCAAGATCGAACAATTATTATTGTTTATATTCATTAATAAACCACAGGATTCGTCAAGATTTGGTTCTTGCACTTGCACAGAGAGGGACGAACTTATGTACGCAACAACACCTCCATTTTGGTTTATATTTCGTTTGGTAAAAAATGATGTATAACCCGGGATATCTTCGATAGTGGTGGTGTCGTTTAGCCTACATTCTGTAAGAATAATAATATCAACCTTAGTATTTAAGTTCCGAAGAAAAACTAAAAAAGCGTCAAAATTTTTATTAATACTTCTAATGTTCATAGTTAATATTTTAAAGTCGTGATGGGGAGAGATTAAATGTTTACACAGATGAGGGTAGTCCACCTCATGGCACGGGATTTCAGGGATAGTATCGATGTCAGTGGCGAGACTTAATTGATCCATGTTAAAATAGTAAGCTCGTTAAAGGCAGAGATAGACGCCGCGCTATTGTTATCTGATTTTACGTCAGACATATTGGGAAACGACTCATATCTTACGCTAGAACCTTGCAAACAATCAATTACAATAGAATATGGATTAAGCACAAATTGGTTTGAATGATGCTTCGCTATTGTAACAATAATGCATACTGCGTTGTGAAGTATGTAAATAACAAAATTAATTGAAGTTGGTAGAACATTCGGTTTTAAGAGAAAGTGTAAATAAAATACTTTAAGTGATGCTTTTGATACAAATACAAGGGAAAAATGTTGTAATGTTAAATTAGAGAAAAAAATTACATCTAAGTAATTCAACAGAATGAAAAAATTACGAGTAAAACAAAATAGGAGTCGTAAATTAAGAAAAATGTTCACAAAATATCCACAGCTACCTTCATCATAATTGTTAGGAACAGTTTTGAACATCTACAGGGGCTGTGGAGGATTTGTTTTGAGTTTCAAGTTTTTCCAGAATCGATGCAGAAGTGACGTGAAGGACAGAACTAGTTTCAGAACGACGCATAAAAATGTTGCCGTTTGACGTCCAAACGAATTTAAAGTGGAGATCATTGCCAAGTTTTCTTGCTTTGCTGAAAAGGATCCTGTTTTCCTTTGTCAGGTGTTCATTCAGGTACACTCGGCGGGAGTTTCCTGGTAGGTTGAGCTTGTCCGTGGTGAGGCCTCGTCGTGAGCGAGCCGCGCGCAGTAGATGATCCCTCGGGGCCCGGCGCGACATCGTGACCACAATAGGTCGTGGCCGCTCAGTCATTCCTGTATTTCCCTTAGGTCCTACACGCCTCACATCGTCGACGTCACGCGAGTCAAGTTCTACACCTAGGGTAGCCGATATCACGCTTACCAGCTGAGGCAGATTCTCGGAGCTATTTTCAGTGATGCCTGTGATCTCGACATCATTGAGGAAGCGACGCTGCTCTTGAGCCGCAAGATCCCGCCGCAGGCTCGCCACCTCTGCCCGCAGATCAGTCACTTCAGCTTTATACTTGTCCAGCTCTTTCATACCGGCTTTCATGTGCCCTAGCTCCTGACGGAAAATAGCAATGTCTTCGGTCGCAAAGTTAAGTGACCGAGTCAGATCCATTATTTCGTTTTTCATTGCTGTAAAAGTGGCTTGTAATTCAGAGATTGCCTTGGTAAAAGTGAGCATGTCTTGTACCGGGACCTCCTTGTTGTTTGGCAATTTGGTGATCTGGTTGAGTACAGAGCAATCTCGTTCAGAGTCTGAATCCTGAAGATTTAATTTAATTGGAGTGTTGTCTGTCTTAACATTTTTTGTTCTTATCTTGCAGGAGGGGCAGATGTATTGATTTTGCTTTGTTCTCAGCAACTTATGCTCGTCGCGTGTCATATTCAGACAGAGAATATGGTAGGTGGTCGTGCATTTTGAGCAGACAATGTAAGATGTGCCATCATCATTTTTCCCCTTTGTAGGTTTATTGCAAGCGCCACACACCATTTTGTCGTAGCAAACAAAATTATGCACAAATCGCAATGATGAAATAAGCACCGAACAGTGTTAGTATGCCCAAAGCACAAGCAGTGAATAGATCAAGTGGTTACTGTAATTTGAAATCGATTATAAATCGATATTAATCGATCGCTGTTAGCCAAGACCATAAAAAAAAAATATATAAAAATAAAATGTCAAAAGGTGAGGTTATTTAAAGCGTTCTTAAACTAAAAATGTTGAATTAGCCGCAGATTCTCGTCCAAATGCACTATAAAAACCGTTTTGAGCTGTTTACACTTCGCTATAATAGCAACAACACACAGGCAATTCACTCTTAGTTCAAAGCACTCGTACACAGTTTGTTGTAGATATTTCCGTGCGAAATTAACTGGGATAACACTTGTTGCAGTCCATGGGTTCAGGATAGGTAACTTTTTGGTCTATATTCACAAAAATATGTAATTTTAACTATTAAATTTTAAATAAAAACTTGAAGCGTCTAACTATTGATGTTTACTCGGCAAGCGCCATCTAGCGAAAAGCAAAATTATTTAATTATTACATTGCTATTTTATTAAAAATACAAAAATCTGAATCTTAACCATGTATTGTACACTGGGTCAACTCTACATCACTTCATAGTATAAAGCAAAATCGCTTCCCGCATCTGTCTGTCCCTATGTATGCTTAAATCCTTGAAACTACACAACGGATTTAATGGGGTTTTTAAAAAATAGAGGGATTTAAGCGAAAAGTTTTCATGTATAATAATACTCGAAGCGAAGCGAGGGCCACTAGTGACCACTAGTTATAGCAAAAATTACATTATTACAAATAATTTCGTTTTATCTCATACTAAATAACAATATAGTTCTTCATAACTATAGAAGGTACATATTATTAAAGTAAAGTTGTTTGCATTCTCCACTAAGCCCTACCTGTTTCGTAATAAACAAAACTCAGTGGGTCCAACGTTTTACGCCATATTTTTCACGGGCACAGATGTTGCGAGTGTTTAGACACAGTCAGTGCGCCTTCCCCAGATTACATTTTAATGGAGCTTAACCTTTACTCAATTTAACATAAATTATGTATGTTCGCAGTGCTCTACGTCCTTTATTTTCAATTTGTTACATATAAAGTACGATTAATCGAAAGCCTTGTCGTTTGCGTTAAACTTTTTGGATTTATTACTTTGAGTAGGCCTGAAAAATAAATCAGCCGGTTTTTGCGCTTATCAGGTTGTATAGAGTTTGGTATATATTACGGTCATTCAGTGTGTATGCATTTTTCTTTGAGTACTGTTGCCGTTTTACACACGCAATTTACAATTTTTAAAAAGAAGGTTTTCTAACAAAATGAGTAGCTTAGTGACCCTGGCAGGCGGTTCCAATCATCATGATCATTAGCCCATATACGTCCCCACTGCTGGGGCACGGGCCTACCCTAAACTAGGGCGATAAAGCCTTAGTCGATCACGCTGGCCAAGTGCGGGTTACGTCACAGTTACAGTTACAGTCCGGTATGCGGGACTACATAACCTTAGAATTTCTTCGTAGGTGTGCAGGTTTCCTCGCGATGTTTTTCTTCACCGTTAAAGCGTCAAATGATGGTACATAATGAATTTCAAATTTGAAAAACACATTGGTACCTGGCGGGGTTTGAACTGGCGACCTCTCGCATGGCAAGCAACGACCTTAACCACTCGGCCATCGACGCTTTTTTTCCAATAGTTGAGGGCTTAATTCCCACTCGGGACAAATATTTGTGTGATCGGTGTTTGTTCCGTGCCTGAGTGTGATTATTTATAAATATTTTTGTATGTATATCCGTCTCTGACGTCGTAGACAACTCTACTTATTTTATGGTCAGATGACAGTGTGTGGAAATGACCCCGATATTTATAAAAAGTATGCAAATCGAAAGTTACTTTTCTTATTGACCACACGGGGAGCTCGGAGCGCGGAGTTGAATGTGCCGTCAAATATTTTGAATCTGTAACTGAATATAATTTTGATACCCGCTAACCCTTTCAACATGTTTGGCACAATTCGGGGGTCGGGCGGGAAAATCGTTTTACATACGAGTATATTCCAGGGAAACGCAAGGTTTTGAGGGAACGCATTAGGGATTCCTGGTGACATGTTTGTCACTGGGATCAGTCCTGGACAAATTTGACCGGTTTTATGTAATCACAACAACCATAAAAGGAATTGATGGTGTCCATACTGTCCATTTTTTTATAAAAGGCTAACAAGATGACCTCACTCCACCTGATGGTAATGTAAGGATGGGACCGGGAGACTATAATAAAAGATGATTGCACGGGTGATATTATATTGTAACTAACCTAATTTAGACTTACACTCTACTTTTATAATAGTAAGCCTACCTATGTATGGGGAGGTGTGTCACACCACTACACCACCCCCCTTATTTTTGATAAAAAAAAAAACAGTTTTGTTGTTTTTTACAATAAAAAAAAAATACTTTTCACATAAATTTGGTAAAGTTTAAATTGAATTAACAATTAAAAAAAAATTGGAAAAATATTCATTAATAAAAAAAAAAAGAATTAGTAAACAAACTGAACTTAATATGTACTTAAAATGAACATTAAACATATTTGCTAGGTTGTAGACGAGTCAGAGAGGTAATACTTAATAACAATTAAAAAAATAATTTCATTTCAAAACATAACATAAAAAATTTTAATAATATTTTATATCAGTATCAGCTAACTGCATTTTGTGGTCTATTTGTCTATATTCTGGTGTCCTGATGTCATGTCTTTATTTATATAAATTTACATTACAATTTCAATTTAAGGTAACTTTTACAATAAAAACAAACATGAAATCAAATTAAATAAAAAATAATTATATAATATAAAGGGTTTAAAAAAAAAAATCTTGCTAAAATCATACCTTCTTTTAAAAAAATAAAATGCAAATATGAAAACAAATCATAATTTAAAATAACAATAACAAGAACATTTACTAATCAAATAACTTTATCCGCTTGTATTTCAAAATAACCTTTTATTTCGTTAAAAAAATACTTTGTCCGTATTTCATAGGTAAATTATAATAAGGTAATGTGAAATCCATTAGACACCTCTACTTTCTTTCATAAAATCACAATCATTGGTCACACACACATGACTCATATTTCGTATATAATATCATTTAAATTATCCCTTTGGATACCTCGCGCCATTTGGTCGCATTAATTCTCATATTATTTATTTATTCATACATCACTTTATGTCGACATTTCATTTATATTATTTATCATCATTATATTTATTCATCATATATTCTTCTTCACATTTTACATTTCATATCATCTTATTCTCTTTATACAGGGTCATAATTTGTCCAACAATTTACACTGAGAGAGCTCGTCTACACTATGTTCAAATATGAAGGATTTATGCCCTTAAGTATCATTTACTTGATACATTTTATAATACTACGGCTCTATATTTTAAGATTCTACACATCTCCAACCGTCTTCACAGAGAACGACCAGTTACACCATGATCAGGGGAAGGATTTGAGACCGAGTTTAATACCTAACCTAACGTCAATCCGGTATAATAGTCAATATCATTATTTATTTGACATTCAGTCAACCTTCTTTAAACTTGCTATAACAGTATCAAACAATTCTAGAATTCTTTATTATAAATGCTTGCATACACTTGGGTGATCAATCCAAAGCATACAAAACATAAATAAGTAAAGTACTCTCACTTTCATAAAACTTTCCGAAATCCAAACCATACCTAACATAAAACATTTACTATCCTTCCAAATATTCATTCATTCATTACTATATATTATTTCCACATTACAAATAATACCGCGTATTAAATTCTCTCGTATGCATTTACAGTTTCTAAAAATATTTAGGTACACAGTCTTTACCTTTTCAATTAGCAATCATAATATCATCCTATTCAAAACATCGATATTAGATATTCAACTTCTGACTAATAAGTTCTTGCTTTATCTAGAACAGCAAACAAACGGATCGAATTTAATCTTCTTGTTTATTTATACATCTAACACATTTCTCCGCATGGTAAAGAATTCATAAGTAAGACATGACACCATATCAAATACTGCTGACGCGTAAGCGCATGACTTATTGGTAACTTCTCCACAAATGATAATGATTACCTATTTTGGTATGCAGTACCTACTCACTCCTTAACAAATCGAATTTCGATTTCGAAAAAGTTCTTTCGTAAATTATTTAATCAAAAATTAAACACTCATTATAAAATATATTAGCAATGCATAAAATTATTTTAGAACAAGAGAAAAAAAATATCTAATATTTGTCGCATCAAACATAAAAATAAATTATCAGAAATTCTTGCAAGTCATGAAATTAAGATTCATAATTTAGTTAAATAAACTAGAAAATTAACACAATAATATAATTTTCCTGCCTTCAAAATCCATTTAGAAAATAAAAAATATGTTTAGAAATTTTGTATTCGCAAACATAAATAAAATTAAGTACTTTAATTCTCAAAACTATAATGACGGTAACCATTTTTTTATGGGATTTATTTAGTACATATATTTAAGATAACACTGCAATAAAAAAATATAAAATAAGTATAACTTATACCAAAATAAATTTTGGATCGACTCGTCTACGTAAATATGAATTAACCACTACAATAATAAGACTTTAACACATAGTGCATTTTATATGGCACATTATAAAAAATAAATTGAAAAAAAATATATATTGAGGTACCTACCCCGTATAGGTACAATTAAAATAATTATTTAAAAAAAAAAATTATGTAGAGTAGGGAGGACTTCTGAGGGGGAGCGCTGGACTGGAATGTCACCCGGCTCCGGCGGATTCCATATCCATCTCGGACACCGAACATTCTCCCGGCAGCCGGCTCATCCCATCATCTGGACGCCATCATCTCCCGGCGCCCAGCAATAAAAAGAATAACCTCCATCTGGCGCCATCAGCGCCCGGCAGCCAGCTCCATTTACTGCCCGGTTTCACTTATTGTCCGTTCGTTACTTGCACTTTTGTCCATTTTACAACTTAACGCTCGACTTCCAAAAGGAACGTTAGCACCAAAAAATATTTTATAACTTTACTCTTGCGCAGCGCTGCCCACAAGGCAGCACTGGCAGGGTCGCCATGTAAGGATGGGACCGGGAGACTATAATAAAAGATGATTGCACGGGTGATATTATATTGTAACTAACCTAATTTAGACTTACACTCTACTTTTATAATAGTAAGCCTACCTATGTATGGGGAGGTGTGTCACACCACTACACTACACTTTTGTCAGCGAGAACAAATAAAAATCATGGTGGTGATTGCAAACTGTGTACTTATCGAATGGTACAGAAAATTAATATGTAAATAGGTCACGGGCCAGGGACGCGTACGGGTCGTGTGTGCGTGTGGAGCCGCTGGGTGTAGTGCGGCGACTGGCGGCGACTGGGGCGCGCGCGCAGGAGCAGGGCAGCATTCCTTGCGATGCTTTGTCTCGCTCGCGCGCGCGAACATGCTGGGGGCCCTTGAAAGCTTCAGCTTTCAAGAACTTCCTGTGTCGTGAAGAAGACAAAGCTTGTTCAGTGCTCGACGTATGGTGCCGCTGGATGTCGACACGTCGGCAACTCTTGGGACTCCATCAGTCCCAGGATGAAGTTTAGTGACGCGTCCTAAGCGCCATAATAAGGGTGGAAGGCCATCTTCCTTAACAATTACTAGATCATCTGTCTTCAGATCTATTTTCCTTATTCTCCATTTTTGACGGGCTTGAAGCTCCAGGACGTACTCTGATTGCCATCTCTGCCAGAAATGTTGGCGTATTTGCTCCAGGTGCTTGTATCGGTTGAGCTTCGTGGCGTGGTACTGCAGTAGAGGAGCCTCGGGGAGTGACGTCAGCGACCTGCCAAGGAGAAAGTGTCCCGGTGTGAGCGCCGTAAAATCATTAGGGGAGGAGGATAAGGGTAATAAGGGTCGGCTGTTTAGGACGGCCTCAATTTGAGCAAATATGGTGGACAATTCCTCAAACGTAAGGTGAGTATTGCCCAAGATGCGCCTGAGGTGAAATTTTGCAGATTTGATGCCTGCCTCTGCGTAACCATTGAAATTTGGAGCGTAAGCCGGTGAAAAATATGAACTTTATGTTTTGATCAGCTGCAAACCCTGTTATCGAGTCTGAATGAGATTTAAATAATTCGTTAATTTCTTTGGCAGCGGCAACAAAGTTTCTGCCATTATCACAAAATATTTCACTAGGCCTACCTCTGCGTGAAATGAAGCGTCGCAGTGAAAGTAAAAATGCGTCTCGAGACAGTTCACTAACGGCCTCTAAGTGAACACATTTATATCTAAGGCATATAAACAGACATAAATAGCATTTAGATATTTTGCAGCCGCGACCACGGCGGTCTGTAATTAAGAAGGGGCCAGCAAAATCTACTGCTACGGCCGCGAACGGATAATCAGGCATTAGGCGTTGGGCCGGCAAGTTTCCCATAACATTTGACAATGATTTGCCATATTGTCGTTTACAAACAACGCATCGACGTGCAGTGCGTCGAGCCAAATCTCTGCCCCCTATGGGCCAGAACTGCTCACGAACGGATGACAACATGAGCTGCGGTCCCGCATGTAGGAGGCTTGTGTGTTTGTGCGTGAATATGAGTTTGGTTAATGTGTGTTTAGCTGATAAAAGTATAGGGTGTTTTGTTGAAAAGCTGTACTTGGACTTAAGTAGTCTCCCCCCCACTCTCAGGATCCCCTGAGAGTCTATGAAAGGAGTTAGAGAAGACACTTGTGATTTATCGTGTAACTGTTTATTACATTGAAGTGTATGCAACTCCTTTGAAAATGTGTCTTTCTGTGAAAGCTTAATCAAAACATTTAATGATTCGTCAAGTTCTGTTGAATGTAAAGGGCCGGTTATTGTTTGCTTTTGGCATTTAATTTTTATAAACCTTAAGACATAAGCGACACAGTTTTTAAGACGTTTAAGGTTAGAAAATTTGTCAAAGTCTATAATGGATGATGGTTCTGTGGGTTTACAGAACAAAGAGGATATCGTTGGCTTAATCTCTGGTGTGTCTTTAGTTGCAATTGCTTCCAGATTTGGCCAGTTCGTTTCGGGTTCAAGTAAAAAGGTAGGGCCATGCCACCATAATGATTGTGTCAGTACGTGATGAGGGTCGACTCCTCGAGAAGCTAAATCTGCAGGGTTATGCGTTGTAGGCACATGACGCCATGAACTACCTTCAGTATGCCTTTGTATGGCGGAAACCCTGTTAGCAACAAAAATTTTTAGTTTACTTGGACACATTTTTAGCCAAGCTAATGTGACTGTGGAGTCTGACCAAAATATGTGGCGATGTATGTGTATGCGAAGAGCTGCGGTGACAGCTGAGCTAAGACGAGCACCGAGGAGAGCTGCGCATAGCTCCAAACGTGGAATGGTAGTAATTTTGGTGGGAGCTACGCGTGATTTGGCACAGAGAATGTTGCAGGTGATCGCACCTGACGTAGAAATGGACCTTAAATAAATGCAGGCTCCATAAGCGGTTTGTGATGCATCACAAAAACAATGCATCTCCATAAGGGCAGGTTGATCAATGAATACAATCCTAGGTACAGAAAGAGACTTTAAAAAGTGAACATTGTTTATGAAGTGTTCCCAAGTGCGTATAATTTCATTGGGGACGGGTTCGTCCCAATCTAACTTAAGAGCCCATAATTTCTGCAAAAGTACTTTAGGTTTAATAGTGCATAGGGTCAGCAAACCCAAAGGATCAAATATCTTGAATGTGGTTGCTAGGATGTGGCGTTTTGTGATGGTTTTAGGTGGCGAGTTTGATTCCAGGTTTATATCAAAATGAAGTAAATCTTGGCTTGGATTCCATCCTAAGCCAAGTATGTAATGTGATTGGCTAAGAGATAAGTTATTGTTATCAAGATTGCTGAGTTCAGATTCGATGATGGATTGAGAGTTAGAGCGATACTTTCGTAATTTGAAACCACCCGATAGAAGTAATTTAGAGATTGTTTGTTTTATGCGAAGTAACTCTGTTTCGGTTTCGCTTCCACAAAGTAAATCGTCACAATAAAAGTCACGTTTAATTATGTCTTTTATGAGTGGCTCTGGTGACTCATCAGCTAATTGTTGCAAGCACCTTGCTGCGAAAAAACTAGCACTAGCAAAACCATATGTAACAGTATTTAAAGTGAGTGATCTAATAGGTAAAGATTCATTTTCACGCCATAAAATCATTTGTAAGTCTCTGTCAATCTCATTCATAACTATCTGCCTGTATTGTTTTTCTATGTCTCCTGTAAGTACATATTTATAACTAGTCCAGTCAAATTAGGAAAAAATCTCGGAATTCGAGATACCCAGCTGTAAGTCTGCAAATACTTGTATATTGACGTCCTAAAAGTTGTCTCAAAACCTACATATTGTAGGGTGTACGCAACTATTAAATTTTCAAGGTCAAATGTCACAAATATCAGTTTTATGAACTTTTGAGCGAAACGGGAAGTTTTATCATAAAAGTGTGTAGGAGAAATTTACTTATCTTCTATTTGTCTATAAAAATTGTCTGTACGTTTTATTCCTAAGATTCACCATTTCAGAGATACAGCGATGCAAATAGTTGAAAAAGTTGTATTTTCAAAAGCTTCCAGACCCCTGTGCGATTGTGCTAGACAGTTAAAATTTTCACCACTGATGTATTTCAGTAGCCTCTATAACATCTAATACTAAAAAAAGCTTAAAACCAATGTTTAAGTGGGTTCTCATACAAAAACTATGGTTTTTTTTTCTCACACTTGGCCGGTTTTTAACGTGGTTACCTCAGTAAACCTATTCCAGGCGACACCTTTTATAAGTGAAGAACACGTTGTTTATATGAAAGCCTAGTTAAATAATTGTTTTGTGTTGTTTTCAGCATTCAGAAGATTTAAGAATTCTGCGTTTCATTAAATTAAATTTGGTTAATGGATTATAATAAATGAATCTTCACGTTCATAATAGAGTTAAATGGACAGTTAACATTTTTAAAATGTTTTTTTGCAGTTATACTTCAAACAGAAATTATAATAATTGTTATTTCGTACTTTTTGACCCATAATAAGCAGTTTGAATATACTGAAAAACAACATAAAACAATTATTGAACTAGGCTTTCGTGTTCTTTACTTATAAAAGGTGTCGCCTGGAATAGTTTTACTGGGGTAACCACGTTAAAAACCGGCCAAGTGTGAGAAAAAAAAAACATAGTTTTTGTATGAGAACCCACTTAAACATTGGTTTTGAGCTTTTTCTAGTATCAGATGTTATAGAGGCTACTGAAATACATTAGTCGTGAAAATTTTAACTGTCTAGCACAATCGCACGGGGGTCTGGAAGCTTTTGAAAATACAACTTTTTCAACTATTTGCATCGCTGTATTTCTGAAATGCTGAATCTTAGGAATAAAACGTATTGACAATTTTTATAGATAATTAGATGATAAGTAATTTTCTCCTACACACTTTTATGATAAAACTTCCCGTTTGGCTCAAAAGTTCATAAAACTGATATTTGTGACATTTGACCGTGAAAATTTTATAGTTGCGTACACCCTACCATATGTAGGTTTTGAGACCACTTTTAGGGTGTCAATATCCAAGTATTTACAAAGTTACAGCTGGGTATCTCGAATTCCGAGATTCTTACCTAATTTAAGCTTAAATGACTGGACTAAACTACGAAATCTGATTAAAATGTTAAAAAGCGAATCTTGCAGGTTGGGGCCAACCATTTGAAGTTCATTAATGGAGAAACCTGATGAAGTTGGGGAGGATGCATTAAAAACAACCCTGAGTTTTGTCGACTCGCTGCTTTCCTTTAGCACAGGATGATGGGGTAAAAAGCAGGAGATGGTGGGTTTTTGAACTTTAGAGTCGGAAAGATGCCCTAAATCATGATATTCTTTAATGAAGTCGGAATACATTGTTTTAAGCTCTGGATTGGTATGAAATCGCTTTTCTAAGCTAATGAATTGTTTTTTGGCTATATGATAAGATTCACCAAGGCAGTCGGGCGAATCTATTAAAGGGAGTCTGACGCAAAACTTGCCATTAGGTAGGCGATAGGTATTTTCGATGAAGTGTTTCTCACTATCTGTAATGATTACGTTGTTATTGGACTGAGGTTTATCCGGAAAGTCTTCGTATTCCCAAAACTTCATCAATTGCGAGTTGAAGTCATTGTAATCACAATCATGACTCACAAAGTTACAGTGTTTGTAAACCCTGGAGGCCCTTGATAGAGTTTTAGTATTAATGATAGGTAAAGGTCCTGCTATTAACCAACCTAGTAGTGAGTTATGAAGGATGGGCAAGTTATCGCCAAGGGATTGACGTTCTGAGCCAATAATGTGCCAAAAAATGTCGGCGCCTATAAGGATATCAATTTGAGATGGTTCATAAAAAGAAGGATCAGCTAACAGTATATGTGGTGGTAGGTTTATATGGTGTACATCTATTCGATGCTTAGGAAGTTTTTGTGTAATTTGGGGAAGCACTAAGAAGTTATGAAGTAACGTAAATGTACTACGTTTTGAGATGAGTTTTGCAGCACATTGCTGCGGAATAATATTGATGTTAGTATCACAAATACCCAACAAATTGGTGGCACTAGAGGGCTGAGAAGTCAGTTGAAGACGAGACTTTAAGTCCGTGGTTATGAATGAAGACTGACTTCCGCTGTCTAGTAGTGCCTTTGCGGTGACTACCTTATTGGTAGCTGGATTTAAGATCTCAACATACGCTGTTGATAATAGAACTTCCGTTGCGCTCACCGCTGTCATAACAGTGGCAGAAGAGGAAGGAGATGGTGTACTTTCAACGTTCCCTAGGGTGTCGTCATAAGTGCGACTAAAGGAAGCCTGGGATATGTTTGTGTTTGTGTTGTGTTTATGTAAAATGGTGTTGTGTTTATGTAAAATGGTGTTGTGACGCCTCTTACATACGCGACAGCCGCTCACTAGCTTGCAGCTGCGCGTGTCATGGTCCGGTCGCAAGCAGTTGTGGCACAGCCTCAGCTTTGCTACTCGCGCCCATCTCTCGTCAGTAGACATGGCCCTGAAGACTCCGCAATCAAAGATGCGGTGACTCCTTGGCACACGACGCACAACCGCTTTGTCGAGGCGTCATCTGATGAAATCATAAGAGACGTCCTAGTGTTATGCTTTAGTTGAATATTAGGTTTTACATATGGTTTAAATTCTCCTTTAGTGCGCGATAATGTTTCTAAGATGTCTGCACGAGATTTTAAAAAGGATTTAAATTCATTGAGGTCTGGATAGTCGTTCAAGTTATTTTTATGCTCCTCCCATTTAATTTTGGACACGTGATCTAATTTTGTTGCAGCTATATGTATGATGATAGCATCCCACTTATCAGTAGGCAATCCCAAAGTGCTTAAGGCACGAAGATTTTTTGTAATGTGATCACCCAGATAGCGTAGTGACCTGTCTGAGTCACGGTCTCGTTGAGCCTCAATGTTAAGTAAGGAGTTGAGATGAAAGGAGATTAATTGACGTTTATTATTATACCGATCATATAAAAGTTTCCAAGCGTCATGATAGTTATCAGCTGAAATTTCTAGGTTGTAAATAACGCGAGCAGCTTCGCCTTCGAGATACGCATTCAAATAATGAAACTTATGGATTGGCTGGATGTTATCATTGTTGTGTATGAGAGACTGATATGTGTCTCTAAACTCTAGCCACTTGAAATGAGAACCGTCAAATTTTGAAATATTTATTTGTGGAAGTTTGAAGCCAATAGGTGCATGAGAACTATCATGACAACACTCAGAGGTAGAAGTCCCAGGTCTTTCAGTGTCCTTGGGGTTACCTTTGTCAAGAAGACATTGCGCTGTAGCAAGAAGAGAATGGAGATTTTTTTCAATGGAACTCCGTTCCCTGATTTCCTCATCAAGATCTTGTTCATTCAAGACTTCTAAACGGGTTTGTATGCTTTCAAACTTGATACTAAGTTCTGAAAATTTAGCTAACTTCACATTTAACTCGCATATTTGAACATCAGATAAGGTATGCACTTTCATAATTTCCTGAATGTAATTGTTAAAAATAGTAATTTGCCCCTTTACGGATCTACGTTTAGCTTTAAGTTCCTTGAATTCATTTTGTGAAGGAATTAGTAAAGGGGACAATTTAGTTGGCGATGGTTCAGTCATGATGGTTTTTAAGGAAGCTTTAAGTCAAATTGCGAGCTAAAGGGAATTTTAAAAAGTAAAAAATATATTCAACTAAAAAGAAATTGCGAACGGCTTACGCTCCTTTTGTTTCCCAGCGCAGAGTAGGCAGCAAACGTGTTGCGCAGTGAAGTAGGTTAAGCGGAGGCAGGCCGGATACGATTGAGCCGCGCGACCACGTGGCGGCAGCGTGCTCACAATTTCCAATTCTCACTGAAATGCGTAAATGACAGGGTGTATGCAAAGCGTTATCAAGCAAAGATGCAGAAATATGAATAGTATGCGAGGAGATAATGATTATGAATAGTGATGGATAAGTAACTAGGTAAGTTCAAATATGCACACATAAAAGTAAGCGTGTTAAAGTGACAAGGCGCAAGAAAATGGGCAAGAAAAGGGCAAATAAATTGAAGCTTGCTAAAAAAAAACAAGAATTAGGCAGCTGTAGCTATCGTAGAAGTGGCAACCACAGTATAAGCTCGTGCAGAATTTATGCTGAGTGCGCTGATAGCTCGATATTTTATTTTATGATGATAAGGATAACGATATGATATGCATGTAAGATTAATTTTATTATGAAGGATGTTACTTTAATGTGTAGAAGTATGCGCAAAATAAGAAGGTAAACATGTAGATGTGAAGTGCGCACTTACTAAATTATTCACCAAAATGCTCAAATTAAGAAGAGGGGAATAATTAGAAAGGATGATTGGCTCACGACACGCTCCTTGGCAAGTTGAGATGCAGAGCAGAAGCGTAGTTTCTTCTCCTTACGGACCACGTGTGTGGTGTGGCCCTCACAGCGACCACGTTTCCTCTTGACGGTCTGGGCCGGTAGACAGTCTGCGATACAGATGATAGGTGCTGCACCGGAGTCTTCTCAGGCACCCAGAGGATCTTCAAGGCGTAGGCGTTGACGGCAATGTACGAAGGCGACGTCGACGAAAAGATGGCGGACGAAACGTGGAAGCGACGCGCGACCTATTCGTTAGATTAGATGGGACTCGGCACGCGATGCAGTTACCAAAAGGAATTTACACGCGACTCGTGCCCACCCGGGGGCGCCACTTTTGTTAGCGAGAACAAATAAAAATCATGGTGGTGATTGCAAACTGTGTACTTATCGAATGGTACAGAAAATTAATATGTAAATAGGTCACGGGCCAGGGACGCGTACGGGTCGTGTGTGCGTGTGGAGCCGCTGGGTGTGGTGCGGCGACTGGCGGCGACTGGGGCGCGCGCGCAGGAGCAGGGCAGCATTCCTTGCGATGCTTTGTCTCGCTCGCGCGCGCGAACATGCGGTAAAGGTCCTGCTATTAACCAACCTAGTAGTGAGTTATGAAGGATGGGCAAGTTATCGCCAAGGGATTGACGTTCTGAGCCAATAATGTGCCAAAAAATGTCGGCGCCTATAAGGATATCAATTTGAGATGGTTCATAAAAAGAAGGATCAGCTAACTGTACTTGTGGTGGTAGGTTTATATGGTGTACATCTATTCGATGCTTAGGAAGTTTTTGTGTAATTTGGGGAAGCACTAAGAAGTTATGAAGTAACGTAAATGAACTACGTTTTGAGATGAGTTTTGCAGCACATTGCTGCGGAATAATATTGATGTTAGTATCACAAATACCCAACAAATTGGTGGCACTAGAGGGCTGAGAAGTCAGTTGAAGACGAGACTTTAAGTCCGTGGTTATGAATGAAGACTGACTTCCGCTGTCTAGTAGTGCCTTTGCGGTGACTACCTTATTGGTAGCTGGATTTAAGATCTCAACATACGCTGTTGATAATAGAACTTCCGTTGCGCTCACCGCTGTCATAACAGTGGCAGAAGAGGAAGGAGATGGTTTACTTTCAACGTTCCCTAGGGTGTCGTCATAAGTGCGACTAAAGGAAGCCTGGGATATGTTTGTGTTTGTGTTGTGTTTATGTAAAATGGTGTTGTGACGCCTCTTACATACGCGACAGCCGCTCACTAGCTTGCAGCTGCGCGTGTCATGGTCCGGTCGCAAGCAGTTGTGGCACAGCCTCAGCTTTGCTACTCGCGCCCATCTCTCGTCAGTAGACATGGCCCTGAAGACTCCGCAATCAAAGATGCGGTGACTCCCTTGGCACACGACGCACAACCGCTTTGTCGAGGCGTCATCTGATGAAATCATAAGAGACGTCCTAGTGTTATGCTTTAGTTGAATATTAGGTTTTACATATGGTTTAAATTCTCCTTTAGTGCGCGATAATGTTTCTAAGATGTCAGCACGAGATTTTAAAAAGGATTTAAATTCATTGAGGTCTGGATAGTCGTTCAAGTTATTTTTATGCTCCTCCCATTTAATTTTGGACACGTGATCTAATTTTGTTGCAGCTATATGTATGATGATAGCATCCCACTTATCAGTAGGCAATCCCAAAGTGCTTAAGGCACGAAGATTTTTGTAATGTGATCACCCAGATAGCGAAGTGACCTGTCTGAGTCACGGTCTCGTTGAGCCTCAATGTTAAGTAAGGAGTTAAGATGAAAGGAGATTAATTGACGTTTATTATTATACCGATCATATAAAAGTTTCCAAGCGTCATGATAGTTATCAGCTGAAATTTCTAGATTGTAAATAACGCGAGCAGCTTCGCCTTCGAGATACGCATTCAAATAATGAAACTTATGGATTGGCTGGATATTATCATTGTTGTGTATGAGAGACTGATATGTGTCTCTAAACTCTAGCCACTTGAAATGAGAACCGTCAAATTTTGAAATATTGATTTGTGGAAGTTTGAAGCCAATAGGTGCGCGGTAGTGAGATCAAAATATGAGGTCGACAGGCACAATTGACCATATGGAGCCTGTTGCACTCACCCTGAAGGCCTGCTTAAATGCCGTTTCACGCCCCGCCTGAAGAGCCCGGGATCATGGGAGGGAGGGAAAACATGAGCTGGAAGGGCATTCCATGCCTTAATGACACGTGGCAGAAAAGAGGAACTAAACCTCTTAGTCCGAGCCAACAGCGTCTGCATTGTATCTGGATGGCAGCGCTGCCTAGCACGTGTCGTTCGGGAAAGAGGAAAGAGGTGGGAGGGACTAGCTGAAATAGCTCTTCAGAGCATTCCCCATTAAAGAGACGGTAGAGAACACTTAGACCATTTTATTGATTGCGATCTACAGCATATTATTATGTCACATTAATAAACATTTTTTCCTTATTCTTTATATCAAAAACCCGTTACTTAAAAGCTTTTGATGAGATTATTGAATTCACTGCAATACAAAAATGCTGCCAAAGCAACGGAAAAGATTTTTTCCAATTTCTACATGAACTATATGTATTTTTTGATCTTTGCTATTCAGGTTTAAGTGTTGCTGTAAGATTAAATAATAGAAAAGTTATCATTTAAATGACCATAACAATGTCGACCTGTAAATGAAAACCTTATTGGAATTCTGTCTGGCATTACATCATTTACGATGGTGGTTGCTCACTATGTATCCATACTCATAAAATTAACCTCAAAGGTTTGAAATATTACAGCCATATCGACATATTCAAACAATTTAGAGCTAAGTAACCAGTAAATGCAGTTACTGAAGTATGCCAATGTGGTTCGAATGGCGCGGGTGGGACACACGACCACATTTTGCGGGCACTTTACCAAACCATCGCTGCTAGCTTGGACATAGAAATTATTGGTAGTGCTGTGTGTATACTATAATAACGATATAGTATTATATTTTGTTTGGAGACGACGAGAGGAACTTGTTGCCGGAACATCTGTTTCCTGCTGCCTTTAAGTTGGAATACTTCAAACGAAGCGCGGCGAAGCATTTTCCGTGATTAAAACGGACTGGTATCTCTTGTCTCCATTTTAAAACTAGATTTTTTTTAAAAATAACATTAGTTAATAGGAATTTTATGTAAGTTTATAAGTATATTCAATTAATTTTGGGCTAGATTTAGTTTTGTTTTCGTTTCAATTTTAAATATATGAACAATGAAATTTAATCAGATCAAGTTCTAATTACAATACTTTTTGCTCACATTCGTGTCTTGTTTATGAATACCCAATAGGAAAATGATTTATTGTAACAGTAAATCAATACCGCGTGATACGCAGGCACAAATTATAATAGTTAAAAGGCAGAGATGGTTAAAATGCATTAAAGCTCAAATACTTTATAAATTAGCCTTAAATTCATGCACAACACTCTACTCTCAGCAGCTAAATATTCCTGTGAAAATTATTCTACGACAAAGTTTGTAGGAGCCATATAGAGTGACAAAGAGATAAGTACGCAAAAGTAATTTTAAGTAGAAGATGTACAGAAATTTTCGTTAGAGAATACTGAAAATACTAACGCATTTAGCAGACAGTGGCGTTTATTAAAGTTTGTGGAAATATGACTTGAGCAGCTTAGTGAATTCAAATGAAAAATGCGTTCCATTTGTCACTTGAAGTGATAGTTATTACAATAGAGCGATCTGTACTCATACTGATTTAGTAATGAATGTCCGGTATAGTAGTTTACCTTAATTATTTTTACGTGCGATTTTATACGTGAAATACATTTATTACTTACTGATGTATTTTTTGTTGCAAAAATGTTTTTAATTACTATTTCTATAAAATGTCTGTATAGATAACTGACATACAATTATGGCTTGGAGACTTGCAGGGGAGCGGATGGCTCTCGACCCTAATGTTTGACAGGTAAGTTGTAGAATGTTTTATGAAATTGTCGAAACCTCCCGTGGTCTGAGGTTTTTCCCCGAGGGGTTTGGAGAGTTCTGTATATATTCACTTGTGATATTGATGACAAATATCGCTATTAAATCGGTCACCTATATGATTTTTTTTTCATTAAACATTATGAATATCCTAAGACCGCCAATTACCTACGGTAGGCACTTGAAAATCATCCTCTTTACTTATTTTTAACTGACATAGGATTTCTATTGAATTAAAACCTTTTCAGTCGGTCTATAAACAAACCGACAAGCGTATTAAACTTTTGTTTAAAAGCGTGTGGGGAGCTTTATAAAGACACATAAAGCGGCCAACCCACTAACGTTTTTGCAAACAAAACTGAGTTTTAAGAAGTTTACGACGGATATATTCGTCCAGGTTATAAACATAAAAATAAACACCCACACGCGTAACTAGAATCCTGTTTTTCGCATCGTTCGATCTCGCTAATGCCACACCGAAAAACTTTTCGAAATATTTTCATTTCGCCGAACGGAGTTCTCGGAATGGTCATTCAAAATAGAAGTCGCAGTGTCGAAATTCGCCTAATAGAGATGTTCGGTGGCTATCACGTTACTCCCAATTCCCTAAACTTAGTCTGTTTGTGTCCCCCGAGGCGTATTCGGGACGAGCTCACGTCGGTGTATGGTGGATTGGATACTTTATTATTAGACGTGATTTGGTAGTTTTCGGACGGGTCTTTTTGGCCAGGTTAGGGCAGATTATGAGCGTGATTATTTAATTTTCTGTCATTATTCCCGTTATACCCGTAAGTGTGCCGTAAGTGCGCACTGATATTATTAGGTGCAATTAATTTCGTCATAGTTTCCGGGCGGGCCTTTTTGGCCGGGTTAGTTCAGATTTTGAACGTGTTTTTTTAATATTTGACTGGCTCGGTGGAAGAGTGCTGTGACCCTGACTGACGGTTTCAAGAGTCGTGGGTTCGATTCCCAAACGGGACAAATATTTGTGTGATGAACATCAGTGTTTGTTCCGTGTCGGGGTGTGATTATGTATATAAGTATGTATATATAAATATCTATCTATGTATATCAGTCTCTAACGCTCATGGTACAAGCTTTGCTTAGATTGGGGTCAGATGACCGTGTGTGTGTGGAAATGTCCCAGATATTTATTTATTTTATTAATTTACCGTCTTCATTCAGAGTAAGCCTTAGGCCTACTAAGGCCTTAGCGCCCTAGTTTAGGGTAGGCCCGTGCCCCATCAGCCCATATACGTCCCCACTGCAGGGGCACGGGCCTACTCTAAACTAGGGCGATTAAGCCTTAGTCGACTACGCTGGCTAAGTGCGGGTTGGTCGACTACACAACCTTAGAATTTCTTCTTAGGTGTGCAGGTTTCCTCACGATGTTTTCCTTCACCGTTAAAGCGTCGAATGATGGTACATATGACGTAGAATTATTTTATTTAAAAAGACGATGGCAAGTTCTACACTCTGGTTCTATGAGTTCCTCAATTTATGTTTTAGAGGACGATGCCACGGTCTAGATTTTGGTTGTATGGTTCGCTGAATTTAAATATCTCGTTTTTCTGAGCTCGCTTGTTAAGCCTCGTAAAGTAGTTGGCCCCAGATGCTATCGTAATTTCGCCGTCGTAAAAGTAAGCGACGTCATTTAAGGCTGTACTTGGAGACAGCTTAAAACTTACTGCATCACAAGAGCAGAAAAAGACAAAAAAAAAAGCCTTGGTCGAATTTTTGTATGTTATGGGTAATGCAGAAGAAAGATCAAACCTAGGTTTACTCGGGTATAACTAGGATAACCCAAGATTTGTGGGTAAAGTTCGGATTTTAATTTGTATCAGGAGTTTACCCGTACACAACTATGTCTACCCAACACTGGGTGCGTAATGATCGGTGTTGGTTTGAATAATAATTTAAATTTATTTTAATTGGGAGTTTACCCAAATTCACCTAGATCTACCCAATGTTGGCTAGTTTATGTTAGATATCAATGTAGTTAAAAAATACTGTAGTAAGTAAGTACTACTCGTTTGGAGCCCTGTACTGAACTCATCATCACCAGTCTATAGGTTTGTCCACTGCTGGACATAATCCTCCCGACGTCTTCGCCACTCCCCCTATTTTCTGTACTGAACTAATAAAACATACCGTTAACAAGATACCGGTACATCAAAACACTGTCCACTTCGCTTTATAAAACACACCTTCACCAATACTTCCAACATGACAACACAAATGTGGAGCGAAACATTTTCAAACTCAGTTGTCCAGTTCACGCAATAATCCACGATCCCAATTGGCCAAACTCGAGTGCGATTCCAACCGTTCATATGTCCCCCGGGGCTCCCGGCGAAGATCCGTAGATCCACCGTCCCTCGTCAGGGGGGACTTCCCGCTTCTGTCTTTATTTCGCGGATTTAGAAACGGGGACAGTAGCGAGTTAGGTATTGGACTGAGGTAGGATTGACAACCTTCTACTGTGTCTAGACTAGAGTTTGAAGGTTTGCGTCATTTTACCATGAACCAAAATCAACCATTTTACCATTTAATATGAATTTATAATTCTTTATAAACCCGTTTATAATTCTTTGTTCTCCGTTCAGTGTATTTTGAATATAATGTTCAATTAACAATAAATGTGCGATAACCATCCTGCTTCATATTCAAATCTCACAACATATAAATGTATACGAGTACCTACATTGTAGTAAGAGTTTTTGAATTCGAACCAGTAGCTCTTGAGATTAACGTGTTCAAACAAACAAACATTGTTTGTTTGAACACAAACAAACTCTACAGTTTTATAATATTAGTAGAGATTAGAACGAAATAACCTGCAACTTCTTTCTCCTTCACTACCTTAAAAATTTGATTAACCTTCACAGCTTTTATTGATTTTTTTCTCTAACTGACATAATATGATGGCTTGGAATAATCACCGAACTTGCGTGGGAGCGGATCGCCTACTTAAACCTTCACAGTATGTAAATTGAGATTTTGTATCTAAAATTGTAAAAAGTTACCAAAATTGACACGGCCGAGGAATGTTTAATCAATTGAAAACACCACTTTGTTTAATTGCAAGTACATATATAAAGCTTAGTGGAGCTTTAGCAAATGTACCGAATAGCCGAGGACAGTGACTCTAGCTTCCAATACAAACTGCTATTTATTTAACAGCACAGGTACCTTGTCTTCATAAACCTTATTGTGTGGAAAATGAATTCGAATCAAAATTAATTCGTTAATTTTTCGGTTCGTACATGCCGACTTAATATATAACTATTAAGTTGGCTTATTGGCTTAGGACTTGTGGGATTTAAAATACAAAAATGAATGTTATTTATTTTACAAATTCGAGAAATTATATAAATTGGTATATTGGCCTGTTCTTATAAAAACATGTTTTTTTCCTATAAAAGTACTAAAAAAATTATTGAATCTTTTTAGTATTTGTAACGTTTGGTGGGGAAATACTTCGGTCTGTTATTGCAAACGAATGAATACTGCCAAAAGGATGATCTAGCGCTTGAAACAGTGCCGAAATATCGGAAGCTCTCTAAAATAAAACAACATGGTAAGTATCTAGGACATATTCAGTTTTTTATGTGTGTTATCATGACAGTTTAATGTTAGGACTTACCCTTGGGCTGTTGATAAGATTTTTCGAGTGTCCAAATATCAATGATCTTTTACTTGAAACAGATGATGTAAACAGACCATAGTTAATAATAATAATAATAAAAAACGTTTATTGCTTCATAAATTTTACAGTGTTTCTTAAAATACTAAAGGAAAAGTGAGCAAAAGGAAACATCTCAGCATGGCTTATATAGTAAACCAGATAATGCTGTTTTTCAGATGTTCCTGTTTTTCTATATGACATATATTATATAAAGTAAAGTAGGTAGGTGGAGGGCTTAACCTCTTAGAAACTTATATAAATCTTCCACCTTAGCAGAGATATCATAAACTTAAAACTAAAACTACAGTAACAAATTAAATTAAATGTTATTAGTTAAGAAATTGTCTATATACTATCGGAGTATTTGGCGGTCGACCACCTATAAGGTGAAAATCGCTTGGCGCTTATACGTCTGTCAAAGCAAGCCCCGCCCAAATTGTGGTCCGAGAGCCTGCAAGAATTTTTCGGTAGGTATATGAGGCAAGCTGAAAACTTGTCCTATACCTTTAATATTATAATTCAACACAAAACCGCAGACCTGGCTGAGTACCGGGGCTAAACCAAACCCCCAATTTTTCTTATTTTAAAATATATTTTATAATCCAAAAAAATATACTTTGTCAGTTCACCTGACAGGTAGAAGTTCCATCGAAATAATTTGTCTTACAACGTGAGTCTTATTTTTTAGTTATAAATAAAAAGATGAAAAATATTTTTGGGGGTTTGCTTTAGCCCCGCTACTCACCAGCCAGGTCTGCAGTGTCGTGCTGGGATATAATAGGAGAGGTTCAGGATAAGTTTTCAGCTTGCCTCAAATACCTACCAAAAAATTCTTGCTAGCTCTCCTACTATTGGAACGTTTTTGCTTGGATTTTGACAGATTTTCTTTAAGTGCTCTTCTATTGGCCAGTGGGCGGGGCTATTGGCGTTTAAAGAAATCTATTTGAAAAGTGTACTACCGCCAGCGTTGCCGGTAGTACATATAGTAGTAAAAAGTAACATAGGTGTTAGGAATAAACTTACGTAAGGTGTGTGTGTGTGTTAAATAATGCCTATTGCCAACGTCAGTCAACTCAGAGTTCGCAAGCAAGCGGTTTATTAATTCGTTTGAGAATTAAACGCCCACAACTTTGACCATTCACTAAACTGGAGAGGTTCTAACGCTGGAATACTACTTGACAGATGAGCTGTCTAAATCGACGAGAGAAGATGTGCATCGACGGAGGCAAATTAAATATTGTGGTAACATATGTTTTAATGAAATTGGAGTAAATTCACTGTCTCAAAATATTAACATAACATTTCTAACAACTTTGCACAAATAAAATGTCGTGTAAGTCTTGTTTAATTTGCGTATGTCGTTATAACGCTTAATTTTCCTTATTTATATGCAATCGATATCAGATGGACTAATGTGAAAAGATAAACATGATTCCAAGATGATTAAGATACACATTTATTAATTCTGAAGACATGTTAACTTAAACCTGCATTCAAAAATCGTCCTTCCAACCCTACTATTACATCATCAAAGAACTGCGTCGACCGAAAAATGTACCCTTGTCATTGTAGATTTTCCTGCGGCGTGTTTCAACGTCTCTTTTGAACTGTCGTATTATTAAAATAAACGTCACGGAGTCGGCTCCATGCGACGTCCCGTGGGTTTTGAACTTTTGATGGTTTCTTCAAAAGAGGCGGGAAATGGAAACTGACTACCTCGTAAATAAGTTTGTTAGAGATATTTATTTGGTGGGTAACAAATACGTATTTGAATCCTGCACCGTTTTCGTTATGAGTTGCGGAGGTAAGACCGGAGCGGTATATACATTATCTACGTTAATTATTCTTAGTATGATTGATAAATAAATCATTGAATAATAAAGATGTAAATGATTTTGGACAAGATCATTTTTAAACCCAGACGTAAATCCACAAGTTTGACAAACGGTATGTTGAATGGAGTACGATACTCATAGAGAAAAATATTTGTGGAGTGTCTAAAATCATCGTGAATCTTCCTAAAATCCTCGTGAATTTATTCATCTTTCGCCCTATCATGCTACCTCACTAACAATGTCTTTACATCATCCTATTTTCATCTACAACATTTCCGTTTCATCGCTGCCATCCGTCGAACTCTATGTCAAAGTTATTCCAATCTATGCCTTATACTGACGTACTAAGGTTTAAGAGTACATTGTAGTCATGACAAAGACTCTGGAAAACGTTAGGTCGTTTGTTCACGAGTTTAAAGATACGTAGAATTCTACAAAATATTTTGTGTACGTCAAAGTTATGTTGTTAATGTTAAAAAAACATAGATTTCCAAAAAAGTTCTTGGAACTTAGCGTAAATTGGAATTTATGCCGATGATTTAACAGGAAACCTATTAGATAGAAAGAACGATTCTAAATTCTAAAAAAAAACACCTCAAGGAAATATATTTTCAGAGTTACTTACTTACTATTTCTATACGGTCGATTACTAAAACGATACGTTTGAAAATTTTCAGTCTTTGAATTTAAAACCTTCTTAAACGACCAAGTGGAACAAATATTCAATAACCGTGTATAATAAATCAAACAATAATAATCGATTTACACATATTTACGCGTGTACATATATCACTTCGGGTTCACGCAATTGATGAAGCAATTTTGCACAGAAACAGATCATTGATAACTAATATAACGACAAAATATTTTATATGAAGATAATTTTGTTTTTCTTATACACAATACCCAAAAAAAGTTAGTGTTAAAACAAAAGAAGTACAATTTTATCTTTTATCGCTCGCTTTAGCGATCCTTCCGTAGTATCCTAATAACGTAGAATACTATCGGCCCCTGTGTTTGCCTGAGTGTATAAGCTAGCTCACAATATAACTGTGATTCGTTTGACAAAGGGTAGAATAGCTATTGTTGAATTGAAATCTTTAACCGACAAACCTATTTCGCCCATTCGTACGAGTTTTGAACAGAAATTGTATCTAGAGAATGACTCGATTTGGCCTTTAGGTATGTTTTTGACATACATACTACGGTTGGTATTGTGATATTTAAAGTAGTTTAGTCACAGTATAGAGAAAAACAACGAGGCATGGTAATAATAAATGATGATGTGAGAATGAAAATTATGCCTAAATATATATTTATCTATTTAAGTATCTCTACATTTTCTTAGCCCGGAATTATAATAATGTGTGTTGTGTGATGTAATGAGTATTTGAAAAAAGAAAAGAAATTGAATATTAGTATTATTAAAATTTAACAAGTCCCTTAAGGCGGTGTAAGTTCTTGTCTTGCTATCGCCTCACGCTACGATAAATGTATGATCAATTGAGCGTCATAGCGTAGAGGTTTACTTTGTCCTACATGTTCTTTTACTAGGGTTTATAATATTGTTTGCTATTATTTGCGAGAACAAATATACTAATAGTGTAATACCTTTTCTACAGCTGGAGGAGGCAGAAAAACGAAGGGCTTCTATATTTAACACATATTATGAAAATTACAGTTAAATGTTTCCAAATTCTAATTAACCTAAGTATGAATGGGTTCGATGTTAGAACCACACTGATCTAACAAATGTTAAGTGGCTAAAGGAAAAGGTGAAATGGGGTTATTCTTATTATGGGGTGCCCCGTGAATCTCTGCAGGTCACGTTGTCCGCTGTGAGAAGTCCATCTGCTGATTGCGACACCTTGCTCGCTTGGTGGTGGCGTGGATACGTAACACGTATAAAAACTCGCGTGTATTGTTATTCTAAACATATTAGACACCCGACGTTTCGAGCTCTTTACAGCGCTCTTGAACACGGGCAAGGCACTGGGGCACTTACTGGGATTTATTTGGCTGTGCCTCAGTTTGGACGCGTGAAGAGTGTCATTAGTTTCGTAGTATTTGAATATCGTTGTCTATTGTTCATTTGATTTATTACCTTTACTTGTTATCGGGAATGATAGTATCAGCGATTCTGGAAAAATATGTAGTTTCCACACACAATATATAAGATTTTAGACTTTCGCGTTCCATTACACTGAATATTAGTATTTATGGGTTGTCACGATATAATAATATGTTAAAACATTGACGGATTTAATATAATTCTTAAAACTACACTTTCTTAGGAATACGATATAAGATATAATACAATTTATTTTGTTTAGAAAAATATACTAGCTAAAAAAATCATGATACATTCACATAAATTACATGGGCATCACCAAATATGTGATAAGAAATGATAAAGAAAGGTGTAGCCATAACGTAGCTGCTCGTAGAAGAGACAGTTCGTAGTCGTAGCAATTTTTCGTAGCGCGCTCGCGAACTTCTACGTTATGCTTATATAAATACTAAACACACACTATTAACACTTTTCATTTTAAAGATACTGTTTACTGTGTTTGATTATTATAATTAAGTAAAGCTTAAGCAGGCCTTCGGGATGAGTGCGACAGGCTCAATATGATCTATTGTGCCTGTCGACCTCATATTTGGATCTCACTACCGCTTACCATGAGGTGGAGTGAGGTCATCTTGTTAGCCTATTATAAAAAAAAAACAAAAAGTTTCTTTATTTGGTATATGTGTATTCATAATATTTTGGAAAAAAGTACGTGTCTTAATATCATTTCGACAAGATAGGCATGAAATAAAAAATGTAGGCCTAGATACAAAAATAGAGCCTTTGCATGAAAGGATAAGCTCCCATTACGGTCATTCTTCGCTTAGGGCATCACCAAACAGATGTCTTTAGGATACAGGACTATAACAATGCATGGACCTTTTTAATTAGGACTTTGTTTCCGCTGAAAAAACATCAAATGGCATTTAGAAACTTCGCAATCTTTTACAAAACTAATTTAATGAACAGGGACAAATTTGCTCGCCAACTTGGTAAACAAATAGCAAATTATATAGGTAAGGGTACACGGACCGAAACAAAGTTTGATGAACTGGCACAGAGTAGGTTTTCGTAGAGACTTTTTAGGGATATGGATACCTCTACAAATATTTAGTTATTTTCGATCGCATGATAGAAAAAAGATAAGAGTGGCCAGGTTTCTTGAAATCGGTAAGAATAAGTACATTATGTAGATACATTTTTAAGGGTATTTATACCCTCTATATTTGTTAATTTTAACAAATTTTTATATTTATGTACAATATGTGAGGTATTGTGAGGAAACCTGCACACCTACGAAGATATTCTAAGGTTGTGTACCGACCAACCCGTTCTTGGTCAGCGTGGTTGATTAAAGTCTGATCGCCTTAGTTTAGGGCAGACCCCTGCCCTAGCAGTGGGGATGTATATAGGCCGATGATGATGATTTGAGGTATGAGTGTTCATTAACACATTTATAATAATCATAAAAAAGGTCAGTGGAACATTTGCTCACTACACTAGTTTTATGTAGTACGCACCCTTCTTTCGGTCTTCATTTATATAATGTGATATTGATATAAAATGATATTGTACTCTCAGTCTTGTTTTGGAGACATAAGATATTTCATTATGTAAGCATGATTCCCAACTGGCCCTATCGTATCCTTGGACACTCTTCGGCGACCAAAACCGTTTATCAAATCTAGCAAAGATATAAAAGGATTGGAAGTTTATATTCCCATTTGTGTAAAAGAATTATATAATGATGCACCAAAATCAGGACGACTTTGAAATAAAACCACAATACGCATAGTTATAAACTTATAATAGGTATACATTTATTTATTTTTTCCACGAATATAGTTTTCATATTTTCGTGAACAAATTGTACAATATTGTTCAATATTTCATACAACTCATATTATTTTTGATAAATTTTAGTAACAATTTTAAATTTATGATTATAAGTACTTTCATAATAATGCATTTTTAAAAATTTCTTTGTTATATAGTTTATAACATATTAAAAAATCTGATTTCAAAATGTGACCACTAATCAAGAGCGTTGAAACAAGCTATCAAGCAAGTCAACTACAAAATCTCAACTCCTTATCAACAACTCGCATCAATCACCATAAGCTCCGCTCATAATTAATAACTGGCTACACATGCGAATTAATCCCTGGGCCCTCGGGACCCATAACCGACCAGGTTGCGACACATAAAACTAACCTACATGACCTTTCGCTATCAGAGCCGCATAAGAACTGAATAATGTTGTGTAGCAAATTTCAGAGAAGCACTGAGTTGCCAAAGAATGAATGATTGTAGTAATTTATTATTCTCATTTTAAATTAATGAATTGGAAAAAAAATATTGAGGTGGAATAATTAATTTACAAGGAACTCGGTGTAGCACGGAAACTAAAACTAATCATTTTGGTAGTATTGTGGTACAAAGCATTATACGTATTTTTGATGGTTGTTTATTTTAAGAACCCCTAGAAAGGTATAGGATAATTGAAGTTTCCAGGATAACTAAATTGGAGAGTAAGCTATTTTAGTTTATAATGGTAATGTGTATTTCTTTTTCATAATTTGCATAAAGTCAGGAAAAGCGCATAAATATTGAGGGAAATTTTGGCAACTATAATAAATAACTGTGCCGTGATGACATTATTGATGCAATTATTAATTTATCCTTTTGTAGCGTTAAGACATTTTATATTTGATTGGTACAAACTGCCAATAATTATAAAGCGATGTGCAATTTACTAAATAAATGAACAGACATTAAACATTAATCCATTGCGACACAACTAGACTTAAATCAAATAAATTAATGCGTCTGCGTAATGGAAATTACAGTATGCAAATCGCACTTAGTTTTGCGTGAACAGGGCAAATAAATACTTAAGGTTCCACCATCAATCAATTCGAGTCACCGCAGTAAATAACACATGGATTAATCACGTCATTATCATCATCATCATTATCAGCTGCTGGGGCATGGGCCTACCCTAAATTAGGGCGATAAGGCCTTAGTCAACCGCTGGCCAAACGCAGGTTGGTTGACTACACAACCTTACAATTTATTCGTAGGTGTGCAGGTTTCCGCACGATGTTTTCCTTCACCGTTAAAGCGTCGAATAATCGTACATTATTTGTGGGATTAATCATGTGGCCGACTCAAATTGGCTGGGTCCGTTTCATAGCGAATAAAACTAACCGTCGGGCGACCAACTCGCTCCGAATGCCAACAAAATGGCTGCCGTGTTTGTCCTATGCTTCATTAGTAACTTTGACGTCCGCACACTTTGTATGTCCCTTCCAGGGGACATTATCTTCGACTTTATAGTACAGCAGAGACAAACTGAGGAATGCGTAATGAAATACCCGGGCCAGAAAGGAATGTCAAATGAGAGAAAACCAAAGGGCCGTGGTACACTGAAATATTAATGTTTATTTTGCTAAATAAACTTGGCGAGTGATATCTTAGGTGGGCTGTAGACAGGGTAATGAGAATTTATAGCCCATCCCTTATTAATGCGCCTAAGTAGACTTGAATAAATTGGTTCTGCGAATTCTTAAAATATGGTTCGCGCGGATTTTCAAATGTTATTTTGTCGTTCATGTTTGATGTTTACGATTCTACCGAAAATGCAATTATGGTTTTCAATTTGGAGGCCTTTATGACTTTCATACCCTTCATTTAAATGGTTACGACGAACCTTCTTTCCAATTTTATGATAATACCTTTTCGGATTTTAAAGTAGCATTTCATCTTCATCCCTCCACTCATTTTAAGAACATTATTTTGGCTGGGAGAGTTCGGATTATAACGTAATGTTTTGTCAATGTTGACTCATTATTGATCACAGTAACCAATACAATTTAGATGTCTGTTGGTCGTAACTCAATAAGGCCCTATAGAGGGGAATGTAGTTCAATACCGAAATGTTTGATACTTACGTATCATAAGTTAAGAAATATGTTTTTACCAAAGCTGTTATTTTAAAGTAGCCCTCGAAGCATTCTGAACCGCAATATTCACTTGAAGGTTGAAAAATATGCAAATATCTTTTTTTTTTAGTGTTACCAATTGATGTAGGCTTTTTTTGGCAATCAAGGAACCTTCAATCAGGTTGGCTGCCGTCTAGGGATATCTAAAACAATCTAGGAACCGCCAAATGAAATTGGATTCGTAGATTTGAACTAAAACAACAAAAACTCAACTTCATGCAGATCCAACCACGGACGCGGAACTAGAAATTCTTTTCGGAGTAAAATGTTTTAAAGAACAAACTAAGGTAACCAACAAATCTGGAACAAACAATCGTATTTGTGCCTGGCATTGTCAGGAACTATTTAATGGTATGGTACATTACCAGGCCCGCCAGGAGCGGGCGTGCAGGGCGTGCACCGCACAAGGGCGCCATTGTCAAGGGGGCGGCAAAACCAGATTGAAAAAAAAATTTTTTTTCATATTTTGAAAATAATAATTTTCCAACTCGAAAACGAGAGAAGCTATCGTTCTTTTATAAGATGTGATGTTATCAGGTAGGTACTGCTTGCCGCATGAAATCGATACTTAAAGCTATAAGGCTACGGTTTGAACGTGCTTTCGAGTTTCGGTTATACCTAACGTAAAACCGGCATTTATTGATTTCAATAAAAAAGAAGTGCACAAATCCATTGTGCTACTAAGATAGAATAATTTTACTGCGGGATACAACGGGTGTATATGAAACAAAGTACAAATATCATCCTAAAAGAAAAAAAAATAAAGAAATTGACTTTTACGTTAAATTTGAGTAAAACATTTGTTAACAAACAAACATAACTTTTTTTATCAATAAAAAAGTCATACAATAAATGTAATCTTTATTGAGTAAATTAATTAACCTTTATTTTAATACTAATATATCAAGTCAACAATGCACCAGCCAAAATTAAGTAATTTAGCTATGGTTTCGATTGAACATGAAACTTTGGACAGTTTGGATACGAAAAAGTTGATATCAGATTTTGCAAACACAAAAGCAAGAAGAGTTCAATTTATTTAGAAGAATTTTTAAGTACATTTTGGTTTTGTCTTGTGTAACAAAATATTTAAGTGAGTAATACACATCATCATCATCATCAGCCCATATACGTCCCCACTGCTGGGGCACGGGCCTACCCTAAACTAGGGCGATAAGGCCTTAGTAATACACACTGTGTTCAAATTGTGAAAAATTTATGTAGGTATTTCTACATTTTAATTATTGGTTAAGCACGACGACGACGACATTTCAATTGATTTTCAGATTTTGTGGTCTTAATTATAAAAGATACAATTTATATTTACTCAAATATAGTATTTTTTGTAAAATATTTCTTTTTTTTCTCATGCTGCTGATACATGCTCATCTAGCGGATCATCTAGCATACGTTTCACCTCTGGGGGAAGGCTATGGGGAAGCGTGGTGAATCTATGGCAGTTAGCTTTTGCGATGTCTCGACATCGCTAAAGCGTTTAAACATATGTAGCATCGTCCGTTTCTCTCCAAGCTCCCGGCATACGGTCTGCCACCTCGCTTATGCGATTGGGTTGCGGGATTTTTGGAAGGGCGCAGGATTCGTGTCCGACGCACTTCTTGTTTTTACCCATCCATATAAATTCCGGTGTTCCTCAAGGTTCCGTTCTGTCACCGACTTTGTTTCTGCTGCATATGAATGACATGTTGTCACTTGGCAATATCCATTGCTTTGCTATGCAGACAACAGCACTGTCTATGCACGTTATTTCGGAATACCTGGGGTAAAGCAGACCTAAACCGAGGAGAAGAGGAACCTTCTTGTCACCGAGCTTGACGGGGTCTTGGACCGCATTTCCGAATGGGGTACATGCAATCTTGTCGAGTTCAATGCCAAGAAGACACAGGTGTGTGTTTTTTCTGGCACAGTGTCTCCTTTCCCTTCCCATCCTACTCTTAAGAGCAGCCCCTTACCAATACAGGATAGCCTTAGCATCCTTGGCATCGATGTTCGCCGCGACCTGAACCAGTGGGATTACATCGAGAGCGTCATTAGAACAGCCTCCCGTAAACTAGGGATCCTGAACAGAGTGAGGCGATTTTTCACACCGGTGCAGCTCTGTCTTCGGTATAAGACACAAGTTCGCCCATGTGTGGAATATTGCTCTCATCTCTGGGATGGCTCCACAAAATACTTACTCGATGCCTTTGATAGGTTGCAGCGACGTGCTATCCGTATTGTCAGTGATGTTGAGGTGTCCGAAACCCTGGAGCTTCTACAATTTCGTAGAGACATTGATGGCCTAAGTGTTCTCTACCGTCTCTACATTGGGGAATGCTCTGAAGAGCGATTTCAGCTAGTCCCTCCCTCCCCTATCCACTCCCGAATGATACGTGCTGGGCAGTGCTGCCATCCACATACAATGCAGGCGCTGGTGGCTTGTACTAAGAGGTTTAGTTCCTCTTTTCTGCCACGTGTCATTAAGCCATGGAATGCCCTTCCAGCTCATATTTTCCCTCCCTACTATGATCCCAGGCTCTTTAGACGGGGCGTGTAACGGCTTTTAAGCAGGCCTCTGGCTGAGTGCGACTCAATATGGTCTATTGTGCCTGTCGACCTCATATTTGGATCTCACTAGGTACCGCTTACCATCTGGTGGAGTGAAGTCATCTTGTAAGCCCAATGTAAAAAAAGGTCTTATAGGACAACGGCTCGAATTCGATTTGATACTTGGAATCGGAAAAGTAGATTTGTATATGGGGCGGCTTAATCGGTTTTGCACGCGGGCGTTCGACGAGCTAGTGGCGGGCCTGTACATTACCTAAATTACTTCGCAGGTAAATGGTATTAGGTATTTTTTTCTAATTAGGAGCATACGGTGCGTACACAGTGTAGGTGAATTGATTGAAAGATGGTCGCTGTGACTAAAATTTCAAAACACTCATTTGCAAATTTTACATTTATGCATTCACACTGCGCTCTGGTACAAAGTATATTTTTTTTCATAATAGGCTAACAAGATGATCTCACTCCACCTGATGGTAAGCGATAGTGAGATCCAAACATGAGGTCGACAGGCACAATAGATCATATTGAGCCTGTCGCACTCACCCTGAAGGCCTACTTAAATGCCGTTTGACGCCCCGCCTGAACAGCCCGGGATTTTAAACAATTATTAAGTTTAAGCTTTAACTATTTAACTTGCCGGACTAAGACGTTCTTGAGAAACTTATCAAGAAAAGTGAGCGAAAGAAGAAACGTAGAGAGAAATACGTATCTCCGGTTATTTTAAAAACCCCTCCTGCAAATAAACTGATTGTAGTAGAGTAAACATTTTGACTTGATATTGCGTTTTATCTTTGGAAAATCTATTTGATATAAGTAGATTAGACACCGATCTAGACTTATTGATTAATCCGTATCTAATAGATTGTTCTCTAAGCATTATTATTATCTTGAAATAATATTAGGTAAATTTAGATACAATCAATTTATTCTAACAAATTGTATATTCAGCCAATATTGAAAACGTCTAGTCAATATAACGTTACCTGCTAATTGAAATATTTCTTTATTTTTCAGTCTCAATCAACTAGTTTGTAAAATAGGCTATTTATTAGTGAAGGTCCCGTCAAAACTACTTCAGCCGTTTTGGAGAATAGCAAGAACAAACTGACAGACAGACAGATAAATGTGTTTTAAATTGTGTTTTTGTTATTGATACCCGATAAAGATTCATACCCATTTAGTAAAAAGTTTTTTTTTTATATTGCAAATAGGCACTTAAATTTCATTTAGCTGTACAGATTGTTTTAAATTGATCTCATTCTCGGTGGAATACGAAAAAAAAGGTTTCATGTTTGATAAATAAAACAGATTTTTTGATATGAAAGAATTTTTATCTGTAAAATTAGTGCTCGCATAAATAATATATCTAGTAGGCGTATACGTCATATCATTCAAATAATTTAAGCGTTTTATTAAAAAAAATCATTTTTGATAATTTCTAAATACTTTTCAAACATCAACTTTTTTGCATGTGGAAATAGATTTTCAAAAGGACCTTTATTACAAGATCAGACGTAGGCGCAGAGTGCAAAGTACAAATTTCACGAATACTCGAGGACTTTACATTCACTAGCGAACTGATAACCGATAAAGCTCGAGCTTTGAAAGGCGACCTCGTGTAGGAGGTACTTTTGTGTAAGAAAAGTCGGGAATGTTCTGGAAACCTAGCCTCGAAAATGTGTGAGAATTTATCCTGTACACTGGAGAAATTGAGTCAAGCATCAATGCGATATTTTTAGTACGTTTTAGCGTGTTCACACCTAGCGATTTCGATCGCGGCGATATCGCCGCGATTAAATAATTGCCGCAAAATCGCCGCAATCACGCCGCGATTTCGCCGTATGCTGCATTCATATTTCCAACATGAACGGACCAGCGCTGTAAAATGCGGCGCATGCGCTAAGCGGGTAGGTTGGATAAAGCGTAACCGCCCTGAAATCGCGGCAATATCGCGGCGATTTCGCGGCGATTATTTAATCGCGGCGATATCGCAGCGTGCACGCGGCGAAATCGCGGCGGTATTGCCGCGATCGAAATCGCCCATAAATCGCTAGGTGTGAACAGGCACTTCGACTTAAAATTTGTATTAAACTTAAGTTCATGATTAAGTTATCATGAAGTATAAAAATACTGGCTATTCTCTGTTTTCATCTTTAGCATATCGATTTTATTTTTACGTATAGGTAGAATAACGTATTGGCTAGACAAAAGAGGAATAGCAATTTTTCTTTCAGATGGAATTTTCCTTAATATCCAGAGTTCCTCGTACATTTGGGATTTCAGGAATGTAATTCTTAGGCTTGTTCAAATAATTTCAGTTTCATGGAAGGATGAGGTAATCGTCTAGACTATAGATAAGATGGCTCGGTGGAACAGTGGTTAGTGACGCAGGTTCATTACCTACAGTTCCAAGAGTCGTGGGTTCGATTCCCACTCGGGACAAATATTTGTGTGACGAACATCGGTGTTTGTTTCGTGTCTGGGTGTGTATTAAGTATATTTAAGTATATTTGTGTATCCACTGTTGATTCTGATATCTGTAACACAAGTGCTAAAAGCTACTTACCACGGGATCAGATCAATGTATGTGATGTTGTGTAATATTTATTTATATTTATAAAAAAAAAAAAAAGATTATGTGAGTGTACTGCGAAAAAACAGGATTCTATTTAGTTGACTCCGAAAACAGGTGTCGATGGTAATAAAATACGCCATTTTATGGTCAAATCTTAAAGAAAGGTCATATCAAAAGTACCTGTAATCGACGAGCGTGCATGAATAGGTTGATGAATGTGGATGAAGCGAAAGTGGTGTGCCAGGACCGTAGCACATGGCAGGATCTCTGCCTACCCCTCTGGGAAAAAGGCGTGATTTTATGTATGTATGTATTTTAATATTATGAAAAACGCTTGTATTTTAATATTATGAAAAACGCTTATATTTCAATTGCCCAACTGTCCAGCTAGTACAAGCTTTAGCACTACAAGCTTTAAAATTTCAAATTTTACAAAATAGAAATGGGGTAGGTACCCCATTTCTATAAATATATTTTTCTATGCGCAAATTAAACTCAAAATACATTAACGTACATGATATTAATATACCTTAGGGAAAAAGTCTATTTTTTTCCACCGCTCTCATATTAACATCTCTTCAAATTTCAGCAACGGCAATTAAATTGTTATTGAAACCGTAGTGTGAATGTGAAACAAAATTATTTTCTCTTATTCAAGACAACACTTAACTCATTTAGGCGAGAAACTCTTAAAACACGAGTAGCACTTGAGTGTCCCAGGTTGAATTTTATTATAAGTGAGAACCAGGGTTTGCGCTGATATATTTTTGCCTAGAAATACGTAAACTTTACCTCAATTTCGTTACAACTCCTGAGCTTTGTTCAAGAATTCAATTTTTCCGTTATCAATGAAGTATTAATCTTTTATTGTTTTTGGGATAATTGTATTTAACGGTTGTACATAGTTACATCCATAATGCAGTTAAGTCTTTAAACAGAAGGTACCACTTCAAAATTGCCTATCAAAATTTGGTACATTCAACGAATATGTAGGTTGACCTTACCTTCTGTTTTATGACTTGACCTGCATTCTTTGATAATTTGTATTTTTCTCTACATTATCGCTTATAAAGATTAGTTGTCATTTGTAATTTAGTTTGTAATTTAATTCTAACAAAACGATGTTTAAAATACATGAAGTATTTATAATGATAAGTTAGTTGTTTTTTTTATGTTGACCAGCGCTTTGAAAATAGTCAGACGGCGAACAAAGCCTTAACCGATTCACAACCGGGTCTTGGTAACCCTAGCTAAAGCGGTAAAACAAAAAGATAGAAGAGGTGCATAATAAATAATAATAAACATCGGGGGTGTAGGCAATGGGGAATAATTCACGCTCCTCCATCTGGCCACATGTGTACCATCAACATAAATATTGTACGTACAAGACAAAAAGTTGCCAAAAAATCGCAGGCTGCCCCACGTCCATAAAGCTTTGTATGGATTACGAGGATTTTTATTACTTTTCGTGGCCACCGACACCGGAGGATTCTCGTAACAGATGAACAGGAGATGGAGGCGGCACAATAAATAAGAGTTATCGACGATGCTCGTTTTTTTACTACAGTTGATGTTGCCACCTAATCGCAGGCATTTAAAATGACGTATCTATTTTTGTAAGTTTTTTCTTTGATTATTTTCATGGGTTTTATTTACACTAAAAATGTGCCACGATCAGTTTCAACAGTTAATACGAAAATTATAATTAGAATAAGATACGACTTACCTTGATTTAATAAGTAAACTGTCTGATATTCTTTTTTTATATCTTGGGGTTTTTCATAGTTGGAAGTTTTATGATTTTAGACAATTGGATCGATTTTGCCGACAGATTGAACTTCTTGTATGCCATTCCTTAGTTTTTAATCGAATAGAATTATCAGTTGTTTTGTACAAATTACTAAGAAATTTGCATTAGTTTCGACCTTCTGCATTAATAAATTATACATACATACATAAAATCACGCCTTTTTTCCAGAGGGGTAGGCAGAGATCACTTCCTGGCATGTGCTACGGTCCTGGTACACCACTTTTGCTTCATCCACATTCATCAACCTCTTCATGCACGCTCGTCGATTACGGGTACTTTTGATAAATAAATTATTTACCATACAAAACAAACATCCATTCCCATCTCAGTTGAACGAGTATATATTATAGTGAAAGTGAATGAAACAAGACGTTTTTCGTGAAAAGTATTCCTCCTTTCCGATATCTTGTTGAAAAGCAACAAGTAGAATCAATATCACTCGATGTCTTTACATTGATGAATGACTTTGTACAGCAGACGCGGAACGAGTGTCTTGAATAATGTCTTTTAGCGGATCTTTTAGCTTTTACACATAGACTTTTATTCAAATATGATTTGTGGCCGTTGCCAAGTTAAAAAATAATTTTATTGGCATTACATTATATTACTTTTTTAGTGCTTGATGTATTTTTTTAGTATCAGACGTTCAGGACAACTTTGCTCTACTTGATAGTAATTGGCCGTGAGGTCCATTTATGAGGTTGACTAGCACAATAGAAATAAATAAAATTAAAAAAAAAAACATTTTGAAAAGAACATCATAAGCCCTATGTTCTACTAGATCGGGAATTCGTTTCCGTCTCTATGCGATTGTGAATGTGCATTTCCTATTTTTTTGGGTTTTACATAGCACAAAATACGTTAAAACACTTGTTTGAAACACTGAGACATCACAATAAAAGGACTCAATGGTCGCCATACCATATCCAATATATCAGTCATACATAATTGTACACGGCACAGTGCGCATGTATGGCTCATGTATTTACGTATAAATGATGCCATATTCAAACCCATATTCTATCATCCTTGTTATTCGATACTAACGTTACAGGACTTCAGCCCCGCAAATCTCTTTAACGAGCTAACGATAGTTACACAATGAGAAGTGTCAAGAGCGAATAAAAATGGCTAAACGCTAAAGGACATGGTAGGTAATAATATTGATGGCCCTTTTTGCTATAGCTTTAGGAAACCCAAACGGTTTGCTTTGTATACGACACTTAACATCCAACAACATGTAGTGTATGTACCGCCTAACTTCTGCATAAGCATTTTGTACCTTAATATATAACTTGAAACTATCTGTCATTTGTATCAGCTTAGCAATAACTTAATACATAGACGTAATAAAATGAACTTTTTCATTAAAGATATTATTATTTAATGAAAAAGTTTTTTCATTTAAGATATTATAGGTTATTTGCATACCAATTACTGGTGCATTTTAAAATATTATCTAACCACATTTTAGCAAATAAATATTCTTTATTCTTTTTTACCGGGATTTTTTAAAAACAGATAATAATACCTAAAAATATTAAACAAAATAAATGACCATAATTCGCAAACATAAGCCGGATTTAATATAAATGCCACTAATGGACATATAATTACCATGAATCCGTATTAACTATTTGTTTCGGGGAAATTAAGGTTTTCTCCGCTATATGATATTTCATACGGGCCCAATTAACAGGTAGTATTTATTACGTTTGAATATAAAGCTGTAGATTAATAGGAGGGAATCAACATTATTATTAGCAAATATTATTTAAAGCACTTTCTGAAGTATTTTATATTTAAAATTCCGCCAATCACCACAGTGTTTTTCAAATATAAAATTCATAATTATGTACGATTGATCGACGTTTTCACGGTGAAGGAAAACATCGTCAGGAAACCTGCACACCTACGAAGAAATTTTTAGGTTGCGTAGTCAACTAACCCGCACTTGGCCAGCGTGGTTGACTAAGGCCTTATCGCCCTAGTTTAGGGTAGGCCCGTACCCCCCCAATGGGGACGTTTATGTGCTGATGATGACGATGATGATGAAAATTTTATAAATGCAACATGCATTTTAATTTAACCTTTTCGCACGTTTTGTAAAAACTTTTTGTAAATAAGCAAAATTAACCCAAACATTGATAAACAAGTCGACTAAGAAGATCTAAGAGTATATAACGATATTATACTTTGGCTTCGTCCTCGGGATTAGCAAATAACACTTGTAGTACCGCCCAGTGGTTCGCCTTTGTCACACTATATTTGAGAAAGAAAAAAAAAAAATCTTTGCGTAGTGTCTTCATTAAAAGTGATTTTTTACAATGCCTTAGCAAAAAAAGTGAGGATAAATACGAAATTAGAATAGAAAGTTCTGCGAGAATGTTATTGTCGGAGTACCTAGATCTAAATCATCGGATAACCGGTCCGGCTCGGAGTCTCAAGGTCAGTCGTATTAACTTAAATGATAATTTTATCGTAATATTTTAACCTTATTTTCAATTATATGCTGGGTTCTCGTGACACTCACCTACCCAGTAAACCAATTTTACAAGAGTATTTTTGGAAGATTTTCTCTAATTAGTAAGCAAATCGTATTTTAATATCAAGAATATTAAGCACGCATAATGTTAAGCACGCAATATTAAGCATTCATAATGTTTTTAATAAGTAAATGTGATAACGTCGTGTTTTATATGGGTGTTACCTGTAATGTGGGTTTGCATATTTCTCTTTGTGTGCTACCCAACGAGTTAGTTTTGCGTACACAACTTTGGACTGTCTCTTAGCTAATGATGTACTTGGTATTTAATAATTATAGTACACAACGAGAGGTTGTTGTTTACAAAAATGACGACACTCTTATGAAAAGTCTGACGACGTTTTTTGTAGGGGAAATGTGTTTATAGGATATTTCCGGGTAAATAAGTCGTGTTATATTATATACTTACCTGTTATGTGGGTTTGCGTACTTCTCTTTGGAGCTGTACTACCCAACAAGTTAGTTTTTTGCAAACAGTAGGTACTGTGAGCTTTTTCTTAGCAAATTATGTACACTGTATTTATTAATTACATTACACAATGCATTATTAATCCGAGAGGTCGTTGTTTACAAAACTGACTACACACTTATGAAAAGTTTGACGACGTTTTGTGAAGGAAATGTGTTTTAAGGATATTTCCGGGAAAGTAAGTCGTTTTATATATACTTACCTGTTTTGTGGGTTTGCGTACTTCTCTTTGGAGCTGTACTACCCAACAAGTTAGTTTTTGCGAACAATAGATGCTTCGAGCTGTTTCTTAGCTAATTATGTACACTGTATTTATGAATAACGGAGTGATGTGTTTTATAAAATACGGGTTTGCGTACTTCTCTTTAGAGCTGTACTACCCAGCAATTTAGTTTTGCGAACAGTACTTTGGTCTGTTTCTTAACTAACAATCATCCAGTCACGCATCGGCTGGTACAGCCACGAGCGCAGCTGCCGTGATAGACCGCGAGATGCTACATAAATCATCTATTATTATAGATGTAAAGGCCTGTATATATATTTAATCATTACAGTGTAATGTGTGTATAAAATACGGGTTTGCGTACTTCTCTTTGGAGCTGTACTACCCAGCAAGTTAGTTTTTGCGGACAGTACTTTGGGCTGTTTCTTAACTAATTTATGTACACTGTACTTATGAATAACGGAGTGATGTGTTTTATAAAATACGGGTTTGCGTACTTCTCTTTGGAGCTGTACTACCCAGCAATTTAGTTTTGCGAACAGTACTTTGGTCTGTTTCTTAACTAACAATCATATTCAAAGCAAGAACGTAATAACGCTTGATGGGGTCGCTGCGCCCGAGCCCGAGGCGCACGTCAGCCGCGACGCTGCGTCCTCAGCAGAATGCGAGGTCATGCGCGGCGCGAGTGCGGGTCCGAGGCGCTGCCTCCGACTGACGGCGGCCCTGGCGTTTCCTCCGCCGCCACATCCCACTCCGCCACTGCGTTACCTACTGAGGAGGATTTGGAGTCCAACAATGCAATGCTGGACCAGACCATCCTTGAAATATTAGGAGACGACCCAAATGTGTCCATTACCTAGGGCGCGAAAATTCATAAAGACCTAGCGGTCAGATTGGAGCATGTAGAAGTATGCATGGGATTTCTAAAGTACTCCAAAAGGAGTTTAATGAGAAAAATTTACTGCCTTGTAACTGCAGGCTAATCAATGCCTTAATTAATACTGAACGCGATAAAAGTATCGAAATTAGGTTGAATCAAACGGCTAATGCCATGTTATCATGTCTAAGTCGTGCAATAAATTCTCTCATTACTAAAGCTGATGCAGAACCAGATTTGGTGAAGCTATTGATGGCCCCCTCCGAACAGGACCAGGCAATCGAACTCATCGAGGCCCTCGCAGCATCAGCCGTCGCGCGGCCGGCGCTAGACGTGGTAAAATATACAGGCAGATTGCCTTATTTTATGACCAATGGACCCTAATCGCCAACGTCCAACAGTCAATCAGTCCTTTCTTGTAATAGAAGATATAAAATCCCGTTTACTTGTCCAGTTACACAAACATCTGTTCCAAGAAGTAAAAATCTTTCTTATACAGAAAGCTCAACTTTACAGAGGCAATAGATAACGTAATATCTACTGGAGCCATATCCAGGTATCAGCCAATAAAAAGACAGTTTCTTGTCAAGCATATTTTTAGTGCCCAAGCCAAATGGTAAACACCGTTTCATTTTGGAATAAAAACATTTAATAAATTTATAAAAACAGATCAATTCAAGATTGAAAATCTACGTACAGCTAAAATTAATTACAAGAATATGTTACATGACAGAAGTCGACTTAAAAGACGCTTACTAATTAATAAAAAGTCATCCTGATTCCAGAAAGTTTTTATGATTCCAATTTGACCAAAATATATATGAATTTAATGTATAACCATTTGGTTTGGGTACAGCGCCATATATTATCAGTAAGGTAATGAAACCGTGTGAAATGAATGAAGTCCGTTTGTTGCGCTCTGCCGGACTAATATCAACAAATTACTTAAATAATTTTTGGCTAATGGCGAACAATGTTTGTTCAATACAACACAAACCATGAAGCTAATCACTTCTATTGGTTTTATAATAAACAAAGGGAAGAGTCTTAGGACTTTAACCAATTCATGTATCTTTTTAGATTATTTTTCTCAATTCGGAAAATTTCCATGTCACATTACCTATAGATAACTAATTTGCGATTTATTTATTTTTTCCTTTCACAAATTTCGTTCAAATTGAATTGCACTTAAGATTGGATTATTAGTTTCTGTTTGTCCTGCTGTGGAATACAGCTGGCTATTTACATTTTTTTTTTTTTTTTTTTTTTGAGCGGATTAAATATTTAGGTTTAAAATTATATAACAACTACGATAATTATATGAACTTACCTGCTGGAGCCTGGAGGAAAAGTGCAATACAAACCATTTTGTAGGATTAAAGAGGATAAACATGACTTGGAAATTTTCTCGGATGTCTCAAATACGGGGTGGGGGGCTGCCCATGGGAGAGAAACGGCTGGCGGTTTGTGGAGCCTTTTTTCGGGTTAAAAACGTTTGCCAAAAATTTGACTAACCGCCAAATTTTACTACGCATTGACAACACGACAGCCATGACTTACGTAAACCGAATCGGAGGTATTCAGGTTCCGCACCTCACAGATATTCCAAAACTGTTATGGCAATGGTGTGAATATCGCGGACTTTAAGTTATGGTATGTTACAAAAGTTAGTCAGATAACATTACGGCCAACGCAAAATCTAGGCGTGTCGGATATAGAATGGGAATTGGCGGATGGGGTATACCAGGAAATAATCTTGAAGTTCGGGGAACCCCAAGTCGGCTTAGTACCTCTGTGGCCTACACAGCCCTGGACCCATTTTTTAACAGTCTCTTGTTAACTGAAAAAATAATTTTAAAGCTAGTAAACATCCAATTTTATCTCCCTAATTCTAGCGATCGCGACATACACACCAAGCTTACCCTGGTGGCAGGGCTCTTATGCGGACGGCGTGGTTAAGGAGGAGTGTTCCCCCGTCAGCAATTGATGTTAATTTGGCATCAATATCCAAAAATTCCTATAAACAATATGAAGTCTATATACGGCGCTGGATTATTTTTTTGTATTGTAAATAATTTAGGAGAAGGTGACAGAGTCAAATGTTTTTTTGTTTTTTTTTTCAAAAGAATATTTCGGTTTCGACCTCCATTACCTAAGTATCCCAGAACATGGGATACTTCCATAGTACTTAATTATGCTAGCCAATTTTACCCAAATGAAACATTAGATATTAAAAAACTTTCGAAGCAACTCATAACACTCCTAGCTTTTTTGATACTATAAGTACAAAGAATAGTGAGATTTTCTCTACCAAAATAAATATAAAGATTCCTGAATTTCTTAAAACAACACGTAAAGGTTCAATACAACCTATTCTAGTATTGCCATTTTTCGAGAGGCCCGAAATATGCCCGGCAAAAGCTTTACTTGCTTATTTAGAAAAAACAGACCTTATAAGGAAGGATATTGACATTTATTTATTAACAAGAAACACGGTTACATAATAAGGTGTTAAACATTAATTCATCGCTTTAAGAAAGCTATTTAAAGCAGTAGGCTCCCAGACCTTAAGTCGACGGATTAACGAGATGTTGCACGATAGTAGTATCGATGTGGACGTATTCACCGCGCACAGCTCGAGCCACGCTGCCACACCCGCGGCTCATCGCTTAGGCTCAGTCTAGAACAAATTAGTCGAACCGCTGGATGGAGCGGCTTCTAGAATACATCGGTTCTATAATAGAACCACAAGTTATTTAAATGCCGATGAAGACACTTCTTTTACAAGAACAATTGTTAATGGAACCCAATGAATCAAACCAGATGCTTGAATTGTTCCAATAGATTATGCTGATTTATATAATTAGATATAAACACAATATTTCATTATTTTTCTCTCAAAGTCTACAAGTGTTATTTGCTAATCCCGAGGACGAAGCCAAAGTATAATTTATGATTAAACGAACTTACCTGTACGTGAAGTTCTATCATAATTATACGAAGGCTTCGTCCGAAGGGATTAGCAACCCTCCCTCCCTGCGAAAGCTTTCTCCCTTTTTATGAAATATTTTCAGCTATACTCGTACTCTAAACTTAATGAAGTGGCGGGTAAGTGACAGACCAAACGTCAAAGATATTTTTTTTTTTTCTTTCTCAAATATAGTGTGACAAAGGCGAACCACTGGGCGGTACTACAAGTGTTATTTGCTAATCCCTTCGGACGAAGCCTTCGTATAATTATGATAGAACTTCACGTACAGGTAAGTTCGTTTAATCATAAATAATATGTCATAGCATTTCACAAACATATAATACGCCACAATACGCCGTGTGAGGAGGAGCTTAGTCGCTGATATTTCTACAGTAAGCTGGTACAAGTTTCCCAGTTAATTTGTTCGCAATGAAATACCCAATAATCTTGCAGGTGAGTTATAATTAACGACGTCTGAAGACTGTAACGGTCTTATCGTCGGCCGCAACATTCGGAGCGAACAACGCATCCACCCCACGCACGCTAATAATTAATGACGATCTAATTCGATGCTCGATTACAGTGGAAGTAAGGACAGTGGAACTGATTATTCTGCAGTTATGCTCTTCTTCGTTTCTGTAGCGCTACCATGAGTTAGCTATCGAAACTTACGCAAGTTAAAAACCTATCGAATTGTTTTTTTTCATTCTACCGATTTTAGTTCTTAGCGTTACCGCTAGGGGCGCTGTAAATTTTTTCATGGAAATTTTTTTAATGAGATATCGCCTCTGTCACTTTTAAACTCATGGTAGCGCTACTGGTCGAAGAATGGACGAGCCGTCTTCAAGCCTGCCTTTCTTCCACTTGTCGAGCCCTTCGGTGACTGATATCCCCAACGCCCCTCGCACCGAATCATACCAACTATTATTATTATTAGATTTATACTTACGATGATGGCTTGGAGTAGCTTTGCCATCATCACCGAATTGTTTAAACTTGTGATTATGAATATTTATATATCATATAACTAAATATATATTACTAGCGCTTTGTAAATGTTACTGTGCCCCTACGGGGCGTCACATAACGGACTATACCTTATATATGTATAACAACTATATGATAACGTGTGACACGCAATAAATATTTTGAATTTGAATTTGAGGCATTATCCAATACGCTATCTCGACTCCGACGTCAAGGCACGCATTGCTGCTGCTTGGGATAAATGGCGGGAGGTGAGCGGCGTCACTTGCGACCCTAAAATGCCGGTTAAGCTGAAGGGACAGGTCTATAAATACATCATTAGGCCTGTTCTCTTATATGGTTGTGAAGCATGGCCATTACTTGAGCGGCACAAGCAGGAACTGCGGGTCACGGAGATGAAGATGCTGCGCTGGATATCGGGAGTTACGCGAGCAGATCGCGTAAAGAACTCCCGTATTCGCGGCAGCCTTCATGTCCGAGACATCGCTGATAAACTGCAAGAGTGCCGCCTACGTTGGTACGGTCATGTTTTACGGAAACCGGCAAACTACGTAGGGAACAAGTGTCTAGCCATGTCGCTACCGCCGGGTCACGGCAGAAGGGGAAGGCCCAAGAAGGCCTGGCTTGACGTCGTAGTGGATGACGTAGTGATGCGTGCTAACAAACTCTCCGTAAAGGATGCCGAAGACCGTGCGAAGTGGAGAGTTAGGAGTAGGAAAGCGGACCCCGGGCTCCGCAAGGATGCAACCGGGAAAACGCGAAGATTATGATGATGATGATCCAATGCGCTATCTGACTGTTATGTCCATGTCGCAGTCGGATTGTATAATCCGCCGTATTACATCACGGCTAGCCGTTATCAAAAACAGGGCTGTTATGTATTACGGCGGATCAACGATTAGCCGAATTGAATACGGCTGAATGAAATTCCGCCGGGATGTGTTCGGCGTTAAACGTTATTTAATGCGGCTAGCCGTAATGTCAAAGAGCGGGTCGTTAACCGCCTCTTTGACAGTTTTTAGTTCCCATGTTTATCGCTCGCGGCGCTGCCTGTCATAATAACAACAATGGTCTCGAATACAGAAAGTATTTCACAAAAATGTGATTTTAACAATGGTTTTAAATTTTCATTCGCGTTATACTCATGGAGCAATATTTCGATACTCTGATGGAAATTCATAAGGAAATTGGCCACGGCGGGCGAGACAAAATGTTGTATACCGTAAAAAACTTTATATTCAAAAAAAGGCTATTGAGATATTTGTCTTCCTATGCCCAACTGCGAATCTTCTAATTCTTAATTTCTATAAAAAAATCTTTAGTTTTTATATTAGGTTTTTATTTTATATACTTTCGCACCTACGCAACACAAAGTACAAACCTATTATACATACCGAGTAGGTAGGTACATAACCTTTATTTTTCTCATTAAAATTGATTTCAATTAAACCCTGTTTTATTTTGTTATCACATGACGTGTTCACCCTACAATATTGAATAAAGTGTAATACGACTGAACGTGAGTCGCAAAAATGTAGAACCTATCGTAATGACAATCCGGCTAATCGTCGATCCGCCGTAATACATATCGGCCCTGTTTTTGATAACGACTAGCCGTAATGTAATACGGCGGATTATACAATACGACTGCGACATCCATATTTGTCGAACTGTCATCTAAACTTTCATCTCAGTCAGAGATGGCCAGTTAAGTGGTAGGGCGTCAACGAGCAAACTCTATTAGAAGCTCAACGAAGGATATTAGAAGGAAATGCTTAGTTAAAACGTAATGGCAGTACGCGTGACCGATACTTTGAATTCTGATTATACATGGTTGTCTTACACAAAACTCCAGCTTTGACAGACTCGATGTCCTGTCTATGCGCCAGGGGTCACGGGTTCGATCCCTGGGTCAAATATTTGAGTGATGACCAACATTGGTTTTTATCCCGAGTCTGAGTGTTTTTTATAGATTTCAATTTCAATTTATTAGAAATACTACATAATAACCGTTTTGTTCTGTCATGTAAATTAACACGAGTTCCAGAATGGTAGTCAAAATACAGTTAGATATATCAAAATGTGCAAAATAGCAGCAAAAGTTTTATTCACTACTAGTGATATCAGATCGCAGGGTAAACTTTCCAGTGAGCACCACAACGGGCTATCCAATTTTATTGAAGTACCCACTTCATATTCAAACGCGCGTCTAAAATCAAGGGGTTTGTCGTTTGGACAGCTAGAATTTCAAACCTGATAGTTACTGCAACCTATTACTATCAAACGATAAACTCTATGTCTCTTTCGGAGTTAAATTAATATGCAGCTTTGGTAAAACCCGCTCGCTGTTATTTCTTGGGTTAAAGTTGAGTATACAAATTGGGTTATTTTAAATTAAAGCAATTTTTGTCTCATGACTATTTGTTTGGTTAATTATTTTTAACGAAAAATGTTGATTGGTGGTTTATTATAATTTTTTATTAGCCCGTGTCATCCTGCTGTTCACAAGTCTCTTCCAAACTTGTCTACAGCTCTCTATCTTTAAGACTTGGGCTATAAAAATAATATTTTGTTGTGAATTGTGATCTTGCAAAAAAAATCTAACATTTTTTATTCATGCTGGTAAATGCAAAGTTAATGAAATTTGAGAGCCGGGCTAGTTGACATTATCGATTCAAAGAAACCAATTGGGTTGTGCCATCCGCTCCGGCTTTTAGGAATGGAATTAGCAGGAAAATGCAACTGATATTAGACAGGACTATATTGCGGCTAGCGTTGCAAACTAAATTAACGTCACGCTTAGACAATTCGGAAAAATGTATTTTTACGAAGCGAGAACAGCTATAATTGCGTGTGGAGTAATTTATCGTGTGAAACATGGCACTTATAGCATAGTTGGTTCAATGTCCTTTCTTCCATGATCAATAGTTTTTTACGTTAGTAGTTTTTTCTTTCTCAGGTTCTAATTTAAATCAAATTCAATTTAATATAAAAAAAACTATGTCCTAACTGAAACCGACGAAATTTTATGTTTGAATGGTTTTGGTTCCTGCAATACAGGCCTATCAGCAGGTTTACACGATCATAATTAGCAGTTTGTATGTAACTTATAAAGGAAATGAATTTTATTTTAGCAAACCTGTAGGTTGCGTAATAAATTATATTATTGCTATATTTCGGTTCAGTACTTTTGTCGTAAGACCACAATAGACAGACAGAGTTCGTGTTTTTATAAAATTAGTTAGCATACAACTTCTTCACTGTTCCACAGTGTATTGCCTCAACCCGGCTATACCATCGGAAGGACGTGCGACGCGAAAGGAATCTATGATGGAATACCTAACGCGCGGAATGACTAATGAAATTCCCGCAAAACGCGTTAAATTGAGCAAACGCCACGGTCAGCGTATTTAATTCTCGACTCCGTTTGGAGTGCGGAAATTCGTTTACACCCTAGATATTAGTGTTGATCACTTTTACAGAGCCTATCCAATATTTTGTTTTTTTAATGTCTTTTTTTCTGACGCCTAGCTTTGGTTTCAAATATATCTAAGTGGCTATAAGTTTTAGCGTTGTTGAATAAAAAAAACTGACATAAGTTTTTGTTCCTAAAATCACAGGCTATATAATCTAGGTATTTTTAGTTGAAAAAAAATCACTTATCTTCTTAAGCTGTGTTTTTAAACTATGTAATTTTAAAGCTTACCAAAAGTAATTACGCATTTAAACCTAATCCAGTTTTAAATTGCTTTTTATCTACCTCTTTGAAGTTGACAGTGACAAAAAGTGGATTAAGACAAATCCAAACTAATGTCGAGTGATATTTATTAAATAGGAGTATTAAAATGTTAGATTCATAAAATCATTGAAAGTTTGAGAATATAAAATCTTTTAAAAGATATTAGATTTTAAAATTAATCGGTTAAAAAATATTTTCCCATAGGTGTTCCAGTTACATATGCCGCAGTCATCTGGTTAAATCAGCGATTTGATTGGATCACTAGCGCGTTCATTGAATGTCGACGTTTATTTGAATGACTAAAGGACAACCAGTGAAGTTGTTGAATGTAACGTTCAACATCTTGACTGAACGTCATTTAGCGTAGTCGTTGAATGGGATATAGCTGACTTTGTAATGTTTGATTAGGGTGACCATAAGTTCGCAACTTAAAAGAAAACTAACTTTAGATTAAAAAATGAGGACATGACATAACACACCTTAATAACCAGCCAGTTTTGCCAGATTTTTTTCTTTTAAAGTAGCCGGCGACAGCGTATTAAACGGTACAACCATACTGTCTCATTTTTTTACGAATAAATCACTTTAAATCTCAATTTCACTCAAAAAAATATCAACACAGTGCCATTCGATTAGATCTGTACCAGCTGTTTGACGCCATCTTTGCTGATGAGCACTAACGCCGCAATGGAAAAAAATGAACTAAATTACAATCACCTGACTGATTTTACGTCCGCTATGTTCAAAGGGCTATGTTTCAATCCGCTAACATGTTGGACGTTGAGTGAGGATTGTTCATTCAACATTCGACCTTGTCATTCAATTGAACATTTAATGAACGCGCTAGTGATCCAATCAAATCGTTGATTCAACCAGATGACTGCGACATATGTATAACGTAGTAACCTAATATAATAACCATCATTAAAAAACCTTCGTTGTAACGTTCTCTAGAGACTAGAAGATGTGCGTGTAGGATTCCGATATTATATTACCATCTTTGTGTTACCATTTTGATAGCTACTTTTGTGTAGTAATTAATACGTTCCGACGTAACGTTACGTAATGAAGCTATCCTTTTACTCCGAGAGGGATGGGATAAAAAAGGGCAATTTGCTTAACGTAGATACTCCAGCCGTACTTTGTACGTGCCATTTTGCAGCGTCTATCCGAAACGCAAAGAGGGATCCGTATGAAGTGCCTACTCGTGTGTCAACAAAGGCGAAATCATTGGCACTCAAATGTGAACTTGATCATAGCAATGAGAGACGGCAAAAACACATATGCTTTTGCGAAAGGAACTTCTCTTGCTGGCCTTTATAATGTTAGTTGATGCCTAGAAATAGAAGATGGTGTTATGCTTGCTACCATTGTACACATACTATTCAACTATTTTTTGATATACCCAAGTAAAAGTAGGTATAAGCTCATTTTGTGATAATAAAAAGGTAATGATAATAGTTAATCCATAGATCATTCCACAAATGATATTTTGTTGACATTTGATTATTGTGAATGAACTTGACAGCAATGGTTACTCCATCCACTCCGTTTCATTATTTATACAAAATCTGTTATTAACTACCGAGTATATAGGATTTACATAAATATTAACAACATGTTTCCAAAACATTTAATTCTGTATACAGTATACAAAAGCATACAAAAATGCTCGTAATATACCAAATATATAAATATATGTCATCGCTCCAAACGATAGGCATTTAAATTGTGCCCACTTTACATTGCAATTTCAGCGAAACCGCGCTATTTATTTTTTAAATCGTTCAATATTTCAATAGCTACAACGCTTTCAATACACTTTTATTATACCCACTCATCAAGACAAGTGTCTTACAAGAGATTTTTTGCCTCAGTATTATAGTACTGGAAAAATCAGAATCATAAATTAAGTCTCCCGAGAACGCTAGTATAATAGAAATGATCTTTATCGGAGAGTTCCACTCGAATCGAGTAAGAGTGCAGAGGTTTGAGTGGGTTAGTACTACACGTGCTAGCATTAAAAAGAAAATACCTTTAGGTACCGTTTGACTGGCTCGGTTGCGCATTTCGAAGCCTAAGAGTCGTGGGTTTGATTTCTGTTAGAGACAATTGTATGTGTTGTGTACTAAACAATTGCTACTACACAATATCGTGTGAGGACCGAAATAAAGTTTTTGCATAGTGGAATCTTTTTGACGTAGTCTACTAAATAATTTTTTTCAACGTCAACTAAATTATTAAAGCGAGGTAATAAAACTTTAACGATTTTTTTACTTCAAAACATGTATCTTAATTGTCGCGAGGTTGAAGTCAACTTGTATATATTTTATTTTATTATACTACTATTAAAAATACATATAAAAATCTAAACATTGTAAAATACAACTCATTGTTTCACAATAAAAGGAAAGCTTGTAGGTTCTTAAGAATTTAAGGTTATATTATATGTATCATCATCATCATCATCATCCCATATAATGTCCCCACATAAATGCGTCCTCGCTGCTATTGCACGGGCCTACCCTAATAGTTATATTTTTATGTAACATTCCAAAGTAACCTCAACCTAGACAGTTACCAATTCCGCTAACTCAAATTGTGATTCGAACTACAATCGAACGTTGATACACATGCATCACATATGAGCACGACAGCTCGCGCTTGTCGATCGACCTGAGCATGTTCGCTATCGGAAAACGTAAGTCACTGACTCGCGCACCGATACCGAGACTATCGCTTTGGTTGCGAACACTGGCTATTGTTGACTGCGGAGACAATTTCTGGTTGCATATGCGTTGATAGTGCAATTGTGGGACAATTCATCTGATGAATACCTAGTACATGGTTGTACGTAGTAGTATGTAGATAGAGCACGTTGAACACGATGGCCTTAATGTATTAATTTTCTGAATGAACACAAATATACTTAAATATTTTTAATAACACAGACAGACACGGAAAAAACACCGGTGTTCGTCACACAAATATTTGTCCCGGGTGGGAATCGAAACCATGAACTTTTGGAACCGTAGTCTGGGTCACTAACCACTGTTTCACCGAGCCGGTCAATAAATATAAGTAACATTAAAGAATTAAGAAAACCATCAGATAAATGATATGAAACCTTTCTACAGGAGTCAGAATCGTACTTGGCCGATTTAGATAGCTTGGAAGTGTTACCTCCGGGCTCTGAATTCAATTCAGCTCAGTAAAAACAAAACATTCAAACAACGACCTAAGTCCCAGTCCTGTGTTTTTACTCAAGGATAAAAATCGACTGTAAGGTACAGATTCAAACATACCGAAATTATTTTATCCAGATAATGTTCGCTTAGTCAGTTGATTTAGCACTTTTATTACTGTACACAAAATTACACTATGGAGAAAACTTAAATTAATCTTACGTGCTAAAAAGGCTCCACTCAGCATTGTGTCGTACTTCCCGTGGGGAAGGTACGACCCCGGTATCCGGACCCTGCCCTTTGATGGATAGTAACAACATCATTATTTACAAAGTATAAAATTAATAACATTTCGAACAAATCTACATTAAGGTACTGATAAAAAAAAATATAAAAACAAACAGCATTTAATACAAATTTAAGAACACAATGATACGTTAACTACTAGTCTCAACAAAAACCGTTACTGTTAAACCTTGCTCTACCCAGATTGATATTGTAAATAGTTGATACATTTTAAATTTAAATATTTATAATCCTCGCATTAAATCACATTTACATTGATAGCAATCGGCTTAAAAAGTATTTTTTACGGAGCAGCAATAAAATATCCGATTCAAACCGTTTACAATTCGGGAGAAGCTATAAATCGATTACGATGCATTCGCCAATAAAATTTTAAGAATTCGAGCAATCGCTTTTAGAAGCTAAGCAGTAAACGGGGACGCGACTTTATGCGATGCTCAAGTATGATACTCGAGTACGATACTCACTGGCTTAGTGAAATCGTTTCGATAAGTTCTCGATTTCATTGAAGGCCCTTTAGACCCTGGAAAGGATTTGGAGATGCCTCGTTCGTCTTTTGGTGGCTCGCATCGCGTTTTTCAAGACTTGTGATCTATATGTCTCACGCATGTTTAAACAACTTTGAAATAAATAAATATTACACAGCATCACATACATTGATCTGATCCCGTGGTAAGTAGCTTTAGCACTTGTGTTACAGATATCATAGAGGAAGATCCCAGAGCCGCCAGACATCACTTATTTTCTAATGGACAAAATATATACTATTGAGTAGTGGTGGGGTGTACTATCATCATATGACTAGTTGCTACCTTGACCAGACGGCCATTTTTCAGATATCAACCAATCAAGGTACATAGAAACACTGCTCACCTCACTTAAATTCTGATGGCTGATTTTAACATATATTTCACAGAATATCATTAAAAATCAGGTTTTATTACTCCCAGACACATGCGGTCGGCGGTTTTACCTTACAGACGCTTTAAAGCTATGAAAAAAATTTTACTTTTACTTAATTTTACTTATTTTGTGATGCTTGATTTTTATATATGTTATTCAAACAACTATTTTAAAACGTTTTGCAAACGGACAGACCGATCCAAGGGGCCAAACATTCACCAGACCCAAATGTTTTAGATTTTTTTTTTAAATTGAATTTAGTTAAGTTTTTCTAATAAAAAAGTTTGTAAGGTACAATTCTATAATTATTGCGGTCAGATGAGCACTTTTTAGTTGTTTGAATAACATATATAAAAATCAAGCATCAGAAAATAAGTAAAAGTAAAATTTTTTTCGTAGCTTTAAAGCGTCTGTAAGGTAAAACCGCCAACCGCATGTGTCTGGGAGTAATGAATCCTGATTTTTAATGATATTGTGTGAAATATATGTTAAAATCAGCCATCAGAATTTAAGTGAGGTGAGCAGTGTTTCTATGTACCTTGATTGGTTGATATCTGAAAAATGGCCGTCTGGTCAAGGTAGCAACTAGTCATATGATGATAGTACACCCCAACACTACTCAATAGTATATATTTTGTCCATTAGAAAATAAGTGATGTCTGGCAGCTCTGGGATCTTGGACCATCAGAATCAACAGTGGATGCACAAATATACTTAATACACACCCAGACACGGCACAAACACCGATGTTCGTCACACAAATATTTGTACCGAGTGGGAATCGAACCCACGACTCTTCGAACCGTAAGTAGTGAACCTGGGTCACTAACCACTGTTCCACCGAGCCAGTCAAAAAATGAAATGTGCGCACAAGACCGCCACATCTCATTAATCATTCGTTTTCTTACTTGTGCAACTTAATAAGAGTACATTGTATTATCTTAGAGTAAATCATGACTCTCTATACAGTATGACCATAGTCAGTTAAAAATTTGCCTATATCCTTTCACAATCCGTAAACTATAGTGTACTAAATTTCATTTATGTAAATAGACTCAGAACATTAAAAGAGCGGCTGACAGATAAGTTACTTCTGCATAACATTAGTGACGCTGTACAATTTATTTTTATGTACAACTCCGGCTAAACGAGTTTCAAGTCAATATTTATTTAATGAGCTACCTCCGCTATGTACTCAACAATCATAGTACCTAATGAAAAGAGCAATCCGATTTCCCAATTTGATATTCTTAGCAAGTTTATCAATAACAACCTTTCGTTCTGTCAACGTGAAAGCAAACATCAGGACTCTATGTCATTGAGCTATTAGAGGAAGATCCCAGAGCCGCCAGACATCACTTATTTTCTAATGGACAAAATATATACGATTGAGTAGTGGTGGGGTGTACTATCATCATATGACTAGTTGCTACCTTGACCAGACGGCCATTTTTCAGATATCAACCAATCAAGGTACATAGAAACACTGCTCACCTCACTTAAATTCTGATGGCTGATTTTAACATATATTTCACACAATATCATTAAAAATCAGGTTTTATTACTCCCAGACACATGCGGTCGGCGGTTTTACCTTACACACGCTTTAAAGCTATGAATAATTTTACTTTTACTTAATTTTACTTATTTTGTGATGCTTGATTTTTATATATGTTATTCAAACAACTATTTTAAAACGTTTTGCAAACGGACAGACCGATCCAAGGGGCCAAACATTCACCAGACCCAACTGTTTTAGATTTTTTTTAAAAATTGAATTTAGTTAAGTTTTTCTAATAAAATAGTTTGTAAGGTACAATTCTATAATTATTGCGGTCAGATGAGCACTTTTTAGTTGTTTGAATAACATATATAAAAATCAAGCATCAGAAAATAAGTAAAAGTAAAATTTTTTTCATAGTTTTAAAGCGTCTGTAAGGTAAAACCGCCGACCGCATGTGTCTGGGAGTAATAAAACCTGATTTTTAATGATATTGTGTGAAATATATGTTAAAATCAGCCATCAGAATTTAAGTGAGGTGAGCAGTGTTTCTATGTACCTTGATTGGTTGATATCTGAAAAATGGCCGTCTGGTCAAGGTAGCAACTAGTCATATGATGATAGTACACCCCTACACTACTCAATCGTATATATTTTGTCCATTAGAAAATAAGTGATGTCTGGCAGCTCTGGGATCTTGGACCATATTAATACAGAGTAGGATGGTATTGACCTGTCTCCCATTGATAGATTACGATTTCCAATATATTTAAAGATGTTTCTAATAGGTAGGAACGAGTATCATTATAAATAGACTAGATTTTCCCGTAGATATTTTTAGAATTTCAGAACCTTTGCATTTTTACTTGCTGTAGTTTCTATTATCTGGTATAATTATACGTACTAGGTATCTGCTTCCTAGGCCCTTAGAAAACAAAGACATCGAACCTAAAAAATATAAGTATAACACACCCAGACACGGAACATACACAAATGGTCCTCACAAAAAGGGTTCGATTCCCACTTGGGACTAATTTTGTTTGCTCGAGATACGGATACTACCAAATGCGGCATTAATCCAATCCTATTGCGCGTATTAGCGTATGAGAATTTCACTAGATGGCAGTACGGAGGCGTGAGATCCAACTGCAGCTTTATTGGTTATTTATGACGTGACATTGACAGACATCGATATTCAACAATCACAAAGCACTATAATAGGGTAGTTTCCTAAGTCTGATTTTACATACAATTTCACAATTAACAGTAACATATAGGTAAATCAATAACATTAGTGAAATCGAAAATAAAATTTCTTATGAAATGAGACAATAATAGGCATTTGAAGTTAGGTGGGAAAGTCCATTTCTAAAGTGCGAAAATTCAATTAAAATACTATGCCATATTATAAATTACAGAAATAGTAGTAACTTTCACTATGAAAACATATTCGTAAACGCAACATTTGATATAGCTGCTGAACAAAGTTCTTACGATATGCGTACAGTATACAGAGCGGTGACGTCATAGCTCTGTGCGACATTTGTATGAAGCGTTTTGAGCTCGCCCAAATGATGTGCTGTTGAAACTGCAATATCTCCGAGAGTTTTCTAAATATCAAACCATTCTTTTAACAGCACCTTTGCAATTGTGTGGTCCATCCATATATCAAAAAATAAAAAAATAGGAAACTACCCTATTAGTCTTTATGGGTCTACACGCGATATTAGGGTGATTAGTAAATACATACCGCGGAAAGTTACGTCTAATATGAACCTGGATACAGTGAGTGTTGTGTGTCAGACAAATGTGGGTAGCTGTACAAATGACATTAGTGCTGGTTCGGGGGTGGATCAAGAAATTCACAACCGCTGTGGCAGACGAAGACGGGCGGCGCCAGTTCGCTCGCGACCACGATTGGTGTAACCCAGTCGAAACGTCGGGCAGTAAGTAGTTATGTAATTTGCTACTCCTAATATCGCGTGAAGACCCATAAAGACCAATTTTAGTGTAATGGAACGCGAAAGTCTAAAATCTTAAATCACTTTACACTTTTCAATAATGGACTAACTGAAATCACAGCCGTGGCTTCAAATAATCGAACGCTTCCAGAAGCGTCCCGTCATAAGCATTACGTATTCAGCGCTCCGCAGCGGCGGCCATAAACAATCCAACCGATAAATTAACAAGACAGCACAATAAAAAATCTCGACTCGAACTCGACATGAATTGACCAGAGCGACTAACGATCCACTTACGGCGATTTATAGGGATAGCCCCGGTGCAAAAACTACGGACTCCGGCCTAATGGCGGCAATGCTCCGGGATTATGAAGCCTGCAAATGAAGATACTGATCTGGTACAGTCGTTAGTTTGATTGTGGATGGGCTCTATCGAGAGAGGCAACTCGAAGACATCTGAATGGATACCTTTGAATATCTTTTCGTGGTGGAATAGGCTGTACTGAATAAACGTATTCTGTAGTAGTCTGAAGATAACTAACTGATCTGAGACGCTGGTCTTATTAACTTATTGGCCTGAAATACGAATACGAGGATGAGCCTAGGATACCAAAATACAATTCCACTATAAAAGAGGCCAATATTCTTCTATATGATAAATGATTTAATGCGGACGGAGTCCCATAAAATAAACTATAAGACGTCCGAGCTTCCTAACTCCGGGCTGAGTAATTTCATTACAGAAAAACTCACACAAATTTTGCCCGACCCCGGACTCGAACCGGGGACCTCTCGGTCCTAACGCAGCACTTGCTACTAATAGACCAACGAGGCAGTTGCATAAAATATACTATCCAAAAATGCTAGATCATATGTTATGAAAAGAATTGCAGTTATAAATAGTGTTCAATCAAAGACCTAAAATAACTAACTTATTCTGACGAACTGTTATTACTGACGTAAAATATATTGTGTTTGGTAGATGCTTTCGAGTTTGTAAAACGAGCCAATAACGGACGATTTCGTATGCAAACAACGTAGAAGGAAATTACTTAGTACGCCTTACGAAGGTAATTGAAATTACTCATGTTTTCATGTCAATGTGATACAGCTTCACGGGAAAGAAAATAACGTACAAAACTTCGTTACTCGGTCGTTTATTTTCGGCGTGTCGTATAGTGAAAATGTTCTTTTCTTTTAGTAAATGTCAGCGCAATCTCTCTTTGAGGTTAATTCTGGCCGAAATAGAGTCATACTACGTACGGTGATGTGTTCCGGAAATAGGAATGAGGTTTCCAAATTAGGGCAACAATTTTGCTGAGGATTTATGAGGTTTTTTGTGTGCTCTGAATAAATGCAGTTACATTACACTTTACATGTTGATGAATGAATGTAACGTTTTTTACCCGACTGTAGATAGGAGGGTGCTCTACTTTATGAATGGCAATGGATGAATGATGCGAACTGCGAAGTATCATTTGCTTCGTTATGATGACGTTATGATAGTGGGTACCTACTACTATGAAGAAAGATTTCGATGTAGCTAACAAAACATCACAATCAACAACATTAAAGTTACAATATCAGGAAAGTGGGATAAATTTAATTATTTTAAGAACTCAAAATATTTGTCTGAAGTAAAGCAACTAATAAGTTAAAACTAGTCAAGTGCGAGTGGAACTCGCATACAAATAATATTCTAAAAAACATGAAAATTTACTTGTTTGTAAAAAAAATAATACTTTCGATTCATCTACCACGCTAAATGTAACATAATATATTATATCAATAGCTTCAACCAATGTGTGTTCCAGTTACCAATTTCAGAACGATTGTATTCATCAATTTCGTCTTTATAGCTAAAACAGAGAGGGCGGATATTAACAGGGCTTAATATTATTATGTACACAATCTGTTTTATGTACACCCATAATAATTGCTAGAGAGTTTTCTTGAGATAATAATATCTTTCTGTGTTTGTCAATTATGTATTGTACTGTGTAATATTGAGTGAAGGAGGCTATACGCTCTTATTTTTATTTTGAAATAGTTATACGCCATAATTCAAAGAATATTTTGATACTTGCTAGTTCACAATCTTTTTTTAAATACTTTTGCAATATATAGATTGATATCAGGCTTTAGTTTCCTTTTGCTCACCGTCATTTTAGTATTGTAAGACAGTATGTACAATTTATGAAGCAATAAACGTTTTTTTTTTTATTTATTTTAGTTTGAGAAGGTACTACGCCGTCCATGACTGCTTCTTAGATAATAATCTTAGCAGTAAAAAGGTAAACCATGTCTGTCATACATCGTTGGATTTCCCTTTTCAAGTGACACTAAAGTGTAATAACGACCAACCCGTCATAGTACATAGTTAACGGAAGTTAACGGCAACGTATTACATACTCTAACAAGACGATGAATTAGGACTGGCGCTTCAATTATTTTTATTCTATATACAACTACTTTTTTAACGATGTATCATATAAATTCGATTCACTAACAGATTCCTGTGCCCATCATCCTTTAAACATTTTATGGGTGCGACCTGAGAGACCGAGAGATTTTAGACTTTCGCGTTCCATTACACTAAATATTAGTCTTTATGGGTCTACACGCGTTATTAGTTCGCTCGCGACCATGATTGGTGCAACCCAGTCGAAACGTCGGGCAGTAAGTAGCTATGTAATTTGCTACTCCTAATAACGCGTGTAGACCCATAAAGACTAATATTAAGTTTAGTGATGATGACGAGGCTAATGACATACGATGATGAAGCCATCATCGTTGTCAGTTAGGAAAAACAAAACGTTAGAACATTTCTATTGAGATTTGGGGGCATTAATGATAGTTTATACCAATATAAAACAATACCGTTAAATATTTCCACTGTAAAGTTTGATCTCTATTTCTATTTAATTATACTTGAAAAGACAGCGAGTATGACATAATTCTGCCATTTCTCTATTTGACACTAAAAGCACTAGCACGGGGTAGTTTAATATACACTCAGCAGTTGTTGTTTGCCGTCCCTGTTTCACCGATGTGGTGTTGGTGAAATGCAGCCAGGTTTTTAAGCTTAATTACTAGTGAAACGAACTTCTTCGTTTTCCGGAAAGTATTTCAACTAATGCTGAATAAACGTTACATAATATCACGTACATTCATCTGAATCTTATTAAGCACTTGTGTTACGGGAATCGGAACAACAGTGTTATTCACGTTTTTAAAAAATATAAGTAGCACGCCCAGACGCGGGATCCGGTGTCTGGGTGTCCATCATCTTCTTCTCATCGTATGGCTTCACACATCGTTGATACATCCTCCTATCCTCCTATCCTCCTATGATCCCGGGCTCTTCAGGCGGGGCGTGAAACGGCATTTAAGCAGGCCTTCAGGGTGAGTGCGACAGGCGCAATATGATCTATTGTGCCTGTCGACCTCATATTTGGATCTCACTACCGCTTACCATCAGGCGGAGTGTGGTCATCTTGTTTGCCTATTATAAAAAAAAAAAAAAAAAAAAAAACATTTCTCAGGTGTGCTGGTTTCCTCACGATGTTTTCCTTCACCATTAAAGCGTCGAATGATGGTACATAAAAATTTCAAATTTGAAAAACACATTGGTACCTGGCGGGGTTTGAACTGGTGACTTCTCGCATGGCCAGCAACGACCTTAACCACTCGGCCATCGACGCTTTTCATCTCTTTTTCTTTGTCTTTGTGTGATAAAGACCACGAATCTTAGTGCAAAATAAGGGGAACTACCAAAAGTGCTATCCATGCTTTTCATTTATGCGACAATTTTAATCATGTTTTAGTTATGGATATGCGTATTAATTAGTAAGTATAATGAATCATTAACATCGTCATACTGTAGTAACTGTTTCAATATTTTGGAAAACGGAAAAAAATCAATTGCTTCACAGTTGATCGGGGATTTCAACACCCGTCCTTCCAGGAATCGCGCCCAGATGTGCAAAACCATTACACCAACCAAAAGCTTATTGAAGCCGTCGAATTTTTCTCGCATATTTTACCTCTTAGCCACAGGTGTCATCATTCGACACGAATCGAAGTGATACATACTAACGGTCGAAGACATTTCATTGCAGAAATGTAGTAACTGTATTTTGTAATGCAAGATTCAGTAAACTGATAATTTAAGATACCTTAAATTGGGAGTAAATTATTAAGTATCTCAAAATGCCAAAGTAAGTGAACATCTGACAGACATTTGATACATATGCTCAAAGTCTCGTTTTTTTTTCAATATATTTGTGAGAATTGCCCATTTGCGTATTAATACGTCAAAAACTAAAAAGTTTTTTTGAATTTCTGTAGGGTTGAAAATAAAATAACATAAGAATTTTAATTTTTATGGGTCTATACGCGATTTAAGGTTATATAATTTATGATTAAACGAACTTACCTGTACGTGAAGTTCTATCATAATTATACGAAGGCTTCGTCCGAAGGGATTAGCAAATAACACTTGTAGTACCGCTCAGTGGTTCGCCTTTGTCACACTATATTTGAGGAAGAAAAAAAAATATATCTTTGACGTTTGGTATGTCACTTACCAGCTTCATTAAGTTTAGAGTACGAGTATAGCTGAAAATATTTCATAAAAAAGGGGAAAGCTTTCGCAGGGAGGGAGGGTTGCTAATCCCTTCGGACGAAGCCTTCGTATAATTATGATAGAACTTCACGTACAGGTAAGTTCGTTTAATCATAAATTATACTTAGGCTTCGTCCTCGATTAGCAAATAACACTTGTAGACTTTGAGAGAAAAATAATGAAATATTTTGTTTATATCTAATTATATAAATCAGCATAATCTATTGGAACAATTCAAGCATCTGGTCTTAATCGTTAGGTTCCATTAACAATTGTTCTTGCAAAAGAAGTGTCTTCATCAGCATTTAAATAACTTGTGGTTCTACATTACAGAACCGATAGAATGTATACTAGGAGCCGCTCCAAACAGCGGTCCGTCTAATTTGTTTTAGACTGACGCCTAGGCGATGAGCCGCGAATGTGGCAGCGTGCCTCGTGCTGTGCGCAGTGAATACGTCTACAGCGATACTACTATCGCGCAATATCTCCTTAATCCACCGACTAAGGTCTGGGAGTTTATATAGCTTTCTAAAAGCAATGAAGAGGAAGTTTGCCGCACATATTTCGGCCTGTCCTTGAAAAATGGCAATATTATCATAGGTTACAGGGAACCTTTACGTGTTGTTTTAAGAAAATCAGGAATCTTTATATTTATTTTGGTAGAGAAAATCTCAATATCATTTATACTATTTTTTGACAGTTTCAGCACACTGTGTGCAAGAGCTATGAGAAAACCTTTGAAAAAACCTTTTGATCCTGTCATCTTCTAAATTATATTTCTCATCATAAGAACTATTGCAGATCTACAGGAATTAAGAGCCCATATTGAGCTCCCTCTTCATGAAGATGATCTAGAAAATTTAATGATTTGTGGAATCGGGACGTTAAATGTATCGATGTTATTAACAACACAAAAATGAAGCCTGCACCCAAAATAAACATCATATTGTTTATAGGATTTTGTGGATATTGATGACAACATAACATCAATTGCTGACGGGGGTACACTCCTCCTTAACGCCGTCCGCATAAGAGCCCTGCCACCAGGGTAAGCTTGGTCTATATGTCGCAATCGCTAGATTAGATAAAATTGGATGTTTACTACATGCTTTGAAAATGATCTTGTCAGATAACAAGATAATGTTAAAAAATGGGTACCAGGGCTATGTATGGCCACAAAGGTATGACGACTATGCCCCTGGCTTTACGGAAGTTACCTTTCTCAATATTTAGAAAAACGGAAAAAATTCAACTGCCTCACCGCGGCCCGGGGATTCGAACACCCGTCCTTCCGGGAATCGCGCCCAGACGTGCATTACCATCACACCAGACCAGCAGCTATTAATTGAAGCCGTCGAATTTTTCCCGTATATGACCTGTTAGCCACAGGTGGCGCCATCTACTATCAGTGATACACACTGACAGCCGTAGACATCTCATTGCAGAAATGTAAACTACAGAAAATGATGACACACTGGCAATTAATGTAAATTTAAAATTTTTAAGTGCTAAAGCTTGCACTAGCTGAACTAATATTTAGAAAATGAGATGTCTACGGCTGTCAGTGTGTATCACTGATAGTAGATGGCGCCACCTGTGGCTAACAGGTCATATACGGGAAAAATTCGACGGCTTCAATTAATAGCTGCTGGTCTGGTGTGATGGTAATGCACGTCTGGGCGCGATTCCCGGAAGGACGGGTGTTCGAATCCCCGGGCCGCGGTGAGGCAGTTGAATTTTTTCCGTTTTTCTAAATATTAGTTCAGCTAGTGCAAGCTTTAGCACTTAAAAATTTTAAATTTATACCTTTCTCAATGTTTTTAAGATAATCATCAATGGGGGAAAAGTATTAAAGGACATATCCGTCCATGAAAATGCATTGATTGTCATGGCATCTGGGTCTCTATGCAGAGAAACATAATTTTAACATTTTATTATGATACTTCTAGCGAATAAGTCAGCTTGGAGTTCCCCAAACTTCAAGATTATTTTCTGGTATGCCCAATCCGCCAATTCCCATTTTATTCGCGACATTCGCACTATTGCCATAATTGTTTTGTAATATTTATGGGGTGAAGGAACCGGATACATCCAATTCGGTTTACGTAAGAGATAGCTGTCGAGTTGTCAATGCGTAGTAAAATTTGGCGGTTTGTCAAATTTTCGACAAACACTTTTAACCCGAAAAAAGCTTGAATATTTAGATATTTGATATGCTACATCTTTTCTTGAGCACTCCACAACCCGCCATCCTTCTCTCTCCCACAGGTAGCCCCCCACCCCGTATTTGAGACATCCGAGAAAATTTCTAAGTCACGTATATCGTCTATTATCCTACAAAATGATATTTCACCACATTAAATTAGGTTGCAAAACCGCAATTAAGTTCATAATATATTTATCGTAGTTGTTATTTAATTTTTAATTGTAAATCTTTACTCCTTTCAAAAAGTTTTGTATATAGCCAGCTGCTGTATTCAACAGCAGGACAAACATAAACTAATAATCAATCATTTGTGCAAATTCACGTATCTTACATCAAAAAATTTTTCAATTTCCGATTTAATGCGGTCAATTTTATGTATAGATATTGTGACATGGAAATTTTCTGAATCCAGAATAAAACCTAAAAAGGTACATGACTGGTTTGGTGTCATAAAATTCTTCTCTTTGTTTATTATAAAACCAAGAGAAGTGATTAGATTTATAGTTTGTTTGTATTAAAACAAACATTTTTCGTATGGTTGTCCTATTAGCCAAAAATCATCTAAGTAATTAGTTGATTAGTTCGGCAGAGCGTAAAAAACGGTCTATAGGTTTACCTCGTGAAAACATAGGGCGTTGCACTCAACCAAATGCGAATACATTAAATTCATATATATATTGGTCAAATTGAAATCTGAAATACTTTCTGAAATCAGGATGAATTTTTATTAAATAGTAAGCGTCTTTTAAGTCGATCTTTGTCATGTAACAATTTCTTGTAATTAATTTTACAGCTGTACTGTAGACCTTCAATCTTGAAATAATCTGCTTTTATAAATTTATTTAAATTTTTTATTTCAAAATGAAACGGTATTTACCATTTGGCTCGGGCACTAAAAATATGCAAGACAAAACTGTCCTTCTGTTGGCTGACACCTGGATATGGCTGTAGTAGATAGTTATCTATTATAATTGCCTCTGTAAAATTTAGTTTTTCTGTATAGAAAGAATTTTACTTTTTGCGGCAGATGTTTGTGTAACAGGACAAGTAAACGGGATTGTATAACCTTGAATACAAGACAAATTTATTGCACGACTTAGACATGATATGGCAGTAGCAGTTTGATTCTACCTAATTTCGATACTTTTATCGCGTTAAGTATTTACTTCGGAGGTAGCCGCCTTTATTTCTGCGCTTAAAACAGGCGCATTGATAAGCCTGCAGTTACAAGACTGTAATGATTTCTCATTGAACTCCTTACGGAGTTCTTTTAGAAATCCCATGCGTAGAAGTATGCTCCAATCTGACCGCCAGGTCTTTATGAATTTTAGCACTATAGGTATTGGAAACATTTGGGTCGTCTCCTAATATTTCTAGGATGGTGTGGTCCAGTATTGCATTGTTGGACTCTAAATCCTCCTCAGTAGGTAACGCGGTGGCGGAGAAAGCCAAGCAATTTTATAACGTTATTACGTTCTTGCTCTGCATATGATGTATGTATGTTAGTTAAGAAACAGACCAGAGTACTGTTCGCAAAACGAACTTGCTGGGTAGTACAGCTCCAAAGAGAAGTACGCAAACCCGTATTTTACAAACACATCACACTGTAATGATTAAATACAGTGTACATAATTAACAAAGAAGCAGCCCGTAGTACTGTTCGTAATGCTAACTTGCTGGGTAGTACAGCTCCAAAGAGAAGTACGCAAACCCGTATTTTACAAACACATCACACTGTAATGATTAAATACAGTGTACATAATTAGCAAAGAAGCAGCCCATAGTACTGTTCGTAATGCTAACTTGCTGGGTAGTACAGCTCCAAAGAGAAGTACGCAAACCCGTATTTTACAAACACATCACACTGTAATGATTAAATACAGTGTATATAATTAGCAAAAAAAAAAACTCATAGTACTGTTCACAATGCTAACTTGCTGGGTAGTACAGCTCCAAAGAGAAGTACGCAAACCCGTATTTTACAAACACATCAATCACACTGTAATGATTTAGTACAGTGGACAAAACTTTCTAAGAAACAGCCCAAAGTGCTGTTTACAATGCTATATTGCTGGGTAGTACAGCTCCAAAGAGAAGTACGCAAACCCGCCTGTAGACTTAGAAAGAGGGTAGACCGTTAAAGTAGCCCTTAGACCTATCGTCATTCTCGCAGTCCTACAGATCACCCGTGATCATGGCGCTTGCAACAGTGCCGAATTATCGGGAGCTCATTAAAATAAAACAACATGGTAGATATCTTGGACAGTTTCTGTTTTCTAAAGCCCAAGAAATTGTTCGCAATACTAACTTGTAGAGTAGGTAGTACAGCTCCAAAAAGAAGTACGCAAACCCACATATTAGATAAGTATTATATAACATGACTTAGTTAAGGAAATAACATTTCCCTGACAAAACGTCGTCAAACATTTCATAAGTGTGTAGTCACTTTGTAAACAACGAACTCTCGGATTAAAATGCTTTGTTTATGTAATAATTAAATACAGTGTATATAATTTGCTAAGAAACAGCCTAAAATACTGTTCGCAAAAAACTAACACGTTAGGTAGTACAGCTGCAAGGAGCAGCACGTAAACCCACATAGCAGGTAAGTATATTAACACGACTTACTTACCCGGAAATATCCTTAAAAACTCATTTCCTTCACAAAAAACGTCGTGAAACTTTTCATAAGTGTGTAGACACTTTTGTAAACAACGAGTTCTCAGATAAATAATATTTCATTGTGTAATGACTAAATACAGTGTACTTAATTTGCTAAAAAACAGCCTAAGGTATTGTTTGCAAAACTGGCTCGTTAGGCAGTACCTACAGCTCCAAGGAGAAGTATGCAAACCCACATAACAGGTAAGTATATAACACGACTTACTTACTCGCAATTATCCATAAAAAACACATTTCCTTCAAGAAAAATCTTCAAACTTTTCATAAGTTTGTAGTCAATTTTGTAAACAACGACCTCTCGGATTAATAATGCATTGTGTATTGTAATGATTAAATACAGAGTACATAATTAGCTAAGAGACAGACCAAAGTTCTGTTCGCAAAACTAACTCGTTGGGTAATACCCAAACCTGACATGACAGGTAAAAACCCATTATATAACACGACATTATCACATTTACTTATGACAACAATATGAATATGTGCTTAATATTCTTGATTACAATACGATTTGCTTACTAATTAGAGAAAGTCTTCCAATAATACTCTTTGTAAAATTGCTTTAGTGGGTAGGTCACATCTTCAGTGTGGCACGAAAAAACCAGCATATAATTGAAAATAAGGTTAAAATATAACGATAAAATTAACGTTTTAAGTTGATACGACTGACCTTGAGACTCCGAGCCGGACCGGTTATCATATGATTTAGATCTACTCCTAATGTGAGATTCTCGCAGAACTTTCTTTTCTAATTTTCTAAACGTTTTAAACAGATTTTCGTATTTATCCTCACTTTTCCGTTTTTTAGCTAAGGCATTGTAAAAAATCACTTTTAATGAAGACACTACGTGTGATCGTTGGCGACACTAGAAAGCGAATGAAGCTGGTAAGTGACATACCAAACGTCAAAGATATATTTTTTTTTCTTCCTCAAATATAGTGTGACAAAGGCGAACCACTGAGCGGTACTACAAGTGTTATTTGCTAATCCCGAGGACGAAGCCTAAGTATAATTAGACTGGGTTACACCAATCATGGTCGCTGGCTGCAGTGAATCAGTCGAAACGTCGGACAGTGAGTAGCTACATATTTGTTACTCGTAATATCGCGTTGAGACCCATACAAAATTTTAACAAAATATATCTTTTTAGTTTGGCGGAGACCTTTGCCCAGCAGTGGGATGACCAAGGTTAAAAAAAAAAGTTAAGTTTATATTTTAAACCTGCGCCAGTCCCCAACTGGGTTAACCCAACGTAACGTTCTGTCGTGTGTTTTGGCTTCTCAAAATTGCCACTACATATTTACTGTTGTAACGAGTGGCTGAAAGATAAGCTAGGTTTAGGAAAGACAAACATCACGCTTGTTAACGATATTTGCGAACAGTTTGTGTTAGGACTTGTTTTACAGAGTACGTACATTGGCTATATTTTCACTTGTTTTTGTTTATAGCAAAATATATGCCCTGAATGTATAAAAAAATGCATTAACTGCAAGAGACGCGTGTCTCTGCGTAGTGGCTTTTTGTTTTAAATAGAAAATGAACATACATACATAAAATCACGCCTTTTTCCCAGAGGGGTAGGCAGAGATCACTTCCAGCGATCCACTTTTCACCTCTGTGGGAAACGTGACGTGACGAGGTTGTGGACCACGTCGCCGCCATTCTGCCTTGTGCGTTGTTTTAACAAGGTTATTGCGTTCCCACGAGTGGCAAGGATATATGACAAGGGAAGGAAAAGGGGAGGAAGGATACTATCGCCTCGGAAGATTTGGACTGAGTCGATAGTAGCTTGAAACCGGGGTCGTTTACCGTATACCGTGCACCAACCACCGGACAGGTAGTTGTGACTGGTATCCCCTGACTTGAAAATGAAAAAGTGAGTAAATATTTAGGTTTTTTCAATTTGTTTCAAATATAAATATTTGATTACTTTCCTAATTGACATACGATGGTTTGGAGTACCGTCGTCACCATCACCGGACTTGCGGGGGAGCGGATGGCTCTCACACCTAAATTCATGTAACCATTTTATGAACATGCACGTGTGAAACGTCAATACGGCAAAAGTTTGATTCTACCGCTTATGTTACACTGCATGAGTCCGCAGTGGCATAAAGCGACACATTCACACAATACCACACATGTAAAGAAAACCCCCCACCATATTCCCGATACGTTTATTTTCATAATAAATCACAGTGGCCATTAATTATAGCGAGCGAGGGGATATTGGTTCACTGCTGAAGAGTGTGTATAAATCGCTTGGACGTTGATTAATTATCATTTTTCTAGCCATTTTTTAATATATCTTGAATTATTTTGCCCGCTTTATTTTTTTGCGATGCAAATTTCGCGGTGGCCCGTGTTGGGTTGATTTAATGAGCTAATATCGGGGTTGCCGATTAACTAAGTGAGTAATTTTGTGTTAGATTTATGTTTGCAATGGACGTAACTCAATTTGATATGGTATAAAATAATTTTAGCGCAATCTTAATACACTTAAATATGTTAAGAATCATCATCATCATCATCAGTCTTTTCCTGTCCACTGCTGGACATAGGCCTCCGCAAATGCACGCCACTTATCTCTCTCCTCGGCCACAAATTAATAATTAAGAATATTGTGGTACATTAGTAACTCTTTGCGAAATTCGTTTGTCATTTGCTCGTGCGTTCCGAATCTTCTGAAAAAACAAAATTAAAACGGTATACAGTTAATATATAACGACAGACAAGCATATTCTTAAGTAACCAAAATATTTCAAGCATCCGTGTTATTAGACTAAATACCTTTTGGAGCTTAGCTAATTTCAGCCCCAAACCACAATGTTATTACAGCCTTAACAAGAGTTGGTTTATTAATAGCTATTTAAGAAGTAGTAAAATTTACATAGCCTAAAATCATTTTTCACGTTCAGATAAGCATGTTATTAAGAAAATTATGAATTCACCGTGTTTTGATGAGTTATTTTCTTGTGAGCGAGAACGAACTCCAGGTGGGAGACATTTTGTCGACCGGTTGCTGTTACCACCATACAGTTGTGTAAAACCCGCCAAGTGACTCTGGCCTCTCTTGGTCAGGTCGCGTTCCGGGATCAGCACTGTACGAACCGGAGCCAGGGGGGACCATTGCTGCGGCAAGCGCCGGACCAGTGGAGTCTTAGCGGCGGTATTGTGAGGGCGGAGCGGGTCAGCCCGCCGGCCAGGGAGACCCGTAGAAACGGGGGCCCTTCCGTCCGGCGGACTGGCCAACTCCGACCCGCACAGCTCAATACCAATGCGAGACTCCACGCCTTGTCTCGTTGTTGCCGCAGCAGTGGTCTCCTTTTCACGGCTTTCAGGATGAGTGCGACAGGCTCAATATGGTCTATTGTGCCTGTCGACCTCATATTTGGATCTCACTACCGCTTACCATCAGGTGGAGTGAGGTCATCTTGTTAACCTGTGTATAAAAAAAAAAAAAAAAAGAACTCTTTTATTTTAAGGGCGTAAGATAAGGAAAAAGCATATGTAAACAATTCAGACATATTGGCAGTAAAGCGCAACAGAAAAACTGATTTACTTTTTGCATCTGTGACATTAATGAGGATTTACATAATAATTAACACTTAACTTTGAGGTAATGAGTTGAATTTAATGAGTTGTTTTAATCTTCCATTTGCTCATTACTTGTGATTTTATTCTTTTTTTGTATTTGTTATATTATGTAAAATGTACACGTGAACAATAAACTAATTCTCATTCGTATTTAAACTTGATCAAAATTAACCTTGTACGACTAGTTAATCCTTACTAATATTATTGCGAAAACATGTCTGTCCGTCTGTCTGGGCACTAAAAACCATTGAACCGATTTATATGAAATGAGAAAGGACATAGGCTAGTTTTCAGACCGACTGTGCTATGAAGGAAATGTTTTACACGATATACGACTTCATGCGGACGGAGTCGGGGGCGGGAAGCTAGAAACAACACCAATGAAACTACTTAGTTTGTTTTTCATGAACTAGTAGGTCTAGAATACTAAGACGGCAATAATGTTTGACTCTACATTTAAGTCGATTCATTTTTCCTTAATGACTTACGACGATGGCTTGGAGTAGCCTTGTCATCACCACAGGACTTGCGGGGAGCGGATGGCTCTCACCCCTAATAATTAAGCAGATGTTTGACAATTTGTGTTTTAAATTTGGAACGTTTTACCGTCTAAGCTAGAAGAAAAGTTTTTAATTATAGCTTCAAGGCTGTTAGGCTGCCATGAATTAGGTAAATTAGCTTATACATAAGTAGTTTTAGTCTAGCGTCTGAGGGGTAACTTTGTTGAAATTCTTCTCAAGTGTGTAAACCCCATCTTGCGAGTTAGATTAATTAGCTTAAGGAACACGTTTAATAGTAATTTGAAAAGCCAAGGGTGGCGGTTTATCGCATGAAATTTCACATAGAATTATGTATGAACGCCTTTGAAGGTAATCCTCGTATGAATGATAATCGAACATTGAAAGTGGGTATAAACTGTTTGCGTGCGCTAAATGTGAATAATAATGCATAAGGGACTTATGCTCGTGATTAATCCATTAAAAGGGTCATGATTTATATCAATCCTGTCATTGAAATTACCTCTATGGAATAGTGATTCCGTTCACGTTCGGAGTACGGTTTATAACTTTGTAGGTAATCGGTTACGATGTATTTGGTTTGAAGTATTGGCTTACTTATTTTATTAGTATTCAGTCAGTCAGTGTGTAATGCACGATAAGTATGTGAAACTTCTCTTAAACTAGAATCCTTACTAATATTATAAATCCGAAAGTAACTCTGTCTGTCTGTCTGTCTGTCAATAGACAGATCGGAGATCGGAAATCGTTCCAGTACTCTATGCGTGAAAGCGTAATAACGCTTTCACGCATAGAGTACTGGACCGATTTAAATGAAATTTGGTACAGATATAGTCCAAAGCCTAGGAAAGGTTATTGGCTACTTTTTAACCGACTGCGCTATAAGGAAGTAATGTTTTACCCGTTAAACGTCTCTACGCGGACGAAGTCGCGGGCGGAAAGCTATCTACAATAACTCTCAGAATTGTCCTGATACTGATGCATTTTATTAGAAACGTTTTGCATATAGCGATCAATAAAGTACATGGTACAATGTTTGTGTAATCGACCAACCCGCACTTGGCCAGCGTGGTTGACTAACGCCTTATCGACCTGGATTAGGGTAGGCCCGTGCATCAGCAGTCGGGACGTATATAGGCATGATGATGAAAGTACAAGGAGCTTCAAGCCTCAAAAAAAAGTAAAAACGAGTTAAGTTAGATGAAAAATATGCTTTAGCTCCTATCGCTGTGCAGAGTAGTTAAGGCCTTGTAACGTGCAATGTGAACACACATAATAATCTCCACGCTCCTCTAAAGTTAAACATAACATGCCTCACAAATATGCCTTAATCGGGAGCGCAATCTCGTTTATTAAAATTCTGTGAAACAATATCGCTAATAACGAACATTTTTCTCTAAACACGGCAAAGTAACTGTTTCCTTGCCTTCACAAGCAAAGTTGGCTTGCATGGAGCCCGCTGCCAGAGCTAGTTTTAAGCTAAAATATGTGGAATAAAGTGCAACGATATTTTCAAACTGCGCCTCAGAGCACGTTATTACATCCAGGTTTTTTGCCGTATTTCGGAGCAGCACGTGTCCTTTGTTAACATCATTAGCGTTAATATGTACGGTAGGGTGTCCCTTAAATTTTGAAAATTAACTGTTGTATCTAAGGTACTATAGTTTGATCACACATATTGATCACATACATTTACAAAGCTTAACAAACACACATACAGTAGATGTGATCAATAGGTTCTGCCTCAGCATGTGCTGCAGCGGCTGCTAGGCCGCTACAGTGCTGATATTCTGGCAGAACCTTTATAATTAAAAAAAAAATACATATACAAGATACAAAAACATAGAAATAAAAGTCAAGAACAAGAAGTTATAGTTTAACAATACAAATATGTAATACAAAAATGTAGTTGATAATTTTTTGCGGGTATTAATGCATGCAATACATCTTATATTTTTTTCAATTTCATAGCCTAATTGTATGAAAAATTTGATAAATTTACAATTATTGGAACCTGTGCCTAGACCCTGTCGTGACTTAACCCTAAATGTGAGAGAAATAATAGGGTGTTTATAATATTTGACGTCATGTCGGATCGGGTTCCAATAATAATAATCATCATCATCATCATCATCATCGGCCCACTCAACAATCATAGATTTAAAAATGAGTGAATAAGAAAAATGTAAGAGGCGGTGTATGTAACACATTATTAGATATTTAAAAAAAAATTACTAAATATTAGATGCAACAGGAATTTTTCAGAATATAAGGGACACCCTAATGTACGTACCTACTTTGTTTGGACAAAAGACCCTCTAAAAGTTTCTTTGTTAATTAATTCTCGGTCGGCGCGGATTTTGGTTGGGAGCTTTGGATTTCCGCATTTTCGAACAGAAAGCAGGTCGATCGATCATTGGTATTTTAGATTTTTGGTCTAATCTAAATGTTTGTCTTTCTTTAATTTTTAATTAACCAACTACCAAAGATACAGTAATGTAAGGAAACTGAATACCTATGTCCGGGATATTTATCATGTTGTTTTATTTTCTGGTGCTCTAAAATATGTGTTTTACTCGTCTAGTTTAAACTCTAGTCTCCCACAAACACCCAATGCAATGTACTAGCTTTAGCAATATATGTAGTAACCTTTAGTTTGTGGAGAAAAAAAAATATCTCTCCATATTTCGGCACTGTTGCAAGCGCCATGGTGACTGATCAAAATATCGGGAGCTCATAAATATCCCGGACATGTTCAGTTTTCTAATGTGTGTAACCATGATAGTTTGGTGTACTAGTTTATACCTAGTTTTTACCTAGATAAGCGCATAGTGCTCAAATGAGCAAAGACATCGTTTTTTTCACAAAAGCGAAGTAGAGTAGCGATACGTGCAGACAAGTGCTATCATAGTGTGCTTAGTGAAGGTAAGATCTCTCCTCATCTACGCTCCGTTTAGCACGTATTTTGTTTTGTATAGATAAGCTGTACTATATCTTGTATAAAGCAAGCGCTTCCACTGATACTAATCAGAAAGAGGTCTCCTCTTGTTTTATTTTAGTTCCTTATTGTATTGTACATAATAACACTCTTCTAAAGTTTATCTTGTAAGTTTATAATAAATCTATACTTTTTATTCTATATACCAGAATAGTTTGTTTGTTTGTTTGAACGCGCTAATCTCAGGATTACTGGTTTCAATTTAAAAAATCTTTTTGTGTTGAATAGACCATTATCGAGGAAGGCTTCAGGCTATTATAACATCTCGCTGCGATCAATATAAGCAAAGAAACACTGAAAAATGTGAAAAAACAGAGGAAAACGCGGACGAAGTCGCTGTCGCACAACTAGTTTTATTATAATTAGAAAATTGAATATTTCCGGTATATTTACCATGTACTTTTGTGTAAATGAGATCTCGATATTTTGGCACTGTTGCAAGCGCCACGGGTCGACGTTATGACAAATGCAATATTTATCCAAGGTAGGAATTGAACCTTATACTCTTGGTACCTAAAACAAGAGCATTAACAAACACGCCACAAACTGAAAAAAAAGTCTTCCAGTTATATTCTTTACACAGACTACCGACCGCTTTTTACACTTCATCGATGGCAAGCAATTTTTGCAACTAGACGGAGCCAACTCGACCATTACAAATGACACAATGTACATATTTTAAAGGGAATTTACGGAAATTTAACATAATTACCGCGCCTTTATTTCGCCACTCCGAGTTTCAGGTTTAATTATTATCATTGTGGTCGGTAATGGATGTCGACGCTATAGGCATTGGAAAAGATATATCCCGGTTAATTGCTAGTTAATGACGTCGGCCGTTCGATTTGACGGTTCGATTAATTGACTAAAGTAAATGCACCAATTATGGACGGTTTAAGGATTTGTTTTTCGTTTTTTCTTCATAGTTTGTATGTTTTGCAATATACGTTCGCAGGGATTTGGAGGTTAATAAAAAGTCCTTTTCTTAATAAGTATTCGATGTTTAAAATCAGTTTTAAACTAACTTCAATAAAATATGATTTAGGAAAAATAACCTTTGCCAATCTCCATTTATGGACAGGGAAGATCCAGTTATGAACACCCAATTATGGACGTTATCCAATTATGGACACCCATTTATGGACATTCTTCAATTGAATGCTTAAATCTATAACTCAAGAGTATTAGGGTTGAGTAAGTTAGTATAATGAAATAAAAACCATTTAAATTAAATAAAAAAATAATGTAATAGGTAACTCAAATATCAATCAACAAACAGTTATCAAAAAGTAATCATTTACGAAAGTAACGGCAAAGGCCAAAGCCTTTAAGCCAAGAAAAACCAAATAAAAATGTCCTCTTTACTAGCTACTATTATTTAAATTGGAGACCCCTTCGTTGGTCTATTGGTAGCAAGCGCTGCGTAAGGTCCGAGAGGGCCCCGGTTCGAGTCCGGGGTCGGGCAAAATTTGTGTGAGTTTTTCTGTGATGAAATTTCTCAGCCCGTAGTTAGGAAGCAGGCGGTTGAACGCCCGTGCCTCGGAAAGCACGTTAAGCCGGTGGTCCTGCGCCCGATCTCTCATCGGTCATGTCGGATTGCCGTCTCACCGAGTTATGAGAGTAAGGGAATAGAGTGCACTTGTGTTTGCGCGCGCTTTTGTGCACTATAATATGTCCTGCGCACTAGGCTGATTTCAATTGAGATCGGCCGCCATGGCTGAAATCGGTCGGACGCCTTATTATTTAAATAACATTTCAATATAATCATCTCCTTCACTTCTCGATCTTTAAGCAAATTGGTTTAGAGGTTAGATAAAATTTTTAAAAAACCTTTACTCTTTTCTATTCACTTTGCCAACAATAATCAAATGTCTTCTTACTAGTTTCATACCTATCAAAATACAGCTATAATCAGTCTCAATAATTACTTATACATCAAATCACGCCTTTTTCCCAGAGGGGTAGGCAGAGATCACTTCCAGCGATCCACTTTTCACCTCTGTGGGAAACGTGACGTGACTGGATGTGGAACACGTCGCTGCCATTCTGCCTTGTGCATTGTTTTAACAAGGTTATTGCGTTCCCACGAGTAGCAAGAATATATGACGGGGGAAGGAAAAGGGGAGGAAGGACTATCGCCTCGGATGATTTGGACTGAGTCGATAGTAGCTCGAGGACCCGGGGTCGCTTACCCGTCTACCGTTCGCCACCCACCGGACAGATAGTTGTGACTGGTATCCCCTGACTGTAATATAATTATTATGTAATATTACCCTGTCTTAAATTATAAATGTAACATAAAAAACACAAACAACTCAATAAAAATTTTTTTTTAGAAAAGTTATTCTAGTTATTATTTTCTAAATAGTGGATATTTTCTGTCCTTTTCTCACTTCTTTAATTGCATTTGCCATTTGTTCTTTAGTATAAGCTTTTCTAGTCGCCATATCTAAAGTGAAACAAAATTTATTTATTTAAAAAATTTGAACCAATTTTGGACACCCATTTATGGACACAATGTTCATAATTGAATTATTAAATTTAAAGTCTTAATTTGCGAGCGATTTAAAAATAAAGATAAAGGTCAACGATTGTACAACTATAAGATGTATGAAAAACGTATATTTGTAAAATATCCTTCATGGACAAAATGTCCATATTTGGGTACAGGCTTACAAAAATATCCAATTATGAACATCGATAAATTCCGAGGCTAAAAGTACTATGAGGTTTTAGATTAAAATATATAAATAACCTTTTATTATCAGTAATTCAATAAATAATATCATTTTTAACAACAATATTACACTTGTCATAAAAAAAGCTAATAAATTTACTTACATGCATTGCGCTCCTTATAAGAAATTTCAAATCTCGACACCAAAACGCACCGCACTAGTAAGAATCGTTATAGTCGAAAATAATTATAGCGGAGAGCTGTCAAATGTTGTTTACATCAAATCTAGAATTTTGGTACAACCGATTAATGTTGCTGTTGGAAAAAAAATACCTACCGGTTTCTTATTATTGGAGGCATTTTTGAAAACTGTCCATAATGGGGTCCGCGTCCATAATAGGTGCATTTACGTTACTGATTATCGTGGCATGCCATTGTGCATATTGCGGCTTTTTCTTTTATTACTTTTAGGTAGCCTGATAAACCACCTCCAGGTGTGTGGTAGGCTCTTTTTAGTAGAATACAGAAGAAGGTAGTGGACTGAAGCCTTTGGTAGTAGCCATTGTTACCACTTCTGAAGAAGTCAGGCCACTACCACCCTTAAATCTAAAAATGATCACCACTCAAAAAAACACTCAAGGACTCTGATTTTTTTTCTCACTGAGATATTACGAGTATTGCGTGGTATGTGTCAAAAGAAAGAAAGAAAGAAAGAAAGAAAAAACTTTTATTGACCACGACTTGAGGTAACAATGACACATAGATACATACACAAGACACAAAACGCACACAAAGAAATATAACACATTATGTAAGGACTTTATGAGTGGTCAACGAGGTACAGGCCTCAGCATGTGCCGCATCAGCCCGAGATAATAAAGGTATTGCAAAAATAAAAATAAATACTTTTCAACTTCACGTTAGCGATAGATGTCTTTTGAAAGTTTGTAAGTTCGCGAAAATGTATGATGCATAGAATTTTACTCGCATTATAAATGTATTCGTTGAGCGCTGTGTTGGCGGAATATCAACAGCAACGATGGAATGTTAACCTGCGCGGAATGGAGCGTAGGTTTCAAACCTACGCTCTAGCGCTTGGTATTTATAATACGTATTTGCTGTTGTACGCATTTACAGATGGTGATCAGTGATTTACAACCGCTGATGATTATACTTATGCCAGATATTGATTTATATAAGGTAACATTTTTTTCTGCTTTACCTTAGTTATTAAATATTTTTAAACCCTGTCGTATATTTTTTTTTTACTAGAATATGTTAAATTGAACGTCTATCCTAGTATTCCTATCTAGTATTATGGGATGCATTCGATCTGCTAATGACTTCTGCCTTCCATTTTAACGATTCAATAATTGGCTATTATTTACTATGGCACGTGCCGATGTGGCGCCGTAAACGCGGAACCGAATGGTTACATCCGTGTTGTTAATTTTTACACACCTACATTAACAAGTATGTACTTAAAGCTATAAGCATATAAGTACGTATGTCTGTTTATGGAAAAAAATATCATAAAAGCTTACACAATATGTCCAAAACAGTATTCAAAATCAATTAGTCGTTTTTGTTTTGTTGCAAATTGTATTCGTATTATGATAATGTATGATTGTATATTAGGTAAGCAAAGATGGGTGCATTTACTGTTCAAATAACATTTTAACATGATTTATAAATGAGAACGAAAACAGTTTAGTCACTATAAGAATATATTTTATATACGTGACAGTATATTTTATTGGAAAACATTGATTATGACCCTGGATGGGAATCGAACCCCACAACCCGTAAAAGATTCGTGTCACGAGTGTAAATAAGGTGTCCGACCGATTACGACCATTAGCGGTCGATCTCAATTGAGATCAGCCAAGTAAGCAGGACAAATTAAAGTGTACAAGCAAACACAAGTGCACTCTCTGTTTCCTTACTCTCATAGTTCGGTGAGACGGCAATCCGACATGACCGATGAGAAATCGAGCGCAAGACCATCGGCTTAACGTGCTTTCCGAGGCACGGGTCTGCAACGGCCAACTTCTTAACTCCGGGCTGAGTAACTTCTTTACAGAAAAACTCACATAAATTTTGCCTAAGCCCGGCCTCGAACCGAGGACCTCTCGGTCCTTATGCAGCGTTTGCTACCATTAGATCGACAAGGCACTCCTGTAATACTATCATCAAACTAGTCCAAGTATGAGCTACTAGTTTTTCGTACAGCATTCATTCATTGAAATAAGGGATGTCATCTGTTTTCCCTATGAAGTTAGGTGGTGGCTAGAACAAAAGATGATTTATCACCGGCCGGCGTCGAACCGGGCTGGTTTCGTTTCCTGTCCACTAAATCATCGGTGAAAGCATTCCTGAAAGGTTTACGACCGACTAAGGACTCAGTTCCGATCGATACGCAAATCATGTGTTCTTTGAAGGGAATAAGGTTAGCGTAAAAGGGTTAACCCTTTCAATGTTCGTGGTAGAATAATTGCATTTATAAATGACAGATACGATTTTATTTGTGAGGGAAGAAGATCGTAAATACATACGTACCTACGTAGAGAGTGACTGGGTTGAAAGTATTGTGTGATTTCGTTTAGGGTTTAGATCGGGTAAATAAGACCTGTAAGATTGGTCTTCTGGGTTTTATTCACCCGATCAATTATTTAAATCCCATACTACTGAGATTTCAATAGTTAATCGGGAAAATTACACTAAAGATTGAATAGGTTGTTTTACGTTTTACTTGATGTCCCATTACGGCCACAGTTAGAGTTTTAAGTCGTAAGAAACTGTTGCAGCTCTTCTATTGTTTTCAGTAAGGTCCTGAAATTTTTTTTAAAGAAAATAAACTTTATATTCCATATAAATTCACTAATTTCAGTTCACTTAAGAAAGTAAAAATAGTTGAGATAAACTGTTTTCTAACATAAATATGTATATAAGTTAATGTATCATAAAGATTCGATTAAGTAATTTATGATTTCTAATAACTAGCATGCTGTGTCGTTCAGATTCTACAGTTTCACTACCTTTTGCGTATTTTTATATTCATGTTACAGTACCTATTAGTCTAATTTGAGTACCTGCTTAAACAAATAAATTAACCATTAAATATACAGTCACGCAACGCAAAATCAGCTTAAAGTCTACTCAATGGGTGTTATTTATTAAAATTTTAACTGCGAACCATATAACTTTACTTTACAACTGGCACGTTAAATAAGAAATTCGTAGAAAAAGATTAACAAACACGAGGGATTAAGTCTAAAAAAGTTTGCTATAAAACTCGGTGTTAGTCTAGGAAATAAAAATAAACATTTTTTTTAACATCCTTTTAATGTTTCACTCACATTTCTAGTTGGTTTTATTTATTTATGTATAAGTTACTGCTAATACCCGAAGTGCGGCTACACTTAGTTTTAGCCGGTTAGTTCTAGGTCTAGCTACCTACTCTTGGCTAAACCTAGTAGGAGCCGATTGTTTTCGGGTAAAACTAGGTCTAGCCTTCACTATGCCAAACTGGGTGGGGCTATCCGATATCATTCCGGCTAGAACTAGTTCCAGACTATCCCTGCCGGAATGTTATCGGATAGACCTAGTTTTATCCAAAAGGGAATGGCTGGACCTAGTTGTAGCCGGCATGATGGAGGCTAGACCTAGTTTTACCCGAAAACAATCGGCTCCTACTAGGTTTACACCTAGTTCTAACCGGCTAAAACTAGGTGTAGCCGCACTTCGGGTTTTAGCCGTAACATATTATATCAATTGAAATACTAAGAAGACTAGAAAACCGAATAGTGAAAGTAGATATTTACCGTGTTGTTTAACCGATTTATCCGTAGTCATGGGCCTTGCAACAGTGCCGAAATATCCAGAGCTCATTAAAATAAAACAACGTAAATATTCCGAACATATTCAGTTTTCTAATAATGTGTATCCATGACAGTTCAAAGTAAAATACTAAATAGACGTTATTATTATTGTCAAGCTAAGCTCCAAGTAATCATCATTTCACTTTGACACATTAAGTGTACACATACAGTAAATCAATCAGAGCATGTTGATTATGTTATGTGATAGAGACGTGGAGTAAACCTCAAATTCAACTTGTCATGACAAATATTCATTTCCATGACATTTTCTCGTTATAATAAACTGTCTTAGTCGCTAGGGTTACCAAAAATAAACGCTTAGAAGTCGTGAATGCAAAAGGATGTTTATTTTCAGGCTTTGAGCAGGCAAAAAGATTGCAAGTTTTTGTTTATCATACTTGTATAAGAATCGAGAAATATTCAACGTCGGTTTAAACAATTTTTATTTTCAGATAATTTATAAAGAATTTAGAGCCATATTCTTAAAAAAGACTTTACTTGGGGGAAAAATTGTTGTGTGTGTAATTATTTATATAAAAATAATAAGAATTCTGCTTATTTTATTTTATGTTTTGTTTTACGTATTTTTTTCATCATCATCATTATCAGCCAATATACGTCTAGGGCTGCAGTGGAGACTGCTGCCCTTAGTCAACACACTGGCCAAGTGTGGGTTGGTTGACTACCCAACCAAAGAATTTCTTTGTAGGTGTCTGTGTTACCGGCCAAACCCGATTTCAGGACAAACTAGTTTAGCCTAGGCCAAACTAGTTTGTCCTAAGCCATCAGGATAAACCGGTATAGCCTAGTCCAAACTAGTTTGTCCTAAGCCCGTTAGGATAAACCAGTTTAGACTAGGCCAAACTAGTTGATCTTGATATAGATACGCATTATCTAGGATAAACTGGTATGGCCTTTTCCAGACATTGTAATATGTCAAGAAAGTCAAAATAAATAGATTATCCAAATAAAATCCTTCGTAATTGGAAAAATTATAATTTTTATTATACTTTAATCTTATTTCTTACTTCTTATAATGATTCGTCGTTAAGTTTTCATTCATATATTTGGCAAGAAATAAATGTTTATTTATGTAAGCAATAATGTGTTAATTATTACAATTATTATGTCGTTAAAAATTATCCTTACTAATATTATAAACGTGAAAGTTTGTAAGTATGGATGTATGGATGTATGTGTGGATGTTTGTTACTCTTTCACGCTCAAACTTCTGAACCGATTTTCATGAAATTTGGTATGCTGTTGGCTGGCAATCTGGAATAACATATAGGCTACTTTTTTTAAAATTCAATCCCCATGTGGTTCATTGGGTGGGGTGAAAATTAGTATGGGAGACTTTTGACGTGTTTGTCGATTTTTATAAAACTTGGTATGGAGGTAGTTGGCACTCCGGAGACACCAGCGCTATTTTTTTAATTTCATTCATTGGGGGGGGGGGGGGGGGTGAAAATTAGTATGGGAAAACTTTTACGTTTATAGATTTTTATAAAACGTGGTATGGAGGTAGCTGGCTATTTTAATACATCATTGCTACTTAAACCCATTAATACGCGGACAAAGTCGCGGGCGGCCGCTAGTGGATAATAAATGATAATACAAACAATCATACTTTAACAAATAATAATAAAAAGAAATAATCATATGAGTATTATGTACCCCATAACTTCAAAAGTGAAAATGATCTGAACTGCGCCTATTATTTTTAAAGGGTGTAAACAAAACCTTAATCGAAAAACTTAAATCGATAAAAAACATGTCTAATAGTAAGTGATGAAGTCGTGAAGTGTTTTCTAACACAATGACCTCATATTAAAATAATTTCAACCCTTGAAAACAACCCCTAAATTGAAAAAACACAAAGAAATACATTAGTGTGTAAATATAGAGTAAGTAATATTTTATATTTTCTATAATAATTTTCAAGTTTTAACCCCCTTTCAACCCTTGAAACCCTGAATTTTTTTAAAGTTTACTTGCAACACGATATTGCAAAATTCGCACGGGAACGGGAGTTATTGAGCAAAAAATTTTGGATGTAAAATCTCATAGTCCACGCGAACGAAGTCGCGGGCACAGATATTTATGTATATTTATACACAATACAATAGTTTTAGGTCTCTTTATTATACTGCGTACTCTCACATTGCTCCAAATAATCACATGCCGAAATTTTCAGTTACGGAGTAGAGAAAAATAAAATATATTTTTGACTATAACTCCTTTAATTTTCATGCTATCACAATGTTTAAATTTAATTTTTGTGAACAGAAGGCCATACCGGTTTATCCTATCTTTATAAGAAACAAAAAATAAGATTATAGTATAATAAAAATTATTATTTTTAATTTGCGGAGGATTTTATTTGGATAATCTATTTATTTTGACTTTCTTGACATATTACAATGTATGGAAAAGGCCATACCAGTATATCCTAGATAATGCGTATCTATATCAAGATCAACTAGTTTGGCCTAGTCTAAACTGGTTTATCCTAACGGGCTTAGGACAAACTAGTTTGGACTAGGCTATACCGGTTTATCCTGACGGGCTTAGGACAAACTAGTTTGGCCTAGGCTAAACTAGTTTGTCCTGAAATCGGGTTTGGCCGGTAACATCTGCACACTTACGGTAAAGGTTAAAGCGTCGAATAAACATTCATGTGAATTTCAAATTGGAAAAACACAGTGGTACGATGCGGGGTTTGAACACTGGTGACCTCTCTCATGGCAAGCTACGACCTTAACCACTCAGCCATCGACGCATTTTAGTTAGTTTTCATTCTTGATTTCATAACTTCTAAAAACAATACGGATGCAGTGGCTATACCTTTGTATTTTTGTATATTTATTTTATTGTTGAGTCTAGCGTAAATACTTTATATTTGTATGTACTTAAAACAAAACGTCTAACAAGCATTATCTACTATCATAACTGACTTTTAAAAGACTTGTCTTGTGAGAATCATACCTCGTGGGCATCCTAATAGTACGGACCGTCCGTGACAATGCCGAGTGTTTACGGGTTGACAGCCCATTTGGTTTGACAGGACAGGGGCGCAAACATGGCCGACTATTGACACGTCAAAAACGGTACATAAAGTGACGAGTGAACTATAATGCTGTGTACTTTCGGCCGGATATTAAAGCGATAATTACTTGTTTGATATTTTTAGTACAATTTAGATGCTTGCAATGCAATTAATTTTAAAAAATACTGAAACGGCCGTGCCGCTTTTTAAGCTATTGCATAGCTTTTATCGCGGGCATTGAGCGCGGCGACCGAACCAAGAAATTACGTAACGAAAAATACCTCACAATCGTCTAACGTCGTTTCAGTTCGGTAGACTTCGGCACGGTGTTTGTGTGCGTGCGGTTAGACGTATTGTACGACTCTACGAAACTCGCACGAATAAAGACGAGCTGCTCCGATATCGGACGATGCTATGCAATAGCTATACCGTGGCAGTTCCTGAGTGCCACACGTCTTTTTGCTCGACTTGGTGCCCCCAGATTTTATCTCGAAACTACATAATTTATGTATCAGTGAATTATTGAAACTTTATTTTAGTATTTGTAAATTTTTCTATTGTATCTATAAAAATATAATGGACTATACAAGCCTAAGTAATACACAGTCTAGTCATATAATAGATCACGGCAGACTTGTACTGGCAAAATTGAAACTCGGTCAAAAATAACTTATTTGTTTCATTCTGTCGAGGGAAATGATTCTAATGACGGGCTTAAAGGACAAATTATCCTAAACTAGCCATAATGTGTATCTTCAACTACCTACCATTTTTAAAACCGTACCAAAACATAGATACGAGGTAGTATTTCAAATCAAGAACCAGCTATCAGAACAACCTTTTATAATACTTTTTACTGATGAATTTGTATTTGCAGTTTACATCTGCTATATTTCCTATAGTTGCATGCTTTTTTATGAAGTACGATTATGATTATTTAGCATTTAACAAATAACTTCCAATAACATAAATAATACTCAGAATGTGACCGGGATATTTACCATGTTGTTTTGTTTTATTTCGGCACTGATGCGAGCGCCATGACGCTAAATAAATAAATATTACACAACTTCACATACATTGATCTGATCCTGTTGTAAGTAGCTTAAGCATTTCTATTACGGATATCAGAATAAACAGTGCATACACAAATATACTTAAAGATTAATACGTTAATAAGTTAATAACAGACCCAGACACGGAACAGACACCGATGTTTGTCACACAAATATTTGTCCCAGGTGTGAATCGAACCCACGACTCTTGTTATCGTAGGTAGTGACCCTCGATAACTAATCACTGTTCCTTCGGGCCAGTCAAGTAATTATTCCGGATATATTATTCAGTTTTCTAACGTATAGATCAGCTAACAAAACACCGATGCTTACAACGTTTGTACTGCCATTCAGGAGTTCCGAATAGCACCCTCCCGACCTTTCTCTCAAACACTGCCTTATCAAACCCCTAGCTTGATATTTTTCACAAAAGCTTTTGATAAATAACGTAGCGGCTCACTAAAAAGGGATTGCCCGGAATTCCCTCGGGAACCAAGACGGGATCAGGCCAGTGAACCCTATGACTAAAGTCAAAGTCAAATGCCGTTTATTCAAATTAGGTTGGGATGGGCCGCTTATGAAAGTCTAATGATGCTTCCACCTGTTCGCGTTTTGTGGCTACTGGGACCTAATGGGGGTAAAATATTTGTGATTTAGTAGGAAACGATGGAGAAACTGTTTACATATGACTTTTATTCTTCGAAAAGTGAATTTCACCGGAATAGTTCGTATGTAACATTTTTGAAAGGAGTTCTCGATATTTCAGCCGCCATTATGGGTCAACAGTCATGATAAAAATCCATATGAAAATACTTTATTTGTGAAGGTTAGTACACTAAAGGGTGTTAGTAAAGTTAGCTTACAGGCGTGTGAGCCATCCACTCCTCCGCAAGTCCGGTGATGATGACTAGTTATTTAGGAGGAAAAGGGATACCTACTGATTTAAGTGCTAAGTGTAAACCTCTTACCATAGTGTTAGGGTGTTCCTGTGTCGATGTCAATTGTTTAGTCTATTGGTTAAAATTTGTAGTTTTGCCGCGGTCTTGTAAATGGGTGGATGCTTTCTTTCCATATCTGATTCTTTGTGTTTACTTTGAGAATAGGCACCTAAAAAGTGGTTTTGACTAGCAAAATAGTTGTCATAACAATGTGTAAATTTCAAGTCTAAGAATAAATCAGCAAATAAAACAGTACGAAGCTAATGCAACTAGAGATCCGCTTAACCGCCAACCGCGGCGATGCGCGGTGCCATGTATTATACGCCTTAGGTATTTTAAAACAAAGGAGCAATGTGACTTTATCAAATAATCTTGTTAGAGGAAGATCCCAGAGCCGCCAGACATCACTTATTTTCTAATGGACAAAATATATACGATTGAGTAGTGGTGGGGTGTACTATCATCATATGACTAGTTGCTACCTTGACCAGACGGCCATTTTTCAGATATCAACCAATCAAGGTACATAGAAACACTACTCACCTCACTTAAATTCTGATGGCTGATTTTAACATATATTTCACACAATATCATTAAAAATCAGGTTTTATTACTCCCAGACACATGCGGTCGGCTGGTTTACCTTACAGACGCTTTAAAGCTATGAAAAAAATTTTACTTTTACTTAATTTTACTTATTTTGTGATGCTTGATTTTTATATATGTTATTCAAACAACTATTTTAAAACGTTTTGCAAACGGACAGACCGATCCATCGGGCCAAACATTCACCAGACCCAACTGTTTTAGATTTTTTTTAAAAATTGAATTTAGTTAAGTTTTTCTAATAAAATAGTTTGTAAGGTACAATTCTATAATTATTGCGGTCAGATGAGCACTTTTTAGTTGTTTGAATAACATATATAAAAATCAAGCATCAGAAAATAAGTAAAAGTAAAATTTTTTTCATAGATTTAAAGCGTCTGTAAGGTAAAACCGCCGACCGCATGTGTCTGGGAGTAATGAATCCTGATTTTTAATGATATTGTGTGAAATATATGTTAAAATCAGCCATCAGAATTTAAGTAAGGTGAGCAGTGTTTCTATGTACCTTGATTGGTTGATATCTGAAAAATGGCCGTCTGGTCAAGGTAGCAACTAGTCATATGATGATAGTACACCCCAACACTACTCAATCGTATATATTTTGTCCATTAGAAAATAAGTGATGTCTGGCAGCTCTGGGATCTTGGACCATGTTAACAAACAACTGGTGCTAGATTCACTGTTTATTTTTCATGAATGATTATGCAAAGCTATTTACATTGTTCTTATTTGTAAACAAGGTCTTGAATATTCAAAAGTTATCTATCTTGAAATTCTTGAATAAAGAAATGTTAAACTCGGTGTTTTATTCTGTCGTGTTTATCTTGCTTTATTGCATTGTAATAAATGTTTGCTTTGCTATGTTTTTAAATTTCAAAAAGAATATTATTAAGCCGTTGGATCTGCGTCTGATATCTTATTGGTTCTCGATCTCTTATCGTCTCATGTTTATTAGCTGTTGCACCGAATTATAACTTTGACAGAATCTACAGCGGTGATCTCTACTTAGATTCAATACGACTAAATTTAACACAAATTAGACTAACTTTTAATAATAAACCTGCCTACATTTTATATATGAAATTCTCGTGTCACAATGTTGGTTCCCGTACTCCTCCCAAACGGCTTGACTGATTCTCATGAAAGCATATTGAGTAGGTCTGAGAGTCGGTCAACATCTATTTTTCATACCCCTGAGTGATAAGGGTTGTCTACGCGGATGAAGTCGCGGGCACAGCTAGTATCACTATAAAAAGACGTGCCATTTTACCCATTCGACCATGTAAGCCTAGTTTGGGAATCCACGTATAGAAAACACATTCAATACGACGTCTCGCTGTTTCGTTTCCAGTAAATATTTATTCACAAGCAAAGGTGAAGCGCTGGGATACTCTTATGTAGATCGAAGGTCGTAAAGGCAATGCTATTTTGCCGTAAAGGCTACGAAACGCTACGGCTACCTATTTCCTCGTAGCTCGTAGCAATGGTTCGGCCTAATAGCTGGTCGTAGCGATCGGTAATTCGATGCCTTATTTATGTTGCACCGAATTTATTGCTACGGGTCGCCTGTTTTGTTATTTAAAGCTCATGTTAACGATTTCTTATCCAATCACCTGTTTCTTTTGCCGTCACTTTAAGCTTAGGAGATAGTTTACTTGGTAGTAGTACGAGGAAGTATTATTTTGTACGAGTTACTCGGGCCTTTGTGCTTTACTTCGAACTAAAAACTTCCGGTGCAGAAATTCAAATAAAATAAATCATTTATTCGCAGGCTTCCGGTGAATTAAATTAAAATTAATATTAGACTACTTCCGGTGATTTATAAAAATCGAATATTGGACTGTATCCGCTGAACGAATTAATTCAAATATAAGGCTACATCCGCCAAATAAATTACTAGAATTATGAAACTATTTAAAGCGAGACATCCGGTATTGAATTATTGTTACATTATAATTTCTATTCAGTCACCAATCATTTTACTACATTATTTTAATTTATTAATTTAATTATTTGTGGCATGGCTCGTTACACTTACAAATTTTATTCATGTTAAATAACTGCGTACGACGACGCCGACAAATTCAATTTCATCAGAAACGATTGCAGGTAACATCAATAGCATAAAATATTTCTTCTTTTCCCTTGCAGTGACATATAAATTACATCACGAACTGTAAATTTCAAGTCTAAGAATAAATCAGCAAATAAAACAGTACGTTTCTGGGCTTCAGTAAATATTTCCAATATGCTCAACAATAATAAAACAGCATTCACTATTTGAAATCAACAAACAATTGGAAATGCACTCAATATTTTTGAATAGCTGAACACCAGATTTGTACCGTCTACAGCTGTTTTCATAGCGAATGATATCCATCACTAATTCAAAAGCAGCGATTCAGGAGTACTGCGCAAATATCCATTCTATTGGTATTCCATTTTCTTTATTTATTGCGGCGTAGTAGCATTAACTCAGCTGCCTAGCCACAGATTAGAAAAGTTACGATTCCACTTGGGGAGTTCGTTACAGATAAAAACAATAAAATACCCGGCGATAGCAAGCCCTTTAAAGGTCTGCGTAAGGAAAAAAACACATAAAACAGATCAACTGCACTTATAACTCCGAAGGGGAACTGTTAATAATTTATATTACTTACCTCTGCTTGAGCAAAGTTTTGGAGATAAAAGTTGGCTTTATTATTTTATGTACTACCTTTACAGGACAACATTATTATGTGCTAGTATTTGGCTGAATGGTTTGAAGGGGTATAATGCGACATTAGGAAGTCTCCTGTCTCTTCAATGTCAGGTGTCACTATTTGCAAGACACAGGAAAAGTTTAGGAGAACCCGCTGAAGTTTCTCAAATAGTGTGTTTTTTTATTTTTTTTATGATAGGCTAACAAGATGACTCACTCACTCCACCTGATGGTAAATGGTAATGAGATCTAAATATCAGAGGGCCTACCATGAGTTGGCTATCGTAAACATACGTACGTTAAAAACCTATCGAGTTGTTTTTTCATATGGCCGATTGTAGTTCTTCGCGTAACCACCAGGCGGCGCTGTACATGTTTTTCATAGACATATTTACGTAGTCGATATTGAGCGCGTAAGTTTTAAACTCATGGTAGCCCCACAGGTCGACTGACACAATACATCATATTGAGCCTGTCGTACTCACCCTGAAGGCTTGCTTAAATGCCGTTTCACGCCTTGCCTGAAGGAAGAGCCTGGGATCATAGGAGGGAGGAAAAACATGAGCTGGAAGGGCGTTCCATGCCTTAATGGCACGGGGCAGAAAAGAGGAACTAAACCTCTTAGTCCGAGCCACCAGCGCCTGCATTGTATGTGGATTTGTGGAAGAGCATTTGTATATTATATTCACATTTTAAGCTTTAAGTTGTATTCAATACTACTGGCTTTTTTGTTCTGTGTCTAGTTCGTTTTTCCAATTGTTTGCGCAGTTTTTGTAGTGAATACTGCTTGAGTAGATCTGTAGGTACCCTTGACATAATTCGTTGATTCGTTTAAATAATACTTGGTGCTTTACGGTTTTATTATTTAATTAAAATTTATTTTGGTTTTAATAAGATGTGTGAAAGCTTTCAAATTATGTATATTATTGAATCGCAAATAAAAATCGTAGCTACCAACTGAATTTATTTTCCTCATAATTGGTTTTCTTTGAAATAATATGGTAAAACGATATGCTTCAAAATTCAAAAATGATTGCGATATGCTGTAAATTTCATAGGTTTTTTCCCCAAAAAAGACAAGAACTGCGTAGTCTATTCAATAGGTAATATTAATGAATAGTAAGTACCTCGATAATTATTCGTTTATTTATAAAAAATATATACCGAATAATTGAAATAGACAACTTTAAATCATCTATCCCTTGCAAAAAAACACACATTTAGTTGGCACACTACTTTCATTGTGACTTTGAAAGCAAATTTTTCAATACCACTAACGAGTGAACATTTCTGTCTTATCTACCACTTAAGAGTTTCGTTTCATTCTTATGAAGATATTTTATATTACTTCATATTGTATTTGATGAACCAATTTAATGAATCAATAAAAAGCGTCTTTAATTCATGGATTCAAGCGTCTTTAAGTCAAATAAAATTGGTAATGACAAAATTTTGCAAGTCTCATTTTATAATATAGCTGAATTGTCGAATAATCAAAGGGACCTTGACGATATTCCGCATAAAAAATACAACCTTGCATTTCTTTCCAAACATTTATCGAATGGCCCGGGTATTCTAAGAAATGGCTTTATTTGTTGCCTTTTGTTACTTATTGCGAAGCGACTTTCATTAGCCTAACCTTCTTTGTATTATTGTCTAACCTGCTACGGGAGCATCCTTATCTACATTCACTGCTTTATCTTAAGGCTCTTATATCTATTGAAGTGCTGAAAGTAACGTTCCGGCGAGCTTTTAAAGCTCTTTATTTAAAGGCTCCGTCTTCAGCGAAGAGCAGTGCGAACGTCAAAATAAAGCACAAACGACATAAATAATGGACGCAGCACCTCTCACTATTCATTTGCGTAATCCACTTTAATTAATCTCAGCTGAGGAGCGTTTAGACTGCTTTCGCCCGAGTCGAGACAAACACGCCTCGACCTAGTTAGGAAACAATCGTCGCACCTAGCGGGGAAAAACCGACGCGTATAAGGTCGTATCCACTAATCGCTCGTAGTCAGCAGATGACTACGAACTGACTACGAGCTATGCTACGCGTTGGGAGTGTCCATTTAGCGCCTATCCAATAAGCGATTTGATCTGTAGGTGTAATGATTGTGTTTACATAAAATGTCAAATTATTATTTGTACTGTCCATTTAAAATCCATCCATTAAAGAATGCAGTATGAACGTAAGAGTAAAGTACAAACGACACAAATAATGCAGCAGAACCAGCATCTTTCACTATTAAATTATGTTTAATTCATATTAAATCTCAACTAAGAAACGTTTAGACTGCTTTCGTCTGCGAGTCGAAACTCGCCCCGATCTATTTAGGCAACATCGTCGCACCTAGCGGGGAAAAGAAAAATTATAAAATAAAATGGTTTTTATTTTCCACCAGAATATTAAAAATGCTTACACAACTAACATTAGTAACACAACCTATCGGGAAAATACCGACGCGTATCAGGCCGAGTCCACTAAAGTCTAGAAATCAGCGGCTAACTATTTGCAGGTAGTTTGCTTCCGTATATATTTGGAATGTTCAAAAAACTGACGTAGGTTAGGTATACTGCAAATATCGTAGTCCACTACAAGCTTTCAGTTAGCGGCCAAATGTTGGCTGCTAGTTTGCCTATACATTTGTTGTGCCATAATTACAAAGACATAGCTGTAAGACAGGTTTTGTATCGATTAAAAGTTAATACATTACATATATTATGATCTGTAAACGTAGTCTAGGATGCCCTCAAGCCAGATGGAGTGCCGATCTCCGCAGGACGGCAGGTAGGAGCTGAATTCGAGTAGCCGAAGAAAGAGAGAAGTGCACATGGGGATGCATATGTCAATCGGTGGATAGAAATGGGCTGATGATGATAATGATGATTATGATCTGGAACATAAACACTAATAAAGTCTTAAGCCTAACTCTGAGCTGATGGCGACGCCGCCTTATATTGAGTTATCTTACGCTTGATGTGACAGTTGGTACCGCGCAGTGTTAATATGACAAGCAACGATAAGCCACTAACTGGTTGGCTTATTTATAGGCTTTACCTGCAACTAATCAGTTTTGTTGCATATAAAGGGTTACTACCTATAAATAGTGGCAGTGATATATTTTATAAATAATAAGTTTTCAGCAGACTTCAAACTTAACGTCCGATCTTATGGAAATCAGGCAACAACGCATGACATACTTTTGAAGAGTACTAGGTACTGTAAGTGTGTTTAAGTAAACTCTCTGTTCCCATAGTTTGGTTCGACGGAAATATGACATAATACATAAGTATTCATGCGCAGATCCAGCGGTTTAACCTGCTTTCCGAGGCACGGACGTGTATCCGTCAACTTCATTTCTCTGGTTAGAGTAATTTATTTTACAGAAAAAACGGCATTCGATTCCGGCCGGGGCCTCCTTACGAGGCTTACATAATAGACCAAGGAGGCAACCAAATCCTGATCGAATAAGATATGAATATAAGAACTTCCGACCGATTTCGGTCAGGGAGGCCGATTAAGTCATCAGTCAGGGGATACCAGTCACAACTATCTGTCCGGTGGTTGGTGAACGGTATACGGGTAAGCGCCCCAGGCTCCTCGAGCTACTATCGACTCAGTCCAAATCATCCGAGGCAATAGTATCCCCTTTTCCTTCCCCTGTCATATATCCTTGCTACTCGTGGGAACGCAATGACCTCGTTAAAACAATGCACAAGGAAGAATGGCGGCGACGTGGTCCACAACCCTTCACGTCCCGTTTCCCACAGAGGTGAAAAGTGGATCGCTGCAAGTGATCTCTGCCTACCCCTCTGGAAAAAAGGCGTGATTATATGTATGTATGTATGTAGGCCGATTAAAATTGAGATCAGTTAAGTGCGCTCTCTGTTCCCTTACTCTTATAGTTCGGTGAGACGGCAATCCGACATGACCGATGAGATCGGGCGCAGGACCAACGGCTTAACGTGCTTTCCGAGGCACGGGCGTGCAACCGCCAACATTCTAACTCCGGCCTGAGTGATTTCTTTACAGATAAACTAACACAAATTTTGCCTGACCCCGGACTCGAACCGTACGAAATAGACCAACGAGGCAGAGGAGATAACAGATACGGTGGCCCTATCTTGTTAAGACTTGTTAACTGCACTGCAGATATTATAGAGCAAAAGTTGGAGACGTAACTACAGCATGCTTCGAAGCTCTCTTGAGAGTGTAAAGTTGCGTTGTGTATAGCGGCAAAACCAGTACGCGTTCGCCGTTATTCTAGGAATAGAATAGTCAATCCGTACAATACACGTCGAAGGAATCGCTGTGTATAATTCTCAGAAGCCGTAACACCAATGTAGCCAGAATAATAATTGAAATATTCCTGATGCCGCATACAATGAAATTGCAAAAACAAATGGAAAGAACTTATTTCTACTTTGTTTTCCTTTTTGATCTTAGCTTTTGACAATTTTTATCCGCAATGCCTTGGTATTTTGTATTGTGCAAGTTTGGTGATTAAAATTGCACAACAAACTGTAACTTCTGTGACCACAAAAGACTTTCACAACAATTGAATAGAGACTAGAGCTTTTTTGTACAATTTTTCATTTTAATAAGAAGTTTTATATTTTAAAGCAAAAGTTTATATATCTTTTATGAAAAATAAAACCATAGAAAAATAAAATTAAGTAAAAGTAATAATAATAAGGCGTCTGACCGATTTCAGTCATGGCGGCCGATCTCAATTGAGATCAGCCTAGTGCGCAGGACATATTGTACTGCACAAGTGCGCGAAAACAAAAGTACACTCTCTATTCCCTTACTCTCATAACTCAGTGAGATGAGAGATCGGGCGCGGTACCACCGGCTTAACGTGCTTTCCGAGGCACGGGCGTTCAACCGCCAACTTCCTAACTCCGGGCTAAGTAATTTCATTACAGAAACACTCACACAAATTTTTGCCCGACCCCGGACTCGAACCGGGGACCTCACGGTCCTTACGCAGCGCTTGCTAACAATAGACCAACGAGGCAGTTAAATTAAGTATATTAATTACTTGAAACTAAGTTTAAGGGGGTTGATTATTAAATGCTTTTTTTTGCAGTATGCTTTAAAAACTATAGTTCGCCGAGTTAAGTTAAGTGGTCACAAAATTAAGCATATGACTTTTCCCTCCTTAATTTTTAAACTTGTTTTAAGGGGGCGTGTTATTTGGTAAAAATTGTTTATTGCGATAAGATCGATGTTGTCGAAGAACCTTAATTGATGTCCGTATGTACCGTGTGTACTTACTTTTATTGTAACTCCAAATCTGTAATTTGTATGTTTTGGTTGCAATACATAAATCAATGTATATGTTTAAGAACTAGGCCTGCTTTTGAAAGAAAAGAGACAACTCTAAGCTCTAAGCGTTTTTTTGACCCTCACCGAACTGATCTATATATTGAACTCAAAGGTTTCTGACTGACATAGTAAACTATCCGTTGATAGACACAGCCCAAACCACTGGACGGATCGAGCTAAAATTTGCAGGTAAATACGATGACGTAAGCAACCGTTAAGAAAAGATTACCCGAAGCGAAGCGAGTGCAGGTCACTAGTAAAACAGAAGCACACTTCTGTGTGAAAAACTTTACTTTATTTTAACGCCATATATGTGATTTGTATGTTTTATATGCAATAAATAAATACATTTAAGAAGTAGGCCTGTTTCTGAAAGAAAACAAAGCTCCGTTGCGCTCGATCAGGCGGGTCGCTAGTAAAACAGAAGCTCCCTTCGGTGTGAAAAACTTTACTTTATTGTATCGCCAAATGTGTGATTTATATATTTTATATGCAATAAATTATATCTGTCTGTCTGTTTCTGAATGAAAACAGACAGCTCTAAGTTCCGTTGCGCTCGATCAGCAATGCAAAAGGAACCCGTAACGAATGACGGACAAGTCGCTAGCGCGCTAGCATCGTGTCGCGTCAGCCGATGTGAAAGGGATCAATAATTTTTTTGACCCTCACCGAACTGATCTACCTATTAACTCAAAGGTGACTGACATAGTGATCTATCCGTTGACAGATACAGCTCAAACCACTCGACGGATCGGCTAAGAAAAGATTACCCGAAGTGATGCGACGGCGGGTCACTAGTAGTAAAACAGAAGCTCGCTTCTGTGTGAAAAATATTGTTTTAAATGCAGTATATAACTTTATATATCTTTAAGAAGTAGGCCTGTTTCTGAAAGAAAACAGGCAACGCTAAGCTCTAAGTTCCGTTGCGCTCGATCAGTTAAATGGGCTTGTACGTATATACTGAACTATTTACTACCTTGTCGGTTAATTGGTGGCAAACATTAGGACCGAGAGGTCCCCGATTCGAATCCGGTCGGGACAAGTTTGTGTGAGATTCTTTGTTTAGATATTACTCAGCACATGTTTCGGAAAGCACGCTAAATCAGTGGTTTTGCGCATATTTTATCATCGGTTAGATTGCCGTCTCACTGAACTATGGGAGGGAGGGATCAGAGAAAGATGTTTGCATATTTTTGTGCTTTTGTGATGCACACAAATACCCTAGGATAAACATACTAAGTAGTCATAGAATACATATTATTCTATGTCCATCTCACGACACAAACGAAGTCACCGAACCATCATAATAAATTTGCGTTGAAAAGAAAAATGTAATGGTCCAAGATCCCAGAGCTGCCAGACATCACTTATTTTCTAATGGACAAAATATATACGATTGAGTAGTTTTGGGGTGTACTATCATCATATGACTAGTTGCTACCTTGACCAGACGGCCATTTTTCAGATATCAACCAATCAAGGTACATAGAAACACTGCTCACCTCACTTAAATTCTGATGGCTGATTTTAACATATATTTCACACAATATCATTAAAAATCAGGATTCATTACTCCCAGACACATGCGGTCGGCGGTTTTACCTTACAGACGCTTTAAAGCTATGAAAAAATTTTTACTTTTACTTATTTTCTGATGCTTGATTTTTATATATGTTATTCAAACAACTAAAAAGTGCTCATCTGACCGCAATAATTATAGAATTGTACCTTACAAACTATTTTATTAGAAAAACTTAACTAAATTCAATTTTTTAAAAAATGTCTGGGTCTGGTGAATGTTTGGCCCCTTGGATCGGTCTGTCCGTTTGCAAAACGTTTTAAAATAGTTGTTTGAATAACATATATAAAAATCAAGCATCACAAAATAAGTAAAATGAAGTAAAAGTAAAATTTTTTCATAGCTTTAAAGCGTCTGTAAGGTAAAACCGCCGACCGCATGTGTCTGGGAGTAATAAAACCTGATTTTTAATGATATTGTGTGAAATATATGTTAAAATCAGCCATCAGAATTTAAGTGAGGTGAGCAGTGTTTCTATGTACCTTGATTGGTTGATATCTGAAAAATGGCCGTCTGGTCAAGGTAGCAACTAGTCATATGATGATAGTACACCCCACCACTACTCAATCGTATATATTTTGTCCATTAGGAAATAAGTGATGTCTGGCGGCTCTGGGATCTTCCTCTATAAGAGCAAGTTTGGGATTCTGACGCGGTACATCCACAGTGCTATTCCTCATGCATCCCGCTGCAAAAGTGGCATAACGAGGTCGCAACACTGTACTCCACGCCGCGGCTCACATTATTTATTAGCCTTCTACAACCTAGATGGTTAAATAAATAGATAAAATTTTTATCTATGCCCTTAACTCTCCCAAGTTCAAGAAAAGTTTGAAAAAAGCATATTACTTATTTATTTATTTTTAACCGATTTAAAAAGGAGGACGTTATCAATTCATCTGAATTTAGCTTTTTATAAAAATAGCTAGTGACTCGCTCTTGCTTCGCTATGGGTATATTATTATATATTACCTTCATATAAACTCATATAAACGTTCCTCTTACATCCTTATTTCTTTTTAAAAATAATCGCATCAACATCAAAAGATTTTACCATACATAGGGACATATAGATGCGGGTAGACTTGGATTTAACACACATAAATGCAAATTCAGTAGCAAATCCACATATTCAACGGACAGTACAATAAAGTACTGTTCTATTCCATGCCAATTAGAGGTAAGCTCAGCTTTCACCGAAGAAAACGAAAAGAAAATCTAAAATGTAATTTAGTAATCTGTTACAAATATATTCATATGAAAATTAAATGTAGTAAACAAAATTATTTATTATGTTTTACTTGACGGATTTACTGGCCAGTTATGTACAGTACATACTTATAAATTTTTAATTTGACACAAGTAAATTAATAAATAAATATCTGGGACATTTCCTCACATGGCCACATGACCCCAAACTAAGCAGTTCTTGTAAAATGGACGTCAGAGACTGATATACATACATAGATATTTTTAAATCATAATCACACCCAGACTCAGCGGAACAAACACCGATGTTCATCATACAAATATTTTTCCCGAGTGAAAATCGAACCCACGACTCTTAGATCCGCCAGGCAGGGTGACTAACTTCTGTTGCACCGAGCCAGTCAACAAGTTCTTCTTTCTTTTTTTTCCTTTTTTTTCAACATAGGAACCTACAAAGTATACCACATTATGCGTAAACACAACAGTCGCAACTGACGTCACTCCGCACAAAAGCCTTGTATTTTCAGCCAGTCGGTTGTTAATGCTTCGCAAACAATATTTGTACGTCGCGGTATCGTCCATTTCTGTTGGCATTTCAACTTTCCACAGTCAAACGGCCTGAAAATAGACCGTAAATATTGAAAATGTATCGGGAACTCGGCTGTGGAATAGGTTATCGCGTGATTTTACTGCGCCAATGTAAGACTGGTGAATGCCAGTAAGGTATCTTGGTGTAAAACATGAGCAATATTAAAAAAAATACTTTTGCGTTTAACATGGCACACGAACTAGTAAAATAATAATAAGGCGTTCGACCGATTTCAGCTATGGCGGCCGATCGTAATTGAGATTAGCCAAGTGCGCGGGACATATTATAGTGCGCGCAAACACTAGTGCACTCTCTATTCTCTTACTCTAATAAACTATCATGCAGCGCTTACTATAACGGAGCAGTAAAATATTAAATCAACCACATCGGTGTTTGTTCCATGTCTGGATGTCTTATTAAATATATTCAAGTGTGTATCCACTGTCTGGTATCCGTAACACAAGTGCTTAAGCTACTTACCACGGGTTCAAAACAATGTATGTGAAGTTGCTGGATGCGAGTAGCCGAAGAAAGACGGAAGTGACGTGCATTTGGAGAGGCCTATCGCCATGAGTGGACAGAGATGAGATGATGATGATGATGATGTGATGTGATGTAATAACTAATTATTTTTTTATTAAAATCAAAACAATTCATTATCAGTCACACGCTAACATAATTGCACTTTGTAATATAATATTAACACGTTTATATCATGTGTATTATGCTTAACAAAGGTTAGGGCCATATAAATTCTGTCACTGTTCTGTATGTTATGTGTGTTAGAAATTAAATGTTAATTATATTTATAATTAACATTTAATTTATATAAGTTCCATCTTTTCAGGCATCAACTTAAGCTACGTTTAAGATTCTATATCCCGTGTTGTGGGTTCCGTGTGTATTGGGTTCATATGAGGCAAACAAAGTGATATCTTCATCGTTATATTTCCTATACTATGTCGAATGCTTGGAAAAATCTCATACGTGCACAACGTACCAATAACCGGGTTGCTATAGAACTATAAAATGTATATTTCTACAGCGGTTATTTTCAAAAGCTCTCTATTCGGTTAAAATTCCTGCATATAATACACTCAAGCATCTAAAAGCTTTTAATGTTTAACCATTTATCGCCGAATTTATACGCGAAGTTTAAATTATTCACTGACCTACATATTTGATAAATTTATTCCGAATTTTGGCAGACTAGCTGTTCGTGAAAGAATAATATATCATTAGAATAGACAAAATTTGGCATTTTATGTAGGTGTTAGAAATCGATAGGGTTGTTTGACGATGTTCTCAATATATTTTATATGAATTTTACACGTACGGTTATTACGGACGTGCAGGGAGTTAAAAAGAATATGGTAATTGGTAGATTAAATCTTAAACTGAATTTCATTTAAAAAAATTGTATATTTTTATGTAAATGAAGACAAGTGAATATATTACATTATTGTTCTATTTCTTTTGTATTTTCCGTTTACGTGGAAAATATAAGAGAAAAGTGGACCAACCAAATACAAGATCTGCTTAGTTTGGGGTCAGGTGACCGTGTGTGGAAATGTCCCAGATATTTATTTAATTACGAAAATGTATTTATTCTATATTTTTGTCCTCATTTTCTTTTCAGTCAACACTGAGACGATAGATAGCGGACGAAAACTCTGCTCTGTAGGTTCACACTTTATCTTTTAAGCCGAGATTTTTTCGCTGTAGCCATAATTCCTTGCTAAGATGTAGATAATTACCGGTTTTCCTAGCTACATCCAACGCTTATCTGACCTACATTCTCAGTAGCACTATTATTCAGATACGTTGTTGCTAAAATAATATTTATTAAAGGTTTACACGTGATAAAAACAGTACTTAGCAAATACATAGCTATTTACTACCCGACGTGTCGATCGGGTTACAAATAAATAAATAAATATTTAACACATCACATACATTGACCCGAGCCTGTGGTAAGTAGCTTAAGCACTTGTGTTACGGGTATCAGAATCAACAGTAACACTAATATACTTAAATATATTTATTAACACACCCAGACACGGAACAAACACCGATGTTCGTCACACAAATATTTGTCCCGGGTGGTAATCGAATCCACGACTCTTGGAACCGTAGGTAATGAACCTGGGTCACTTACAACTGTTTCACCGAGCCAGCCATGGTCGCATACGATGATGCTATTTCTTAAATCAATATGTTATACACCTATATTTAGAATATTAGCATTACTTATTTTTATTATCAAGCCGATAAATCTATGTTTAAACGTGCATATAACACAAATCTGAAACCGAAACTATTTTTTTTACTGAACAGTTTATTTATTTGAAAAGATATTTGACTGTAAAGCCATTTTATATCACTATTTTATTTTCACGGCCAAAGCGTGGGATGCACATTTACTTTAAAATTTCATTTTAAATTAAATCGTTATATAGGTCAAAGAGCTCGGAATTCGATACATTTTCTACAGAATTATGATCTGATTTCATAAGTGTACTTCAAATACTTACTTTGTTGTTTAATTAAAAAAAAATACAGTCATATCAGGTTTGTATTGGTCTGTCGAAAGCTCTTGAGGCACAATTTAAAGTAATTCTCAATGGTCTGCGTTCGAATTCCCAATATTTAAATTTAAGCATAAAATGTTTTTACTTACGTAAACGGGCATTGTTATGACAAGTCTTGTACGCCGATACTCTTTGTATCCTTGCACCCGACAGAACTAAATGATCCTTTTATTCGCAAGCTCGTTTAAAAGCCTGCACGCATCGAGAAAATACCGCCCGGAATGTACACACATAAAATGCGAATTGGACCAGATATCTCACAAAGCAAACATCTCGACTTAATTTAGCATAACCGCTGACATTTCTACCATAACTGCCTGCAAACGTCAAATGGGTGCGCGAATTTCACTCCGAATCCGTGTTTTATTACTGGCATTAGGCATTTTGGACCTTAATGCATTAAAGAAAGGGCCCAAGTGGTTCGTCATTTTGGTTCGAGGATACACTTGTGACGTTGTCACTGGTTATATATGAGAATTATAACCATATATTTTGCTGTTTTGAGACTGTCAGACTTTTATTCCCAAATAGCATATGCATGCATGTTTAAAAAAAAACGTGTGGCACTCGTTATACCGCGGCAGTCAGCCGCGGTATAGCGATTGCATAGCATCGTCCAATTTCGGAGCAGCTCGTCTCGATTCGTGCGAGTTTCGTAGAGTCGTACAATACGTCTAACCGCACGCACACAAACACCGTGCCGAAGTCTACCGAACTGAAACGACGTTAGACGATTGTGAGGTTTTTTTCGTTACGGAATTTCTTGGTTCGGTCGCCGCGCTCAAAGCCCGCGATAAAAGCTATGCAATAGCTTAAAAAAACTTAGACATTTTTATAGCACCGATTCTGGCAAAAACATCACAGATATGTATGTTTCTCACATGTAGCGTAACTCCAATAGCTGGAATATCTCAATTTCAGCCGAACTGCAGCATACGGTTGGATGGTATATTGTAAAGAGTGGATTATTACCCGTCAGAGGATTTGTCTAATTCCGTAAAAGTATCCAGATTTTTTTTTTATTTAAGGAAATATACTTACCTACAGCACAATATAATACAAACTAATGTCATATGATGATGATAATACATTAGCATTAACAGAGAAAACTGCTTTGGATCGGTAGCGCTACTATGAGTTTAAAAGTGACAGACTCGATATCGCCTATGTAAAAAATTACTATGAAAAAATATACAGCGCCCCTGGCGGTAACGCTTAGAACTGGTAATGGTTTTTAACGTACGTAAGTTTTCGATAGCTAACTCAGGGTAGCCATCTCCTCTACAGACCATGGCACCACCAATAGGCGATGAGGTATGCCGCGGAGTTTAGTGGGTACACCCCTGGGCATTGCACCTTAGCCCAGGAGCAGCTGCCGGTCTTTTCCATCTCAGCACCGGCAGCCGGGAGTCCCACACACCACCTTGGGTAAACCCCTGCCCAAGGTGACGGTGTATAAAGTGTTCTCCGTGTTAAAAAAAATGTTAGCGCTACGGGTACTCAACTAAATCTAAACGAGAGATGACTGAGAGTATGTTTGTATTTCAGTGTTACAGCGCCTACAATAGTCAGAAAATCTCCATTTGGGCGGAACCCGCCGGCGTGGTCACAACACCCGTAGGTATAATATTGTGTTAAGTTTGAGGAATTTATGTGACATACGTCGTGACAGCGCGTGACGCGTTAATCACCGCGCGGCTCATTACCGGCGGGTCTGGGTGTAGCGGGGTAACCTATTACCCCGTTACCTTCCGGGGTAACGTTACCCTTGTTAGTAACATAATTTTTTTTATTGGAATGGCCTTTTTTGGTAACTTTATTAAAACGTTAAGACTAATGTGTTAAAATATTTAAAATGTTTTTTATAAGTAAACTACGGCCAGCTTAGAAAGTAGGTCTACCAGTTCTGACATTTAGGTGTAAGTAAAAAATAAGGTCACTATAAGGTTGGACGTCATGTAAAGAATGGATTAGTCGTTAGTTAGATTAGATATCAAGCTTGATGTCATGAAAGAGTCGCGGTTTTACTTACACAATTACACATGAAAATTTGTCGAAACTAGTTGACCGCTTTCTTGGTCGACCTATCCACCGATTTTGTTCGATTTGTTTACGGGCAAATTCTTCATCAGATTATGTGGCTATCCACCATGATAGGCGACATCGAACATAGGACCAACGACATGTGTTATCCTTTGGGTGTCCAACAAAATATTATCCTGACTTTGGGCTTTATCACTACTGTGACGTTTAGCTTGATACGAGCCCTAATCTAGGATGTCTAGAGTTACGAGTACATTGCTAACTGTGGACCAAGAGGCAGTCAAAGGAATACTTGATTGAATAACAAATAACATTTCTGCACAAACATGTAGATAATAGGAATTTCGGTAGGTACAAATTAGGTAACATACAACTCTAACGAACGAAACGAACTTCGATAAAAGTGAAGTTCGATCTATATTTTCTAAGTCGCTTCATATGAGATATAAATATACAAATAATAAATAAATAATAATAAATATTTCACAACATCACATACATTGAGCTGACCCCGTGGTAAGTAGCCTAAGCATTTGTGTTACGAGTATCAGAATCAACAGTGGATACACGAATATATTTAAATATACTTAATAATTCACCCAGACACGGAATAAATACCGATTTTCGTCACACAAAATATATTTGTCCCGAGTGGGAATCGAATCCACGACTCTTGGAATCGTAGGTAGTGTAGGGTCATTAACCACTGTTCCACTGAGCCAGTCAAATATAACTATACAAAGATTAATGCACAATATAAACTCATTAACTATTTCTCACAGTTAAAAATAGCTTCTAGGTCTGGATTTGATCAAGCTCTTCCAATACAACCGGTATTGATTGCAGTGAGGGGCAGTGGCCTAATTTCTTTAGTGGGCAATAACTTTCATACTTCCGAACGGGACCTATTAACGGGTTTATATCCCATAACTACTTATACTGGCTCGGTTGATGAGTTATGGGCAGAACTATATGCTTTAGTTTTAGTTGTTTGAGTAGTTATAAATATTAGCTTAATCAATTTTAGTTTTAGCGAGCCCATTGAAGGTTCTGAAGGACCCTATGGTAATAAGTTGATACTCTCATTAAAAAGTTGTTGGTTTAACCCTTAACAACCCACAAGTGTCTCGCGGACACATTTTTGCGTTTAAGTTTTGATAAAAACTAAAGTATTTATTTTTATGAATCAGCCTTTTACCTATTTGATCTCCAATGTTTTAAGATTCTAAAAGTGCTTTTAAAATATTTTTTAACGTGTAAGATTTATTAGTTATTTTAAAAACACAAAAATAGTACTTTACCAACACACAAGTCTCCAATAGACACAGTCACATTTGTTTGAGAATGTGAACAAAGACTCTTTTTTATTTATAGTATCGTAGAAACTTATGATGTCGGGTGGGTCATAACGATTAATATTTTATACCCATAATAATCTGACACCACTTTATTGTGTTATAATTGTCGTCTTTGTTTTCGTCTCGCATATCAGTGATTAGACACACAAGACACCACATAATAGTCCTCTTATTCAGTATTATTCAGATAAATAGATAAAGGGCAACCTATAAGACGTAAACTTCCAACTTGTACATGTTTACAGTAACGATGAAAATACTTTTGTGCATACTAATTCGATATTGAAAAAATGTGACAGAACCAGCAACTGTAAACGGTTATGAACGAATTATAGTTATAATTCTTGGAGTGAGGGTGATGATTATGACTCATGAGTGTAGGTAGTAGAGTTCAGTATGAAACGAATAGATACCTAGCAAATTCAAAATATATTTATATTAGATGTTATTATGTAACGTAGTGTAGGACGCCCGCAGGCCAGGTGGTGTGACGATCTGCGCAGGACGGCTGGTAGGAGCTGGATGCGAGTGGCCGAGGAGAGAGAGAAGTGGCGTGCATTTGGGGAGGCCTATGTCCAGCAGTGGACAGAAATGGGCTGATGATGTTTATGATGATTATGAGATGTTATTATATGACTGAAACACACACAAAATAAAAAACACAAAAAAAAATAAACTATTTCTGCGTGAAAGCGCAACAATATTGGTAACACCTCATACACGGAGACAAAGTAAGGAAAGTCCATCAAGTAAGCACTTAGCTGCCAAGAACCATGTAGAAGCTGACCTACTCAATTATCAGAATCTGCTGTGAAAAGGATAAAGCGTTGTTAGTTTACTCTTCGATATTAACAGCGTTTCTATCAAGTGCTGTGATAAGTGCAATCATATAATGACTGTTACAAATTTTGAATAAATATACGTCTTTAACTACTCAAGTGCAAAAATACATTACTGAAGTTCATTCATAATATCTTTTTAACTCAAATAACTTGTTTTTCACTCATCATACCTTAAATTTATTAAATGTGTCTGTTGGACACTACTGGTCAGTTACGTTACAAAAGCTTACTGGGTAGTTAAGGGTTAAATCACGCATGCATAACCACTGTGTATTTTCAGAACGGAGAATACAAAAATACCTTTTTCAAAAAGCGTCGATGGCCGAGTGGTTAAGGTAGTTGCTTGCCATACTAGAGGTTGCCAGTTCAAACACCGCCACGTACTACTGTGTTTTTCAAATTTGAAATTCATATGTACTATTATTTGACGTTTTGACGGAGAAGGAAAACATCATTTATCATTGTTTATCATTATCTCTGCCTACCCTTCTGGGAAAAAGGTGTGATTTTATGTAATTATGTATCATTATCATCAAAAATATGTAACTTATATACTTAAATACCTATCCAACTTTACTTCTATCTCTTACTTACTTTGTTCGCGATGGCTCTAGAAATCCGAAGTGGATCTTGGACTCGGACAACCAGTCGTCTGTCGCCTCTCTGCCCGACGCTGTGCGAGCTCTTGTTTATTTTTTATTTTTTATTTATTTATTTCAGGACAGCCAACAAAACATTCACTTATAGATAACATAATTTACACGTTTAGTTTTATGACAATGCTAAAGTGATGCCTTAATTATAGGCTGCCACGACATGCATAAAATGGAAATGAAAAAGAAAAAACAACTTCATGCTATGCTAAACTGTGGCAGCTGCAGTAGCCCTACGACTATAAATATTGGGATCGAGAGATTCTCACTAGTGCCGCTGCCACAGGGGTAACATTTTACTGAGCTCTTATTTACTTTTATCGATAATGTTAAAAAACTGAAAACGGGGGAATGGGGCCCTACCAAGATCTTTGGGCCCAAGCCAACCTCACGTGCAAGTACGTACCCCTGCTGACCAACGAACGAGGCTCTGGCACCAGCTTTCCCTCCGGGGTTGGGTGGTCGGACGGCAGTCGCTCCCGTAAAAGTGACTCACGCCACTTTAAAATGGAAGGAACATACAAGAAAAGTGCCAGGAATAGGGCGCCGCCGCAAAACGGCGCGCAGGAGTTTCGCCCGACTCCTGTGGCAAGTGGGCGAGGGCTACCGCGTTGGGGACGGACGCGGCTAAAGACGTTAGCCCCAACCCCACGGAAACTCCGCTTCGCGACGTGGAACGTGGGCACGCTCGCCGGTCGCGCGAGAGAGCTGGCCGACGTACTCACCAGGCGGAGGGTGGCAGTGGCGTTCCTGCAGGAGACTCGGTGGAAAGGCAGCAGATCCCGGGCCATTGGGAATGACTACAAGCTGATCTACACAGGAGCACCTAGTGGAGAGAACGGGGTTGCGGTAGTGCTGTCCGGGGAGTTGCAGGACGACGTGTTGGAGGTGAAAACGCTACAGCGACCGCTTAATGGACGTAACGGTGCTGATCGAAGGGGTTACGACCCACTTGATAAGCGCATACGCTCCACAGGCTGGTTGCAGCGACACCGAAAAGACTTCATTCTGGGAACAGACTTGGAGAGGTGCTGCGGGGAATCCCACCATCTCAGGAAGTCGTTCTGGGGGGCGATCTGAACGGTCATGTGGGTGAGGAGCCTGAGGAGTTCGAGCGTGTACATGGTGGCTATGGTTTCGGCAGACGCAACACTGAAGGGGAGAACATCCTCCAGTTGTGTTCGGCTGCCGACCTGGCTATTGTGAACACGTTTTTCCAGAAGAGGCCTGGACATTTAATCACCTACAGGAGGGGGCGGCACGCTACCCAGATCGACTTCCTACTCACTAGGAGGCACCACATCGGCAAAGTAGTCAACTGCAAGGTCATACCCGGAGAGAGTCTCACTGCACAACACCGTCTACTTGTCATGGATCTCTGCGTGAAGCCCAAAGCCAAGAGCTTTGAGCACTGTCGGCGTCAAATAAGGTGGTGGCGGCTTGACGAAGACAAATCCCAGGTGTTCGTCTCAGCTATCGGCGACAAGTGCGCTAAGGCTGAGAGCGAACCAGTTCAGAACCACTGGGACAGGATTCAGGCAGCCATAACCGAAGCGGCGAAGTCAGTGCTTGGCACGTCTAAGGGTGGACGCAAATTTGACAAGGAGACTTGGTGGTGGAACGACGCAGTCCAGAGGGAGACCAGGGTGAAGAAAGCCCTCTTTAAAAAGTGGCAAGCGTCCAACTCTCCTGAAGATCGCTGACGCATACAGGTCCGCAAAACGTGCAACAAAGAAAGCTGTTGCCAGAGCCAGGCGAGCCCACCAACAGCCGCTCTACGCTAGGCTGGAATCGTATGAGGGGCAGAAGCTTATCTATAGATTGGCACGTTCTAGGGTCAAAGCGGCACAGGATATCTCCAAGTGCCGCTGTGTTAAAGACCCTCACGGTGACCTACTATGCGAGGACCTCGCGGTGAAGGAGAGATGGCGCTCTTACTTCCACGAGCTGTTAAATAAACAGCATAGAGAAGTGCAGCCACCGGACCTCCCTCCGAATCTTGGACTTGTACCACCGGTAACGCCTGAAGAAGTAGAGAATGCTCTTCGCCGCATGAAGAATCGGAAAGCTGTCGGAGCCGATGGAGTCCCCATCGAAGCCTGGAAGGCAATGGGTGGTCGTGGTGTGGGCATCCTAACTGACCTTTATAACCGCATACTCAGCACCGGCGGGATTCCTCGCCAATGGAGACTGAGTGTTATCACCCCGGTCTTCAAGGGCAAGGGATCAGTGCAAGAGTGCGGTAGTTATCGCGGTATAAAGGTCATGTCCCACACCATGAAACTATTCGAGCGGATAGTAGACCCTCGACTCCGCCAGGAGTGCACTGTCTCTGGCTGTCAATATGGTTTCCGCCCCGGTCATGGGACTATGGACCCCGTTTTTGCCCTAAGAATCATCATGGAGAAATACAGGACGAAGAACACGCCTCTCCACTTCCTATTTCTGGACATGGAGAAGGCCTTCGACTGTGTTCCGCGTGCGATGATTTGGTGGGCCCTGAGGTCCAAGGGAGTGCCAGAAACGTATGTTGATATCATTAGAGACATGTACTGTGATTCCGATTCTGTAGTTAGGACCGCTGTTGGCGACACATTGCCCTTCCGTATTACCGTCGGAGTACACCAAGGCTCCGTCCTGAGTCCGTTCCTCTTCAGCCTGATATTAGACGTATTGTCAGACAGCATCAGAGACCACCATGAGCAGCCACCATGGCTACTTATGTATGCTGACGATATCGCGCTGGTGGACTCGGACAGGGGACGGCTGGTGAGACGTGTTAACACATGGAAGGAATCGCTTGAGAACGGGGGTCTGAAACTCAACGTGGCGAAGACAGAGTACTTGGCCTGCAACACTACAGATCCCATGTCCGTCCGCATAGGCGAAGACACGGTCGAGCGCACGGACCGGTTCAAGTATCTGGGATCTGTACTCCACGCGAACGGCGACATCGACTCCGACGTCAAGGCACGCATTGCTGCTGCGTGGGATAAATGGCGGGAGGTGAGCGGCGTCACTTGCGACCCTAAAATGCCGGTTAAGCTGAAGGGACAGGTCTATAAATCCATCATTAGGCCTGTTCTCTTATATGGCAGTGAAGCATGGCCATTACTTGAGCGGCACAAGCAGGAACTGCGGGTCACGGAGATGAAGATGCTGCGCTGGATGTCGGGAGTTACGCGAGCAGATCGCGTAAAGAACTCCCGTATTCGCGGCAGCCTTCATGTCCGAGACATCGCTGATAAACTGCAAGAGTGCCGCCTACGTTGGTACGGTCATGTTTTACGTAAACCGGCAAACTACGTAGGGAACAAGTGTCTAGCCATGTCGCTACCGCCGGGTCCCGGCAGAAGGGGAAGGCCCAAGAAGGCCTGGCTTGACGTCGTAGTGGATGACATGCGTGCTAACAAACTCTCCATAAAGGATGCCGAAGACCGTGCGAAGTGGAGAGTTAGGAGTAGGAAAGCGGACCCCGGGCTCCGCAAGGATGCAACCGGGAAAACGCAAAGATGATGATGAATAATGTTAAAAAACTCTGATTACATTTAATCCTATTACTCATAATCATTAATTTTAAACTGTCATGGTTACACACATAGGGAAACTGAAACTGTCCGGGATATTTACCATGTTGTTTTGTTTTAATGAGCTCCCGATATTTCGGCGCTGTTGCAAGCGCCATGATTACGGGTATACTCAGTTCACCCGTGATTTATGACGATACTCATTTAAGACGTATTTATGTAAAAATGGTTTAAATGCAAATATATTAAAGTATTGAGTTTAAGACAAATAGACATTTTCATTCATTTTTTTACGATTCGCCTTAAGTAACATTAAATATATTTATTTTCGTGTTTGAAATCAAATGAAGTACTTAAATTGTTGTAAAAGTTTAAACCTCTCAGATGTAACCTTACATTAGTTTTAGGGGTTTGTGCCTCGAACTGAAAACGGGTTTTCAATTTACGATACAGTTGATAAATTCTAAACTCAGTCAAAAGATAATTAAATTATACATAACTCAGTTACTGGTGGTAAAATTTTGTATGCATGACGGATTCACGAGATTTTCACTGGATTTTTCAGAGTTATTGTAATCGAATCTAATTGATTTAAATCGCTGTGCTATATATCATAGAATGCAGTACGCGGCGTGGAATCTTATTTAAATGAAATAGTAATGTATAAATGTGATTGTTTTCATGGATGGATTTTGATTTATGAACTGGTATTCCAATGGTACTCTACGATATTAACGTCAAAATAACATATTCGTTCACGGGAATTCATTTCACATTCATTCAAAATCCCGGGCAACTAGTGAAAATAATGTCGACTAACTCGAAATGTTACAGGATTGCAGACGACCTTTATTTGTTTAATTTATTGGGGAATAATGATGTTTCTTGGCTTTGTCAAGATTACATTGTATGTTCGAGCAAACGCATATGGAGGAAGGTAAAATACAAAAACAATAGAATTTAATAATCGTTTATTTGAAAACATTTAAACTGACCATACATAAAACATATGGACTGATGATCATTAAACTAAGAAAAAAAACCGTCCGAATTTCATATTATTTAGCGCTATAGCTTACTTTCCCACCGAGGTGAGAAGTGGATCGCTGGAAGTGATCTCTGCCTACCCCCTCCGGGAAAAAGGCGTGATTTTATGTATGTATGTATGTATAGCTTAGTTAGCTTAGTGTGCACTTCCTTGAATTCAACTGCGATCGATCAGCAAAAACAAAACAAAGCTAAATGATCCGAAGTCGTTAGCCGCTGTTTTTGCTGCGTGCCCAATAGACTGTCGCTTAGCGCTAAACTGCAAATGCAATAATGACAAATGCGATTTATTGCGCTCCGTTTCAGTTGATTGCAGATTGATTAAGTGCCACGTTGTTTAGTATCGTGATTATCACATGTATAGGTCCTATAGTCCAAATGGTAGGCGAACCTTGAGGCATTAACGTTCCATTTTTTATATAAATAGGTTTAATGGGGTCATTGACGTGCTACCAAATAATTTTGACATTCTTGTTTGACGAAAATGTTCAATCGTCATAAAATACCTACAATTTATTTTTCTTTCATTCTAAGATTTGGATTAGTTCAGACTTTATATCATGGGTGCATCCGTTCTATGTATGTTAATTGCAGTATTCGGTCATAAATTGGCCGTGAGTGGCCGTGAATCAGTCAAGTAAGACTACAGTAATATTTGGACTGGTTTAAACTTTGTATCATGCTTGCATCCGTTCTCTTTGTTCTGTAAATGTGTACAGTAAGCCGCATGTTACGCAAATCCTTCGCTACTAATGACGCGATCGCAATGTTGCCGCGACATTTACGCACGAGTGCTATTTGTCGTAAGTCTTGTTCCAACGTCCAACTCTGAATTCTGTGCGCAAATACTTTTGAGCTATAAAGCACGGGGAAGGCAGAGTAAGTAATGCATAATGCCTTACTTGATTCTGCTTACCTTGCATTTAATACTCCAGTATATGTTTGAGGTAAATATTTTGGATATTAATATGGAGTTTGCTTTTGCATTCTGCCAACTGACTTTTCAGTGATTATGAATAAACTTATTAGTAATCTAACCATTAACAAAGATGACCTGATTAGATTGTTAAGAATGGGTATTTTTTTAAATATCATCATAACCTACTTACATTACCCTACTTAATAGTTTAAATACTACGTTTATAAGAACGTACATTTTCGTCCGCGGCTCTGTCCACGTAGAGTAGATTATCGAATAATATTTTAAAGCGAGTTCGCTCGCGACCACGATTGGTGTAACCCAGTCGAAACGTCGGGCAGTAAGTAGCTATGTAATTTGCTACTCCTAATAACGCGTGTAGACCCATAAAGACAAATATTTAGTGTAAAGGAACGCGAAAGTCTAAAATCTTACAGTCGATTATCGAATAATATTTATTACTTCCTTTTAGCGCTATCGGTTAAAAATAGCCTATGTTTTTTTTATCAGTCTCTGTACCAACTACACTCACAGGCACAATTAACCGCCCACCTTTAAAATTCGCCTCCCTGATAGTTTTGGTTTACTATGGCTTATCAAGTGTTTTGATTTTGTTAAGTGGGTAGTCTTGCAATAAATTAAACACCTATACCCTCATTTGGTTTCGTTAATTTGTGAAAATGACGGGTTTTTGGGACATAGTCGCTGTTTGACTTTATTGCAGTTGTGTTACTGTGTGTTCATTTTCTGTTCTTTTCTGCCGTAGTGTGTTTTTATTGTTTAATTTGGGTTTGTAGTGTTAGCTTGTTGTTTGTGACTGCAACAAATGCCACCCGATGCAACTGGTGTAGCCAGGGCAGTTGCCTTTCCTGACGCTGAGTACAGCCATCGTCGCATCCCTCGTGCACTCGGTGTACCACGAACTGCCATACGGGATGCCATCAGACGATTTTGGGAGACAGGTTCATACACCCTCAGGCCAGTTCAAGGTCGACAGCGATGCACTTCGGCTCGAGAAGACCGCTTCGTTGTCGACAACGTGTTATGGAATCGCTTTTCCACCGATACCGAAGCCTGAATTCGTCGTTTGGAAGAACGAAACCTCAGTTTTAGTGAACGTACGATAAAAAAAAGACTGGCAGAAAGATATCAGAGGGCGTTTCGTCCAGCTCGCGCCCCAAAACTGCTTGCACAACACCGTAGAGCTAAACTTGCTTTTGCGCGAGAATATGCTGAGTGGACTGTACAAGAATGGAAGGTCATACTGTTCTCAGATAAGAGCAGATAGCCTTAAAAGGTCCAGATGGATGCCAGCCTGTCTACAGACGCCCAAATTAAAGGTTTGCTCCTTGCGCTATATCGGAAACAGTGGGTTACAAAGAAGGCTCTATTATGGTTTGGAGAGGCATCACTTACGAGGCTCGTACCGACCTTGTATTGTTTGACAGAGGCAGTGTAAATGCTTAAAGATACGTGGAAGAAGTTCTCCAAGGACATGTCATACCATTCGCACCATTTATTGGTGACAACTTTAGATTAATGCATGACATGCACGTTGCTATACCTCAAGCAAAATTGGTTACTGAGTACCTTAATGAGACCGAAATTCAAGTTTTGCCATGGCCAGCACGCAGTCCCGACCTCAACCCAATTGAACTCATATGGGACAACTTCAAAAGACGTATTTGAGCGAGAGTACCAGCCCCAACGTCTATTGGAGAGCTCAAAACGGCTGCGGTAGAGGAGTGGCACATTATTCCCCAATCAGATATCCAAGATGTCATGAATGGACTATCATACCGGCTCCTAGAAGTCATAAGGGGTAGGAGGAGCAACGCCCATTATTAAATTTTAATATTGTTTTACTTTGACCTTCTTTTTTCTCAAAATTCGAAATTTACATTTTTCGTCGATACTTCGAAAATATCGATTTTTGTAATAATGCCCTATTAAACGACTTTTTTAAATCAAACCTTCGTTTTATTTTTAGCCTTAAATTAAGTTTATAACGGATCATTCATAAAATGTGGTTTATGTTTGGACATTCCGAAAATTTAAGCAAAAACAAGGTGGGCGGTTAATTGTGCCTGTGAGTGTATTTACAAATTTTAGCAGGTTTTAATTTCGGCGTAAAAGCATGACACAGATCATTAGTGACATGACACATGACAACATGACATAAATATTAGTTCGAAATTTAGGATTTTGTGACTATTCTACTACGCGTCACCATTTTCCAGCTTCATTATTAGTGAACTCTCGTATTTAAATTCTAGCTCTATTATATCCTGGTCCATTCTGTTATGTTGTCCGTTATTCGACAGGGTACGTAGTTGCTAAATCCAAGCGACTGTGCGTGTGCGTGGCACAAGGATTATCTGGTGTGGCCACTATCTAGGCTAATTCAGATAGGCTGAACTATTTGAATTTTATAGTTTAGACTGCGATACCAACTAAATGTATTTAGAATCACTACATAGTGGAGTAAAGTCGCTTCCCGCCTGTCTGTATGTACACATTGTGCATACATAAATCTTTAAAACTACGCAACGGATTTTGATTTTTTTGTTTATTATATTATGGATAGAGGGATTCATGACAAAGGTTCTTATGTATAATATACCTAAGCGAAGTAAAGGCGTCTTACTTAACTACAAAAATAAGGTTCAAAAAGTTTTGAAGTCAGATTATCATTGAGTAGCTATTATCTTTTAACTTTTCATCTATCTTTAGGAGCTTCATGGTTGTCTGTGGCGCAATTTCCATCCTTTCCAATCTTAATGTACTTGATAATTTTTGTGTAGGTATGTGTTACGATTTATCACCCACTGAAAGCCTTAATTCGCCATATTGCCTGCTGGCTAAAGCCGTAAATCAGATTCCGCGTTATGCAAAATGCAATCAAAAACAACCATTCCCCTGACCAGTTGATGTCGTATAACATGATAGAGATCGTATCATTTGTTTGAAATTTAGCCATTCATCTGACTGTACGCGCCACAAACCGCATATCTGCGATCCGTTGCACATCTAAATTGATATTGGGATTTGAAACTAAATTGAATCACGTACTAAAGTATAAATAAAACGTTGGCAGTTCATCGAGTCATATCGATGGCTGATCTGGAGACTTTTGGTGGTTTTAGGATATTTTGTAGGTATCTGTTATATGTTTTAAATTTTCCGCCTTGTAATGTCACTGTACCATAGATACAATACGGTCTATGACCGCCGCTCTTTTGCTCTCTCTGTGCAATACGCGTCCATGTCAAACATTGTAATTTCTCACGCTACAAATAAAACTCTAAATATCATTCAAATCTTCGTTTAATTCATCAGTATCTCTGATCACATGATATTTGTCTCTTGTCGACATTCTTATTTATCCGATATCGACAACACAAATATAAAATTAATGTGTTTTTGTTGTGATTTTATCATTACCTTATTAAAATTGACAATTTCTTTTAAATTGTCAGTGTTCGACTTAAATTGACAAACTTGAGTACCCAGTATTTTATTTCAAGTAGTAAGGTACCGTAATAATTATGTACTAATTCTTAATAATTGCGTATCAACGCAATAAAGACGCTAAGGTAAAAGCTTTCCTCATATTTCACAACAAAATAACAGCTGCTTGTAGTACAAACACTTGAAAATCGTCGAAGGTAAACTGCAATAATTGAATCAAGGCAAAATTTCGCCAATTTACAATCAGTCAGCGAAAATGACCTCTTTCTGTATTCCGTATGGTAACTTCATTTCGATAATGAGGATCGTTCCAAATATGTTTGTAGCTCACAGTTATAACAAGAGATGACAACGCTCTTTGTTGAACGAATACTAATTAATTTGCGAGCTAAAATATTAATATTTAAAACAGCAATAGTATTCCAAATAAATAAATATTGCATAACATCACATACATTGATCTGAATCCGTGGTAAGTAGCTTAAGCACTTGTGTTACGGATATCAGAAACAACAGCGGATAAACAAATATATTAGAATATATTATTTAATAACACACCCACCCTTATGAGGCTAAAGGATTTGGTAGAGAGCTTTTTTTGCAACGCGTGTTTCAGATCGGACCAATCACGCGACGTAGGAGGCCGGTCCAGATAAATTATTATTGGTTAGTGTTGACTAGAATCGTTAAATTGTCATCTTGAACGTCTAACTGGACCAATAACCGTTTAACCGAATTTAGCAGCGTGATCTGACGGTTGGTGTAATCTGCATAATTTACGAAATTAACTGTGATAGGTAAGTCTTATCAAATTATTATTTTTATATTATAATAGTCTTACAAGATGGCCTCACTCCACCTGATGGTAAGCGGTAGAGAGATCGAAATATGAGGTCGACAGGCACAATAGACCAATAAATAGAAGTGTGCTAACTCATCAACGGATACTTTTCAAAATGATATAAATAAATATATAAGGGCTAATAATTATTTTTTTCAATTAATTTCTGTTTTAAAAGATTGAAGTCTTTCATATTGCATTACATTAAATAACGTTACTCTGAAAGTAGTTTCAGAAGTTTCCTTATTCATGAAATTTGCCGTTCATCTAGTATTTAATAGTATATAATATTAAGTTTGTATTTATGTTTGGTAAGACTCTATACACCTTAACACACCTTGAACTTATTGGATTGGCAAACACAAATTAATTTGCAATGTTCTATACGAAACCGATTTGCTGCTATTATTTGGCTAAAGCAAATACGGCCTGGGGTAGTTGTTTACAATATACTTACTATTGCGAACTAAACCCTTATTATTAGATGAGAAAGTAGTCGATAGAGGTGAAATAACTTTCATCGTAATACGATTTGTAGGTCTTCATTCTATTAATTCGGCTAACACGCAGCTGTTACCGAAATTAGCATATTTAGCATATGAAATGCATTTTATTGGTAGACATTTATGATTATTCTTCTTATCGAGTCGATGGCAAAATCAAACGTGATCGGCCCAGTATTCGGCCACACGAATCGCGTTATCTGAGGCACCCATCACGTCGCTCAGCGAGCAGATTTCTGGACAAGCGGAACATGATATTTATAGCTAAAAATGCTTTATTTACTGGATTACCTACCGCTAATACATTGTCTACTTTTTATTTTGCTATGATATTTTCCCTTTACAAAATACTAATTTTCAAATTAGTGTATATCCCGAGGGTCTTTTCTTATCAAAAAGTTAGACAGAGATTTTTATTAAATAAAACCGGATTCTTAATGAAAATATGTATAGTCCGGTCAAATTGGACCAAAAAATAAGAGTAAAGTTACATAAATTCCCACCAAGCTGAAAATCGGTAAGATTGCTTAAAATATCATTAAAAACAAAATTTGAAAGTTCCCCATCTTTCCCTTGTAAGGAAAAAATGTTATTCAAGGTCAAACGTCAAAAAAATGAGTTTTTTGCGATTTTCAGCAAAACGGTAAGTTTTATCATAAAAATACCTCAGACAAAAATTGTAGATTATAAAATTATCTACAAAAACTAAATTTATACTTTTTTTTCTACGAGCCACCGTTTTTTAGATATATAACGAAAAGTTGTAAAAGTTGTAATCGTCATAATATGCACGAGTACGCCACGTATATTATACGCAATAAGTGGCTGTGATACGACATCTGCATTTTACAGGAGGAAAAATAACAGATTGAAACTATTTGAGAAACAAAATTTAATTGAATGTGCTGAAGTTTTTAGAAATAGTAATTCTACTCGACAAGAAATTATTACCAACGGCATTCGCTTTCTTCTTTCTATGTACGGAGCTCCTAAAAAACTACCTGCTTAGATAAGTTTAGATATGCATGTTTCGTAAGAAACACCAAAAGTAAAAAACAAGTACAATTAGCTTGTCTTCCTCCAACCTCAGTTGCTGCTCATGAACATCTTTTTAGAGTATATTACCAAGTTCAAGTGTGGCTTGGTTATCAGCTAGACCCTACAGACTGGGGTTGGAAGTTGGTCAACAATTCATTGGAACCCATCGACTTGGAACCAGTGCATACTTTACTTCCACCTGCGCCAGAAAAACTTTTAAACTCGATTTTTTGCAACTGCAAAAAGGATGCAGTGCTAAATGTGGTTGCAAAAAAGTCGGATTGTTTTGTTCTCCCGCATGTACGCATTGTCAAGGCCGGTCGTGTTCTAATATTGAATCACCAACAGAAGAGGATCCGTTTGATTCCAACGAGGCAACATGCGATACATCGCTATTGACGCAGTTTACATGCACTCAGGATGAAGATGAAGAAGAACAAGAAGAACAAGAACAAGACGAACAAGAACAAGTAGATCAAGAAGAAGAACAAGAAAAAGAATTTGACAGTTACGACTCGGACGATTAAATTTCACTACAATCTTTTAACTTAAATTGCCTTTATTTTTTCAATCTCTGCTAATATCCATTATTTTTCAATAGTTTCAAATAAAACAGGATTAAATCTGACCGGTGGAATAGGCCTACTCGGGAAACCACGTAAAAATAAAACGCGCCAAGTACACTACCTCATAGGTGGCGAGGAAACGTGTGCATATTATGACGATTACAACTTCTACAACTTTTTGAATCGTTATATCTCAAAAACGGTGGCTTGTAGAAAAAAAAGTATAAATTTAGTTTTTGTAGATAATTTTATAATCTACAATTTTTGTCTGAGGTATTTTTATGATAAAACTTACCGTTTTGGTGAAAATCGCGAAAAACTCATTTTTTGACTTTTGACCTTGAATAACATTTTTTCCTAACAGGGGAGAGATGGGGAACTTTCAAATTTTGTTTTTAATGATATTTTAAGCAATCTTACCGATTTTCAGCTTGGTGGGAATTTATGTAACTTCGAATGTCTAAATTGACCGGACTAGTATAGAACTTTTTAACTGACAAAAAGGAGGAGGTTCTCAATTAATTGTTGTCCACCGATATCTCCAAATCCAAAAATACCAGTGAAATCTATGGTATTTAAAATTCAAGCATTTATTTAACAACAACAACTTAGTTACGGTAGCAGAAATAGTTCAAACGTATATAACACTAGCTGTGCCAGCGACTTCGTTCGCGTTTCCCCCGTTTTTTACACATTTTCCATTGTATCTTTGCTCCTATTGGTCGCAGCGTGATGTTATATAGCCTAAAGCCTTCCTCGATAAATGGTCTATACAACGCAAAAAGATTTTTTCAAATCGAACCAGTAGTTCCTGAGATTAGCGCGTTCAAACAAACAAACAAACAAACAAACAAACAATCAAACAAACAAACAAACTCTTCAGCTTTATAATATTAGTATAGATTGCAAAACATCTGTCACAAAGTTAAAGCTGGCTGGAAAAGGTAACAGCTTTTAAAAGAAATATCACATTTAAATGTAAAGGAACTAGGCCAAAAGTGTCACACAGTCGACAGCCTCTACGAACTTGCCCAAAGGAAGCTTACGATTACGAAGTCGGCATTCCAGTTATAAGATATTCGTCCCTGGCACCGGCAGGCCTCTAATTATGTACTGCCAAAGGAGCCTATTAATATCGCATTTACCCACCCACGGTGTTGGAAGGACATAAATTACTGCCCATTGATCCCAAAGCTTATTAGCCACCCCAACTCAGGCCTTTGCAAAGCATTCAATCACATAAACATTTCCAACTGTTAGTTGGCTTTATTGAATAGACCTCACTGCCACTTCGAATTAGGTGGAATACCTACTCGTTTTCTCGCCTTTCGCGGAACAAATTACCTTCAGATGAAAGGAAATATCATCCCTTTTTGAACACAGTAATCATACCTTGGTTGGCTTATTCTAGCTCTACTATCCTTTTTGTGTGCAGGGATAATTGGTTTGAACAAAACAATAGTGATAAATGGCGGTACTGCATTTATAAATCCCTGCTTTGTGTGAAGCCTTATTTCTTCACTACTATAATAAATGCGTAAGTTAGCGTCTGTCTGTAGCGCTCACGCGATAAAACTATCGAATCAATTGAAATGAAATTTGGTAACATTTTTTGTCATCAATAGCCCATTTCTATCCACTGCTGGACATAGGCCTCCCAAAATATTGATATACCTAATATAAAATGCACCTGTAAATGGCATAACTAAATATACGTTATATATGCCATTAGCCAGATTCCAGACACAAAATAGTTTAACAACAGTATAATTTTCAGCTTTATTCCGTCTATCTTCAATTTTAGACTCCATTAAGGAATTTCTCGGACGAAATTTGCCGTAACAAACAAGCACGCCTAAATTGGAAAGTGTTGTACTCACTCAACTGGCAGATATAATAATCAAAGTTGAAACATTAAAATATCTTTCTTGGAAATCGATTCGCACAAGTTTTACAAAGTCCTTTGAGTCATTCTAAATGTTTTTTTTTTATTCTAATATCATATAAACGCAAGTATATTCAAAGTATTTTATTGAATGAGTGCATAGGGAATATTTTTAATTACATACAAATGTAGAAAAAAGTGGTTAAGATAATATGCAAAAAGGTATGTAGTTCATATAATAAATAGAGACCGAATTATATACATTTGCATATACGCATATGCAAATGAATATTTTTGCCATTCTCAGCAGTAATAGCATATTATTTATTTTTAATAAATATTATATTTTAAACTGGACTTCTTGATTTAACATTGTTCTAAATATATTGGATTAGTCATACAGTCGTGACTCTGCTCAAAATAAAACTATATTGGCTACTGTTTATCTTCATGTAGTTCAGTATCAGAAATAAAAAAAATCTACATTTTTGTAACGATATCATTATACATAATACTATTAAAATATTTCACAACATAACATACATGATCTGATCCAGTGGTCAGTAGCTTAAGCACATGTGTTACAGAATCATCAGTTGATACACAAATATACTTAAATATATTTAATAACACACCAATCACGTAACAAACACCGATGTTCGTCAAAAAAAATATTTGTCTCGGGTGGGAATTGAACCCACGACTCTTGGAACCATAGGTAGTATTGGTTTTACTTGGAACCATATTCTGGGTCACTAACCACAGTTTAACCTAATTTTTGCTTAAATCTTAGTATTTACATACATACAATCACGCCTTTTTCCCAGAGGGGTAGGCAGAGATCACTTCCAGCGATCCGCTTTTCACCTCTGTGGGAAACGTGACGTGACAGGTTGTGGACCACGTCGCCGCCATTCTGCCTTGTGCATTGTTTTAACAAGATCATTGCGTTCCCACGAGTAGCAATGATATATGAAGTGGGAAGGAAAAGCTTAGGATTAAATCTTAGAAAGCAGTGCATTCGAATTTTATTCGTTTCCCTTAAAGAGGCAGAGTATCTACATGAATACCTGACGTAAAGCGTGGACAGCAGTTTAAAAAAGATAAAATCGTCGAATATTTATATGCATCTCGATTTAAAAGTTAGCAAGAGCAAAGTACAGTCGCAAGAAATATTCATTCTACAATCTCCGTTAGTTGAAAGTTATCGCTGAGCCGGAGGGCAGAATCACACCCGTCTCTCTCCAGGTGATTGTGCAACTTAGATCGAACAAAGGCGGCCGCCATAAAAATTTCACCCACGCCTCCCGGCTTACAACTTAACCCCGCACATACCTAAGTAATTTGCCCCGGACTAGTGAGTAAATAGTCATTTAACTTGGAAATTAAGGTCCCTTTTGTTTTTCCGTCTCTTTAATGTTGTTTCGCCCGGCGCTCGGGTCTTAATTCGACGGATATTTTTTATGTTCACGGGCAATACTGGGACTGTTATCAGGGAGGCCATCTGTTTTTGTTGGTGTTAATATTTTCCGCCGCGGCGTGTCGAGAGATTTCAGGGTACCACTATTTTTTTTTGTGAGCGTTTCTTTAGCATTTTGTGCTTAAGTATACCAAACGATATTAACAAGACAGCAGTTTCAAAAATATATTCAGTAAAAATACAAGATTGACCAAGAAAACCAGATTGTTCGCTTGAACAATCTGATTTGACGGGATCAGTGGAATGGCTAGTAACCCTGGTAGGTATATTTTTCTATCCACTGTTGTTTCTGATATCCGTAACACAAGTGCCTTATCTTACCACGCTGTCATATCAATGTACATATGTGATATTGTGTAATAAGTATTTATAAACTAAAGTTTTAGTTTCTACATGTCTTCTCTATTAAAAATAACATTAAAACTGCACAATACATTCAAATTTAACATAATTCGTTTCCGTTCATTAACAGTGCCATTGTACGAAATATGTAATAAATTAAACAATGAATCTCATTACTTCCAATCTGGTTTACGCTTTATATTTAATAATCCCGTTCAAATTGCGCAAGTAATACAATAAATTAATTGTGTTTGTCCTCAGATTAACTCTGGTCGAGCGATTGTTTGAATGGAATGAAAAATTAATTGGATTACCAGTATTCGATACCAATTGAACGTGCGGTGCCACTCGGAAACTCGATATCAAGAATAATACAAAGGAGCCTTATTTATTTGGAGACCCCATCGCCCTTTTTGCTAAGATCAAACTTTGATAACGCCTATCAAAATCATAATAGTTTTTAAGATATCGACGAATGTATTCCTCATAGCACAATGCATGTTAAAACTGGCTATTGTACTTCGACGTTGCATCCTCGAGATTTATGATAACACTTGTAGTCCACTCTTCAATGTATTAGGCATCGAACACTATTTTAGAATACTGAAAAATAAACTACACACATAAGTCATGATGATGACATAAGTCATCCTCATTTTACCGCTCACTTGTGACATTGACGTCTTGTGTCATTCGCTTTTCGTGTTGGGCATCGATTTATGTTTATCCATGTAATTTATTGTTTAAAGTGAGTAATTAAGCAGTAATAAACAGTGTAAGTGTAAATTATGAGAAAGGGAAACGTAAGTAAGGATTTCGAGCATTTTAATCACAAAAAATCTCGAAAGAAAGTTACTTAAACAACAAACATCCAGTGATTCCGGTAAGTGCTTTACATTGATTAAATTTATCACTTCCAAAGGTTTTACACGCACAATGCGGTGTGGATAATAATAGTGCAGTAAGCGTAATTATAAATTACAATAAATTACTATGTAACATAAACATAACTTATGACTATGACACCTAAAAAGTAGGGTTATGGATGTTTTGTTTTACGAAAACAATTTCCCCTCTATTAACTAAAACATAACTTAAATTGGAATATTTATTCTGTTTAGCCTTTTGGCACAGCACATTATAGTACCATGATAGGATTATGGTCCATACTGAGAACAATTAATCAAAGCAAAATCATTTATTGCTAGTCACATAAAGGATAAATATCTTAAAAATAACATTTTAGCTTTATAAACATTATAAACCAACTTAAAATTTAAGTAAAATAGAACATTATTATAACAATTAAAATTACTGATCATTAAACAATTATTGTAGAGAGTCATATGACTTGTTTATAAGTTATTCTTTTAATCCTGCAACAGACTGAACCTGTTGAAAATTTTCATTGGGTTTGAACCAAAATGTCAAAAGAATAAAGTTCAGAATTTGGTGGGAATATTTAGTTATGGCTAAAGTTAAATCTGTGTTTTAGTATTGTAATATGTAGTACTGTGGCGGGATCACGGTCTGTACTAAATACACATTATGTTATACTGTGATGATAGTTTACACTAAGAGAAATTATGTGTGAGGTGATTACAGTCTGTTCTAAATACAAATTATATAATATTGTAACAAGAACATAGAAATTTATATTTCTTTGGATGTCAACTTAAACAAAATCACACGACAGTCAATCATGTTGTGTGTCATATATTGAGTTCAAAAATGGTCTGGAAACACATAAAGAATCTTGACTCATTAGTATTGATACTGATGACAGTTATCACCATCACCTTATGATAAAGATCATTTTGCCACCCATATACGAGTAAATGCAAAGTGCACGAGTAGATTATAATCCTATTCATTCCATCTTCTTTAACATTTAAATATGTCTTAAGGGAGATAATATGACAAAACCACAGGAATAATGATTGGTCCAAGTTGGCCAAGTCAATCCTGTAACCCTCGTTAAGGGTGTACAGTCAATCACATCTCCATTGTTCTTCGGACATGATTTAAGATAGTACAACAAATATATTAAAAGCTTTTGAAATATTATGGACAGTGTGTTGATGGATACAACACAGTATAAATAAACACACACATAGTTTAAATAATACATATAAGAAGAAATATGTAGAAGATATACATAAGTGAATTGAAATATCAATAGGTAAAACATGGAAATTCATATTGGGATGTGTATAAAGGAGATATTATAAGATGTGTTTAGTATTATTATATATTTGTTTGGATATCCAACAGCAAATCCATAAGTAAAAATTACACATGATTGAAGATACAAAGCCAATAATTGGATATTTCAACAAATAGAGTAAAAACTCTTGAAATATTATGGACAGTATGTTTATGGATACAACACAGTATAAATAAAGACACTCATAGTTTAAATAATACATATAAGAAGAAATATATAGAAGATATATATAAGTGAATTGAAATATGAATAGGTAATAAATGGAAATACATATTGGGATGTGCATAAAGGTGATATTATATGATGTGTGTAGTATTGTTATATATAGTATTGTTATATATAGTATATATATGGGCATTATTAAATATGATTTTACACATATATGCATAACAGAGAATAGTAAATAAATGTGGTAAAAAATCCCTGGCTGTTGATCAATATTGTGTGTTTAAACACTACTTTGAAGTGGGCAAATAGATCGACGTCACTAAAGGATGAGTCATACACCTTATATACCTTGGTTTATATTTAATGACGTAATATTGTGATGTCATATCACAATATGATGATGACTCTTAGCCATTTTCGGCTACTGCGACTATTATGAAATAATTTAGAATATATAATACTAGCGCTCCGCCCGCGACTCCGTCCGTGTGGAGACGTTTAACATTACTTCTTTATAGAGAAGTCGATTAAAAATCGGTCAATATCTGTACCAAATTTCATTGGTTCAGTACTCTATGCTGTGATTGCGTAACAGATAGGGTTGCCATTCGTCCGGATTTCACCGGATTAATTAAGTGCCCAGGTTTTACCTAATGTGACCGACAATCTTCATGATCTTCGAAACCGCTGTTATGTCCGGGATTTTGCTGTGTTTATCCAGCATCACCAGAAAGGTGATGGCAACCCTAGTAACAGAGAGTGTTACTTTTATAATGTTAGTAAGGATAAATAAATATATACTTATTCAAAAGATATAATACCTTGACTTAAATTATGTAACTGCACTTTGTATGAAAATAAATATTTGAATTTGGCATGACAGTACTAAGTATGTAGTGTTCCATAGTCACTACTAAATACAAAGGATGTAGTACCGTGACGAGATTACGGTCTTTTCTAAATACAAATTGTAGTACCGTGACGAGATTACGGTCTTTTTCTAAATACAAATTATGTAGTACCGTGACGAGATTACGGTCTTTTCTAAATACAAATTGTAGTACCGTGACGAGATTACGGTCTTTCTATGTACAACTTATGTAGTACCGTGACGAGATTACGGTCTTTCTATGTACAAATTATGTAGTACCGTGACGAGATTACGGTCTTTCTATGTACAACTTATGTAGTACCGTGACGAGATTACGGTCTTTCTATGTACAAATTGTGTACTACCTTGACATGATTATAGTCTTTACTAAGTACAAATTATGTCTAAACATTAAGATGGCCACTCAGCGCGCTCGGGCAGCTCGTCGCCAGCGGGAGTTGGTAATACCGAAACGATGAGGAACTATATAAGGAACCAGAATTGGATCTGACTTGCGATCGGTAGTTACAGTGGCACAAGAGCACGACTTGGATCTTTACGAAGGAAAACTCCGATCCTTTAAAACGCTATACCTGCTATAATTTATGCTGAACCTTCGAGGAAGCTAACGATCTTCGGACTTTCTAGATATTTTGAGTGACTCAATGGTCGGGTAAATACTGTTTGAACCAGAAATAGTAGATGGAGTCTCTAAACGTTGGGGTGAAATCCTAACTGGTGGTTTATATGGGGAAGCTTTAATCAACTTTTCTAATGCTTGAAAGTGCTTTATTATTAAAAGGCCTTTTATTATTAAAAAGGCCTTTATAAGATCAAGAATTAATTAAAATACCACTGATGGGTTTTGGATGGTAGGATGTTTTCTACTCTGAGGATAATAATGGGAAAATGAACTTAGCAGATTGCCTGAAGGAAGATTTTAATTTGTGGAAAACACAAATTATGACCTTTTTTGACCGGTTTTTATTTCTCTCTATCCTTCCTTTGCTACCAAGATGAACGCGCCTGAGGGTTACTGTTGATGCAGAAATGCATATTAACTACATACTTGTATTTGGAGATGGAGACAACTTGGAAGCAAATTGGTTTGCAGAAAGCCACGCAATGGACAGATTGCTCAGGATGGACATTGCGACTGCCATGTCGTTAAGAGATCGAATGAGTGGCGTTCAAAATGCCTAGAAAACGATTTTAAGGGTCTATATAAAACCAAACCTTGTTTGCCAAAGTACACAACAACTTGGGATCCTAGTATTATTTATACCCATATAAACTTTGTTGACAACCAACACCACATCTCTAATCTGAGTTAGTAATGTTAGACTTATTTCTCTAAAATTGAAATCATAATAGACTCGTCGGGTATATTTATTTTGTGACGTGGCTTTTACAATGATAGAGACATATGCTGGTGCATATTTTTGATAGATATTGATAATACGTTCCTTAATATGGTAAAATATACTGATAGTATATCAATAGTCTAGCAGCGCATGCGACAAAAAACGTTTTATACGGTTCTTTTTTTTTACACCTTGGGTTACATTACATATTGTACTAACGTGGGACCGGGAATTGTCAAGATGTTCCTTGGTACACATCTGTTTATTGACTGTATTAAATCATGGGCTGGTATAGACTAAGTTACATACCACAATATGAAGTGAGGTGCTATATTCACTTCAATATATTTAGTTATGGGCCTCTAATCCGTTAAACAATATAGTATATATATGTGAAAGAATTACACTTAAAATTGATATCCCATGTTCACCACAGATAGTGTAACTTTCTAACGATGGAAGTTTTCTGAAATCCTTCAAGTGGTTTCAGAGCCTCTTCTATGAAACAATCAAACAATGAAATATTTATTCTTAATAGTATTTGTATAGATGATTTAATTAGACCTTTAGCTCCGATTGGTGACCACCTCAATCGCTCCTTCTCAAATTAACTTTGCGAAATAATAGGCAGTTTTGTTTTCACCACAAACTATAGATACTTATCGTGAGATATTATTGTTTACTTGTAAAACCATTTTACACACGACAAGATTTGCCATTAGTCGTCGTTATAAAAATAAAACACTTTAACGGTGATACAAATACTTAAATTTTTTGAGCTAACAGTTTGTGTTATGACATGCTTCGATTTCAGCAGCAAACAGACAGGGTCTTCGGATAAAAATCTTTAGGAAAACTGCGAATTGGACAGGCGATTCGTAGGTGTTCAACAGATTTTATTAAAGATTATTTGAAATAAAAAATCATGATGCTATTGCACAGGCTGTTCACAGTAGTCGATTATGTGCATGATAATTAAAATATAGAATTATTAGGTACCTATATAATTTATGAAGACTGATTGAAACTAATAAGTTAAAACACTTAAGTTTCCATTTAAAGATGTGTTTTGCAACTTGTAGGTACTCTGAACATCTACAAGTGTTATCATAAATCTCGAGGATGCAACGTCGAAGTACAATTGATGGTTAAACAAACTTACCTAAAGTGAAGTTTGACCGTAATTGTACGAGACGTTGCATCCGAAGAGATTTATGATAAGTTCCCACCCTCCCTTAATAGCCCTTTTATAAGTATCACTGTTGCAAAACTAGCTCTAAAACGAATGACACAAGACGTCAATGTCACAGGTGAGCGGTAAAATGAGGATGACTTATGTCTTTTTAATAGTTTATTTTTTCAGTATTCTAAAATAGTGTTCGATGCCTAATACATTGAAGAGTGGACTACAAGTGTTATCATAAATCTCTTCGGATGCAACGTCTCGTACAATTACGGTCAAACTTCACTTTAGGTAAGTTTGTTTAACCATCAATTAAATTACCCACGACACGAGAGGAATGCACGATTATGTAATTAAATATATCATCATTGTCAGCCTATAGCAGTCCGTCAACTGTTGGATAAAGGTCGTCTTCGCCACTCCCGCCTATCAAAGTCAAAGTCAAAATTTCTTTATTTATACACCGTGAAATTTTAGTGGTTGTTTTCCCGCAGTAAAATGATTCTATCTTAGTAGTACAATAGATGTGTGCTGTTCTTTTTTGTTAAAATCAATAAATGCCGGTTTTACGAAAGGTTTAACCTTAACTCGAAAGCACGTTCGAACCGCTTTATGACTTAGGGTGTAGAGCTTCTTTAGCTTTAAGCATCGATTTCATGCGGCAAGCAGTACCTGATGACGTCACATCTTATAAAAGAACGATATCTTCTCTCGTTTTCGAGATAGAAAATTATTATTTTGAAAATTTCAAAAAAAAAATTTTTTTTTCGCGAAATATTTTGCATAATTCTATAGTATTACTAAAGGCAAATCGTTCTGCCACGGGAAAACAACCACTAAAATTTCACGGTGTATAGGCATTCATGCATACATGCACTTACAAATCGTCATTGCATTAAATAAATAATTAAAAGATAAGTGATTCTACCACCGGTTCGGAAAGCTAGTTCTACCGAGAAGACACCGGCAAGAAACTCGATAGTTACTCTTTTTAACGGATTATCACATAACCTTACACACACATATATACATATATATATATAATTGCCATGTCGTACAGTTAGAGTATGTCACGGTATCAAAGAGAGAAAAAAACATATACTACATTTACTGTTAATAATAAAGGCCTCGGCCAGCTTCTACCAGCCGTCCTGCGCTGATCGTCACTCCACTTGGAGGAATTCCAGTTACTTGAAGAATAGGCATCGACTAACTTCGTGTTTCTGGTAAACTTAGTTGTGCTCTATGGTTGTGGAATCATTCAGAATGATATAACCCCTCCATCATCATTGTAAATTTAAAAAAGAAGTGTAGTAAATAAAGCTCCTTATTATTCCATTTTCAAACTGATTGTAATTAAGAGGTCGTAATACGCACGTTGCTTGTAATCATAATTGAACTAATCCTATAGCAATACTGGTTGATAGTTCAGTTTTCTTGAATTGACTGATGGGTCAACAAAGACATAATATATTAGTAGATTGAAATACATTATTCATCACATTTTTAGATCTAAGTAGGCAAGCAAACATCAGTAGCTTCTATAATCTAGCTACTAACTACACTTGTAAACGACTAATGAATAGATTAACTATAATAATGTAGTCTACACTATCAAGTTTAACATAAGAGTTAACGAATACAAGGGATCACCATTAGTGTCACCGTTCAATTATCAGTTCGAGTCAGAATGTTAACTATCTTCATCATTAATCATTACTGTGAAGAGTCACCTATCCAGTTGATTAGGCAACTGTGACATGATTAATATCTATTTCATCTAGTTTGCCATCATATGCTACACAAACCAATATGGTAAGCCGAATGATACATGATATTTTAGATGCGGCTGCCTGAATTTGATTGAAAATTTGATTATCTGGAATCTAGGAAGCAGAAAATAGATTTAATCTAAAACCTATGAGTACGTACGGTCAGTTATTGATCAATTTTGTCTGAGCATTAAATGCTCATAATATATAGATTTAGTTTCAGTCGATTACGCGATAAAAATAGTTGGAAATACATTAGCTACTTACTGCGATACGAATGGACATAATGTTTTTTTTTTTTGCATAAATGTATTGTATCCGTCTTACTATCACAGGATTACTTACTCAAATAAACTTAACCATGTTTATCCGTGCCTGGAGTTAATAAGCTAAGGCAAGTGCTCTGTTTGTTATTTAGGTTAAACAATGAGCAACCCAACCTCATAGCACTAATTAGTATGCATTCTATTTGTATCATACACTTAGGTCTACTGTTAAATCAACTTGAGCGCTTTTAGATGTTTTTTTGCCAATTTTGGCATACACACGTCAAATGGGAAGGCATGGGCTGATGATGATGAAGTCAAATAAAACGAAATTTCAAAATTATTTCGTTAATAACGCAAAAAATATATATTTGGGTAAAATGTAAGGTAATGCAAATTGAGCTTCTATTTTATTAATATATCTGCGAAAGTACGTTAAGTACAGCCATTTGAAATCGAATGACGTCATTATCCACGCTAAACGAACCGAATCGCCCCATAACAGTTACCCTGGACGCGCGTGTTTGACGCACACTCAGCTAAAACTCATTTTATATATGACTTTTTGTTTGTGTGCGGATTTCAAATCAAATAAGCTTTTAAAAGCTTCCAAGATATCAAATAGTTGAATTGAAAATAAAAATAAAAAAATCGTAAGACATTATACTTTGACATTTTACACACACAAAAGCTTCAGATGATAATAAAATATAAATATTTTTGAAACAATTGACTTTCATGCCTGCAAGGACTGGGGCATGAATATGAAGTTTTCTAACTTTGAAACATTGGAGCTCTTCGTAGCAGTAGTAAGTAAAACAACAAATTGTACTTCGACGTTGCATCCTCGAGATTTATGATAACACTTGTAGTCCACTCTTCAATGTATTAGGCATCGAACACTATTTTAGAATACTGAAAAAATAAACTATTAAAAAGACATAAGTCATCCTCATTTACCGATCTCTTGTAACATTGTCTTCTTGTGTCATTCTCTTTTCTTGTTGGGCATCAATTTATGTTTAAACATGTAATTTATTGTTTAAAGTGAGTAATTAAGCAGTAATAAACAGTGTAAGTGTAAATTATGCGATAGGGAAACGTAAGTAACGATCTCGAGCATTTTAATCACAAAAAATCTCGAAAGAAAGTAACTTAATCAACAAACATCCAGTGATTCCGGTAAGTGCTTTACATTGATTAAATTTATCACTTCCAAAGGTTTTACACGCTCAATGCGGTGTGGATAATTATAGTGCAGTAAGCGTAATTATAAATTACAATAAATTACTATATAACATAAACATAACTTATGACTATGACACCTAAAAAGTAGGGTTATGGATGTTTTGTTTTACACAAACAATTTCCCCCTATATTAACTAAAACGTAACTTAAATTGGAATATTTATTCTGTTTAGCCTTTTGGCACAGCACATTATAGTACCATGATAGGATTATGGTCCATACTGAGAACAATTAATCAAAGCAAAATCATTTATTGCTAGTCACATAAAGGATAAATATTATAAAAATTATAAACCAACTTAAAATTTAAGTAAAATAGAACATTATTATAACAATTAAAATTACTGATCATTAAACAATTATTGTAGTGAGTCATATGACTTGTTTATAAGTTATTCTTTTAATCCTGCAACGGACTGAACCTGTTGAAAATTTTCATTGGGTTTGAACCTTATGTCAAAAGAATAAAGTTCATTTGGTTCATTTCCAATTGGTGGGAATATTTAGCTATGGCTAAAGTTTAATCTGTGTTTTAGTATTGTAATATGTAGTACCGTGACATGATCACATTCTGTACTAAATACACATTATGTTATACTGTGATGATAGTTTACACTAAGAGAAATTATGTGTGAGGTGATTACTGTCTGTTCTAAATACAAATTATATAATATTGTAACAACAAGAACATATAAATTATTTATTTCTTTGGATGTCAACTTAAACAAAATCACACGACAGTCAATCATGTTGTGTGTCATATATTGAGTTCAAAAATGGTCTGGAGACAGATAAAGAATCTCGACTCATTAGTATTGATACTGATGACAGTTATCACCATCACCTTATGATAAAGATCATTTTGCCACCCATATACGAGTAAATGCAAAGTGCATGAGTAGATTATAATCCTATTTGTTCCATTTTCATTAACATTTAAATATGTCTTAAGGGAGATAATAAATGACAAAACCACAGGAATAATGATTGGTCCAAGTTGGCCAAGTCAATCGTTTAGGTGTACAGTCAATCACATCTCCATTGTTCTTCGGACATGATTTAAGATAGTACAACAAATATGTTAAAAGCTTTTGAAATATTATGGACAGTGTGTTGATGGATACAAAACAGTATAAATAAAGACACACATAGTTTAAACATATAAGAAGAAATATATAGAAGATATATAAAAGTGAATTGAAATATGAATAGGTAAAACATGGAAATTCATATTGGGATGTGTATAAAGGAGATATTATATGATGTGTTTTAGTATTATTATATATTTGTTTGGATATCCAACAGCCAATCCAGAAGTAAAAATTACACATGATTGAAGATACAAAGCCAAAAATTGGATATTACAACAAATAGAGTAAAAAATCTTGAAATATTATGGACAGTATGTTTATGGATACAACACAGTATAAATAAAGACACTCATAGTTTAAATAATACATATAAGAAGAAATATATAGAAGATATAGATAAGTGAATTGAAATATGAATAGGTAATAAATGGAAATACATATTGGGATGTGCATAAAGAGAATAGTGAATAAATGTGGTAAAAATTCCCATAGTGACTGAAAACATGCTAGTGGTTGTTGATCAGTATTGTGGGTTTAAACACTACTTTGGGATGAGCAAATAGATCGACGTTACTAAAAGATGAGTCATACACCTTATATACCTTGGTTTATATTTAATGACGTAGTATTGTGATGTCATATCACAATTTGATGATGACTCTTAGCCGTTTTCGGCTACTGCGACTATTATGAAATATATCAAAATATACATAAGTATATATAATACTAGCGCTCCGCCCGCGACTCCGATCGCGTGGAGACGTTTAACATTACTTCTTTTTAGAGAAGTCGATTAAAAATCGGTCAATATCTGTACCAAATTTCATTGGTTCAGTACTCTATGCTGTGATTGCGTAACAGATAGGGTTGTCATTCGTCCGGATTTCCCTGGATCAATTAAGTGCCCAGGTTTTATCTAATGTGACCGACAATCTTCATGATCTTCGAAACCGCTGTTATGTCCGGGATTTTGCTGTGTTTATCCGGCATCACCAGTAAGGTGATGGCAACCCTAGTAACAGAGAGTGTTAAGGATAAATAAATATATACTTATTCAAAGGATGTAATACCTTGACTTAAATTATGTAACTGCACTTTGTATGCAAATAAATATTTGAATTTGGCATGACAGTACTAAGTATGTAGTGTTCCATAGTCACTACTAAATACAAAGAATGTAGTACCGTGACGAGATTACGGTCTTTTCTAAATACAAATTGTAGTACCGTGACGAGATTACGGTCTTTTCTAAATACAAATAGTAGTACCGTGACGAGATTACGGTCTTTTCTAAATACAAATTGTAGTACCGTAACGAGATTACGGTCTTTCTATGTACAAATTATGTAGTACCGTGACGAGATTACGGTCTTTTCTAAATACAAATTGTAGTACCGTGACGAGATTACGGTCTTTCTATGTACAACTTATGTAGTACCATGACGAGATTATGGTCTTTTCTAAATACAAATTGTAGTACCGTGACGAGATTACGGTCTTTCTATGTACAACTTATGTAGTACCATGACGAGATTATGGTCTTTCTATGTACAAATTGTGTACTACCTTGACATGATTATAGCCTTTACTAAGTACAAATTATGTCTAAACCTTAAGATGGCCACTCAGCGCGCTCGGGCAGCTCGTCGCCAGCGGGAGTTGGTAATACCGAAACGATGAGGAACTATATAAGGAACCAGAATTGGATTGACTTGCGATCGGTAGTTACAGTGGCACAAGAGCACGACTTGGATCAAGTACGAAGGAAAACTCCGATCCTTTTAAACGCTAGACCTACTATAATATATGCTGAACCTTCGAGGAAGCTAACGATCTTCGGACTTTCTAGATATTTTGAGTGACTCAATGGTCGGGTAAATACCGTTTGAACCAAAAATAGTAGATGGAGTCTCTAAACGTTGGGGTGAAATCCTAACTGGTGGTTTATATGGGGAAGCTTTTATCAACTTTTCTAATGCTTGAAAGTGCTTTATTATTAAAAGGCCTTTATAAGATCAAGAATTAATTAAAATACCACTGATGGGTTATGGATGGTAGGATGTTTTTCTACTCTGAGGATAATAATGGGAAAATGAACTTAGCAGATTGCCTGAAGGAAGATTTTAATTTGTGGAAATCATAATTATGACCTTTTTTGACCGGTTGTTATTTATCTCTGGCCTTCCTTTGTTACCAAGATGAACGCGCCTGAGGGTTACTGTTGATGCAGAAATGCATACTTGTATTTGGAGATGGAGACAACTTGGAAGCAAATTGGTTTGCAGAAAGCCACGCAATGGACAGATTGCTCAGGATGGACATTGCGACTGCCATGTCGTTAAGAGATCGAATGAGTGGCGTTCAAAATGCCTGGAAAACGATTTTAAGGGTCTTTATAAAACCAAACCTTGTTTGCCAAAGTACACAAGAACTTGGGATCCTAGTATTATTTATACCCATATAAACTTTGTTGACAACCAACACCACATCTCTAATCTGAGTTAGTAATGTTGGACTTATTTCTCTAACATTGAAATCATAATAGACTCGTCGGGTATATTTATTTTGTGACGTGGCTTTTACAATGATAGAGACATATGCTGGTGCATATTTTTGATAGATATTGATAATACGTTCCTTAATATGGTAAAATATACTGATAGTATATCAATAGTCTAGCAGCGCATGCGACAAAAACGTTTTATACGGTTCTTTTTTTTTTACACCTTGAGTTACATTACATATTGTACTAACGTGGGACCGGGAATTGTCAAGATGTTCCTTGGTACACATCTGTTTATTGACTGTATTAAATCATGGGCTGGTATAGACTAAGTTACATACCACAATATGAAGTGAAGTGCTATATTCACTTCAATATATTTAGTTATGGGCCCCTAATCCGTTAAACAATATAACTAAGATAAGTGAAAGAATTACACTTAAAAATTGATATCCCATGTTCACCACAGATAGTGTAACTTTCTAACGATGGAAGTTTTCTGAAATCCTTCAAGTGGTTTCAGAGCCTCTTCTATGAAACAATCAAACAATGAAATATTTATTCTTAATAGTATTTGTATAGATGATTTAATTAGACCTTTAGCTCCGATTGGTGACCACCTCAATCGCTCCTTCTCAAATTAACTTTGCGAAATAATAGGCAGTTTTGTTTTCACCACAAACTATAGATACTTATCGTGAGATATTATTGTTTACTTGTAAAAACCATTTTACACACGACAAGATTTACCATTAGTCGTCGTTATAAAAATAAAACACTTTAACGGTGATACAAATACTTAAGTTTTTTGAGCTATCAGTTTGTGACATGCTTCGATTCCAGCAGCAAACAGACAGGGTCTTCGGATAAAAATCTTAAGGAAAACTGCGAATTGGACAGGCGATTCGTAGGTGTTTAACAGATTTTATTAAAGATTATTTGAAATAAAAATCATGATGCTATTGCATAGGCTGTTCACAGTAGTCGATTATGTGCATGATAATTAAAATATAGAATTATTAGGTACCCATATAATTTATGAAGACTGATTGAAACTAATAAGTTAAAACACTTAAGTTTCCATTTAAAGATGTGTTTTGCAACTTGTAGGTACTCTGAACATCTACAAGTGTTATCATAAATCTCGAGGATGCAACGTCGAAGTACAATTGATGGTTAAACAAACTTACCTAAAGTGAAGTTTGACCGTAATTGTACGAGACGTTGCATCCGAAGAGATTTATGATAAGTTCCCACCCTCCCTTAATAGCCCTTTTATAAGTATCATTATTGCAAAACTAGCTCTAAAACGAATGACACAAGACGTCAATGTCACAGGTGAGCGGTAAAATGAAGATGACTTATGTATTTTTAATAGTTTATTTTTTCAGTATTCTAAAATAGTGTTCGATGCCTAATACATTGAAGAGTGGACTACAAGTGTTATCATAAATCTCTTCGGATGCAACGTCTCGTTACAATTACGGTCAAACTTCACTTTAGGTAAGTTTGTTTAACCATCAATTAAATAAATGAACAATTAATTTACTCGCATTTAGTCACCACAAGTAAAACTTCGTTCCCACCGATTATAAAAATGTATAAAAAAGCAACTCTTCAAATCTTAATATCACGGTCGTTAAGGAGTCTTATGAAATCCACCCGGATATACAAAGGCGGGAAATTCTCACTTCCGAAGAAATTTTCTTTGTCGCAAGTTTTTACTCGTCCGAGTATCCAGCACGCTCGAATAATAAATAAATAAATAAAATAAATAAAATCATATATTTCCAAAAAATAGCATTACATCATAGGTTACCAGTAGTCCTCAAACTCGGTAATCCTGTCTCTTGGGGGCTGGAGTTGTTGATTAAGAGAGATTAATGAACATCAAAACTCGAAATCCGTGAAATCGATGGATTTTATTCATTCTGCTTGTCACCGAGATGATTCGACGGGTTCAGAGGGCCTGGCTTTTATATTGCAATGCTTGTTTCGAGCTCATCCATTCATTTTGCTTGATGAAGCGTCCTGCTCCAGATGTTAGTTTATTCAGAAAAGTTTGTAATAGATTTATTGGATGGACAAAACATGTTCTTCCAAGTTCCAAGAACTACTGTGACACAAATACTTACATACATACATACATACAATCACGCCTTTTTCCCAGAGGGGTAGGCAGAGATCACTTCCAGCGATCCGCTTTTCACCTCTGTGGGAAACGTGACGTGACGGGTTGTGAACCACGTCGCTGCCATTCTGCCTTGTGCATTGTTTTAACAAGGTCATTGCGTTCCCAAGAGAAACAAGGATATATGACGGGGGAAGGAAAGGGAGGAAGGATACTATCGCCTCGGATGATTTGGACTGAGTCGATAGTAGCTCGAGGAGCCAGGGTCGTTTACCCGTATACCGTTCACCAACCATCGGACAGATAGTTGTGACTGGTATCCCCTGACTTAACACTTAACCTGACAAATACTTGATTTGATTATTTTGCATTACTTTACGATAATACCGGAAACAAATTTTATTGTTATTACATGTATTTCTGAGTCACATGGCACCGTTATTTTCCCGAATAGCCAATTGGTTCATAGTGAAAAATTACAGAAACTTGGGCATAACCCAGGAGTTAAAACGTGAAATAACAGTTTGACAGTTTCACAGACCAATGAAACCCTCGTATTTCACACTTCGTATGTATGTACCTACTAAAACGCAAAACAACAAGAATATTCAAGAATTCTCGAATACCTCAATTGATTTTCTATTTAACACTAATCTCGTCATTTGTCACTTTCGAAGGTGGAATGAGTTCTGACTCAGAGACATAATTGACTTATTTATAAATTAACAGAGTTCTGCTAATTGCTTGAAGAATTGCTTGTCTAGCTAGCTAGACGGTACGGACGGACGGAATTTATCAGTATTATCAATTTTCGATACCTAATTCGTGCCATTTTGTGTAGTTCGTGTAACTTTAAATTTCAGTTTATTATTCTAGTGGCATTTGTATTGTTAGCAGATTCCATGAAATTTAATATACAAATAGAGAAATTTGAAAAAGGCACATAGTTGTCACATAGTTGTCACTAGCTAACCGGTGATGGAACATAATATGATGAGAAACTCTGCGGTGCGTTCAAGAATCCATTTCAACTATTCATAGTGGTGTTACCATACCGCTATTAAAAATATCAAACACATGATACAATATTTCAACAAAAATCTGTAACATTAGCAAATATGTCTTCAGCTGGCAGTTTGGATTTCCTTGAAACGTCTCTAATCTTTTTATGATTTTGATTTTGTAGTCAAAGCAATACTTTAATCATAATCAGCCTTACATTTAATTATTAGCAGGTAATTTTCCTTATTATAAAACTAAGCAAGACTGCTACACAAAATCGCGTAACCAGTGCATTCCTTAGCTAGAGGTCTCACGTTCTATTTGAATCGCCTTGATTTTCTTAGAAGGTACCAAGTTGTGAAAAGGTTAATTAAAAGTCTTGGAGGTACTAATATTGGATCGCACTTAATTAATTTAGAGCTGACTTTTCGAAGAATTCTTCTAGACGGCGCTTTTGAAATTAATGCTTAGTTGAAAATAGGACCTATAGTTGCAAATCTTACTAAGTGAAGCCTTTGAAACCTTAAAGTATTTTCTTAGCACGATTAATCGAGTACAAAATGTCGTTGAATTAATAAAAAATAAAGGGATGATGAAACGAACCAATGGAGTTTCGACACTATCATTATCATAAGTCGTTATGTCATCCATGTAATTTTCTTTACTATTAAATCAGTTGCATTGTCCACCATGTTTGCAGCCTCGATAAGGTTACTCTATGTTGTTATCTGTTTCCATTGATCTAAATATTTGTCTTTATGGGTCTACACGCGTTACTAGGAGTAGCAAATTACATAACTACTTACTGCCCGACGTTTCGACTGGGTTGCACCAACCATGGTCGCGAGCAAACTGGCGCCGCCCGCCTTCGTCTGCCACAACGGTTGTCAATTTCTAGATCCACCCCGAACTGGCACCAATGACATTTGTACAGCTACCCACATTTGTGTTTCCATTGATGATAATTGATAACCATCATCTAAAGTCACGAAACTTCTACATTCAAAACTCACATTTCGCTGAATCCGAGAAGCCATTGGTGCCAAATGTTGTTTAAACACAAAATCTCGCCAGTAAGTATTTGTATTATGTTGCTAATAGTCCCATTGTCTCGATTTGTACGAAGATTAATTTGGTGAACTCAGTGAATCCCGCGGGCTGTTGGTGTGGATGCTCCAGTTCTGGAAGAGACGGCACATTATTGAACTTGATTTACGAATCCGATTTACTCTTCGCAAAGTAGGTTAAGTGTAGAAGTGTATTGACGGATTGAGATTATGACGGATAAGCAAAATATTGTTGGCAAACAAATTTTGGTTACGGCGGCCAATCTTAATGAAGAAGGATTTGCTGAAGTTCACAAGCGTATACAAACTGACAAGCACATCATTTCGTGTGTATAATATGCATTGTGAGTTGCGTGAGATGACAGTCACTACATAGAATAAAGTAAAGTCGCTTCCCGCGTCTGTCTGTATGTATGTTTACTGGGGGCTTTGACAAAGTAATAATATCAAAACGATAACGAAGTTCGAAAATTATAAAATGTATGGTAATTGACATTAGATTGACCATGTGATTTATTTCGTCTAATGTCAATTCCACCTCATTATTTAATTTTTCTACAAGTATAAGATAGGATTTTGAACCATAAGAATAAAAAATCATAAAAAAAATTAAAGCATTGCTGGTGGTGGTATTAAGAAGAAGTTTCTAGAATGACATTCAATTCAATGATACTGTATCAAATGATTGTTATGATATGATTAGTAAAGCTTGCCAAATGTTTGGAGCCAAATAATGATTATCACTTACAACGCATGCCTGCCAAATGCCCGATATCAAATAGGGTATGATTCTGAACACTATGAGTTCCTCCATTTGTGTTTAGTGGTTATTAAAGATCTATACAATTTGTTTTTTTACACATCAAATACATTGATCTGATCCCGTGGTAAGTAGTTTAAGCACTTGTGTTACATTTATCAGAATCAACAGTGGATAAACAAATATATTTAATGACACACCCAGACATGGAAGAAACACCAATGTTCGTCACACAATTTTTTTGTCGCGTGTGGGATCGAACCCACGACTCTTGGAGTCGTAGTAAGTAATCCTGGGTCATTAAGCACTGTTCCACCGAGTCATATGATATTCACTTGGTGTGTACCAATTTAACTGTTTAAATTATAAGACGGACTTCACAATCTGAACGTCCAAAAAATTATAAAAAAGTTTAAATACGTGTACTAAGTTTAGGTATTAAAACTAACGGGCACTCTATTAAAAATTTAGACTTTCATTCATAGTAACAAAAATAATCTACTAAGCATAATAAGGTCCTCGAAATATACCATAACATTATTATTTTGATGAAATCAAATTCGCTGTATACTATAACGTAGGTAAGTACATCTAATCTCCCCCCAGTTCTGTAATCTACCACGCTATTATACTAATGAACAAGGCATCACACCATTGGACTAACACAGCTAAATACCTGGTATAATAATATCATATATTATATTATACAACGCGCGTTGCGATTTGTTGCAAAATTAATTTAGTTAACTCAGCAGCGATACAGGTAGCATGGACCGAGTACCAGCGTTTATTTGCGACGGAATGCAATTTGTTTTGTGAGGAACGTGTGCTCCTGCCTCATACGACCTTTGAATGTGCTATTTTATTTCCACGAAATAGTTTACTTGACAGATTTTATATTTATTGCAAGAAGCAAAGGCGGTGTAAGTTGCCGCTAAAGTTCAGTGAATTGGTAGTAATGTCGCTCATTTGGAGAAGTAGCAATGCAACAATTAAAATGTATTATTCTTTACGCTAAATATTTATAATTTTTACCAATAAATGCAGTGCAACTACAAGTATAAACTTAACTAATTAATACAAACTTGTGATATAATTGAAGTCGTGTTCTTATTACGTTAATGGGAGATTTACTCTCCAATTGAATATTTAGTTCACTTTTATTTAGTTACAAATATTCTAGACAGCAAATAAACTGGGCCACGTTTAATCTCGGATTGGATTTCCTCAAAATGTGCTCTAAACAAATCTTACAAAAATTAAAGTACATTTAGTATTATTTCCGAATAAAAAAAAATCTAGGACATTTCCACACACGGTCATCTGACACCAAACTAAGCAGAGCTTTTACTTTGGGCTGATATAGGTACATACATATATATTTATAAATACATACTTAAATACATAATGACACAAAGAGACGAAACAAACACCAACGTTCATCACACAAATGTTTGTCTCGAGTGAGAATCGAACTCACGACTCTTGGAACCGCCAGCCAGGGTCACTAGCCACTGTTCCACCGAGCCAGTCCAATATTCTATTATGTGTATCTTTGTAGTATGTGTGTGTGTGCTTTTGCAAATAGGCAAATGCTTTATGCACTATTACACAAGTAAACTCTATCAATCAAATGCCATTTCTGTTGAATTTCCAACTAGTTTCCCCATTCATTCAGTTAGCTTTCTGTTAACCGATCTACAACACATAGTGTTTGCGGATGTTAACTTGGTAAATTGAAATAGTTATTTACCTTTAGAAAGTGAACATGTCTGTCCTTGGCTTTATAAACTTTTGGTTCAACCCAGTATTTGCTTATCACGAATCCTCAACATAACATGTATCAATGAACTAGTTCTGTAAGCAAACGATCCTTGAATGTTTTCACTTCAAATACAAAGTCGGTGGATCAAATGCTTTGAGAAGCGAGGCGGTGTTGACTTTCGTGTCAAAATGGCAGGTTTGGAAGTTTTGAATAGAGTTTCTTGTTAAGTGGTTATTTACTTTGACATCAGATTAAAACTTTGAACGCCTTTCTTTTTTAATCACGTTTTGTAGGTATTATTTCAGTGAATACTGTGCTTATTCATTCATAAAAAGCTTTACGTTAGATAAAACTATTTTCTTTAATCTGGCCCGAAAATATGTCCCAACATTCTATATTGCTTTGTTAAAATAAATATTCGTGATTTTGTTCCATTCTTACCAAAAATTTTAATTATAGAAGGTAAAAAAACGAATGTTTTGAAACAATTGCACTCATAAAAATGTTGTCACTAAATACAACTCTCTTAGTGCACATAATTTAATGTTCCGAAACGCGGGAAAGTCTTAAAGCATATTATTAGTTTTTAAATCAAAACAATGTCTAAGGTTAAAAGATTCTTTATTTCTCAATAAAAACATAGTTGTCACTTACTTGAGGACAGAGTGAACAATTGGTTATTCTTATTTATTGTCGTTCGCACCGATCAATTTTGTAAATAGCATTAGCTCATAAAGTTATTCTATTAACAAATATATTGAAGTATATAAATTGTCTACGTTACGTTGTTCTTATTTCAAAACTAATAATCATGACACCTCTGTCGACCCGTAAACCCGTTGACCGGGCGAGTCCAAAGTTTGTCGTGAAGCGTTGACACGAATACCAATAACGAGCGAGGTGAAGAAGTCGTAGATAAACTTTGAAAGGTTGCACTGGGGACGGGCCAGGGCTTGCGCAGGGGACAAGAATTATTTTATTTTATAAAAAATCCTTTTCTTTCAAAAAAAAGAAATAAAATAAATAAAAATTAGGCCCTAGACTAATGTAATGATACCCATTTGAATCTATTTTTAAATATTAGTTATGGCAAGAAAATAAACAAAGTTACTTTTGCATTTTCTAATTTTGGTAAGGACACACAGTTATCGAACTCAAAATTAAATATTAAATTTATTGCACACATGTTAGTTAACAGATGTTAATAGGTGGCCGTATACCGGTCGCGCTGGAAAGTTTTGGAAGAGGCCTATGCTCAGCAGTGGGCAGCCATGGGTTGAGATGATGATGATGACACCTTTAAAATAATAATAATTTTAATTGTATATTGCAAATAATAAAAATACTAGCCAATGTATAAAAATATATTATGTCAATCAAAAATCTTTTCGTATTTATCTTAAAATTTGTGTCACTTACCTCGCATTTCAAATTTTTAGGGATACGATTATATATTTTTGGCTTTGCAAACATGCTTCCAACCAGATTCATTTTCCAGACTGATGATACTTCATCATCAGCCCATATAGACCATAAAATTTAGGTGGTTGTTTTCCCGCAGCAAAATGATTGTACCTTAGTAGCACAATTGATTTGTTGCAGTTCTTTTTATTAAAATCAACAAATGCCGGTTTTACGAAAGTTTTAACCGAAATTAGAAAGTACTTTCGAACCACTTTATTATTTAGAGCGCAGAGTTTCTAGCTTTAAGCATCGATTTCATGCGGCAAGCAGTACCTGAAAAAAATATTATTTTGAAAATTTGAAAAAAAAAATTTTTTTGTCATGTATAATTTGCATTTCGAAAGTATTACTAAAGGCAAATCGTTATGCCACGGGATAACAACCCCTCAAATTCCACGGTGTATAATACGCCCCCACTACTGGGGCACGTGCCTACCCTAGGGCGATGAGGCTTTTAACCACGCTGGCCAAGTGCGGGTTAGTCGAATACACAACCTTAGAATTTTTCGTGTGAGGAGGTTTCCTCATGATGTTTTCCTTCACCGTTAAAGCGTCGAATATATGCATTTCAAATTGAAAAACAAATTGGTACGAGGGGGTATGAATTAGCGACCTCTCGCATAGCAAGTAACGACATAAAACACTCGGCCATCGACTGATGATTAAAATTACTTATTTCTCGAACATACAACCCTACCAGCTAAATTAAAATAAAAGCGGTCGGTGCCAACCTTAAACCAGTTAGCTGTCGCGAACTCGGAATTCGCCAACATTTTCTCAATTACAAGTTTTAAATTTTGCGCAAACACCTAATTGATTTATGATTTTAATTCTGCTGTGCTTCAAACGACTGAGGCATTGGAGTTTGTATTTATTTATTATTGTTTATTGTGACGTCCGCGTTAGATGAATAATTTGCGGTGTTTGTTGCAATATTATTTAGGTAACGTCGTTCTGTTGGCATGCTCCCTGGTTCTGGCTATCGGAAATTTGTGAGATCCAGGAATAGTATAGAACTCCTTTGTATACAATTCTAATAGTTATCGGAAATGTGTTATGTTGAATAGCGGAGCGAGGCATAACCAATATGCTCGTAGTTTCTATTACACATTTTGCACTTAATTGGTTTTGTAACTAAAAAAATAAATATAACCAAAAAGGTATTTCTCAAACAATATCTATCAATAACGCATCATCCTAACATCTCTAGTCCTGTAAAAGCGTTCAACACCGCACATGATCCTCTAGGCTCCCGTAGGCCCCAGCGTAGGCGGAATTTTCTCGGCGTTAACAAAAACGATAGCCTTGTAAATTGTAAACGACGACTTGTGCCGTAGCAATATCGTCCCTACGCCGCTTGTTATCGCTATCCGATATGCAGATTTAGACATGCGCTGGCACTAAATTAATACACCTTCACTGAGCTAGCTGTCCATGACTCCACACTGTTGTAGATAAAAATTTATGGCACGGAGTATTTCATGAGACTACATAGAACTTACTTGTTCTTGTAAGTCTTTGAAAGTAATAATATCATTATTTATTGATAGAAATGTTAGCGATAAAGCATTTTAATTTTACTTTATTTGTCTTTGGTGGATTTCAAATTATTGATAATTTCTAAGACAACACTCGTACAGTGTTGTACTTTTTACCTACTTTGACTGCAATTTTATGAAAAATATATATGTTATTAATGTGCTATGTCGACCCATTATTATCTTTTTTAATAACATAATTATCATAACGTAACCTTCCAAACATCTTCCTGAAGTTACTTCCAGTGACTCTACATTCACATCAAGAGTCTATCAATCTCCGCCGTCACTTCCACGTTTCGACGGCTTTCAAACAATTATGCTTACGCAAGAACATGCTAAGTTCCCGGAAACTTAGCAAAAATACTTGGCTTGGCTAATCACGGGCGACCCTAATTATTCAGTCTGTTTGACAAGATTGTCCCTCACAGATTTCCACGAATTAATTTCGCTTCAACTTTAATTTATGACTACGTTATACGTGTGATGTTTATTTAATTACTCTGAACTTCTCGACTTAAGTCTGTATGCTTGACGTTAATTCATTCGTAAAAGTTCTGTACCTGACGTTGGAGTCTGGATTTGGTGGAAGCAAAGTCACATGAGAATCAAATATTTTCTTTATTGTCGAATGTTACGATTGTTTGATTAGTAAATTTTATTCACAGATTAAATAAGATACAATGGAAATTAAGTTGTTTTTTGTTCTTTTAGGTATACATCAACATATTAAAGTTTAGTAATTGAACTACTTCTATTATTATATAGAAATAAAAAATAAAGAAATAAGAAATATAAAAAATCAAAATTTTTTATACTTGAATAAACAAAAAAGCATATTTTTTTCGAAGCACCTATTTTTGAATTGATGTAGTACCTATTTTCTGACGTAGTGCGATGTGTTTTTCTATTTGAACACTAAACAAGCATAGTAATTGAAACAGGCTTAAGTTGATAAAAATATGCGTTCTATGGTATACCCGAGTCATGTCAAAGCACCCTAAACATATTTCACCTATCAGCATAGACGTTTGCACAGGTGAAATGCCAATATTTTCCATTTCTGATATCTAGAGTGCTTCGACACGCGATGCAACTAACGATTGCACCGCGAACATTTTTATGACACGTTTCAAACGAGAGATTGGCAAATAAACAAAAAGCAAAACTGCGGCATGAAATCTCCTTGATATTGGCGGAGTCGAGCGCATTCTGTAGGTTTGATTTCACGTACCGGAATATGGTGTAATGCGATTATTAAGTAGCATGATCGCAAATGCGTTGCTTTGTGACTGTTAACGAGGTGGCAACCAGAAACTACATTTTTTTTAACTTATTGGTACTGACGCAGCATTTATAATTCCGAATCTTCCGAAACTCATGAGAACCGCATGATGAAAGAGGATAGTAAGTTTCTAGTTGATATTTCCTAATAAAGACATTGAAGATTTTTGCTTTTTTTTAACTGGATTATTGAACGGTGTGTTTTTCAAAAAGTTATTGGATATATTCTAAAAATATTTGTGTTGTTGTTTGTTAGTAATAGTATTATTTCTAACTTATTAAAAATAATTGTACTTCGACGTTGCATCCTCGAGATTTATGATAACACTTGTAGTCCACTCTTCAATGTATTAGGCATCGAACACTATTTTAGAATACTGAAAAAATAAACTATTAAAAAGACATAAGTCATCCTCATTTTACCGCTCACCTGTGACATTGACGTCTTGTGTCATTCGCTTTTCGTGTTGGGCATCGTTTTATGTTTATCCATGTAATTTATTGTTTAAAGTGAGTAATTAAGCAGTAATAAACAGTGTAAGTGTAAATTATGAGAAAGGGAAACGTAAGTAAGGATTTCGAGCATTTTAATCACAAAAAATCTCGAAAGAAAGTAACAAACAACAAACATCCAGTGATTCCGGTAAGTGCTTTACATTGATTAAATTTATCACTTCCAAAGGTTTTACACGCTCAATGCGGTGTGGATAATAATAGTGCAGTAAGCGTAATTATAAATTACAATAAATTACTATATAAAATAAACATAACTTATGACTATGACACCTAAAAAGTAGGGTTATGGATGTTTTGTTTTACACAAACAATTTCCCCCTATATTAACTAAAACGTAACTTAAATTGGAATATTTATTCTGTTTAGCCTTTTGGCACAGCACATTATAGTACCATGATAGGATTATGGTCCATACTGAGAACAATTAATCAAAGCAAAATCATTTATTGCTAGTCACATAAAGGTTAAATATATAATAAATAATAATAATAAATATCCGGGACATTTCCACGCACGGTCATCTGACCCCAAACTAAGCAGAGCTTGTACTATGGGCGTCAGAGACTGATATACATACATATATATTTATAAATACATACTTAAATACATAATCACACCCAGACACGGGACAAACACCGATGTTCATCACACAAATATTTGTCCCGAGTGGGAATCGAACCCACGACTCTCGGAACCGCCAGCCAGGGTCACTAACCACTGTTCCACCGAGCCAGTCGATATAAAAATAACATTTTAGCTTTATAAACATTATAAACCAACTTAAAATTTAAGTAAAATAGAACATTATTATAACAATTAAAATTACTGATCATTAAACAATTATTGTAGTGAGTCATATGACTTGTTTATAAGTTATTCTTTTAATCCTGCAACGGACTGAACCTGTTGAAAATTTTCATTGGGTTTGAACCTTATGTCAAAAGAATAAAGTTCAGAATTTGGTGGGAATATTTAGCTATGGCTAAAGTTTAATCTGTGTTTTAGTATTGTAATATGTAGTACCGGGATGTGATCACGGTCTGTTCTAAATACAAATTATATAATATTGTAACAAGAACATATAAATTATTTATTTCTTTGGATGTCAACTTAAACAAAATCACACGACAGTCAATCATGTTGTGTGTCATATATTGAGTTCAAAAATGGTCTGGAGACAGATAAAGAATCTGGACTCATTAGTATTGATACTGATGACAGTTATCACCATAACCTTATGATAAAGATCATTTTGCCACCCATATACGAGTAAATGCAAAGTGCATGAGTAGATTATAATCCTATTTGTTCCGTCTTCATTAACGTTTAAATATGTCTTAAGGGAGATAATAAATGACAAAACCACAGGAATAATGATTGGTCCAAGTTGGCCAAGTCAATCCTGTACCCCCCTTTAGGTGTACAGTCAATCACATCTCCATTGTTCTTCGGACATGATTTAAGATAGTACAACAAATATATTAAAAGCTTTTGAAATATTATGGACAGTGTGTTGATGGATACAACAAATTATAAATAAAGACACACATAGTTTAAATCCTTACTAATATTATAAATGCGAAAGTAACTCTGTCTGTCTGTCTGTCTGTCTGTCTGTCTGTCTGTCTGTCTGTTACGCTTTCACGCATAAAGTACTGAACCGATTTAAACGAAATTTGGTACAGATATAGTCCAGAGCCTAGAAACGGTTATAGGCTACTTTTTAACCGACTGCGCTATAAAGAAGTAATGTTTTAGCCGTTAAACATCTCTACGCGGACGAAGTCGTCACAGCCACTGGACGGATCGAGATGAAATTTAGCATGCAGGTAGATGTTATGACGTAGGCATCCGTTAGGACAGGATTTCCCGAAATTCCCACGGGAACGGGAAATAACGGGAAAATCCTTTTGTATGAAAAATACTAACCGCATAAGTTAGACGCTTGAAATTTGACATGCAGGTACCTTAATAAATTAAAAGCTTAGTTGCAACAGGATATTGTAAAATTCCCACGGGAACGAGAGTAATAGGGAAAAAACTTTTGTATGAAAAAATCTAAACCGCGATATAGATAGACGATTGAGATTTGGCATGCATTTTGGCATTTCAGGTGGGAGACATTTTGTCGACCGGTTGCTGTTACCACCATACAGTTGTGTAAAACCCGCCAAGTGACTCTGACCTCTTTCGGTCAGGTCGCGTTCCGGGATCAGCACTGTACGAACCGGAGCCAGGGGGGACCATTGTTGCGGCAAGCGCCGGACCAGTGGAGTCTTAGCGGCGGTATTGTGCGGGCGGAGCGGGTCAGCCCGCCGGTGCGGGGGCCCTTCCGTCCGGCGGACTGGCCAACTTCGACCCGCACAGCTCAATACCAATGCGAGACTCCACGCCTTGTCTCGTTGTTGCCGCAGCAGTGGTCTCCTTTTTCACGGCTTTCAGGGTGAGTGCGACAGGCTCAATATGGTATATTGTGCCTGTCGACCTCATATTTGGATCTCACTACCGCTTACCATCAGGTGGAGTGAGGTCATCTTGTTAGCCTTTTATAAAAAAAAAAAAAAAAAAAAAAAATGCAGGTACCCTAATGAACGTAAAGCTTACTTGCAACGCGATATTGCAAAATTCCCATGGGAACGGGAGTTATTGGTTAATAATAACTTCTGTATGTAAAATCCCTTACGGGGTTGAAATATATTATATAGAGATAGAGATATACCCGAAGCGAAGCGAGGGCGGGTCACTAGTAATACATATAAGTAGAAATATATAGAAGATATATATATAAGTGAATTGAAATATGAATAGGTAAAACATGGAAATTCATATTGGGATGTGTATAAAGGAGATATTATATGATGTGTTTAGTATTATTATATATTTGTTTGGATATCCAACAGCAAATCCATAAGTAAAAATTACACATGATTGAAGATACAAAGCCAATAATTGGATATTACAACAAATAGAGTAAAATCTCTTGAAATATTATGGACAGTATGTTTATGGTTACAACACAGTATAAATAAAGACACTCATACTTTAAATAATACATATAAGAAGAAATATATAGAAGATATAAATAAGTGAATTGAAATAAGAATAGGTAATAAATGGAAATACATATTGGGATGTGCATAAAGGTGATATTATATGATGTGTGTAGTATTGTTATATATAGAATATATATGGGCATTATTAAATATGATTTTACACATATATGCATTACGGAGAATAGTGAATAAATGTGGTAAAATTCCCATAGTGATTGAAAACATGCTAGGGGTTGTTGATCAGTATTGTGTGTTTAAACACTACTTTGGAATGAGCAAATAGATCGACATTACTAAAAGATGAGTCATACACCTTATATACCTTGGTTTATATTTAATGACGTAGTATTGTGATGTCATATCACAATTTGATGATGACTCTTAGTTTTCGGCTACTGCGACTATTATAAAATATATCAAAATATACATAAGTATATATAATACTAGCGCTCCGCCCGCGACTCCGTCCGCGTGGAGACGTTTAACATTACTTCTTTTTAGAGAAGTCGATTAAAAATCGGTCAATATCTGTACCAAATTTCATTGGTTCAGTACTCTATGCTGTGATTGCGTAACAGATAGGGTTGCCATTCGTCCGGATTTCCCCGGATCAATTAAGTGCCCAGGTTTTACCTAATGTGACCGACAATCTTCATGATCTTCGAAACCGCTGTTATGTCCGGGATTTTGCTGTGTTTATCCGGCATCACCAGTAAGGTGATGGCAACCCTAGTAACAGAGAGTGTTAAGGATAAATAAATATATACTTATTCAAAGGATGTAATACCTTGACTTAAATTATGTAACTGCACTTTCTATGCAAATAAATATTTGAATTTGGCATGACAGTACTTAGTACTAAGTATGTAGTGTTCCATAGTCACTACTAAATACAAAGGATGTAGTACCGTGACGAGATTACGGTCTTTTCTAAATACAAATTGTAGTACCGTGACGAGATTACGGTCTTTTCTAAATACAAATTGTAGTACCGTGACGAGATTACGGTCTTTTCTAAATACAAATTGTAGTACCGTGACGAGATTACGGTCTTTTCTAAATACAAATTGTAGTACCGTGACGAGATTACGGTCTTTCTATGTACAAATTATGTAGTACCGTGACGAGATTACGGTCTTTTCTAAATACAAATTGTAGTACCGTGACGAGATTACGGTCTTTCTATGTACAACTTATGTAGTACCATGACGAGATTATGGTCTTTCTATGTACAACTTATGTAGTACCATGACGAGATTATGGTCTTTCTATGTACAAATTGTGTACTACCTTGACATGATTATAGCCTTTACTAAGTACAAATTATGTCTAAACCTTAAGATGGCCACTCAGCGCGCTCGGGCAGCTCGTCGCCAGCGGGAGTTGGTAATACCGAAACGATGAGGAACTATATAAGGAACCAGAATTGGATCTGACTTGCGATCGGTAGTTACAGTGGCACAAGAGCACTACTTGGATCTGTACGAAGGAAAACTCCGATCCTTTTAAACGCTAGACCTGCTATAATATATGCTGAACCTTCGAGGAAGCTAACGATCTTCGGACTTTCTAGATATTTTGAGTGACTCAATGGTCGGGTAAATACCGTTTGAACCAGAAATAGTAGATGGAGTCTCTAAACGTTGGGGTGAAATCCTAACTGGTGGTTTATATGGGGAAGCTTTTATCAACTTTTCTAATGCTTGAAAGTGCTTTATTATTAAAAGGCCTTTATAAGATCAAGAATTAATTAAAATACCACTGATGGGTTACGGATGGTAGGATGTTTTTCTACTCTGAGGATAATAATGGGAAAATGAACTTAGCAGATTGCCTGAAGGAAGATTTTAATTTGTGGAAATCATAATTATAACCTTTTTTGACCGGTTGTTATTTATCTCTGGCCTTCCTTTGTTACCAAGATGAACGCGCCTGAGGGTTACTGTTGATGCAGAAATGCATATTAACTACATACTTGTATTTGGAGATGGAGACAACTTGGAAGCAAATTGGTTTGCAGAAAGCCACGCTATGGACAGATTGCTCAGGATGGACATTGCGACTGCCATGTTAAGAGATCGAATGAGTGGCGTTCAAAATGCCTGGAAAACGATTTTAAGGGTCTTTATAAAACCAAACCTTGTTTGCCAAAGTACACAACAACTTGGGATCCTAGTATTATTTATACCCATATAAATTTTGTTGACAACCAACACCACATATCTAATCTGAGTTAGTAATGTTGGACTTATTTCTCTAACATTGAAATAATAATAGACTCGTCGGGTATATTTATTTTGTGACGTGGCTTTTACAATGATAGAGACATATGCTGGTGCATATTTTCGATAGATATTGATAATACGTTCCTTAATATGGTAAAATATACTGATAGTATATCAATAGTCTAGCAGCGCATGCGACAAAAAACGTTTTATACGGTCCTTTTTGTTACACCTTGGGTTACATATTGTACTAACGTGGGACCGGGAATTGTCAAGATGTTCCTTGGTACACATCTGTTTATTGACTGTATTAAATCATGGGCTGGTATAGACTAAGTTACATACCACAATATGAAGTGAAGTGCTATATTCACTTCAATATATTTAGTTATGGGCCCCTAATCCGTTAAACAATATAACTAAGATAAGTGAAAGAATTACACTTAAAAATTGATATCCCATGTTCACCACAGATAGTGTAACTTTCCAACGATGGAAGTTTTCTGAAATCCTTCAAGTGGTTTCAGAGCCTCTTCTATGAAACAATCAAACAATGAAATATTTATTCTTAATAGTATTTGTATAGATGATTTAATTAGACCTTTAGCTCCGATTGGTGACCACCTCAATCGCTCCTTCTCAAATTAACTTTGCGAAATAATAGGCAGTTTTGTTTTCACCACAAACTATAGATACTTATCGTGAGATATTATTGTTTACTTGTAAAAACCATTTTACACACGACAAGATTTACCATTAGTCGTCGTTATAAAAATAAAACACTTTAACGGTGATACAAATACTTAAGTTTTTTAAGCTATCAGTTGGTGACATGCTTCGATTTCAGCAGCAAACAGACAAGGTCTTCGGATAAAAATCTTAAGGAAAACTGCGAATTGGACAGGCGATTCGTAGGTGTTTAACAGATTTTATTAAAGATTATTTGAAATAAAAATCATGATGCTATTGCACAGGCTGTTCACAGTAGTCGATTATGTGCATGATAATTAAAATATAGAATTATTAGGTACCCATATAATCTATGAAGACTATAATAATAATAATAATAATAAAGGCGTAGGGATGTGACGACCCCATCGCCCGCTGGTGAGAGTTGGTGCGTCTCGCACCAAGAGAGGCAACAACTCCTACCAGTGCAGTCAGTCTCCGCAGGGCAGCCAGTGGCGGGCTGCTGGTGCGCGGCGACACCACGGACCCGAGACCTCCCTGGGGCACCTACCATCTTCTCCCCACCTCTGGCTTGCCTTCATTGGCCGGCCAGAGTGGAGCGCAAGAGCTATATGCTTGAAAGGGTGGAAGTGCTCAATCTGCGTAATAACGGGGAACGGCTGACCGGAACACCGCGATCCAGAAACCGGTGCACACCTCTCGGCACCCTTAGCTGACCACGCCAGTGTTGCCGCCCTTGCCGCCTACAATGGTGGCTGATTTTGGGGCCCACCTAATGGTTGGCGAGTCACTGCCTGCCGACTTAAAACAATTTGTGAGATATTGGAATGGCAGGTGACGATATCTCATCCCATAGCCCAGATAATACAGTCCACATACATCTCACCATAGAACCAAATTTTTAGATTCCATTTTTACGCAATAAAATTATATGCTCACCGGGTATGACTGCTGAGTGCATCATTTTGTGCATTTAGGAGTGATACCCGGGTAGCATATCCATCTCAAACTTATATTAAACGTCTCAAGGGGCCTCTACGTGTTGGGCCTGTGCCCCCACGCAAGCCTTCCAAAAGGGCCGGGAAGGTAACTCTTCCCGTGATCATCCCAACGGAGACAACAAATAATAATAATAAATATTACACAACATCACATACATTGATCTGATCCCGTGGTAAGTAGCTTAAGCACTTGTGTTACGGAAATCAGGATCAACAGTGGAACAACAAATAAACTTAAATATATTTAATAATACACCCAGACACGGAACAAACACCGATGTTCGTCACACAAATATTTGTCCCGAGTGGGAATCGAACCCACGACTCTTGGAACCGTAGGTTTTGAACCTGAGTCACTAACCACTGTTCCACCGAGCCAGTCGAAACTAATAAGTTAAAACACTTAAGTTTCCATTTAAAGATGTGTTTTGCAACTTGTAGGTACTCTGAACATCTACAAGTGTTATCATAAATCTCGAGGATGCAACGTCGAAGTACAATTGATGGTTAAACAAACTTACCTAAAGTGAAGTTTGACCGTAATTGTACGAGACGTTGCATCCGAAGAGATTTATGATAAGTTCCCACCCTCCCTTAATAGCCCTTTTATAAGTATCATTATTGCAAAACTAGCTCTAAAACGAATGACACAAGACGTCAATGTCACAGGTGAGCGGTAAAATGAGGATGACTTATGTCTTTTTAATAGTTTATTTTTTCAGTATTCTAAAATAGTGTTCGATGCCTAATACATTGAAGAGTGGACTACAAGTGTTATCATAAATCTCTTCGGATGCAACGTCTCGTACAATTACGGTCAAACTTCACTTTAGGTAAGTTTGTTTAACCATCAATTTTACTTGAAACAAATTAGGCTCGGATTTATTTATAAATCCAATAATATAAGCAGATAATCTCTAATGTGCCTTTAAGTACAACGTCCAATTGAAAAACACATTGAGTGTTATTCTAGTTAAAGTGTTTTGAGTCTAATAATACTTTTAGCTGGAACCGGCAAAAAAGTTTTCGTTCACAGGTTTTTTCCTTTACCAGTTGCTACAAGTTGTCTCAAATGTTTCAAGTTTGAAGCTTTTGAAACAAGAAAAAAATATTAAAACGTGTTCTGGAATATTGAAACATGGAATGTTATTGGTACGTGTACAATCACGCTATCTGTCATGTGAAGTGATGTCACTTTGGGTACGTCAAAATGCGCGGTTCTATTTTATGCATAAACGAATTCTAGTCGTGAACTTTAGACATCGAAAGCGTAGCGCCATTTTACTTTTATTTTAATGTTCAAAACCATCGCCTTTTTACAAAATAACAATAAAAACGTAAGATTATACCTCCTTGTGTATATTTTTTTTAAAGTATAAACACTTAAAAATGTTTAAAAAGTAATAATCTAAAAATTCTGAAGTAAAATGAAAAGCCGAAAAATCTACCATGAAAATAAACAACCTTTTGCACAGTCTTCAACGAGCGTTTATTAAATGCTTCACTCGACGAATTTTTAAATTAATTATTTATATTTACCTATTCGACTTGACGAAGCAAAAAACCAGGTAATTTACCCTAATTTCAAAGCGCACTCGCTTGAAAGATCCCTTTCAAATAAAACAAACGACGAACATTGGCGTTTATATTGTACAGTCACGCTCAAAGAGAGGAACTCTCTGACCCTTCCTCCCTTGTAATAAGATCACTAATTATTATATTCCTCGCTCCTGTTGTATTGTTTATTGCTTCGACAATCAACATTTCCCAGTTTAATTTACTGTTTACGTAATCTCCGGTTCATTATCTGGATAATTAGAGTAGCTGGGTTTGTTTAGGATCGGAATTTGCTCTTTACCGACTTGTGAAGATGCATAAAAAATGAGAGTTGTGGCAACATTAATTAATATTATAATGCCATTCATACGTAAAATTAATGAGTCGTTTGAAATATACCTAACGGAGTTCACGTTCTGTGTTCCCGTATTCATGAATAAACTTTTGCGTTTTACGAAGTTATACTTGTCGAAGTAATTTGGTGTGTTATGGGTTCATTACAGAGATTTATTAGAATCTCGCTTCGTACGTGTAATAAGTGATCATTAAAATATACTGAACGGAATGGTAAGCTTCTTATGGTTCACGTTATTTGATATGCACTACATACACTTACACGTACAAACATACCAGTTATGCCCAAGGGGTTAAGCTAGAATCCATTAAACTGTTAGTTTATTGAACTATGTATGCACGTATATTGCAGAATTACTTTACTTATTGCTTACTTGTATAGAATCCGTATATCTTTCAGCTATTACAATATTAGTCATGGACATAGGTTGTATGTACCAACTTATTTATAAAAATACAAAAGACGATTTTAAAAAAAATCACATATTTTTATCTCATCCCGTGGTAAGTTGCTAAAACATTTGTGTTACAGATATCAGAAACGACAGTGAATGCACAACTAAACTGAAATGTATTTAATAATCCATCCTGACATGGATTAAACATAATATTTGTCCCAAGTGGGAACCGAACCCACGAATCTACGAACCGTAGGCAGTGGACCTGGGTCATTAACCACTGTTCCACCGAGCCAGTCAAAAAAGTATTTATCGACCCGGTTTTGTTAATAAAAATATTCTATACGATTGAAACTTAAAAAAGCTCCAAAAGCCAAGTATAAATAGAGCACTGTCGCCTAAAGTTGAAAACTTTTTACCTTTGTTCCAAATCTACTTTTTATGCAAACAAAATTTGGACACTGCAGCTGTGAACGAACTTTAGTGAACTTTTTTACTGTCAAACCGTTTACGACTGTATGAAAAGTTTTGGTAAAAAATTAGGGATTCTGATTGATTTCCATTGCATTACGGTTCCGGGGGATATAAGGGGACGTTTCAGAAATACATTTTAAATTTGACATCGGTTTTTTCGATTCGAATTGTCATTAGTGCTTGCTACGGATTAGTGCATCATGAAGAAAAAAAACAAGCTTGAGAGCTTTTAGGTCATTAAGGTCATTTATGTAATGTGCTATTGTTTAATAATTAAGTACTTCCTCACTAATAATAATAAAAGCAAAAGTAACGTGTCGCTTTCACACTCTAGCTAGCGATTAAAATTAAATTTAGCTTATGGTAATATTTTAGCGACTAAAAGTGGATATAATGTTACTTTGTTAACCGTCATGGGAGTAATGCTTTACGCATTATTGACTTCACTCAGAAATAGGCGGAATATTTGAATATTGCATAGTACAACCATTTTAATAGTCATCCAAGTAGTTGGATTATCGCCCATAGTTCCGTAGCAAAGTAAAAAGTTTCTCAAAACAGTCAATGGCCGAGTGGTTAATGTCGTTGCTTGCCAAGCGAGAGGTCGCCAGTTCGAACCCCGCCACGTACCAAAGTGTTTTTCAAATTTGAAATTCATATGTACGATTATTCGACGCTTAACGGTGAAGGAAAATATCATGAAGAAACGTGCACAACTACGAAGATATTCTAAGGTTGTTAAGCCAACCAACCCGCACTTGGCCAGTGTAGTTGAGTTAGGCCTTATTGCCCTAGTTTAGAGTAGACCCGTGCCCCAGCAGTGGGGACGTTGAAATCCCCACAACGATGTGTAAATGTATTCACGTGAAGTTCGGTAGATATTTGTTGCAATATTAAATTTCCAGACGAGTGAGCTTCGGTGTCACAATACTAGGCCAGGCTAGGCCAGGTGTGGCGCTGCCAACCTAGTGGAGCCAAACGATTGGCGTAGCATACAAATAGGTCGGCTGTATCCGGTGTTTGTATGAAAATGCGGCGTTATTTAAAATTGGAAAAATACTAGTTACTGTGCTATTCAACAAATTAAAGTATTTTATAATAATACGCATGATAATTTGATACACGAGAAATAAAAAAATATTTAAGCTATTGCATAGCTTTTATCGCGGCGACCGAACCAATAAATTCCGTAACGAAAAAACCTCACAATCGTCTAACGTCGTTTCAGTTCGGTATACTTCGGGACGGTGTTTGTGTGGGTGCGGTTAGTCGTATTGTACGACTCTACGAGACTCGCACGAATCGAGTCGAGCTGCTCCGAAATCGGACGATGCTATGCAATAGCTATACCGCGGCAGTCCCCGAGTGCCACACGTCTTTTTTGAATGATTTAATATACTATGTACTTTAAACTTACGCATTACAGTTTTTAAGGAAATGATATGATAAATTACCCCGGTGGGTTATCGTGACGTCACATGCCCTCGCTTCAGAAGTTTGGTAAGCCATAATTTTGTCATTTTTAATCAATTGAAAAACCTATATATATAGGAGTCATATATTTTTGTATAAATAATAACGGACTAAATACAATAATAACATTTTGACCCAGTCGTCACGTCTATTGTAAGTCCTGAGGCAATATAAAAAAGGCGCCTTGAGAACTTCCTTTAAAAGTCCGTTTAAAATGCAATTGTTTTTGTCAATATCAAGTTGTGCCGGCAGCTCCTATTATAGCAATTGTGTACCGCTGACAGCCGTCCCCTATTAGATTAAATGAATTATTTTCCCCCGCTTTTGACTCTGCAGGAAATTACGTTAAAAAACCTTCAAAAAGTGTCAGGCCACTTCCGTTGTTTAAATGAGGAAAATGTCATTCTTAATGAACAAATAGAATTATTTATTAATGAGTTTGTACCTCGCTGGCTATGATTGTTTCAGATGTATATTTTGGTGTTTGTTATGAAAAATTCTTCCTAACTAATAAAGTTTTATTATGAGATATTTTTAGCACAGTTGAACTTCCTGTTAGTTAAAAAAAAAATCAATAACATCTTGTTTACTTCATTACACGCTACTGTATATTTTTATGAACAATCGCATAACAGTAACTAAAAGTATTCCCTTAATAATTTTCCATGAAGATGAAATACTATGAGCAAAATATTAAATATCAAAACGAGAGTTCATTTGTACGAATAACTTCCAATGCGGTTTCGTCCCGTTGCAGAACTAATTAACTCTTTGACACTGAAGTCAAATTAAAATTAAATTAATTTCATTTTATCAATATGTTTTCACTTCAATAGTTCGTGTTAAAATACATATTATTAAACAATAGTACTTATGCGATTGTATTAACTACTGACGGCCCACGACTTCGTCCACGTTGAAATGGTTTTGGCAACAATGATTAATTCAAATAGCCTATTTAATATACCTTGTAAAATTTGCTATTCATTGGTGAAAGTCCCGTTAAAATTGGTCCACCCGTTTCGGAGATTAGCGGGAGCAAACGGACAGATTTTTTTTTAATTGGGTTTTTTGTTATTGGTACCCTATATTTATATTAAGATTTAATAAAAAGTCGTTATTTCATATTACAAACAGACGCTTTTACTTCGTGGTATAGATAAGAACAAGCATGTAACAGTACCATAGTGATAATCTTCTTCTTATAAATACAAATGAATTGCTGTTCGTTAGTCTGACTAAAACTCGAGAACGCCCGGATCGATTTAGGTAATTTTGGTTTTAAAATGTTCGTCGTAGTCCAGGGAAGGTTTCAATGAGAAAATAAAGAAAAAAAAATCAGTATTGGCGGTATGAAATTCGCCGGGACCACTAGTGCGAAACAATAATTATACAATTACATATAATTCACATAATTCAATATGAACAAAGTGAAAGCAGAATGTGAATTTGTTTAAAATATTTTCTTAGAGGTAAATACTATTGATCATGTAACACATACTCGTACCAAGAAAGTACCGCTGTAGTATGTCCTATGGACTTTTTCTTTATTTTATAGGTAAATAAAAAATAAAAAGTCTTAGGTTCGATTCGCGAGTTAATCCAAGTACCTTAGTTATTCCAGGTCTCCGTAAACTCCCTAGAGATTTCCTGCAATCATGTACCTAATCTCGACAATATACATTTTTGCGCAAAGAATTGAGGGTTCCATTTTCACTGAGGATAAATATTTGTGTTTGAAATAAAACTGATTTTACGGATTAAACTAATATGTTTAGAATAACAATACTATTATTTTATCCATTATTTGCGCGAACACTACACATTTGAATTAAAAAAAATTACGGATTAAACTCGCGTGTATTGTTATTTTAAACACGTTAGTTTATTCCGTTAAATTAGTTTTATTCCAAATGTAGAGTAATAGACAACATATTTGTGTATTTCTGGGTGTGTTATTTATATATGTCACCGTAAAATTGCAAATAAGGTTAGATTGCAATCTATCTCGCGAGATTGTGAACTGTCGAATAATTGTGAACCATAACATGATGCTTACAATTTATCGTGTGATTATTCATCTGATTGCAATCTATCGAAGTGAAACTGATAAATTGCAATCTTAAATATGTCACTTGTCAATGATGTCAATGCCTGATTGGTCAGTTATAGGCATAGCCTATAGCCGACCAATCAGGGACAACCTTAGGACAGCCGTCCGAAGGCTGTCCCTGATTGGTCGGCCTTAAAGTCAACCGTGAACTATAGTTCACAATTATTCGACAGTTCACAATCTCGCGAGATAGATTGCAATCTATCCTTATTTGCAATTTTACGGTGACATATACAAATAATGTTTGTGTAAACCTACTTTTATTATACCTACGTGTCTCAAATATTATTATTAAATGTAAGTGATTTTGAATGATTTTTTTATAGCCCTAGTAGTAATAAAGTGATCTAAGAAAAACTGATCAAATCATATATAATTTTAAACTGTCATGGGTACACATTAGAAAACTGAAAATGTCCGGGATATTTACCATGTTGTTTTAATTTAATGAGCTCCCAATATTTCGGCACTGTTGCAAGCGCCATGATCACGGGTGAACTTCCGTATATAAGACAATTGACTGATGTTGAAACGGCAAGATTAGTTTATTTCAGTTACTTTCACAGCGTTTTGTCCTATGGTTTGCTTTTATGGGGATCAGCTGCTGATATCTATAGTATATTTGTATTGCAAAAACGAGCAGTAAGAGCCATTTATAACCTCAAACGGCGCGATTCCCTCAGAGATCGGTTCAAGGAGTATAATATTCTCACAGTAGCCTCCCAATACATTCTTGACTGCTTAATGTATGTGTATAAAAATATACAATACATTCCTAAAAAATCTGATAGTCACCAATTCAATACAAGAAATAAACATAAACTTGCTATTTCACATTTTAGACTAAATAAAGTTAATAGCTCCTTTGTTGGACTAGGTGTAAAAATGTTCAATAAATTACCTGCTTGTGTTACTAAAGTCTATTGCGCTTTCGTGGATTTGGAAAAAGGCTTATGGTAGAGTGGCGAGGCATGAGTTATGGTCGGCATTATCTTTGTTTGGGGTGGGCAGTAATTTGATACGAGCACTGAAGTCTCTTTATAAGGACTCTAGTGCTTGTGTCAGAATCAATGGGACATGCACTGATTGGTTTAACATCGAAAAAGGTGTTAGACAGGGATGTGTAGCGTCACCATGGCTGTTCAACCTATTCTTAGATAGTTGCTTGACTTGTCTGAGAGAGTGTGAGAAAGGTTTGAGAATGAATGAGTCAATCGTCCAGTGTCTCCTTTACGCTGATGATCAAGTCCTTCTTGCTTCATCGGCTGCGGAGTTGCAGGATATGATGACTGTTCTATATGAATCTTTAAAAGGGAAAGGAATGAATGTGAATGTCAGTAAGACGAAAGTCATGGTTTTTGAAAAAGGTGATGATATGACAGTTTGCGATGTTATGATTGGAAGTGAAAAAGTAGAACAAGTGAAAGAATTTGTATATTTGGGATCCAAGCTCACAAGAGATGGTAAGTGTGATAGCGATATTGAAAGGAGAGTGAATGCTGGTAACATGGTGAACGGAGCGCTGCACACCTTTGTGAACAGTCAGAAGGTGTCCAAAAAGGCACGTCTGGCGGTTCATAGAGGAGTGTTGATCCCGACACTAATGTACGGAAGCGAAAGTTGGGTATGGCAGAAGAAGCACGAAAGTAGGATAAATGCAGTGGAGATGCGAGCACTTAGAAGTATGCTAGGAGTGAAACTGAGTGATAGAATAAGAAACGAAATAATTAGAGAACGTTGTGGTGTGAAAGAAGATGTAGTGACTAAGGTTGAGAAAGGTATGCTTAGATGGTTTGGTCATATTGAGAGGATGAGTGAAAGACGATTAACGAAGAGTATATATAGAGAGGGTGTGATTGGAGATGTCGACAGGGGAAGACCAAGAAAGACCTTTCATGACCAAATAGGTCAAATCTTAAAGAAAGGTCAAATCAAAAGTACCCGTAATCGACGAGCGTGCATGAAGAGGTTGATGAATGTGGATGAAGCGAAAGTGGTGTGCCAGGACCGTAGCACATGGCAGGAAGTGATCTCTGCCTACCCCTCTGGGAAAAAGGCGTGATTGTATGTATGTATGTATGTATGTGTTACTAAACTACCTATACAACAATTCAAATCATGTATTAAGAATGGTCTTCTTAAAAAAGGCTACTATAAAGTAGAAGATTATCTCAGTGATAAATATGCATGGACAAATAGTTTAAGTTAAATTCTTGACATTCTATTGTTATTAACTTTTTTTTATTATTAATTTTGACATTCATGATGAACTTTTTGTTCTTTTATTATTATATTCAGTTTAATTTATAATTAGGCAATGGCTGTTATTATTAAAATTCTACATACCCTATGTAAGCTTTGTCATGCAGGTTGGATTTGTTATGGTATTTTGAACATTGTTATCTTGGCTCTCTTTCTTTTGATTTTAATTATAGTTCTTTTAAATTGTAGTAAATAAAGTATATGGTACCTTTTACTATGGCACACCCGGACTGTATGACTTGGCTCATTTACAATGTATGACATGTTTAAAAAGAGCGACTATCGAGTTTCTTGCCGGAGTCTTCTCGATAGATACGGCTTTCCGAACCGGTGGTAGAATCTTATTATTACTAATTTGACGATTTATAAGTGCATGCAAATTGCCTATATGAATAAAGACATTTTGATTTTGATTTTGATTTTTGATTTATGGTTACTAAACTACGTAGTGAATATCCCGGACATTTTCGGTTTACTAGTGATCTAAATTATGGTGGTCACAGGTCGTCCTGTTCTTACAAGTTCAGGTGGAATACAATTTCATAACCGATTCGTGCCAAGGGAGTTAGGCTTTTCTATTGTGCCTTTGAACGGTGAGATTATGTACGCACCATACGGACATAGAATAAGAGGATTTGCTGAAGCTGTGAGGCTTCACAATTCAGTGGGTGGACGGGGGAAATGCTCAGGCGAGAGCCGTCTTAGACTTTAGGCATACTAGATTATGGGAAAGAAAGGATGTATAAAGTTCTTTTTCGTCTTTATTTTTTTCTAACGGACAAAGATGACGATAACGAACTACGTATGTAGCCTTGTCATCATCACCGGACTTGGGGGGATGGATCTCTCTCCTTAAAAGTTCGCATACAGCGTGTTGTATAATCTTTGAGTTATCGTTGCGTTAGTTAGAGGATGGAGGACGAGTATAAAAACTCTCCCGTTCTCAAATCATACATCGACATCTATTTAACAGACTATTCTGAGACTGCTTTCGTTATCGAAACCATTACTCAATAAGGTGTGTGCGAAGTTGTAAGAAAGCATGGTTGAATTCACTGCAGTTTCATTATTGAAAATAACTTTAACTTTAACTTTTTTGTTTCAATAAACATTTGATATTTATTAAGTTATTTTCAACTAGCTGTTGAAAATAACTTAATAAATTCGTTTGCGTGGAATAGTAACTTTCGCCAGCATTTTGATTTTAGGAAGCATTTTTTAAAGTAATTACAGGTAAAATAAATAAAGCCACATAAATTAAAAAAACTATAAGAAAAGAAAATATAATTAAACTTAGTCATTGATAAGATTAATATCCAGGAAAGAACCTGAAATTGTTTATTTTTCATTACAAATCGGCCAACTAAAAGAGGATTCAGTCGCCCAATATTTTTTTTGGTCCAAGCAATGCTCTAGCCAGATAAGGAGAGTGGTAGCTAGGACTCACTAAATATTTTTCGCATTTTAGAACTATAAAACCACGTTAAAGATTTATTTTATTTGACAGAAACAGGTTTCAATGGTTGCAAACAGCATACTGTACCTATGTAGTTAGTACACAAAACTGATGTTTGATATCAGGACGACTTCAAAAGGTAAAAAATACACCGATACCGATCCACTGCCTTAAAGTATCTATAAAGGATGTGTGTCGCCATGTGACGAATTATATTAGTATTTGCTTTGCTACTTTATTTCTCGTAGATTGTATTGTACTCGTAATGAAACAATGAGATAATAACATTAAAACGCAAGTTTAATAAAATGGAACTTATTAATTACTTTAAGTACCTATTTGAAGCAATATTGCGAAGTAATAAAGCACAGTGACATCTCTTGAACTAACCAAAAACTAAACACTCATATCAAATCTGACAATATTTGACATGACTTGCCAGCTAAAAACGTGATAGTTGGGGAGCCCAACGGGGGTTTTGCAGTCTTGATCAGACACAGACTCTGTCTTGTAAGATTTTTAAATGGAATTTTAGAATATCCAACATTTTTGCGTGAATGTTTATAAATTCCCCCTTATATGCTTAGAATAGCGATATCCCTCTATATGAACATTCAGATAATACCGAACAGCCTATCAATTGGAAAAACACAAACCAGCATTGCAAGTCAGCAAGCAAATATAGGACAACTGACCACCTCCATACCGAAAACCAGATAAAAGAGAAGTTTAGCGAATTTAATAAACTTTTTGTACCTGGTCTTCGTGGATATTTCAAAAGTCTTTGACTGTATCACCCACATAAATCCAATCAGCTTTCTCTTCTTCAGCAAAACGTCGAACCAGCATACATAAAAAATCTCCAAATCATTTACCAACAAAGCACAGCCGATATCTTCTGGTCACTATGATGTTCTTAGGCAACAAAAGGAATTGGTGTAGAGGATAGGCGACTGATAAACTTTCGCTTTGCTAGTCGCATTTTCCTAGTCGAAATACGTTTACATCGACAGAACTTGAGTCGATGCTCGAACAACTGAGCGCAGAAAGCGTCGACGTTAGACTGACGATGAATAGATCCAAAAGCAAGGTCATGACCAACAGCACCACTGATTTGGTGGATTGCAGTCAACAGGCAGGTAAAGCAATATGTAGAGGAGTATATACTTGGGCTAGGCAGTCTCCTTCAAAAACAGGCAGGACAAAGAAATAATCCGTAGAGTAGGCAACGCCTGGAAAAGCTTCTGGTCCATGAATCGGTATATGAAGGGTGATCTTTTTATATCACTGAACCGCAAACTCATCGACGTTTTCATACTGCCTATCCTAACACATGGGGCACAATCTTGGTCCTCCACCGAAAATCAGAAGTCCAAACTCAAGGTTTTTCAAAAACCTATGAAGCGGAGTATCGTAGGTATTAAGTTAAAAGAAAAAATTAAATATACCACCATCCACTCCCGCGCTGGTATTGTTGTTGGTCAAAACTGATGTAGCAATGGGCGGGGAATGTGATGTGAAATGTGCGAGAATAAAGAACAATAGATGGACCAGAATTGTTACACATCGCGTGCCTGAAGACGATTTTCGCCGAAGGAGACCCAAGAAATGGTGGTATGTCGATCTGGTCCATGTATCAAAGAACTGGCAAGTCCTAGCATTGGACAAAGAGCAATAGATAAGTTTGAAGGATACTTGATGGTTAAACAAACTTACCTAAAGTGAAGTTTGACCGTAATTGTACGAGACGTTGCATCCGAAGAGATTTATGATAACACTTGTAGTCCACTCTTCAATGTATTAGGCATCGAACACTATTTTAGAATACTGAAAAAATAAACTATTAAAAAGACATAAGTCATCCTCATTTTACCGCTCACCTGTGACATTGACGTCTTGTGTCATTCGTTTTAGAGCTAGTTTTGCAATAATGATACTTATAAAAGGGCTATTAAGGGAGGGTGGGAACTTATCATAAATCTCTTCGGATGCAACGTCTCGTACAATTACGGTCAAACTTCACTTTAGGTAAGTTTGTTTAACCATCAATTGTACTTCGACGTTGCATCCTCGAGATTTATGATAACACTTGTAGATGTTCAGAGTACCTACAAGTTGCAAAACACATCTTTAAATGGAAACTTAAGTGTTTTAACTTATTAGTTTCAATCAGTCTTCATAAATTATATGGGTACCTAATAATTCTATATTTTAATTATTATGCACATAATCGACTACTGTGAACAGCCTGTGCAATAGCATCATGATTTTTATTTCAAATAATCTTTAATAAAATCTGTTAAACACCTACGAATCGCCTGTCCAATTCGCAGTTTTCCTTAAGATTTTTATCCGAAGACCCTGTCTGTTTGCTGCTGAAATCGAAGCATGTCACAAACTGATAGCTCAAAAAACTTAAGTACTTGTATCACCGTTAAAGTGTTTTATTTTTATAACGACGACTAATGGTAAATCTTGTCGTGTGTAAAATGGTTTTTACAAGTAAACAATAATATCTCACGATAAATATCTATAGTTCGTGGTGAAAACAAAACTGCCTATTATTTCGCAAAGTTAATTTGAGAAGGAGCGATTGAGGTGGTCACCAATCGGAGCTAAAGGTCTAATTAAATCATCTATACAAATACTATTAAGAATAAATATTTCATTGTTTGATTGTTTCATAGAAGAGGCTCTGAAACCACTTGAAGGATTTCAGAAAACTTCCATCGTTAGAAAGTTACACTATCTGTGGTGAACATGGGATATAAATTTTTAAGTGTAATTCTTTTTTATCTTAGTTATATTGTTAAACGGATTAGGGGCCCATAACTAAATATATTGAAGTGAATATAGCACTTCACTTCATATTGTGGTATGTAACTTAGTCTATACCAGCCCATGATTTAATACAGTTAATAAACAGATGTGTACCAAGGAACATCTTGACAATTCCCGGTCCCACGTTAGTACAATATGTAATGTAACCCAAGGTGTAAAAAAAAGAACCGTATAAAACGTTTTTTGTCGCATGCGCTGCTAGACTATTGATATACTATCAGTATATTTTACCATATTAAGGAACGTATTATCAATATCTATCAAAAATATGCACCAGCATATGTCTCTATCATTGTAAAAGCCACGTCACAAAATAAATATACCCGACGAGTCTATTATGATTTCAATGTTAGAGAAATAAGTCCAACATTACTAACTCAAATTAGAGATGTGGTGTTGGTTGTCAACAAAGTTTATATGGGTATAAATAATACTAGGATCCCAAGTTGTTGTGTACTTTGGCAAACAAGGTTTGGTTTTATAAAGACCCTTAAAATCGTTTTCCAGGCATTTTGAACGCCACTCATTCGATCTCTTAACGACATGGCAGTCGCAATGTCCATCCTGAGCAATCTGTCCATAGCGTGGCTTTCTGCAAACCAATTTGCTTCCAAGTTGTCTCCATCTCCAAATACAAGTATGTAGTTAATATGCATTTCTGCATCAACAGTAACCCTCAGGCGCGTTCATCTTGGTAACAAAGGAAGGCCAGAGATAAAAAAGGTCATAATTATGATTTCCACAAATTAAAATCTTCCTTCAGGCAATCTGCTAAGTTCATTTTCCCATTATTATCCTCAGAGTAGAAAAACATCCTACCATCCATAACTCATCAGTGGTATTTTAATTAATTCTTGATCTTATAAAGGCCTTTTAATAATAAAGCACTTTCAAGCATTAGAAAAGTTGATAAAAGCTTCCCCATATAAACCACCAGTTAGGATTTCACCCCAACGTTTAGAGACTCCATCTACTATTTCTGGTTCAAACGGTATTTACCCGACCATTGAGTCACTCAAAATATCTAGAAAGTCCGCAGATCGTTAGCTTCCTCGAAGGTTCAGCATATATTATAGCAGGTCTAGCGTTTCAAAGGATCGTAGTTTTCCTTCGTACAGATCCAAGTCGTGCTCTTGTGCCACTGTAACTACCGATCGCAAGTCAATCCAATTCTGGTTCCTTATATAGTTCCTCATCGTTTCGGTATTACCAACTCCCGCTGGCGACGAGCTGCCCGAGCGCGCTGAGTGGCCATCTTAAGGTTTAGACATAATTTGTACTTAGTAAAGGCTATAATCATGTCAAGGTAGTACACAATTTGTACATAGAAAGACCATAATCTCGTCATGGTACTACATAAGTTGTACATAGAAAGACCGTAATCTCGTCACGGTACTACAATTTGTATTTAGAAAAGACCGTAATCTCGTCACGGTACTACATAATTTGTACATAGAAAGACCATAATCTCGTCATGGTACTACATAAGTTGTACATAGAAAGACCGTAATCTCGTCACGGTACTACAATTTGTATTTAGAAAAGACCGTAATCTCGTCACGGTACTACATAATTTGTACATAGAAAGACCGTAATCTCGTTACGGTACTACAATTTGTATTTAGAAAAGACCGTAATCTCGTCACGGTACTACATTCTTTGTATTTAGTAGTGACTATGGAACACTACATACTTAGTACTGTCATGCCAAATTCAAATATTTATTTGCATACAAAGTGCAGTTACATAATTTAAGTCAAGGTATTACATCCTTTGAATAAGTATATATTTATTTATCCTTAACACTCTCTGTACTAGGGTTGCCATCACCTTACTGGTGAGGCCGGATAAACACAGCAAAATCCCGGACATAACAGCAGTTTCGAAGATCATGAAGATTGTCGGTCACATTAGGTAAAACCTGGGCACTTAATTGATCCGGGGAAATCCGGACGAATGGCAACCCTATCTGTTACGCAATCACAGCATAGAGTACTGAACCAATGAAATTTGGTACAGATATTGACCGATTTTTAATCGACTTCTCTAAATAGAAGTAATGTTAAACGTCTCCACGCGGACGGAGTCGCTGGCGGAGCGCTAGTAAGTATTATATATACTTATGTATATTTTGATATATTTCATAATAGTCGCAGTAGCCGAAAACGGCTAAGAGTCATCATCAAATTGTGATATGACATCACAATACTACGTCATTAAATATAAACCAAGGTATATAAGGTGTATGACTCATCTTTTAGTAACGTCGATCTATTTGCTCATTCCAAAGTAGTGTTTAAACACACAATACTGATCAACAACCACTAGCATGTTTTCAATCACTATGGGAATTTTTACCACATTTATTCACTATTCTCTGTAATGCATATATGTGTAAAATCATATTTAATAATGCCCATATATATACTATATATAACAATACTACACACATCATATAATATCACCTTTATGCACATCCCAATATGTATTTCCATTTATTACCTATTCATATTTCAATTCACTTATATATATCTTCTATATATTTCTTCTTATATGTATTATTTACACTATAAGTGTCTTTATTTATACTGTGTTGTATCCCTAAACATACTGTCCATAATATTTCAAGAGTTTTTACTCTATTTGTTGTAATATCCAATTATTGGCTTTGTATCTTCAATCATGTGTAATTTTTACTTATGGATTTGCTGTTGGATATCCAAACAAATATATAATAATACACATCATATAATATCTCCATTATACACATCCCAATATGAATTTCCATGTTTTAACTATTCATATTTCAATTCACTTATATATATCTTCTATATATTTCTTCTTATATGTATTATATAAACTATTTGTGTCTTTATTTATACTGTGTTGTATCCATCAACACACTGTCCATAATATTTCATAAAATAAATATAAATCATAAAAGCTTTTAATATATTTGTTGTACTATCTTAAATCATGTCCGAAGAACAATGGAGATGTGATTGACTGTACACCTAAACGGGGGTACAGGATTGACTTGGCCAACTTGGACCAATCATTATTCCTGTGGTTTTGTTATTTATTATCTCCCTTAAGACATATTTAAATGTTAATGAAGATGGAACAAATAGGATTATAATCTACTCATGCACTTTGCATTTACTCGTATATGGGTGGCAAAATGATCTTTATCATAAGGCGATGGTGATAACTGTCATCAGTATCAATAATAATGAGTCGAGATTCTTTATCTGTCTCCAGACCATTTTTGAACTCAATATATGACACACAACATGATTGACTGTCGTGTGATTTTGTTTAAGTTGACATCCAAAGAAATAAATAATTTATATGTTCTTGTTACAATATTATATAATTTGTATTTAGAACAGACTGTAATCACCTCACACATAATTTCTCTTAGTGTAAACTATCATCACAGTATAACATAATGTGTATTTAGTACAGAGTATGTCATGGTATGACATATTACAATACTAAAACACAGATTAAACTTTAGCCATAGCTAAATATTCCCACCAAATTCTGAACTTTATTCTTTTGACATAAGGTTCAAACCCAATGAAAATTTTCAACAGGTTCAGTCCGTTGCAGGATTAAAGAATAACTTATAAACAAGTCATATGACTCACTACAATAATTGTTTAATGATCAATAATTTTAATTGTTATAATAATGTTCTATTTTACTTAAATTTTAAGTTGGTTTATAATGTTTATATATTTATCCTTTATGTGACTAGCAATAAATGATTTTGCTTTGATTAATTGTTCTCAGTATGGACCATAATCCTATCATGGTACTATAATGTGCTGTGCCAAAAGGCTAGACAGAATAAATATTCCAATTTAAGTTACGTTTTAGTTAATATAGGGAAATTGTTTGTGTAAAACAAAACATCCATAACCTTACTTTTTAGGTGTCATAGTCATAAGTTATGTTTATTTTACATAGTAATTTATTGTAATTTATAATTACGCTTATATACGTATTGCACTGTTATTATCCACACCGCATTGAGCGTGTAAAACCTTTGGAAGTGATAAATTTAATCAATGTAAAGCACTTACCGGAATCACTGGATGTTTGTTGTTTAAGTAACTTTCTTTCGAGATTTTTTGTGATTAAAATGCTCGAAATCCTTACTACGTTTCCCTTTCTCATAATTTACACTTACACTGTTTATTACTGCTTAATTACTCACTTTAAACAATAATTTACATGGATAAACATAAATCGATGCCCAACACGAAAAGCGAATGACACAAGACGTCAATGTCACAGGTGAGCGGTAAAATGAGGATGACTTATGTCTTTTTAATAGTTTATTTTTTCAGTATTCTAAAATAGTGTTCGATGCCTAATACATTGAAGAGTGGACTACAAGTGTTATCATAAATCTCGAGGATGCAACGTCGAAGTACAATTTGCCCAGCAGTGAGATGATACAGGTTAAGAAAAAAAATTACAGATTTTATTATACAGCAGGACTTCGATATCAACTTGAATCTCCTGCATAAAAATGAAGTATCTCAAGATTATGTTTTTCAACAGACACAAAGATTAATTATAACTTTGTGGTCCAAATCGTTACAATGACACTTTTTAGGGATTATTTAACATGCACTTTGAATAACTGATACGGTCAAATTACTTTTTCCTTTAACAACATGTCACCAGGTAGTCCTCTTGTATTAATCGCTGTCCCCTCACTTATAAAGAAAGTGTAATAAACTTTTTTCTTATTTAGCGTAATCTTTCTATTCCGATTCCATGTCGTTTGAGTAACTGCAAATCGAGCTATTTACCTCCCCTACTATGACGTTTTGCTCAATAAAGTAGTCCGTATACTCCTAGTCAGAAGGTTCATTTTGGTCGATATACTTTTACCGTTTTTGTACGTGATCTAATAAAGATAGATTTTTAACTATCCTACAGGAATTTCTGTGACTTAAAAGTATTTAAGATCTTGACCGGGGATGTATGGTACCACCATGCAAAATTTCATTCAAATCGGTGTAATAGTTTCAGAGATCAGTCATTTATTTAGGTTTTTTGAATATCCCACGGGAACCAGTTAACTGTCAGTGATTTAAAGTATCCTATGCATTTTTCCGGAATTTAAAATACCTTCGTGTAAACTTTCATTTAAATTGGTTCAGCCGTTTAGGAGGTCAGTCGAAACAAACAAACAAACAGACAGAAATGCAAATTTTTTTAAGTATGGGGATGTGTTCTACTACTCTCAAAACATATCCCTGCTTCGTTTTTTTAGCCTTTTTCAAAAAAGCACAAGAATTTTTACCTCTACGTTTTTATTATAGTACCTATAGATAGATAATGAAAAAGGATAGGAGGTTATTAGTAAATTTAAGTTTGCTATTGTTTTCAATAGCAAACTTAAATTTACTAATAACCTCCTATCCTATGTCAGCACAAGCTGAGCTACGTCCTTTTGCTCATTACTTGTTTTTATGTTTGTTTTTGTATTTGTGCCATATTATGTAAAATTTTCATTTGAGCAATAAACAAATTTTTATTCTTATTCTTATTCATAATATCAAAGTAGGGATTTTTTAGAATGTATTACGTGAGCGGCTCCGCTTGTTTATGTTTAAAATCTTCTGAAACAATTATCTTACCGTTATTTAATGGAACTTTTTCTTGGTTACCTTCCATTACAGCGAACCGCAACCAAAGCGCTCCTAGCCGACCATCTAGCCACGTAAGCAATAAAGCCGCTGAAATAAGTTGGCTCGCGCGAGCAAAATTAAATAAAAAAAGTATCACTGTAAACATTTTATGAAATGTGCTGTCAGTTTTTTTCTCATTAGCGGCCGTCGGGTGACAAGTTCGTAAAATCTTTGCGCAATTTCCTTCGTGTTCGTTTTTCTGGTGAGATCGCCTGTGATATTAATTCCTTTAGAAAACTAGAGGCGCCTTTGCTGACGTCATAGTTGATACGATGTGGCGAGGAGTTTTAAACGATCTTTCTGCTGGCGAAAGTTTGAGTTTATTCCTCAGTCTTAGTGTAGAGTTGGGATTACGTTGATTAAAGATTTAGCAACTGGAGCTATAGCAGCTTAAATAAAGCGCGTAGGTACCAAACTTGGTAACGAACTAGTCGGATTTTTGATCATGGTTTCCACGGTCGCGCCCTGTTTCCTATGTATAATTGACACATTGATATAGGATAATATAATAGGAGTAATAAGGGAAAATTATTTTATACTTTATGTAAGAAGCATAACAAGAAAACAATACCGCAACCTTGAGAGTTTGGCATTATTTTCGGTTTACGAGTGGTTTTGATTATCTAATAGATGAGAGCCAACCGCTCCCCTGTAAGTCCGTTGATAATATGATAAGGCTACTCCAAACCATCATTGTACTAAGTTAGGAAACAAAAATATTGATGGCAAGCGCCGCGTGAAAATCGGTGACTTTATTACTATCTCAGAAAGCATGTTAAGCAGTTGCTTACACACCAATCATCCATCATGTAGTACCTATTGTCATTTTATTGGAATATTAGAGTGAGAAACAGAGAATGCATCTTTGAACTACAAAATAAATTCTTGTTACAGGTCTGTGAGAAAACTTCAAACCTACTACTACTATGATATATCTTAGTAAAGTAAATTACGTTGCCGTTAATGAAGAGCGTATATTCATTATGTCCAATTAGAGCAATGACATCATCAAAGTCTCGTTAGCGTAAACTCATACGCCTTACATTGACTCAAATATTAAATTAACTTCAAAATAGTTTCTTAAGTCGAATACCTAATAATAATTATCGATGATATTGATTTCAAATTCGGTCTGATACATTTTGTGAATGTTCGAGACGTAAGCACATAATCATATCATAATTAAATTGATGCTTATTGAATCACAAATCAAAGTTCTAGAATATATTCGTAACTATCTGTATACAAATATCGTTTACTGAACCAAAGGGCGTTCACTTTAAAAAGATGTTGACAAAAATAATACTTAGTTTTTCGTTAAACGCCAGCCTGTATGATAGCTTATATGGTAGATCTTAAAGCTTTTGAGTACACAAGTAAATTTTATCTCAAGAATATGTACCATATTAAGATTAAATTTGAGGTCGTGCTAGAGACCATCACACAAAGTACAAACAAAATTACCTGAAATGTTAAGAAAATCAGACAAAATCATCTGTTTCACTTGGGGTTTCACGGCCTTCTGAAAATCGCAAGCGATTTTCATTCCAACACCCATGAGGGCCGTTGAATTACTTTAAATCGCGTTAGTATTAATTCCACCTATTAATTTTTGGCCATGAATATTGATTGGTGTGTAGAAATCGCTGAAATTTTCTTTTTCATCATAAGACACAGCATTCCGTAAAAAAAATCATATTCGTTTTGCGTTAATTAACTTTGACGTTGAAGGAACGAGTATTAATGTTGAGGTATAACCTTTTAAGTCACTGATGGCATTGGCTCGTTGATCTCCTAAATCAAAATACTATCTAATCATTCCCAATTAGAACCGAATTCCTTGAATTAGAGCAACCTTAACATTCAGTATTCGCTTAATAGATGTTGGTACCAAATTTCTTGGAAACACTCAAGTCATCATGAGTGAAATATCCAACTTGTTGGTAAATTAGGTATTCTACCCAATTTATCTGCGTTCTACAAGCGGATTCACATAATAGTTTTCGGTCCAATTTGTGAAATCATCTCAAAAGTGGTATGGGGCTGTTGAGAAGTGCTCTTAGTGGTCTCTATGATCTATTTCCTGGAAGAAGGGTCATGGACTATCGATGGAAAGCAATCTGGAATTATAAAGGTTCCGTTTATACACTGTGAAATTTTAGTGGTTGTTTTCCCGCAGTAAAATGTATCTTAGTAGTAAAATAGATATGAGATATTATTTTATTCAAATTAATAAATACCGGGTTTACGAAAGGGATAAACTAAACTCGAAAGCACGCTCGAACCGCTTTATTACTTAAGGCGTGAACTTCTTTAGCTTTAATCATCAATTTAATGCGGTAAGCAGTACCTGATTCCGTCACATCATTTAAAAGAATTAGCGCTTCTCACGCTTTCGAGTTAGATGATTATTTTTTTGAATAAAAAAAAATGTTTTTTTTCTCAAGAAATAACTAGCATGATTCGATTGTACTACTAAAAGTAAATCATTCTGCTACGGGAAAACAACCACTAAAATTTCACGATGTACGTACAATGCGATTTCGGAAAATTATCAAACACATTTTCTTTAAATCCTATTACACTTTCTTTTCAGTAACTTCCCCAAACGATTACTGGAAGATAAAAGAAAAGTTTTTACTCCTGTTGACTTTGTAGTACTGACAATTCTAAAGCGACTAGTCTGTAATCTTATTATCTAGAAATCAGATTTCAGGAAATCCTGACAACTTTGGATGGTCTGAGGACATTAGAAAACTGAAAATGGTCGAGATATTTAGAATGTTTCACAGTTTCATCGAGTTCTCGATATTCCGGCATTGATGCAAGCGACTCATGATCACCGGTCAACTCATCATCATCGTAAAATAATGAACCATGGTAAATATCCCGAACATTTTCAGTATTATAAGGTCTGAGAAAAGGTTCGATTCAATCATAATTTAGTAAGAAGACTTGTAAATTAAATTTTTTTAGCTTGCACTAGCTGTTTTAATTATTTTAGAAAAAAAAAATTGTTGCACTGTTGACCTAGGATTTGAAGACCCGTCCTTTCACGAATCGCGCCAACACGTGGAAGAGTCAACAATTGATTTTTTCCCGTTTTTCAAAATACAAAAATTCTTATTCTAATAAGGAACTCCAACATTTTGCCTTCCATGGGAAACCAGCCATTATACGCAGATAAATAGGGTGTTATAAGTTACACCCTCATATATTTCCTCGGTCTCACATGGAAGGGTTCGCGTGTCGTGCGTTTATCGAAAAACACAATTTTGTGCGCACTCTAAAAGACCTATAACAAAGAAAAACATTTTACACTCGAAAACAAAGCAAATAGCAAAATTTCGCTTGAAAATAACTTCACTATCAAGAACTACGTGATTGTGTTATCTGTCCAATACAGACCGCAAATATTTTATTCAAATGTTCAGCTTAGATATTTTAGGAACTAGCAACACAACGCAAACTTTTGTTATTCCACGCGGTTTCCTCATTTGGTGACAATACTACGCGCGCCACTTCTTATGCATACCAAAAATGAAAATTCTTATATTCTCACTGTAATTTCCTTTATGTAGGCTCATAATCCGGCGTTTTTGTTGCTTTTTTTTATCTGGCCGACCTGAGATTGCGCGCTGGCGTTGAGCCAACCGTTCGCCTGTGGGTCCCACGCTTGAATCGGCAACGGAAGTTTTTAAATTAGAAAAAAGTGGCCAGTGATAGCGCGGAACTAATATTTTATCCTGTGGATATTTGAAAAAGTTTTTTTTTTATGTTCTAAAGGGAATCGCTTAAGATTGCAGGTGGATAAAGATTGTACTTTGTTCGGGTTCGTAGGCAAATATGTTTTCAATCGATTGATTAGAGAGCTATCTAAAAAAGTAAATTACCGTTATTACAAGGCCGTGTATTTTAGATACATACGTACGGTTAGTAAAAATTCATACTGTTCTGTGTATTTCTTGAGTTCATAAATAATAGTATATACTGCGAAACGAAAAAAATATTTCCAATTTATTAAATGATAATTTCAAAATACTTCAAATAAGTATACTAAATCAATATTTTTTGTATGAATTAAGATTGATAGATGTATTGAGAGGGGTATGCCTTGCAGTGCGGATTTCTTCAGCCATTTTGCTCTCAACAAGCTAACGGAAATTATCGAGTGTTTCAAGAATAGCCACTACAGAAAATAAAACGTAACAGTGTAAAGTAATCGCAAGATACCCAATAAGCTCTAAACATCAAAGTCAGCTCGAATTGTTAGTTTTCAAATCGGCGTTTCTGCTACAAAGTTCCATTGTGTACTTGGGCCGGTTTATTTTATCGAATACCAACTGGAACCAGTAGCGGTACCATGAGTTCGCTATCGAAAACTTACGTACGTTAAAAACCTATCGAGTTCTTTTTTTCATACGACCGATTTTAGTTCTTAGCGTAACCACCATGGGCGCTGTACAAGTTTTTCATTGACATATTTACGTAGGCGATATCGAGTCCGTAACTTTTAAACTCATGGTAGCGCTACTGAACTTTGTCGAACTGAAACAAAGACCGTTATTATTATTATTATTTCGTGTCTGTTTATTGATAACAAGAGTGTTTTCTTTGTGAGTTTGTTCGTGTTTAGTGACGCGTGATTTCGACGGCATCACTTATTTCAAGTTCCGAATAAGATTGTTGTTTTGATATTTAGTTGAGGTACCTTCTGACATTTCGGATGTTTTATTGACGCCTATACCTTTATATATTATTCATATTCCGAAAGTAAAGTGAGTATTCATAGTCTGAAAATGCTTGAAAATGGAAACAGGGTCAATTGGTTAATTGTTATTGGTATTAAGATTAATATTTATTTGACAATCTAAAGTGATTGTATCCAGAATTCCAATGGATATTATAATCTAGATGCCCATGAGAGGAACTGGTGGGCCTTAGCCAAAAATCAACAGCTTTAAAAGGAGTTGCGGGATCCCTTTGCTCAGCAGTGGGACAAAACAGGTTTAATAAAAAAAATTAAAAATCAATTATGACCACCTCCAACTTTATTAATTAATTACCTACCATTTAAGAATCGAATTCAAAATATCCAGTAGAATACTTCAATTATATCCAGTAAGTAGTAGGAATATTCAATGTTTATACATAAACAAGATTTATCCTGTTTCCCTTTTCAAGCATTTTTAGACTATGAATATTATGTACCGACCACGACCTTTAATGTGTTACTTCAAACGTGGCAAGGGCACTAAAGCCGTGAAAGATTACGGTAATCTTAATGACTTGTTATTATTTATTTATCTTTGGCACGTGGTTAGAGTATCCGTGACCTATTTAGCGTCCCGGCTTTGGCAAGCCCTGTACCGCAGTAACTAAATCAGTATCTGCAAGTCAATGCCTACGCCGATACAATTCTTATGAGAAGAAACTGAAAAAGCGTAAAAATGCTACCTAAGTAAGAAGCATTTTAGGTCAATAGGGCATTTGATTGTGGTTGTTGTGCTTGCCATTTTGATGATAAGCAGTAAGATTTAAGTAAATCAATATTATTAATGAAATCGAAACTTAAATTTTTGTGGTTAAAAAGTTGGGTGAGCAAGTCCATTTCAAAAGTGCGAAAATCATTAAAAATTTTTTTGTCATCTTATAAATAACAGAATTAGTAACATCTTTCATCATGAAAACATAATCATAAATGCAACTTTTGATGAACCTGTCGATCAACTTCCTAGGCGCTGCATACAAAAAAACTTACGTGTGACGTCACACGCCAGTGGACGTTTGTATGGAGCGTCATAGTGGTCATAGTGATACTTTCAACAGTGTCTTTGTGTTCGAGTGGTCCATCCGAATATATCAAAATAAAAAAAATTGTCTAATAACCTATTCGTGTTCAAACCTCACTTTTTAAAGAGATTATAAAGATATTTCAATATGTATTGAGATACAGTAGACCATTCTAGTGTACCCAAAAGTTTGAATAACGTTAAAATTAAAAGTTTATGTTTTTTTTTTATCATGGTGTGTATTTTTCATCATCATCATCATCAGTCCATACACGTCACTGGGGCACGGGCCTACCCCAAACTAGGGCGATAAGGCCTAAGTCAACTACTCTGTGCGTATTCAACTTATGTAAATAAAGCAATATTCAGACGAATAGATAAAATACTCCTTTTTGAAGCCCGTTGAAAACGTCAAGCAACGTTTAAAAGGAGGTATACGTGGTACATAATTTTTATGAAGTCGGTTGAAATATATTTTACTCTAAGATTCTTGTGTGACTCATACCTACTAAAATAATTACTAATGATATCGTTTTTTTTCTCTGTAATTACTTACAACTTACTTTTTCTCAACTTCCGTACAAATAAACGGCTCATCCCATGAGCAGTTTATTGTACGTTCCCGTAATTAAATTAAATCGAACGAGTTTCAAGTTTGACAAAGCTATGAGCTGGGAGTTTGTAGCTCGAGTTGTTAGGTTGTTAGCAAAGGAGTCTACGTCCCTGCAAGTGATCCTTACCTACTTCTGAGAAGGTGTGAAATTCATGGCTATTGAAACTTACATCCACTTATTTGTTTTTTGCTAAGTAATGATGAAATTAAACTAATTTTAGGCACTAAACTCGCGTGTATTGTTATACTAAACAAGTAATGACCATGTCTTGCCCGTAACCACAAGCGCTGTAAAGAGTTTGAAACGTCGGGTCTCTAAATAATATCTTTAGAATAACAATACATGCGCGTTTAATCTGTTTGTGTAGTGTTCGCGAAAGTAATAGACAATACTTTAAGTAATGTTCTCAAACTTTGTTTTGGAAAAAAGAATATTTTATTAAAAAAGCTTCTTTGCTTTATACTGTGTAGTGATATGCTGTAGTTTGACTGCCTCGGCGGAATAGTGGTTAGTGACTCTGGCTAGGGTTCCTAGAGTTCGATCGTTCGATCGAGTGGGTTCGATTGCCACCCGTTACAAAAAATATCGGTTCCGTGTCTAGGTGTGTTATTAAATTATATTTAACTATATTCTGTGTTTACCACTGTTGTTTTTGATATTCGTAACACAAGTGCTTAAGCGGCTTACTTCGGAATCAGAAAAAAATCTATACTAATGTAATAAAGCTGAAGAGTTTGTTTGTTTGTTTGTTTGTTTGTTTGTTTGTTTGAACGCGCTAATCTCAGGAACTACTGGTTCGATTTGAAAAAATCTTTTTGCGTTGTATAGACCATTTATCGAGGAAGGCTTTAGGCTATATAACATCACGCTGCGACCAATAGGAGCAAAGATACAATGGAAAATGTGTAAAAACGGGGGAAACGCGAACGAAGTCGCTGGCACAGCTATGTGTTATAAAAGACTAGCTGTGCCAGCGACTTCGTCCGCGTTTCCCCGTTTTTTACACAGTTTCCATTGTATCTTCGCTCTTCAGCTTTATAATATTAGTATAGATATACGTTATAATGACCAAGTAGATTTAAAGATTTGATGGATTCGTGGCGACTTTTCTTTGATACGCTCAAAAACAACTGAAGATTTTTATGATAAAGCGCAGAAAACTTCCATAAATAAATAACTTACATATGTATACTTACGATAGGTGTAAGAATGGGATATAACCAACCCATACACAAACGTACTGTAACGTACACAGTCTTTTAGGACCAAGTTATGAACGGCAAGCATTGGAAATCAGAATAATGGTGTCTCCCCCACGAGATTAAAACATTGCTAAGTAAGAATCCTTTAGGCCTTGTGCAAAAAAGTTATAAGGAATATGCATAAACCGGCAATCTTGATTTTTCAACAACTTATGCAAATAGACTTCAAAATATAATACAATATGAATTTGAAGTGGAAATCGGTTCAAAAACGAAGTCTTTATATTGTATTGATTGCGTATGGCCGTAGTGTAATTTGACGTCACCTGACGTATCGGAACTCTCTGTCTACTTAGGAACTTTAAACAGGTATATCTCTGCTGTCGTTAAAGTAAATTGAAAAATAAACATATTTCCTCGAAATTAAAGATTTATTTAGAAAAAATGTGTGCATATTCCCCATTGCGTGCAATTTTCTCCATTCTATTCTGTCATTCTCGCGCAAGGTGTGCTCATGGCATGGAGAGTAAGAATCCTGAGATGACCGAGGATACATCAATCGCTGGGAATTTTAGAATTAGGTACGCATGATCTTTCCAATAGTCGAGTGAGACTAACAAAGAGGCTCAACAAATTAAATAACTCGTGTAAAGGCCGAATTGCCAGCAACAAAACGATAATATAGTACATTTATAGCTCACTGCATTCTGGCACTTGCCAAACTGTATCAACGCCACGTCTGCATAGCGCCTAAAACTTATCTAGGTACAATACGCGTTGATAAAAACGCCCTAAATGTATCCAAATTGCTCACATGGTGCCAAGTTGGACTGGTGCCAAGATCAGGTCGGACCCGGCTACATCCCCTACATCTGATACAGTAAATTGGCAGGATCATTGGCTGGAACATTACAAATTGGTCTTCCTGCGACCAATAATGTCGGATATGATAGATGACTTTAGTTGGTAGTTTAAAGGCCAATTTGGTAGTTTGTGTCGTTACCTAAGAAATGGGAATGGAATTAATGGGTTTGTTTCGACCAAATTATAAAGAACTTACTTTCCGCCCGCGACTCTGTCCCCGTACTACCCAATAGTACTACTGTAATAATTATAATAAGGCGTCCGACCGATTTCAGCCATGGCGGCCGATCTCAATTGAGATCAGCCAAGTGCGCAGGACACATTATAGTGCACAAGTATGCGCGCAAACACAAGTGCACTCTCTATTCCCTTACTCTCATAATTCGGTAAGACGGCAATCCGACATGACCGATGAGAGATCGGGCGCAGACCACCGGCTTAGCGTGATTTCCGAGGCACGGGCGTTCAACTGCCAACTTCTTAACTCCGGGCTGAGTAATTTCATTACAGAAAAACTCACACAAATTTTGCGCGACCCCGGATTCGAACCGGGGACCACTCGGTCCTAACGCAGCGCTTGCTCCCAATAGAACTACTGTACTATGGTACTGTACTGTGATTTGGACAGGCTCGATGGAACAGTAGTTAGTGAACTAGGTTTACTACCGACGGTTCGAAAAGTACTGGGCAATATTGTGGAAACACAGTAATAAAGTGGAAATATTTTATGAGACGTTTTAAATATTCCCATTCAAAGCGTTGTGTATTATGATGTTCAAAAATCTGACCGCCTTTATTATATACAAATTTATTAAAGGCAGGCGCATTTTTGGAGTATTACTCACCGAGTACTATACTGAGTATTACAACGAAGAATTGCGATTTACAAACAAATAACAAAATAATTCCTAACATGATGATGGTTAAAATAACAATACATAATATGGCGTACGTCCGCTTTCAGCCATAGCGGCTGATCTCAATAAGATCAGCCAAGTGCGCAGGACATTTATAGTGTACAAGTATGCGCGCAAACACAAGTGCACTCGGTTCCCTTACTCTCATAGTTCGGCAGGACCACCAGCTTAACCTGCCGTAAAGCACTACGAGACACAGGTGTGCAACCAACTTCCTAACTCCGGGCGGAATAATTTCGTTACATAAAAACTCACACAATTTTTTCCTGACCCCGGACTCAAACGTAGTACGCTTGCTAATAGATCAACGAGGAAGTTAAAATGGGAGATGGATAGATGGCTAAAATACTTTTTATGCGAACAAATACAAGATGTATTAGTCTTTATGCGTCTACACGCGACATTAGGAGTAGCAATTACGTCATAGCTACTTACTGCCCGACGTTTCGACTGGGTTACACCAATCATGGTCGCGAGCGACTACTCCTAATATTGCGTGTAAACCCATAAATACTAATATTAAGTGTAATGGATCGCGAATATCTAAAATCTTACGTAAATACAAGATGGTATTTTAAGTGTCTGAGCCTTATGCAAAAGCCTAATCAGCTACACATAATAACTTTATAAGTACATAATCTTACCAGTATTATTAGTAAATAAGGTAAAGCATCCAATGCTTACACAAACATAATATTGAGTCGCGTTAAAGTAAATTGCAAACTCAATGACGCGTGGCAGGATAAGATGATCCACGATTTCATTCGAAACAATACAACCAGCGACATAATAAATTCCGTTCCAACTCCGGATAACGATAAACAAATTAAAATTAAATTTAGCCATTGAGAGCCCATACATTATTCAATGGGGTTTCTTTATTAAATTTTGGGAGTATAATTTATACTGTGACCAATAAGACGCGGGCCTACGACCGTTAGGCGAAAATAAAAGGTCGAAGATATATAGCTGCTATTATCTCCAATTTCTTTACACCTACAAATAGCGGCGTGTTTGGACCGAAGAAAAGTTTTAATATTTTCCGTCGTGGCGAGAGGCCGAATAAGTTACTAGGGATGGTCGTATTTCGATATTATTTATGTTTTAAATTTAATATAGATTTAAATATAACAAACCATCACATACATTGAACTAATCCCGTGGTAGTAGCTTTAGCACTTGTATCACACAAATATATTTAATAGCACACACATACAAGGAACAAACACCGATGTTTGTCACTCTAATATTTGTATCGTGTGGGAATCTAACCCACGACTCTTGAAACCGTAGGTTCTAAGAGTCGTGGGTTTCAAATCTTGATCTCTAACCACTGTTCCAGCGAAGCCAGTCAAGATTGTAAATGTGATAGTAAATAATTTAATGTTATGTTTATCAATCAAATACTAGCATTGAGTAATTTAAATTTTTATTCCTATACTTTTTACAGGAAATAATTTTTTCATCTACTATTTTATTTTCAAACACCCACAAACACCATATTTGTCTTCTTTTTGCTACAGATCATAATTAGTAGTAGGGTCTCTAGGAGTACCTACATATTGTTATGCGCGTAAGTAATTCTGTTCGTCGAAAAACATTCAAAACACTACAAAAATCTATGCGACTGAAGTGGCAGGATATTTGTGATCGTAACAATTTGTCTTCATTCAATGCCTGTATCAATATACATACAAATGAAGTAGAGTAGCATAATTTATTGCAGTCAAATTTCATCAGACCGAATCATTTGCCCCGCAACGCGTAAAACTGATTTTGGTAATCTTGTTTATCGATGCAAATTTAATTTTAAATTTCCCAATGAAAGCACTGCACAAAATAAACAAATACTTAGTATTGACCGTATTTATGTTTGTATTAGTATTTATGAAACGCTTTGGCATAATTTTGCAATTGTGCATATCTCTACCATGGATGTTTATGTTAAACATTTGGTACCCAAGTAAGTAATACAGTATCGGACGAAGAACATCCCTCCATATTCAAAAACGCATCGCATCAAAATCAAAAATATTTACTATTCCAAAAAAAAGTTAAATCAAATTAGTAATTGATCATTTTCATTAAATTTTTGATAACGTGTTTGGTGGTTGTGGAATCACAAAATCGTCCAAGCAGACGAAGACAACTGACGCTAGCTCAGGACCATTTGGTACTATTGGAAGGTACAATATTATAATCGAAACAAGTACTGTTGTTAGGTACAATACGTAAATAAGTAATATGGGTAATTAAACATTTTCATTAAATTTTTAAAATGTGTTTGGTGGTTGTGGAATCACAAAAGCGTCCAAGCAGACGAAGAAACCTGACGCTAGCTCAGTACCATAATTGGTACTATTGGTAGGTACAATACGATCGAAACGGGTACTATTGGTAGGTACAATATAATCGAAACGTCGGACAGTACGAAGACCCGTATTATTTATTAGCTTCATGACCTAATTACACGTCCCTTTGTTTCCGTTTCAATTAATAACGTATTCATGTTTGCTTGTAAGATGGTACTTAGGACACTTGATCAGATCGTTGAAAATATCATTAGTTTTTATGAATAGGTATATTGCGTATATTGTTTAGATTGCATTTAAATAAGCTTAGTTCATTATTAATGTCAGGGGATACCAGTCACAACTATCTGTCCGGTGGTTGGTGAACGGTATACGGGTAAGCGACCCCGGCTCCTCGAGCCACTATCGACTCAGTCCAGATCATCCGAGGCGATAGTATCCTTCCTCCCCTTTTCCTTCCCCCGTCACATATCCTTGCTACTCGTGAAAACGCAATGACCTTGTTAAAACAATGCACAAGGCAGTATGGCGGCGACGTGGTCCACAACCCGTCACGTCACGTTTCCCACAGAGGTGAAAAGTGGATCGCTGGAAGTGATCTCTGCCTACCCCTCTGGAAAAAGGCGTAATTTTATGTATGTAGTTCATTATTTTGTATTGTTTGATGCATTCTTTACTTCTTGGAGAAAAACATTTATCGCTTTACCTTTAAGGTTTTTGTTCACGTTAAAATTACTATCCTTATGCATATAGTCTGCAATCATCATCATCAGCCCATATACGTACCCACTGCTCGAGTACGGACCTACCCTAAACTAAGGCATCAGTCAACCACGCTGGCCAAGTTCAGGTTGGTTGACTACACAACCTAGGAATTTCTTCGTGTGCAGGTTTCCTTACGTGGTTTTCCTTCACCGTTAAAGCGTCGAATAATCACACATATGAATTTAAAATTTGTAAAACACAGTGGTGCGTGGCGGGGTTTGAAATGACGACCTCTCGCAAGGCAATCAACGACCTTAACCACTCGGCCATCGACGCTTATTGAAAAAACTGAAATTCAATTCAGTAATCCCTGCATTTCGGAGTTTTGACGCACATCACTATGCGCTGAGTTTCATTCCCTTTGAAGGTATGCTTATTCCGTATTTCCGCTTTGTAATGTCAAAACTATCAAAGGTAGACTGAATTTTCATGGAAATGGAAAAATTATTTTCGAACACTGCCGTTTGATGTACGAAATCTCACTCTTTTTTGATGTAGCATTGAAAGCTCAAACGGATACCGGGTATGTAAGAAAAAGCGTGTATCGTTTAGGAGAATAAATTAATCGGACGCGATCCTTTTACAATGTTTTAACACGAACGTACTTTTCTATACTAATGGTCAGATGATCGTGTGTGGAAATGTCCCAGATATTTATTTTATTAATATTGTTACGACCACGAGAGCCCGTGCAAGCGGAATTGGTCTCATCGTCGTACAGATAAGGTCTATATTCGCTTGCACGATACTACGCTACACACTCTGGTAGGTTGTAGCGAGCTCTAGAGTGTTCTAAAGTAATAATAATATTACGACCTTGAGAGACCGTGCAAGCGAAATTAGTCTTAACGTCGCATGGATAAGGTCTATATTCGCTTGCACGATACTACGTCACACACTCTGGTCGGTCGGAGCGAGCTCCAGCGAGTTCTAGAAATTTCGATCCCCGCGAGAAGATTCTCGACGCCACGCGAAGAGCTGCGTCCTCACTGGGTATAAAAGCGGGATGTACGACGCGACGGGACAGTTCCGATTTGGAAAGCGAAGCGAATCAGTCTCCTGCGAACTAGAAGTGATCGAGTGCGTTACCTGCGATTAGTTTCAGTGAAATTCAGTGTTTTAGTGTGATTCAGTGCTTTAGTGTAATTTAGTGTTCCGTGTTTAGTGTTGTAATTAAGTGTTTTAATTGTGTTTTTAAGTGTTCAATTGTGTAATTGTTAGTCGATAAATAAATTAATTGTCTTTTGGTGACTTTTGGCGTATCTTGAATTAAACGTACCCCGTTCCCGCAACAATTGGTGTCAGAAGTGGGATTCAAGATGCCTCTTACACCACGAGAAGACAGTGAGGGTCGAGTAACAAGGAGTCAAACCGCGGCCCTGCAAGAGGGCGAAGGTACTTCAACGGAGGGATCAATTCAAACACCGATTGGGCCTGTTGAGCTTGCAGATTTATTTAAAATGCTGAAGACACAAGCCAGCCGCCAGGAGGAGCAAGCCCGCGAGCAAGCACGCCGCCAGGAGGAGCTAGCCCGACTTCAGGAAGCACAATTTGCCAAGCTGAGGGAAGAACAAGCCCTTCGCCAGGAAAAGCAAGACCTTCGCCAGGAGGAACAAGCCCGCCGCCAGGAGGAGCAACTGGTCGAACTCAAGGAAGAGCTAAGCAAGAGTTTGTTGGGGGCTATTGAAAAGAAGCACGAAGTATTAGAAAAGCAGATTGATGCTCTCAAGGATGATGTGCTAAGCGTCAAGACCCAACACGAAGATCGACTGACCCAACACGAAGATCGACTCACCCAACACGAGGATCGATTGAGCCAGGTGGATGCTGAGATGCGACAGCTGCATACCAAAATGGCAAGAGTGGGGACCCGGGGTGCTACGGTAGTGTCGGACTCTCCGAAAATCGAAGTACCCCACTTCGATGGAACGACGTCTTGGGCAGCATTTTGGTACCAGTTCGAGACGGTGGCTAAAGGAAAGGGGTGGAACGAGGAAGAGTCCTTGATAGCTCTGACTCTGGCTCTTCGTGGAGATGCCCTGCTCACGTTGGAAAACCTGCCTTCGGATAACAGAACTTTAGGTGCTCTCCAAAGAGCACTAGAGGGCAGGTACAGCGACAAACACCTAGAACACGCGTATAGAGCACAACTCCGCGATCGACAGCAGAAGCCTGGTGAGAGTCTGCAGCAATGGGCAACGGAAATCGAAAGGCTAGTCAGACGTGCGTACGTGTCATGCCCGACAATGGTGGAGTCAATGATCCCGCAAGCCTTCTGTGATGGAATTAGAGACGCAGACGTCAGGCATACCGTGAAACTGAGCCATCATCAGACCTTACAGGAAGCTCTAGCCCATGCTTTGGAGGTGGAAGCCGTACGTCAAGACGCTAGAACTCAGCGACTTCGGGAGGTTGTGGTTAAGGAAAAACCTTCTTTGGGTCCGATGTGCTATGGCTGCGGCGAGAGGGGTCATATTCGGAGTAGTTGCCCCAGGCAAAGATGGCCGCATAGAACGACAGTAGCGTCCTCTACACAGGTGGACGCAGAAGAGCTGTCAGGAGCCAGGGCCGTGGGGCGGGCGCTGGCTGGCCAACATCGAGCCCCTACTGTCACTGTTTCACAGATTGGTAATGGGAACAATCTTACTGTGGTTGGACAGCTGAACAGCGTAACGTGTCATTTTACTATTGACACCGGTGCTTCAAGAACAATAGTGCGGCCGGAGCTATTGAAAAGGACTATTGTGTGGAATCAGAGACCATCCGTTCAGCTTCAAACAGCAACAGGCCAGCCAGTTACCGTCTTCGGTGAGACGATGGCGAACATAACCATTGGAGAACAAACCTTTGAATACGGCGTTCTCATAGCAGACATCACGGACGACTGCATCATCGGATTAGACTTTTAAGAGACCAGAAGTGTGTGGTAGACGTCGCTAAAGGAGTACTTAGTTTCCCCGAACAAGAAGTATTCCTAGAGGAGCGAGATCATGCGCAGTTTACTGCCTGCAAAATACGACCCTACCGCCGAGATCTGAAACTCTGGTCAAAGTTAGATTCCCTTACACTGCGTGTCAAGGGCGAAGCGTCGTCATAGAAAACTGCGGCGACCACCCGAGTTGGATCACAGCAAGAACTCTGGCAATGACCGGAAAAGGAGCGCTGGTGCGAGTCATCAATCTTAGCGAAGATGAAGTGCAGCTACGAAGAAACTGTGTCATCGGACGGTGCGATGCAGGTCAATCCATCAGAAGGCTGAAAAGGACCCGGGAACCGGAATCCTGTCAAGGAGATGACGTCACGCCGCTCCTAGCAAATTGTAAGGACAAACTCTCTGAGCGGGAACTTCAGCAAGCTAAAAGGTTGTTGCTAGATTTCAACGACATATTTTCGAAGGGTGACCATGATTTGGGAAGGACAGGTCTCGTTAAACACAGAATAGACACGGGAGACGCGTCACCAATAAAGCAGCGGCCTAGACGCCTTCCATTTGCCAAAGAGAAGGAGGTAGCAGACATGGTTGCCGAGATGCAGAAGAACCGCATCATAGAACCTTCAACAAGCCCGTGGTCTTCGCCAGTAGTCCTGGTAAAGAAGAAGGACGGCAGCACCAGGTTTTGTGTGGACTACCGGTTGTTGAATAATGCAACGAAGAAGGACAGCTACCCTCTGCCCCGTATAGACGACACACTGGACATGTTGAGCGGCATGAAGTGGTTCTCAACAGTGGACCTTAAGAGTGGGTACTGGCAAGTAGACATCCATCCAGCAGACAAGGAGAAGACGGCATTTACGACCGGAACTAGGAATGGATTGTGGCAGTTCAACGTCATGCCCTTTGGTCTTTGCAACGCTCCGGCGACATTCGAGCGGTTGATGGAAAGGGTACTGGTTGGACTTCTGGGTGATGCATGCCTGGTCTATCTGGATGACATCATTATCATGGGTCGAAATTTCATAGAGCATGTCAGTAACCTGAGGAAGGTTTTCACTAGAATACGAGAAGCAAACTTAAAACTCAGCCCAAAGAAATGCACGTTTTTCAAGGAAGAAGTCGCCTATTTAGGCCACATTATTTCATCGAAAGGTGTAAGGACCGACCCAGAGAAGATTAAAGCTGTCCAAGAATGGCCTATACCAGCTAACAAGACCGACGTGAGATCATTTTTGGGTTTATGCGCATACTACCGGCGCTTTGTAAAGAACTTCTCTGATATAGCGAAACCTCTTCATCGGCTCACGGAAGATAAACGAGTATTCGCCTGGGACTCGGAATGTGATCAAGCCTTCGTCAGATTAAAGAACACCTCTGCACCAGTCCTATACTTGGCTACCCGAACAGAGAAGGAAGATTTATCGTGGACACCGATGCCAGCAATACTGGCATAGGCGGAGTTCTGTCGCAAGAGCAAGGTGAACGGGAAGTGGTGATCGCCTATTTCAGTAAGTCACTTTCAAAACCTGAAAGGAACTACTGTGTGACTCGTAAGGAACTGTTGGCGGTAGTTAAGACTCTACAGCATTTCAACAAGTATCTCGTTGGAAGACAGTTTACCCTGCGGACAGATCATGCTGCGTTAAAATGGCTCTTGCAGTTTAAGAACCCTGAAGGACAAGTGGCACGGTGGCTAGAGCAACTACAGGAGTACAACTTCACGACAGAACATCGGAGTGGTAGAACGCATTTGAATGCCGATGCCCTATCAAGGAGACCTTGTCCTGTGGCCTGCAGTCATTGTTCTAAGACGGAGACTAAAGAAGAAGTCCGGATGATTACCACCCAGGGACTTGATAATGAATGGAGCGAAGACGCCATCAAAAAGGCTCAAAAAGAGGATAGTGACCTAAGGAAAATATTTGAATGGAAAGAAGTAGGTCAAAAACCTTCTTGGAGCCATGTAGCATCATCAAGCCCCATCACGAAAAGTTACTGGGCACAATGGGACAGTCTGGAGATTAAGGATGGAGTACTCTTCAGGAAATGGGAAACACCAAAAGGGGATCAAACGACGCTACAGCTGATTGTACCCCGTAAACAAGTTGCTTCTCTACTGAGGTACATACACGATGGGGTATCCGGGGGACATTTAGGCGTGAAGAAGACCCTAGAGAAGCTGAGACAGAGGTTCTACTGGATACACTGTCGGGAGGACGTCGAAGACTGGTGCAAGAAATGTACGACTTGCGCATCAGTAAAGGGCCCACAAACCAGAAGTAAGGGCAAACTCAAGCTGTACAACGTCGGCGCTCCATGGGAAAGAATCGCAGTAGATGTAGCTGGCCCCTTTCCAGAATCCGATGAGGGAAACAAGTACATCATTGTGGTCCAAGATTACTTCACTAAGTGGCCTGAAGTCTTCGCTACGCCTAATCAAGAAGCAAAGACGGTCGCCAAGAAGTTAGTCCACGAGGTAATTTGCCGATTTGGTGTGCCTCTTGAAATACATTCAGACCAAGGAAGAAACTTTGAGTCAGCACTGTTCCAGGAGGTCTGTCAACTGTTGGGTATGCATAAGACCCGTACTACACCAGCACACCCGCAATCCGATGGCATGGTCGAGAGATTCAACCAAACGTTGGAAAACCACTTGGCCAAAGTTGTGGACGAGCATCAACGAGACTGGGACCAGTACATACCGCTTTTCTTGCTGTCCTACCGATCTGCGATCCACGATAGCACCAGCGCAACCCCAGCAATGGTAAACTTCGGTAGAGAAATGCGGCTTCCGGTAGACGCGTTGACTGGGACACCGCCAGAAGCTCCGAAACCAGTAACCGAATATGCGGCTGACCTACAGAAGCGCCTGGATGAAGTACATGCGCTCGTCAGAGACTGCAGTCTAAAATCCAGCGAAAGAATGAAAACCCGTTACGACCGCAAAGCCAACACCGACGGTTTCGATGAAGGGAGTCTGGTTTGGTTACACAACCCACTCAGGAAGAAGGGCAAATCACCGAAGTTCCAGCCAAGGTGGGAAGGACCATACAAGATCATCACTAGGCTGAACGACTTAACCTATCGGATCAAACAAGGGACAAGAGGCAAACCGAAAATTGTTCACATTGATCGATTGGCTCGTTACCATGGGTCAAATGATGCTCGGGACGAGCATGACTAAGAGGGGGATAATGTTACGACCACGAGAGCCCGTGCAAGCGGAATTAGTCTCATCGTCGTATAGATAAGGTCTATATTCGCTTGCACGATACTACGCTACACACTCTGGTAGGTTGTAGCGAGCTCTAGAGTGTTCTAAAGTAATAATAATATTACGACCTTGAGAGACCGTGCAAGCGAAATTAGTCTTAACGTCGCATGGATAAGGTCTATATTCGCTTGCACGATACTACGTCACACACTCTGGTCGGTCGGAGCGAGCTCCAGCGAGTTCTAGAAATTTCGATCCCCGCGAGAAGATTCTCGACGCCACGCGAAGAGCTGCGTCCTCACTGGGTATAAAAGCGGGATGTACGACGCGACGGGACAGTTCCGATTTGGAAAGCGAAGCGAATCAGTCTCCTGCGAACTAGAAGTGATCGAGTGCGTTACCTGCGATTAGTTTCAGTGAAATTCAGTGTTTTAGTGTGATTCAGTGCTTTAGTGTAATTTAGTGTTCCGTGTTTAGTGTTGTAATTAAGTGTTTTTAATTGTGTTTTTAAGTGTTCAATTGTGTAATTGTTAGTCGATAAATAAATTAATTGTCTTTTGGTGACTTTTGGCGTATCTTGAATTAAACGTACCCCGTTCCCGCAACAATATCTATACTAATATTATAAAGCTAGCTCAGGAACTACTGGTTCGAATTGAAAAATTCCTTTTGTGATGTATTTATCAAGGAAGGTTTTAGGCTATAAAACATCACGTTGCTACCAATTGAAGCAAGAAACAGTGGAAAATGAGTAAAAAACCGGGAAAATGCAAACGTAGTCGCTGTCACATCTAGTACGTAAGTACTACTTTCAAAGTATTGTATTAAAAGCAAAAATTCTGAAGGCTTAGAGAAAAAAATATACAGTATGTATGTAGTAGTTTCAGCCTCTAGAATTTCAATTCCCGTGTCATTTACGGGCGTTACTTATTAAGTAACATGAAATATAAATAACGATAAAATCACGTATGATTTGACTACCTACGTCTCTACAATCGTCGGCTCTCTAACTAAATAATAATCTTCTATACTATAATAAAAACGTAGAGGTAAAAATTCTTGTACTTTTTTGAAAAACGCAAAAAAACAAGTCAGGGATATGTTTTGAGAGTAGGAGAACACATCCCCATACTTAAAAAAATTGTATCTCTGTCTGTTTGTTTGTTTGTTTCGACTGACCTCCTAAACGGCTGAACCAATTTAAATGAAAATTTACACGAAGGTACTTTAAATTCCGGAAAAATGCATAGGATACTTTAAATCACTGAAAGTTAACTGGTTCCCGTGGGATATTCAAAAACCTTAATAAATGACTGATCTCTGAAACTATTACACCGATTTAAATGAAATTTTGCATGGTGGTACCATACATCCCCGGTCAAGATCTTAAATACTTTTAGTCACAGAAATTCCTGTAGGATAGTTAAAAATCTAACTTTATTAGATCACGTACAAAAATGGTAAAAGTATATCGACCAAAATGAACCTTCTGACTAGGACTATACGGACTACTTTATTGAGCAAAACGTCATAGTAGGGGAGGTAAATGGCTAGATTTGCAGTTACTCGAACAACATGGAATCGGAATAGGAAGATTACGAAAAGTATATTACACTTTCTTTATAAGTGGGGGGACAGCGATTAATACAGGAGGACTACCTGGTAACAAGCTGTTGAAAGAAAAAAGTTATTTGACCGTGTCGGTCATTCAAAGTGCATGTTAAATAATCCATAAAAAGTGAAAAACACATAATCTTGAGATACTTTAGCGCGTTACATTTTGTACGCAGGATTGATATCGAAGTCCTGCTATATAATAATCTGTAATTTTTTTTCTTAACCTGTTTCACCGTGGTAGATGTGTAACAATTCTGGTCCATCCCCGCCCATTGCTACATTAGTTTTGACCAACAACAATACCAGTACGGGAGTGGATGGTGGTATATTTTATTTTTTCTTTTGACTTAATACCTATGATACTCCGCTTCATAGGTTTTTGAAAAACCTTGAGTTTGGACTTCTGATTTTCGGTGGAGGACCAAGATTGTGCCCCATGTGTTAGGATAGGCAGTATGAAAACGTCGATGAGTTTGCGGTTCAGTGATATAAGAAGATCACCCTTTATATACCCATTCATGGACCAGAAGCCTTTCCAGGCGTAGTTTGCTCTACGGATTATTTCTTTGTCCTGCCTGATTTCGATGGAGACTGCCTAGCCCAAGTATATACTCCTCTACATATTGCTTTACCTGCCTGTTGACTGCAATCAACCAAAGCAGTGGTGCTGGCTGTTGGTCATGACCTTGGTTTTGGATCTATTCATCGTCAGTCTAACGTCAACGCTTTCTGCGCTCAGTTGTTCGAGCATCGACTCAAGTTCTGTCGATGTATACGTATTTCGACTAGGAAAATGTCATCTGCAAAGCTTCTTCTTCTTATCGCATGGTTGATGAACAACCTGGTGTCAGAGTTAAAGCCGCCCGTAGGCCTCTAACATGGCTTCACACACCATTGAGAAATCTCTCAGGTGTGCTGGTTTCCTCACGATGTTTTCCTTCACCGTTAAAGCGTCAAATTATGGTACATATGAATTTCAAATTTGAAAAACACATTGGTACCTGGCGGGGTTTGAACTGGCGACCTCTCGCATAGCAAGCAACGACCTTAACCACTCGGCCATCGACGCTTCATCTGCAAAGCGAATGTTTATCAGTCGCCTATCCTCTACACCAATTCCTTTTGTTGCCTTAGAATATCATAGTGACCTGAAGACAATCCGCAAAATTAAAACCTATTTCAAATAGTGTTGTGTATGCCCAAATAATTGACAATAGGTACCAACTAATTTCGTTATTGGCTTTATTTATATTGGACTAGGCTATTCTCGCTCGCAATCAAAACAATGTGGGCTTAGTTTATACTATTATGTAGGTATATAAATAAACAAAATATTCAACTACATCACATTCATCAATGCTAAGTTGTTTAAGCTGGATGCAAGTGGCCGAGGATAGAGAAAAGTGGCGTGCATTTGGAGAGGCCTATGTCCTGCAGTGGACAGGAATGGGCTGATGATGATGATGAAGTTGTTTAAGCACTTGCGCGTTTTGCACATTTCAGAATCAATAGAGGTATCCACAAATATACTTGTATATGTAAATAACTCATTCAGACACGAAGCAAACACAGGAATTCTTCCGGATAGTAATCGAACTCATGACTCTTGGCGCAAGACAGTAGCCACTCATTACGGTGGCTGCCTCTCAAAGTGAAATGAACCGTACAATTCAAAATCCAGAACATATGCACTGATATGCGTACAAAGTTGCCACAAAGCGACATTCGGATGCCGTAACCTCAAACGAACATTCATACTGGCAACTAGTCTGCAACACTGGAACTATTCGAACCGGCTGACCTTTGTTAACTCGTATCATACAAACATACCATGCTTCGTTATTATGCACAATGCTATTTGTGGCATGCAAACAAACCTGTTTAGTAACTACAAAGCTTGATTTTTGGTGAAACGGTGGAAGCAGGGAATTAAGAGGATTAAAAAGGTTGGATAAATTCGTAATTAATGTAAACGTCAAATAAATGCCAAAAATATTCGGCTGCCTCAGTGGAATCCACTATTCCACTGAGTCACCCGAATATTTTTAGTGACTCTGGCTACGGTTTTAGAGTCATGGACATGATGGACATTTGATTTGTTGTTTGTTAATTCCCTATCTGGGTGTGAATTCTTCTTCGTAGTCGTGCACTCTTGACAGAGTGGTCGTGGTCATGTCACGGTCGGTTTTTGCGCCACGGCAGCTCCTGCGATCCGTCGCCACGTGGCTCTGTTTTTGGTGGAGCGGGAGCAATCATTTACCGAGCATCCAGTGATGGACTTAATGAGGTCAGTCCATCGTGTTGGGGAGCGGCCACGAGATCGCTTGCCCTCGACTTTCCCCTGGACCACCAATAGTTCCATGGAGTCCTCGTTGCGGGTAATGTGTCCGAAGAACTTGAGGATTCGCAGTTGCACAGTCGACGATAATCTCTCCTTGATGTTTAGCTCTTTCAGTATGGAAACGTTGGTGCGGCGCGCAGTCCATGGGATTCTGAGCATGCGTCTCCAGCACCACATTTCGAGCGCGTCGATCTTGCGCCGGTCTTGAAGCCTCAGCGTCCATGTCTCAGCCCCGTACAGAAAGATAGGAAATACCAGGCATCTCATCAGCCGAACCTTTGTGTTTCTGGTTATTCTGCGGTCATTCCAAATCTTTTTGAGTTTTTCGACTGAGGATCTAGTCACGGCGCAACGTCTCCGAATCTCGTCCTCGCAACCTCCAATGTGGAGCCCAAATACACGTAGCTATTAACAACTTCACATCCTGCTATATTTTGAACCTCTGGTTGGTTGTTATTGGCACGGTCTATGATCAACATTTTGGTCTTGTCACGGTTGATTTCCAGTCCAAAATCCAGCGCAGTAGTCTCCAGAAGTCGAAGCAGAGTCTCGATTTCGCTTTTGGTTGACGCAAGGAGGGTCGTATCATCTGCATACCTTAGGTTCGATATTTTTTTTCCTCCAACCGATATTCCCTCTTTCCAATCTTCGAGAACTATCCGCATGATATATTCCGTGTATATGTTGAACAATAAGGGAGACAATATACAGCCCTGTCTGACGCCGGCTTGCGTTTTAAAACGTTCAGAGTCGATACCATCAACTCGAACTGCAGCTGTGCCCTCTTCATATAGACGCCTGATCAGGTGTACAAGGTGATATGGTACGCCCATTTCCGTCAGTACCAGCCAGAGCTTCCCCCACTTGACAGTATCAAAAGCTTTCCTGAAGTCAACGAAGCACACGTAGAGGGTGATGTTAAATTCTCTAGCTTTCTCTACGATCTGTCGCATTATGAGTAGCTGCTCTCGTGTGCCTCGACCCTTAACAAAACCAGCTTGCTCAGAGGCGATCTCTCTAGACAGGTAGGCTTGAAGCCTTGTGTTGATAATGTGCAACATTATCTTACTGGCATGGGAAATGAGGGAAACTAATCTATAGTTACTGCACTTTTTAGTTGATCCCTTTTTGTGTAGTGGAATGAATATGGAGTGTGACCAATCGCTCGGCCACACTCCAGTGACCCATATTTGGTGACAAATAGTGTGCAGCATGTCTACTCCGATTTCCCCCATGGCCTTAATTATTTCAATCGGAATCTCATCAAAACCCACTGCCTTGTTCCGCTTTAGGTGTTTAATAGCCGCTCGTACTTCGTCTTTCAGCGGTAACGGTTCTTGCTCTGAATTTGTGTTTCTGGTTACTTCGGTATTCGGTGTCCCGTCAACAAACAGAGACTTACAGTAGTCTTTCCAGACGCCAACGATCTTTTGTATTTCTGTGATAGTGTTTCCTGATGCATCCTCAATCGCCCAAGTCTTTGGTTTGAATTGACGGGTTATAAGTCTGATTTTATTATGTAGGTCCTTTGTTTCAAACTTTTGAGAATGGCGTTCAACCTCTTCACATATCGATTGCAGCGCTGTATTACGATCCCGACGGCATGCTGCTTGTATAGTGGCATTCATGATGTTAAGCTCTTGTATGGTGGCACCGATAGCTTTCATGTCTCTACGCTTCTCTACTAATTTCCAAGTATCAGTCGACATCCAATGTTGCCTCTTATCAGGCTTACGTTTAGGCTGAGATTCCCGTACAGCATCTTTAATCAGCCGTACGGTGGATTTCCAAAGGTGGTCGACACTTTTTTACGCCACAATTTTCATGCCACTGCTGCTGTTTTTTTTCTTGGATAGAACGAAGGAGTCCCTGTCAAGCACCTCAAGACGATTGGTCACTTTCTTACTTATGGGTCTGTGTAATCTCATCCTCATGTTACATAATATAAGTAGCTGGTGGTCGGACATAACATCGGCTCCTGGTAATGTGTGTGCGTTAGTTACCGAGCTTCTCCATCTTGTTTTAATCAGTATGTAGTCGATCTGGTTGCGGTATTCACCGTTTGGTGAAGTCCAGGTATACAGTCTTCTTGGGTGGTGTTTGAAGACTGTATTCATAACAGTAAGGTTATGAATATGTATTTATAAATATCTATGTTCGTATATCATTCTCTGACGCCTAATAGCTTGGGTTCAGTTGATCGGTGTGGATTGGAGAATGTTTTAAAAATATTTCTTATGAATTTAAACGCTACTTACCTCCCTTAATTTAAAAAGTGCTTACCTATTTACTTAAATACCTTAGGTTTTTTGTGCTGAACATTTCACGCTGGGAGCGTTGATGACCTATTGATTGTAATACAAAGATTCCTTCCAACATAGAAACGAACGAAAACATCATGAAAATTTGTACACCTGAAAAAAATCCAAAATTGGTACTGGTTGATTAGTTTATCCCAATTATCATTCATCATCAGCCTATATACGTCCCCACTGCTGGGGCACGGGCCTACCCTAAACTAGGGCGATAAGGCCTTAGTTGACCACGCTGGCCAAGTGCGGGTTGGTCGACTACACAACCTTAGAATTTCTTCGTAGGTGTGCAGGTTTCCTCGTGATGTTTTCCTTCACCGTTATAGTCCCAATGGTAGAATTAATTTGCAATTTATACCTAAGTATATATTCAAAGTGGCGAGAATTTTGGAGGCTTATGTCCAGCAGTGGACGAAAGTGGGCTGATGATGATGATATATTCAAACAAAAGGCCACCGTATAAAGGTATAACGAAGTATATTTCAGGAAACGAAGTATTCTACTTATGATTGTTCGTAGTTACACCGATATACTGCGCCATATTTATCATAATCAATCAACGCCTTTGTCCCATGTCCACTCCCAAATATAGGCTTTACCCTAAGATTTTATCGGAGTATAATTTAATTTGTCCCCGTTTGGGTCCGTTCAAACTAATACCCATAACTATATTGTACTTTCGTAACACAGTTTGGACCGTTTTTTTATTTTATTCAGAACGTCACAATCATTGATCTGATCTAAATAATGTTACATAATGCTACATGTTAGTTAGTTTTGAATTTTGAAGTGTTTTTAAGTTTTTATACTATAATTTTGTACGGATGGTGTTGAAACTCACGCATACATTGTGAATGTGTGATATAATGTTAAAATTTAATGTACCTAGTATTAATTCATGGAGTACTTTTCTGTAAGTGGTGAGGCACTATGATTATTAACCTTTTTATGTAACAGTAAATGTAATAGTGTACTCATTGTTGAGAAGCCAAATAAATAAATAAAATAATAAGTAGTCTAAACACTTGTGTTACAGAATATTATCGATTCATCAATTACCGGTATCAAATTTGCTCTAACAGGTCATGGATACGATGTGGCACCATAGACTAATTTCTTATGTAGACACTCGTTGTTTCGCCTTTTTTTTGTAATTTTACACGTCACAAACCTACATTTAGTGTTGCCGAACTATCGATAGTTTTACTATAAGAGAAGTTTTATTTAAGAGTCGTGGGTTCGATCCCCACCCGGGACAAATATTTGTGTGACGAACATCGGTGTTTGATCCGTGTCTGGGTGTGTTATTAAATATATTCAAGTTTATTCGTGTATCCACTGTTGATCCTATTTCCGTAACACAAGTGCTGAAGCTACTTACCACGGAATCAGATCAATGTATGTAATGTTGTGTAATATTTATTTATTTATTTATTATCTATATGGTAAGTAGTTTAAAGTTTAGACTACTTACTCTGATATCTGTAACACATAGTTTAGACCAAAGTTGCCACAAACTCTAAACTATGTGTTACAGATTTCAGAATCAACATTGGATACACGAATATACTTCAATATTTTCAATAACACACCCAGACTGTCATTACAAATATTTCTCTCGGGTGCGAATCGAACCCACGACTCTAGGAACCGTAGGTAGGTGAACCTGGGTCGCAAGCCATTATTCCACCGAGCCAACTTGTTTTTTGACAGCATCAGTCGGTAGACCCCGTAGAGTACCATGTAAATAGCATCTACACTAATAGTACCAATTTCGTGGACCAGGCCAGTAGTACTCGTGCAGGTGACAAACGCGTGGGTGCTCTTCGCGAAACCCTTGTCTGAAATAAAAAAATCGGCCAAGTGCGAGCCGGACTCTCGCACGAAGGGTTCCGTACTAATTATTTAAAAAAACACGATTATTGTATCGGGACCCAACTAAATATCTTTTTTAATTGTTGATACTTATTTTTTGTTAAAGCGACAACGGAAATACATAATTTGTGGAGATTTCAGCTTTCTAGCTATCACGGTTTACGAGATACAGCTTGGAGACAGGCAGACGGACATACGGGCGGTGGAGGCTTAGTAATAGAGTCCCGTTTTTACCTTTTAGGTACGGAACCCTAAAAAGACTAATATAATGAATTCTTAGATGAATTAATTTCCAAGAACTTAATAATCAACTTCCTCGTGTTTGTGCTGTTTGTTCTGTCTTCTTATGAGTAGTCTTGACCCTGGTTGAAAATTTATTACTTTATCAATACCCAAAATTACTGAAGTATTTGAATAAGTACGATATTAGTTCGTATTAATTTAAAAAAAGATGAACCGGGAATCCAACTTACTCCCGCAGGGTTACTGATAAATATGGTTAATGATGTTTTGATCAAACACCATTTCATAAAGTACGTATCGTCATCATTCATCATCAGCCTATATACGTCCCCACTGCTGGGGCACTGGCCTACCCTAAACTAACGCTGCCCAAGTGAGGGTTGATTGACTACACAATGTAAGAATTTCTTCGTAGGAAGGCAGGTTTCCTCACGATGTTTGTCTGACAAAAATATTGCTGTCAAAATAAAAAAACGTGCCTCTTTAATCCGATGTTAAATAGTCATGCTCCAATTAGTATCGACTTGAATACAATGGTATTAGTACAGGCCTATTAATATTATTGATTTGTCAATTACCGGTAACAAATTTGCTGTTACAGGTCATGGGTATGATAGATAGACTACGTTCTTATGTAGACACTGGTTGTTTCGACTTATTTTTTTTTAATATAAATTTTACATGTGAAATACCTTCATTGATCTGATTTTGTGGTAAGTAGCTTATGCACTTGTGTTATGGATATCAGAAACTACATAAGGTAGCCAGGTCTTTGGAAACACGAAGTTAAAATAAATAAATATCTGGAACATTTCCACACACGGTCATCTAACCCCAAACTAAGCAGAGCTTATACTATGGGCGTCAGAGACCGATATACATACATATATATATTTAAATAAATACTTAAATACATAAACACACCGAGACATCGAACAAACACCGATATTCATCACACAAATATTTATAAAACTTCACGAATAGAGTCTGCGGCAAATAAACCATTCGGTTAAGATAACCATGTAATAGGCCTTAGGTTTGACTGAAAAATTGGTATACTCACTTTTAGGTCACATTCTTTCATCTCTACAAAAATAACTACTACATCGTTCAGTCTTTATATTAACCAATAGACATTACGGCAAAGGGCCCTGTTCTACCCATGTTTTCCCTAGTAAACTCTTATGTCAAGACAAATATTGAATATTCAAAGATACTAGCTATAATTTTTAATATGTAATCAGATAATTCCCTATTGGCACGGTCTCAAGAAATGTAACATAATCACATCACAGTTGATACATTTTAGGTACTGTTAGCTTAAAAATCTGGCATCCCTATTTGACATATGTGACGACGATTGACATTCATCCAAGATCGCGCGATTTCTCTAATAACGGACATATCTTCAACTAAATATTAGTCTTTATAGGGCAATATTAGGAGACGCAAAACCATAGCTACTTACTGCCCGACGTTTTGACTGGGTTACACCAATCATGGTCGCGAGCGAACTGGCGCCGCCCGTCTATCTACAATTTTATCAAATCTTTATAACTAACTAAGAGTCATCTCTAACAATCAATGACGGACCATTCAACTGTATCCAAATTCCAAATATCATATAGAGTTGTTACAACTACTCAATCTATTTCCATGATTTAGGGCCGTTAATGATAAATCGATTTGGTCCCTGAGGAGCCACGTGAGGGCTGGAGAGGAGATGCTTAGCTAATTAGTTCTTGATTAGTTACGTCGAAGTTATAAGTAATAAGTCTCGGCGAGCTTTTCCAAGTTCACTGTAGTTGGTTGAAGGAGTTCAATGATTTCGTGAATCTGTATGATGTTGTAGTAGTTGATTTTATTTTTGTTTGTTGTTTTTGTTCTTGCCACGTGGGAAAAGCATCGATGGCCGAGTGGTTTAGGTCGTTGCTCGTCATGTTAAGAGGTCGCTAGTTCAAACCTCGCCAGGTATCAATATTTTTTACTATGTTACTGCCTCGCAGGTCTATTGGTAGCAAGTGCTACGTTAGGATCGAGAGGTCCCCATTTCGAGTCCGGGGTCGGGCAAAATTTGTGTGAGTTTTTCTGTTAAGAAATTGAGTCATTTCTTAACCAGGGGCTGGGGGCTGAGTAGCCCAGAGTCGGGAAGTTGGCGAATGCACGCCCGTGGCTCGGAAAGCACGTTAAGCCGGTGGTCCTTCGCCTGATCTCTCATGGGTCATGTCTGATTGCCGTCTCATCGAACTATCCCTCATAGGGGAACAGAGAGTGCACTTGTGTTGGCGCGTACATTGTGCACTATGGTTTAGGTACGTGTGGAAATAAAAGCAATTGAATAATAGTACACTGGTAGAAACAGATATTTATTACAACAGAATGAGACTATACACAACCTAAAACATTATAATTATACGTGATACAATTTGTACAATTCTCATGATAATAATGATTATTTTTAATGTACGTAACTTTACGTGCTTTGTGACATTTTGAAAAACTATTATTTTTTGAGTTAGAATGTAAATTGTGACATACTGCAGCCGTAGAATAATACACATTAATGTATGAGATATGTATGTAAGATTGATTTATTTTACATACAATAATATGCTATCGATATAGATACAATAGTAAGAATCGAATCAAATTCGAATCACTTTTGGATGGAAGTTGTCTACCTAAATGGATTACACATTGTGAAAAAAGAAATATAATTAATTGTTAACAGTTAAATAAAAACAATTTGTAATGTTGTGAATTTTTATAAACATAAACTTTTTTTATTTAAACGATAATTTTGCGTCACAAACGCAAACCGTTTAGATTCTAAGTTATAATAAAAGTACACCACAAAAAGTACCTACATTGTAATGTTACTATGAGTCTGCCAGTCAAAACGAAGATAAATATAAAGATTATTTTGATGAGCTTGGTTCCAATGTTCATGATATCTAATTATGTTCTCTGAAATGTAATGAAACTTTTTTATTTATAGATAATTGATAGTTTACGAGCTAACTTTACAGTACATGTTCGTAATGGTCATATAACAAATGTGGACTGAACTATATGCATAAATAAATTATTATTATGATGTTTAACCTGAATCTAGACCTTATAGTCTTCGTTATTAGGTATTAAACTCGTTGATATGTCATAGTTACTTGTGCATATAATGATATCTGAATGTGCTCAGTGACCGTTTTAACAGATTTTAATATTTTAACTTGTTAGTGCCCAAATTCATACATACATACAGGAATATCGATCAAACTTAAGTCGCAGAACCTAAGCGTCTGAACAGAATGAATTTAAATCGTATGTTCTTATTAATTTCTTGTTTCAATGACGTCCCTATGAACATCAATACATTCAGATTTATAGACAGATTTCTAGCAAAGCTTACATTGGAACTGAAACAAATGAATAACTAAACAAAAAGTTACGCAGAGGCACATCAAACAAATATCTTCTTATCAAAACTTCGCCTAACAGTCGGTCCTACGAGTCATTCGGTATTCCAACTAATTTTTTTTTATGAAAGGCCAGTAGCTATGAAGTTATGGGGAAAGTTTCCACTTACTGTTTATTCGGTCGAAGGTTCCACGTAACTTTTTGGATGCTCATTTATTATTTTCTATGTATTCGGGACCCATTTGGAGTAAATGTCAAATAGGAAAAATCCCGGGATTCCATTTCCAGGTTTTGTTCAAATAATACAACTAATATTTCTCCAACCTTGCTGAAAGTTGAAAGTTCTTAACTTCTTCTCTTATTATATTTTTATCACCAACTTGTGGCTTTCGACGTTGTCATTATTATTTCAACCTATTATTGTTTTTTTTTCGTGACGGAATCCTAAACAGTGACGTTATAATATTAACAATATAATGATTATTTAACAATTGTTATTAAATTTATGAAGTAAAGAATACGTTAACATTCAAACAATTCTAGTCATAAATATGAATGAGAGTGACTTATATTTACAATGTGTTAAATACTTAAGTAACATGTTTTGTCGCTTTCTTCATACAAAATATTCATGATAGTCAACATTGAATATTCAATAACATTTGTGCCTTAGCCCAACACAAAAGCATTACATAATACATATTTGTTTTGTAGAAGAAATGGCGTAAAACAATCGGCCTTAATTCCAACATTTACAGATTTTACGTGTTACTCGAGTCAGAAATATACACGACATAAATATACCATTAACATCTAATATCACAAATATCTTTGTTTCATTTCCACTTACCGAGACTTAAAACAACAATTTAGCTATTATGGCGGCGATAATTGTGTTAGGTACAATCCTGCCGACTGCCGAGAAAGCTTTCAACCTAATTTCGTTTTGCACTGGATGTCCGTAAGACTCCTCTATAGACTGCATAATTTCTTTTGGGCAAGGCAGCGTTTCTAATGGTATATCAATTAGTTTCTTAGCTGCGCTTTTAGTCTTGGATTCGTTGTAATCTTCGTTCTTATCGTAATAGTCGTAGCTATCGTCGGATAGTACGTTCGCATTGTCATTGTCTTCGCTCTCTTGGTTCGAATGCCTTTCAGGGGCCGTTTCGGCGATACACGATACTTTTTCAAGGGCGTTCCTCAGGGTAGTGTCCTTGGTCTCATTTCGTAGCGCGTATATCCAAGATAGGCGGCAGTTACAGCTGAGTGGGTTACCTGAAATGAGAGGGTGAATTAGGTTTTGTGTAAGGCAACGAAACACCACTATAATTTATCTGGGCTCAGGGGCTTTTTGTAACTTGAGCCTTTATAAAGCTCACCGTAATTGGTGCTTCAATTTTATGTGATAACATTGTGTTTGACCATATGAGGACGGGTATGTAGTTTTGGTTGCTTAATTGGGAATTGGCACAAAATTAATTAATATAGTCACATACTCCTTCTACGTCCTTATTTATTTCATTTATATACGTATTCATATTTCAAATTCTTAGGATCAAATCAGTAAGAGAAATTAAGTAACAATCTTATAATATTTAGCAGATCATATGGTTTAATTGGATTCCTAATAACGATTTCGTAACTCAAACTAGGTACGTGTGAAATTCCTAAATTTCTTGCGTAGTTCAAGCCAAACGGCGAACTTAAATCGAAATCGCTAAATTAGCCTAATTTCGAATTGACTCAGTCTCTACTAACCCAATTCATTTGCATTCGACAAACGTAGCAAATTATCAGTGAGTTGCCGAGTTGCAACCTGCAACGAACAGATAGTTTGGGACCCGGTCGAGACAAGAAAAATGGGTTTTATCCTCTCTTGGCACGTGCCGGCTCTGTGGTCTTATTCTTGAATAGCCGAGATTAGGTATAATAGCTCTGAGAAGCAGCCTACCTCGCTCACTCCTGCAGTTTTGCCCCTAGCGAAAAGAAGACGGGATATAAACGTCAGAATTAACGTTGCGCCACTTATTCAGAATAACGTTAGTGAGTGTCGAATTTGGCCACCGACGCCATAAGTTCGTATTTTTCCCTTCGACGGTTTTAGAGACAATTCGATAAATCTGAAGCCGTAAGAATGGACCGAAATAGTTTTAGGTTTCGCACGTATTCTTTGGGTTGAGGAGAAATTTATTTTTATCCTTTCTTGCTGCACATACTATCTATCGTCAGTTTGTTTGTTATTGTCAGATTCATGATCTATAAAGAACACTTGAACATACTTGATCTTGAAAATTTCAATGATTGAACTGGATAAATAATAAAATAAATATAAAAAAGGATAATAACCCCACATGCTATCTAATGCCTATACGATGACGATACGATACTCCATTTTATATAGTCGCCTTTTTCGAGCATGATGTGGCAAGAAAAAGGGATTGATAAATTATTCTATGAAGAAAAACCCAGCTCAACAACAACTGAAACACTATATTTTCAAATAGGTGTTATCATAGTGTTACGACCTTATTAAAGAGTACGTGTACGAGTAAGTGCCACCGACAAAGTGAGCAAAGTAATGAATGATATCAAACAGGTGTTACAATAAAATCGATTGTTCGCCTTATGGGTATTTAAAGATTGTATATTAAGCTACAAACACTTGGTGTCAATGTATCTATATCATTACAATCTAAGTACTTGGTAAGGTGACAGGACAGTTGTTACCTATCCCAAGCTACTTAATTCTCCTTTAGGTAATTAAGTTTAGTTTATCACATCTAGCATGTTGTAAGAAGTGAACTAGGGTCATAAGCTGATAAATTATTACATTACTAAGGAAATTTGAATAAATTACGGGTTTCTGCACTTGTGCTTTAATGGAAATTTTATAACAACTTTCTTAATGTCGTGACATTTTCTTATTTTCAACTTTCTCCTGACTATAACAAACACAACAAAAAAAAAATCATCGAAATCGATTATTGACTCGTGTTGGCGTGACTATATAGTTATAATAGGTTTTCCTTTATATATGTAGATATTTTTTTACTTAAAATTCATACAAAAGATTATATAAATATTTTCGGAAACGGGGCTGGTATCCATAATATTATTATTTAGATTTCCTAAAATGCATTATAAATTCTTACATAGTCAAGGAGTTCAACATTCTCGCATTGAAAAGGCTAAGATCTCATGGCCTAGTTAATTTCCAAAACATTTCTCTTATCGTATTAGAGTTTAGTGTTCAGAATAAGACAGTTTAAGCTCGCATTAGCCAAGTTGGGAGTCCGAGTTGATCCTTCTACGCAGAGTAATTCTCCCGAATTTAATTCCCAAATTACGAATTACGAAGATAGATTAAATTGCTCTGTTATGTTGTTTGACACAATCGAAATAAGACAATGTTACTTTCATCTTTGGATTTGTTTACGAAACTCACTTGATAAATGGATCTTTTCAACGTGTGGGAGTTGTTTGCGATAGTATTTAATCTCTTAATGGAGTTACCAAGTTTGGAAGTAAGATTAATATTGCCAGTGTTATTTTTTGAAAATTGCAGGCACTTGTGATATTTTAATTGTTTTTTTTATTGTTGTCTCCGAATGAAAATCGCAAGAGATAGTAAATATTGTAAGCAAAGGCCATTAAGTGAATAATTTTCAAAGAAAATTTTCGCATATTTCTTGGCCTTATAAGTTAAAAAAAAACACGTAGATCATACTTATAACGTAGGTACGGACGTGCAAAACAAACGAATGCTTTTGAGAGACTGTTTGGTAATCATACAAATAACGAGAGAACACATCTAGAAAGTAATCTCTTAAATCAATAACTTCGCCTACCTAAATCACTGACGGAAAAGATTAATCGACATTTGACTAAAAACTTTGTCGGCCGCACATGGAAGAATTTAGTGACAAACAACCGGCAAAAGAGACGACCCACGTATTTAATCCTTTATTCCTTACGTTTCACAGCGATCGCGGCCCTAAATCACTAGCCCGGCCGGTCCTATATTTAGTAAGGGGAGCGATAAATCCGCCCTACCATCGAGAAAAGGCCTTTATTTGCAAAAAATCTTGTTTGTTTATTAGCCTTTTCACATTGCCATCGCGTATTAATGTTTGATTATTCATGGGGCGGTGCAAAGCGGTATTGTACGCATTGTGTTTTTGTGAAATGTGATTTTTAATGTGAAAGACCTTTTGTTTTTTGTCAATCCGCTTGCACCATAAAGTTAGGAACAAAAAGGACCTAATTCCTTTAATGGAGGAAAAAGTGGACTTGTGACTGAATTGTGATCGTAAAAATGAAGATCTAAAGCCAGTCTATTTCAATATTATGTTTTTGTCTATATTTCAAGGTAGTAGAATATTATAATGCTCTATCACGATCCGTTTTTAAATTATGGTATTACATAACCTTTTGTTATGTTTCGAAACAACAAGGCGGTCCATTTTAATAAAGCAAGTTAATTGTGAGTAAAATCAAGAAGGAAGATAGATACATACTTACATCTTTTAATAGTTAGCTCTTGATTCATTGTAAAGACTCGATTTAACGAAGCAATAAAAGTAATTTATAGGCTAATATCTTCATTGCAAGTTGCAAATGTGACGCCTGCAAATTATGGTCCAACAACAATGCTACCGTTGAAAAACATTTAATGAAAGCTTTCATTTAAAATGGTCATCAGGTCACTTAAATAATTTTTGGACAAAGTTTTAAAACCGCTTTATGAATGACTTTAATACAGACCCAGTATGTGAGGTCCTCAATTATTTCTGTACTTCACAAAACTAGGAAGCAATGACCTCATTTATAAAAAAGGATTGGAAAAAAAGCCTAGCTTCTGAAATATTCGGCTGTACCGAAGGTTTTACGCATAACGAGCCCAATTACGTAGCCTTAACATAAAGATAACCTTCCTCCCACAAAGGATGATGCTAATGGATATATAGAAGTTATATGTTGGCATAAACTTATTTAATATCGTCCGAAACTGATACTGTTTGTGTCCCCAGGGAGGTTTTGATCGAACACTTGGTTCTCAGGGCCACGCCATAATATGATGGAAAATTTTCTGTTTCAGCAAAAGATAGTTAGGTATGTAGACAATCTTTTTTCAGGAATTATAACATAGTTGGGACCAAAATTATTACATATTATTTGAGGTAGCACTTAAGACTCTAAATATGGATCACAGTACGGAGAATAACACGTTATAAAATGTATTATGGTAGTATAAAATGTATTGTAGTTCTTCAGGTAGTCCTAATCCAAAATACGGTATGAAACGTACCAGTTATTCAGAAAGTCGGAAAAGTTGAAGCAGGCGTCAAGATGAGAAACGCGATCTAACATTTATATCCTTGTAAGTATTGCTTCTTCTATCGCCTATCTTTGTATGCATGTTTCATGATAAATGTTAGAGTCTGTGTTTGAATTCAAAGGAGTGCTTCCAAGTCGACGTCTCTTGAGAATGACGAATGACTCCACGGTTGCCGTTGAGTGCCACGACTCAGGTATCAACTGTTGTACTCGTATCCTGACTCTTGTGATTTGTGACATAAGATATTAAGTCTTTATGCATTTGTAACTTTACCGGTACTGTAGAGTTTGTTTACTGTGTCAAACAGAGGTCTTTTAGCATATTAGTTTTTAAAAATCCAAATATATCACACTTATTGCGCTTATTTGCTTCTACTGCACTGTGTTTTAGGAAGTGTGCTAAAAATTATATTTTTCAATTTTTTTTTCAACAGCATTACCCAAATAAATCTTAGAAGTGATTTTTGTTCCCCAATTCCTGAAACTGAAGGTTAACAATGTGGGACTTTTTGTAGGTACATTGCAATGCCAATGGTACTATAGCTTCACCAAACTGCTGGAGCTAACAAAATATTTGGCTCGACCAATAACTAAACCACAGAACTGTAGAGTTGGCGAACAAAAAGCCAGCGAATATTATATCAATAGCCCACCCGTTTCTAAACCAGAGAGAATGCATGAAGCCATAACAAAAAGAATCCGGTAGCCACTCTTAATATTAACAGCTCAGTATATTTCAACGGGAATAATTTACAAGCACCGAATATAACCATTGAACGCAATAATTCTTTCGCACATATTACGCAGTTTCGTGTGCTTTGGCCATTACAATACGTCCTCTACGCGCCCGAATAAATTCAGTTTTGGTTGTTCAACCGGCAATATCCTTCCTAGTCTTGAATATTTTAAACGCAATGTGTATTGTATAGAAAACTTGGCTAGCCTATGACAAGTTGCTTATAAAAATCTCGTTGATCCATGAAAAGTATAGCCGGGCTGTTCAGTTGGGGAGTGAAACAGCATTTAAGCAGGCCTTCATGGTGAATGCGACAGGCTCAATATGGGCTATTGTGCCTGTCGATCTAAAAAAAAAAGAGCATTCCATCGAAATATTCTTTCCTGATCGTTTAGCTACTAACCCGCACTTGCAGGCGAGATTGTCTAAGACCTGATCGCCCTAGTTTAAGATAGGCTTCAGCCCCTTGCCAGGCACGTATGGGTAGAATAAAAATCTATACAATAGACTAAGGTAAAAATTATATAAGAAGTGCATCGTGTGATTATATTTTTGGGAACAGTGAGCAGTGCTTAGACAGAACCTACATGATTACTTTAACTGTATGTGTGTTTGTTTGATTATGTGATTGAATATGTGTGATCAATAAAAATTTTCTTTTTTCTTTTCTATTCAACTATGTATTTGGTATCACCTAGTTGGCAGTTGGCACGGCAAATGTGCCGTAACTTATGATTCCTTTCAGCGCTGACACAGATAGGACGATTTACCGCCTGACTGATGGCCGACAATACAATGTAATAAGAGGTTACCGAATAATCTTCTGGAGACCAACCGTTCACTACAATGGATGGAATTGTGAAGTAAGTTTATTTTTCATTTTGCAATTTTACAGCGTTTGTTTGAAGGTAAACTAGTCCAAAAGAGCACTTTTGTGAACTTTAGTTATCATTTGTAAGTAGGTACATTTTTTTTTTGGGTTAAAGAAAAAAAAATATGAATTCCAAAAGTCGCATTTTAAAATAACGAACTGATAAAATTTTAAACCTTAAAATTATTATTGCAATGACAATTATGAAATATTGTGAAAATGATATTTTTTTATCCCCAGGCAGTTTAGCTGTATGAATATAATAAAGATCTCATAATAACGTAGTAAACAGATTGCAGTGTCAAATTTCAATCAAAAATTATAAATTGCTTTTAATCCGATGATACCAGTGCAGGACAATTTATTATTAAATTTAAACACCTGAAATTCTGGCAACAAATTAATATCTACCTCGCTTCATAAAATTATGCAATGAATTTATATGTAAATAATAACCAATATACGAATATTCGTGGCTGGTAACTATTGATACCGCTGTTTTTGGTTACGCCATATTGTTATTTGCATAAGTAGGATTAAAGTACTAATAACTATTGAAAATACTGACCGTCCAAATAAACTGCTGTCGACAAAGACTTTTCATTCTCGATCACAGGCCGAATCGACTCGTACGAGACGGTTTCAATGAGATTGTCCCTTAAATCTAGGACCACAAGACTGTTTATGTCTTCAAGTATATCTTCGTAGAACGTAGTCAATCTGTTACCAGATAGCGTCAACCTTCTGAGCTGCGTTAGCCCTCCAAAGGCTCTATCCGATATGTACTCAATGGCATTGTTATCAATCATGAGCTCCTTCAAACCCCACGATTCGCTGAAAGCCAGATTGCCAATCATCGTTAGCTTGTTGTTTCTCAAATTCAATCTAGATAGATTCTCCAGACCTTCTAACGTCTCCTTTGTTATTACTGATATGTAGTTGTAATCTAACCTTAACTCTATTAGATTGTTCAAGTGTTTGAAGCAACCTTCGTGGATTAAACTCAAATTGTTGTTGGAGAGGTGTAAGACATGTAAGTTGGGTAAGTTGAAGAACACATCTCTCCGCAGCTCGGCGATCCAATTGTCCTCAAGACTAAGGTTGGACAGCATCATCATTTGGGCGAACGAATGTTTCTCCAAGCGTGTAATCTTGTTCGATTTCAGGATAATCTGTTTGATTGTTGACGAATTCGTGAACGCGTAAGAAGAAATGTTCGTTATTGTGCCAAATTGTATGGACAGGTGTTTTAACTTGTCAAGTCTAACGATTGCTTTTGCTGGAATGAATGTGAGCGCTTCGTCGGATCGCACGTTGAACATTAGGTGTTCTATTTCGGACTGGGATGAAAAACTGGGCCATATTGGATCGTCTTCTGTTATTCCTCCGCTGAAGACCCAGCAGTCGGCTTTGGTAGCCATTTTTGGTTTATTACTGTCGCAGTAGCAATGCACTTTGGATCTGCGGTCTTCGATGTCGCAAACGTTGATGAAGAGCGGTGTGTAGTATCGTCTCTCAATTTTTGGTTTGGTGTCGTTTTTACTCTCTGTTACTGTCAGCTTTACTGTCATTAGGGAAGCGATGATGATGAGGTACTTGCTCATCTGTTCCATTGCTTGATGTTCTGTAACAATAAGATATAAAAAACATTATTGTCTTGTATATTGATACTGTTTAAGAACTCAACTTCTTTTAACTACTTTACTTAAAATAAATATAGCCCAAAGTATTTTAAAAAATATTATGTCGATATGCATGTAAGTACATTATGAAACAACGTTGATACCTAAAAATTTATAATAGATTATAATATTCATATTATGAATAAACGTAAGTGACAAAAAGTTTCACAACCTCGGCGTATGAAAAACTGACCAAATATAAAATTGCAAAGCGTAGATACAAGTTATGTACAGGACAATAATTCAAAAGAATTTATATTTAAACAATGTCCTGGACTACACTACAGTTCAAACCGTTCAATCCACAAAGTCCAGTCCTCTAGATTTATACAATCGTAATTTCAAGCCCGCCTTTGTATTTTATTGTTATTACCCTCACCGAATAATCAAAACAAAAATGACACCCGGTATATTACGAGTGTTTCCCGTTCATCGGTTGTTATTTATTCTGACAACTGCGCAATAACGGTAACGTCACGATCCAAATCAAACAATTGCTGTGTATTTTTGGCGTTTACTACGCCCATTAATCTTCTTGGCCGTTTCTAAATAACGTGAACATAAATGAGTAATGCAACACAAACTTAATGCTACTCTCCACCCAAGTTTCACACGTAACGAGGTCAAATTAATAAATCAACTCTCGCAACCTTATGTTAATTTGAATAGCTGTAATTTCACATTACACGAGTAAAGCTGATTAAAAGCTAAAGTATGTTAATTATTGAAAAAATAATCGGCGTTCATTTCAAATAAAAAAATAGAAACGAAGTAAATATGTTTGAGTCCAAGATTAAGTACATAACAATAAATTGTTAAAGTCAATTTTGTTACAAATAGCTTGAGAATTCGGTCCTTCATTTACTCATTAAGACACAAAAGTCGCCTACATTATTGTTGAATGAGAAATAGTCTGCAGTTTCCGAAATCATTATTTATATACATTGGCATCTTTGTAGTTTTCTCTAATTTAAATAATTTTATTTTATTTATTTATTTTAGGAAGACCAGGATTTACATTTTTAACATAGGATAATAATAATAACAATTAAGAAATCACTTATCTAGATCTTCACAGATAAAGAAAATTATGTAATGTAATCCTGAGGCTGTGACATATGTCACCATAAAATTGCAAATAAGGTTAGATTGCAATCTATCTCGCGAGATTGTGAACTGTCGAATAATTGTGAACCATAACATGATGCTTACAATTTATCGTGTGATTATTCATCTGATTGCAATCTATCGAAGTGAAACTGACAAATTGCGATCTTAAATATGTCACTTGTCACTGATGTCAATGCCTGATTGGTCAGTTATAGGCATAGCCTATAGCCGCCCAATCAGGGACAGCCTTAGGACAGCCGTCCGAAGGCTGTCCCTGATTGGTCGGCCTTAAAGTCAACCGTGAACTATAGTTCACAATTATTCGACAGTTCACAATCTCGCGAGAAAGATTGCAATCTATCCTTATTTGCAATTTTACGGTGACATATACATCCCCACCAATTAAAAAGGATGATACGCTAAGAAGACGCAATAAGAGTTTTTAATATTCTTATTAACGAGAAGAGTTTTGATGTTAAGAGGAAACTCATTAATTGAGTGGGGCTTCAATATTTTCTCATAATCTAGAGGAAGGAAGGAATATTTTTCTTAGGTAAAACGGTTTCTGCACACTTTGTTGACTTGTATGTTTTTAATTGCACAAAATTGAAATTGATTTGGTTACTGACGTGCTGAGTCCAAGCAAGCCAGACCCCAAACGAATTTTTATACATTAATTAAAATATGTAAATGTTACGGCTAATACCCGAAGTGCGGCTACACCTAGGTTTAGCCGGCTAGAACTAGGTGTAGCCACTTATTCTTGGCTAAACCTAGGTGTAGCCGATTGTTTTCGGCTAAAACTAGGTCTAGCCTTCATCATGCCGGCTACAACTAGGTCCAGCCATTCCATGTCGGCTAATACTAGGTTCAGATGGATAAAACTTAGATGCGAGTCCCGCCAAGCCTTCCGTCCTTCCCCGCGTCACACTCAGGACTCACAGCATCTGCAGCAGCAGCGCGGGGTGGAGGGCGTAGCGAGACACGCGCCTCTGCAGGTTGTGAGCACCAAGTGCTGCTGATCTCCTGCAGGTCTACTAGCGAGTGTGACTCATAGCGTCTGTACATAGTTGTAACTGCCTCGTTGGTCTATTGGCAGCAAGCGCTGCGTAAGGACCGAGAGGTCCCCGGTTCGAGTCTGCGGTCGGTGAAAATTTGTGTGAGTTTTTCTGTAATGAAATTACTTAGCCCGGAGTTAGGAAGTTGGCGGTTGAACGCCCGTGCCTCGGAAAGCACGTTAAGCCGGTGGTCCAGGGCCCGCTCTCTCATCGGTCATGTCGGATTGCCGTCTCACCGAACTGTGAGAGTATGGAAACAAAGAGTGCACTTGTGTTTGCGCGCATACTTGTGCACTATAATATGTTCTGCTCACTTGGCTGATCTTAATTGAGATCGGCTGCCATGGCTGAAATCTGTCGGACGCCTTATCTTACATAGTTATAGCCGGCATGCTATTGGCAGAGATTTTTTAGATATTACAAAAACATCCATTAATTAGAAAACATGCAACTACAAAACCAAATGTGGCAACATAAAGTGCCTCTGCAAAGCTGTTGGTATTATGTGCAACTCAAAATGTCACTAAAGTATAGATTGTTCTAAATAGTTTATGTTACTATATAAACCTGTGATTTATAATTATATTCTTTAAAATTATAATATGCAACTATTGTCTGTTGTTAAAAAAAAATTCCTGATTGTTCCTATTGTACTTAACAATTTACTCCTAACAATATGTGTTATTTATTACAATTTGATTTAAAATAATGAAAAACTACCTTGGTTTCTAATTATTATTGGATGTTTTTGTAATATCTAAAAATGCTCTGCCGAAAGCATGCCGGCTATAATTAATTATGTAAGATAAGGCGTCCGACCGATTTCAGCCATGGCAGCCGATCTCAATTGAGATCAGCCAAGTGCGCAGGACATATTATAGTGCACAAGTGTGCGCGCAAACACAAGTGCACTCTCTTTTCCCCTACTCTCATAACTTGGTGAGTCGGCAATCCGACATGACCGATGAGAGATCGGGCGCTGGACCACCGGCTTAACGTGCTTTCCGAGGCACGGGCGTTCAACCGCCAACTTCCTAACTCCGGGCTAAGTAATTTCATTACAGAAAAACTCACACAAATTTTCACCGACCGCAGACTCGAACCGGGGACCTCTCGGTCCTTACGCAGCGCTTGCTGCCAATAGACCAACGAGGCAGTTACAACTATGTACAGACGCTATGAGTCACACTCGCTAGTAGACCTGCAGTAGATCAGCAGCACTTGGTGCTCACAACCTGCAGAGGCGCGTGTCTCGCTACGTGAGTCCTGAGTGTGACGCGGGGAAGGACGGAAGGCTTGGCGGGACTCGCATCTAAGTTTTATCCAACAGGGATTCTCTGAACCTAGTATTAGCCGACATGGAATGGCTGGACCTAGTTGTAGCCGGCATGATGAAGGCTAGACCTAGTTTTAGCCGAAAACAATCGGCTACACCTAGGTTTAGCCAAGAGTAAGTGGCTACACCTAGTTCTAGCCGGCTAAACCTAGGTGTAGCCGCACTTCGGGTATTAGCCGTAACATATATATCTCCAGCATGGTAATTCATATAAGCTTCAGTTGATCATAACTTTACAAACCCGCTAAACATTTTCCCTACGCTTCGTTTGATATGCGAGATAGTTTTTTTTTTTGCGCAGTTCCAATTTATAATCTTTCATGACGATCTGATGTATTTCGCTGTCAGCCCAACGGATTTTAAACTATAAAGTTACTTCGGTGAAAGTTGCAAGCGGATTAAAACTTGTGCCTCCACCGCCACAGTTAAAAATGCATTTTTAGCCGCTCAAACTTTTTATCTTTGAACACAAAAGTATGTTTTTACGATCCCCGCCGGAGTTAGGTTTCCGCTAAAAGTTTTGGTGTTGTTTTTAGAGGTAACGAATGAATTTTTTAAAACTGTTTAGGGGTTTATGGGATTGTGCTTTGTGATACTAAGTAGCTACTGAAAGTAGGTAGGTAGGTATTATTTTTATGGTAGTGCTACTAGTTAGAGCTTTTATGTTTTAGAGCTTTAGTAGCACAGCGGCTTCAGGGTCGCTACTGTAGCGATCCCGAATTGCAAAACTAGAAAAAAAATCTCTGTAGCGTTAAAAGAAGCCTATAACTGAAAACGGCGAAGAAATGTGGGATTAAATAAACCTTCTGCAATACATACACGTGATCATTAGTATTTTTTTACGGAGACTTGCGAAGATAAACTCCGTTTGACCGGTGAAGGCAACCTCATTTAACCAATTTTGACCAACGCCTTTTTATATCTTCAGAAATTGTAGGGACTCAATTTAGCAGGAGATACGTGCGTGATGAAATCTCCGTTAGTTAAGAAAAACCGTGTTCATAGAAAAGTTTGGTAAAAACGAAATTACAAGTTTCCTCCTTAACGCAGTTTCGGCACATTACGATCGTTTTGGAACTTGGAAACTTACTAACAATCACGTACAAGAATGTCTGAACAAATAAATTGGTCCGTTAGTCTATTGGAGGCGAGCGAATAAGCAGAAAGGTCAAAGTTCGATTCCCAGTTGATTCAATTGAGGGATTTAATACGTTACAATTTCATTATTTTGTTTACTTTAGACACACATTCATACTGATTCATACTGATTCCTTTTTATATCTCTATTATTTGATCCAATAACAATATAGTTTAGTGCTCATGTAATAAATCTGCGCGTTGAAAGTCTGTTTTCGGTAAACACAATACTTTACGCGAATTTTAAGCTCAAGCTTAAAAGGTATTACACTCGTTTTATTCAATTCATGCAATACGAAATACAAAACGTAAATCCAACGAAAAAATGTACGTTCTTCAGAGAAAAATTCGAAACTCGTTATTCGATTTTATAAACTGACGTTAAAAACAATAAATAACATGCTACACATTGGAACATCGCCGAACAAATTGAACGTTTTAAATAAAAATCATATATATCACCGGTTTCCTGATGAGTGTGAGAGCGTAATCCCTTTTTAATGAATTAAAATTCCCGTAGCGGAAATGGGTCTCTACCCATTATAATATCTCTATATTGATGCCAAAGCCCTTTGATAAATGTTACGAATAAAGTAATAACATAGAACCAGTGTTTTTTACCAATCCTTAAAGCTCAAAAGATACAAGTTTTTTTTTATGAATTAATCCCTATTTATCAATTTAACAGCTACAGGACCTGAACGATGAAATAATATGATTATTCATTTCATCTTCTTCTATCTGAAGAAGAATAATATCGAGAGATTATATTCCTATTAATTAAATTACTGAAATAAACAGACAATATGTCGAATTGAATGAATGTTCGTATTCAACATGTATATGGTTCCAGATATTTCAGAATCGTTGACGCTAAAAGGCAACAAGTCTTTGTAGCAGTCTCAACTTTTTCTCCTACAAATGATACCAAAGTCGATTGTCAGTTAAGAAAATCTGAAATTTCTAGCATTTTCAATATACGCGGAATTCGGTGAAGTTAAAAAAAAAATAAAGCTTACACACAGGTGATTGGACAGGTTTACAGCAATCATGGTCACGAGTGTACTCATAATCTTTCGGGTTTACATACGCGGTGCTGCCACCAATAGACCAACAACAACCAGACAAGTGAGTCGTCAAACATAGTATATGTCTAATGGTACATAATGTCTATATTTACCCAATAGCTTATTCTTCCCGATGTCAACCTACCAAATCGAAACTTTTCCGTATTTTGAATATTACGGACGTCAAATATTGAGGATAAAAGAGGCAACTAAGCACAGTTCGTTCGACCTGATTGTAGGCTTTCATAAAGCCGGTCCGGAGCGGACATTCAAAACCGCTTAACCGAAGCTTTGTACTGTCCCACACAACGGTGTAAGGAAATAAAACGTATCTACACGGCTATGGGCTGAGATTCAAAAAAACGATTTTACCTCTTGTTGATGACTGTACGTTTTGGTTAAAACATTTTTTGTTTACATGAAGAAAGTATGTTCATTGTAGTTGATTGCAAGTATAAATAACAAAATCATCTAGAAATAAAATCACAGGGACGTAAAAAGTTAATTTAGAGACTATAAAGCTTATGGTTATTGCTTTATTAGCAAGGTCGAAAAACAAAACGATAAGAAATAAATGTTTGATAATATTAAAAAAAAATATTGCTTAGACAATAACGAAGGTTTTATATTTTTAAACAAGCTTATTTTGTACTAGCGGCCGCCCACCACTTCGTCCGCGTGGAAATGGTTTTACAGGCAGCAGATTTATAAAAGTAGCCCATAATAAACCTTGTAAAATTTGCCATTTTTTCCAAAATTGGTCCAGCCACTTTTTAAATTAGCGGGATAAACAGACAGACAAAAAATTAATAAATTGTGTTTTGTTATTGGTACTCGTTAATTAATACCCATATAGTAAAAAGCCGTTATTTTCATATTACAAACAGACAATCCAATTGTATTTAATTGTATATATTTTGTGCCTTTGAATAATGTTTAATTCCTATCACACCGCTTTTCATACATTAGGTTTGTTCTTTGAATATTAATTGATGCATTAATAATAATCGCTGCGTATCCGACATGCAATTAAACGGTATAGCCACCTGCTACACAAAATATCTTATTACATCCGCGGCCTTTGATCTTTTAATCATCTCTCCGCTAATAGAAAAGTATTGAATTAACTTAATTACAATAAAACCCTTTATACGCGAATCCACTCTTGCCATCGTTAAAAAAGTCCTTTTAGCTGAGCGACGATTAAATTGGCAATCAACATTTTTTAACGAGCGCTTATAAGCTCGATATTTAGTGTGAACTTCCCGAGTAAAATGGCAATTAAGTTTATCCTCTGCCTATTACAGTGCACGGATGTAATTAACGAAAAACCGTGGATATGAGCGGTATTAACATAATAATCGGACTTTTGCCACCGCATTGGGACCTTAGTGGGAAGTCGTGGTCACAACCGCTGACCGCAATGACAAATTATTGAAATACACACGTGAAATTATTATGCATAAATAAGTCTAACACATTTTCGTATTTTGAAAAGTTTTTTTTTTCAAATAACATATAATCAAAAATAATGGAATACGTTTTCTTTATTTGGCATACATACGGGTATCGTATTAATATTTGACTGTCTCGTTAGTCTATTGGTAGCATGTGCTGCGTTTGGACCGAGAGATCACACTTATGCACTATTATCTATAATATAGTCTTGCGCACTTGTTTTATCTCAAATGAGATTGGCCGCCATGGTCGAAATCGGTCGGACGCCATATAGTATTGAATATTATAAAATATGACAACAATTACTTGTTATGTACTTATACAAAATTGTTTGTACATAAATAAATATTTCGCAACATCACCAGCTGATCCCCTGGTAAGTAACTTAAGCACTTGTGTTACGGACATCAGAAACGACGGTGGATGAACAAACTACGAAAAACAAACTCTACCTGATGGTAAGCGGTAGTGAGATCCACATATGAGGTCGACAGTCACGATAGACCATATTGAGCCTGTCGCGCTCACCCTGAAGGCCTGCTAATGCCGTTTCACGCCCCGCTCGGGATCATAAGAGGGAGGGAAAATTTAAGCTGAGGGAACCTCTTGGTCTGAGCCACCAGCACCTGCATTGTATGTGGATGGCAGCGCTGTCCAGTACGTGTCGTTCGGGAGTGAAAATGGGAGGGCGGATAATATTCCGTATTTCCCCAATTACCTTGGCAACGTGCTTCTAAAACCAAGTAACTGTGCGCAAACAACTGTATATGCGAGCTAACTTGAAAAGTTGCGGTCAGTTTGAATGGGCGTGGTGAAAACGTACTTACTAACTTTACGACGCAAGTTGAAGTCTAGGTAAGCTACACTGGTTGCAATTATTGTTTGAATGGAATATGGTATATGAGCTTTCTAAACTATATTTCGTATTATATAAATGTTTATTATATTACAACTACATAACTAGTATAATTATTAATAGTTCTTATAATGCTTGTTAAAATAGTGATACCAGACATAAAACAATTTATCAACTAGTCCGGTGACGAATATTAATTGGATTTTCTTAGGGAAATTTAAAAGAACAGCGTCTGCACTGACAGAGAAAGAAAAAGGAAATTTATTTATCATATAAAGAACAACACAATTAAAAACACACATACACATAAATTGATCAAAGTGCTCGAAACGTCGGATCTCTAAATAATATAATTGAATTACAATTACAACACGCAAGTTTATTCCGGAAAATTAGTATTATTTCAATTGTGTGGTGTTCGCGCAAATAATAGACAATACTTTTAGCGATGTCTGTTAAAAACATGAAATAGCATTTGTCCTTTCAAGGGTCTTAGACTACCGCGTTCCATTACACTAAATATTAGTCTTTATGGGTCTACACGCGTTATTAGGATAATGTATTTGCTACTCCTAATAACGCGTGTAGACCCATAAAGATTAGTGTCTTAGACTACATCTGCATAAAACTTGAATCAATTTAGTAGTTCAAGTGTGAAAGCGTTACGAACCAAACTGCTATTTTCTTGAATACAACATCTGTTGGGACAGATATAACAGATGTTCTCTGATATCAAAGTATACTTTACGACACAATTAGTTCCAGGGGAACAATAAATCGTGTTAGGAACCGCAGCGAATTTAATCAGAAGTAAATCAGGGGCCGCGTGAAGCGATAATCCTATTTCCCTTTACCGACGCAGAAAACAAATAAAATAAGGAAAGGGCGGAAAAGATGAACCTTTATATTGTTCTGATACGAAACACCATTAGCCTATTATGTTACAGGTGATTGTAAGGCAATATCTGTTCGGTTCAATTTAGATATGATCTGTGGAATCGTTATTTGATGGGTCAATTTCATTTTGTTAATTTGCTCAATAGCTGTTGTTACATTATTTTAATGAATCCGCCCTCCTATTTACAAATGTGTCGAAAGCAAATATTGTATGTACTGTAAAAAAAAAATGATGAAATTCGGGCATTCTTTGAGATGAAAAAGCATATCGATGCTCTTTCACTGTTTCCGTTCGTTGTTGTCCGAATTCTAATGACAGAAAGACTATGAATGACTGGACAAGTCGTTAAAATAATTTCCATTTACTGTGTCTACTGACTTTTGTATATAAGCTCACTGTTGATAAACTGAATGGAGAGATTGTTAAAGTAATACGTGGTTAACTAGTACAGTGGTTAATATAAATGATCATTTTTATATGAGTAAGGCACAGTGAAACGTTCCCTAGGTCTTGTTGAGATATTGATTGATGAGTAAATTTTGTTTTTTTTTTGCTTATCATGATGATACTAATGACTTCATGGTATTTATGTTTAGTAATTTTTGTATGTTATAATATAACTAGTGATCCGCTCTCACTTCGCTTCTGCATGAAAACCGTTACATAGTTTTTAAGATATAGGCGTACATAGGGACGGACACGATATTTTTTATATTATGTGTGTGAGTGATAAAGCGTCCGACCGATATCGGCCATGGCGGCCGATCCGAATGAAGATCGGCCAAGCGCGCAGGACAAATAGTGCACAAATGTACACGCAAACACAGTGTACTCTCTGTTCCCTTACCCTCACAGCTCGGTAAGACGCCAATCTGACATGACCGATGAGAGATCAGGCGCAGGACCACCGGCGTAACGTGCTTTCCGAGGCACAAGTGTGCATCCGCCAACTTCCTGACTCCGTGCTGAGTAATTTTGAACAGAAAAACTCACACAATTTTTGCCCGACCCCGGACTCGATCTGGGGACCTTTTGGTCCTAACGTAGCGCTTGGTACTAATAGACCAACGAGGCTGTCAACTATGTAGACTACTATGTAGTGATTAATAAGGTATTTAGGTAGAGGCTTGCTTTTGCCGACAGCTTCTAGCTCAATGTGTTCAATATTGAAGAAGCAATCATGTTGCACTCCGAACTGTTAAGTTATTGATACATGTTGCACACGACTTCATTCATGTAGCTCTATATATATTATTTTGTTAGTATTAAAGAAGGAGGGCAAGTTTTCTTCAAACTAGATTATTTTAACTACCATACCGTGAAATTTCAGTGATTTTTTTCCCGTGGCAAATTATTCCTTGAAAATTTTTTTTTTCAAATTTTCAAAATAATAATTTTCCAACTTGTAAACGACAGGAGCTATTGTTATTTTTTAAGGTGTGACGTATTGCCTGTGATACTGTTTGCCGCATGAAATCGATGCTTAAAGCTAAAGAAGCTTTACTTCCTGATAAACCTTCCGTTGAACTGGCATTTATTGATTTTAATAAAAAAGAACTGCACAAATCTATTGTGCTACAAAGATAGAATCATTTTACTGCGGGAAAACAACCACTAAAATTTCACGGTCTAGCCCCGATGGTTGGGTAATTCAGTTCCCTAATTAATGAAAGAGTTTTTATTAAGAAATTGTAAATAGTCAGGAGTCAATAGATCGGTGTTGTAAAATTTCCAGATCTAAAAATTTGGCCAGTCTCTTAGTTAAAAAAGCAGCAAAAGCACTATTGTTTGCATTCGCTCTCTATAATAATGATAATATAGCAGTCACAATAACGGCCTTAAAACTATGGCAATTTGAATTCAGCTCTATCATAAAAGGTCAATTATAAAACCAGTGCCGTAACTAGGGCGGTGCCAGCGGTGCCCAGGCACAGGGGCAGACCCTGGAGGGGCGCAAAAATGACCAAACCGGTATGTAGTCCTTTTTCTCAAGGGTGTAATTTTTTAAAGCTGGCACAGGGCGCATAAACGGCTAGTTCCGACACTGTATAAAACTGTAAATTTGGCTCATTTTTGGCAAATGAATCTTATATGGTGATTACCATTTCGGAGTTCCCAAACTGTGATGGTTGAAACAGCTGTACTAGCTCAGTTTCAGTTCCTGAACTATTAGCTTTCATGTAAATTAGGATTCTAACATTAGAATAGAAAATAGAACGGAATGGAAACATTTGTTTTGATTGGACGCACAGAATAATTGTTGGTAATGGATTTCGGGATACGCCAACCGTCAACAATCGAATTTCGAATGGTATTGTGTTAAAAATATCCGATTATAAAAGTATTTGGTTTTTGTTACATTGATACAGTTCAATTTCATTGACTTAATCATCATCATCATATTTATAAATATGTAAGTTCATGTATGAAACAGGTACATAAACGTTTATAAATAAGCCTTTTGTCAACACTTTATCAAAACTCAATCAATACTTTGCCTTTATGGTTCATTGAACTTGTTTGACTCAAGTCAAATGACTACAGTTAGGTATTTTACTGGTATATAAATAAGGCGTCCGACCGATTTCGGCCATGGTGACCGATCTCAATTAAGATCAGCCAAGTGTGCAGGACATTATTATAGTGCACAAGTATGCGCGCAAACAAAAAAGCACTCTGTTCCCTTACTCCCATAGTTCGGTGTGACGGCAATCCGAGATGACCGATGAGAGATCGGGCGCAGGACCACCGGCTTAACGTGCTTTCCGAGGCACGGGCGTGCAACCGCTGCTTCCTGACTCCGGGCTGAGTAATTTTTTTGCGGAAAAACTCACACAAATTTTGCCCGACTCCGGACTCAAACCGGGGACCTCTCGGTCCTTACGCAGCGCTTGCTACCAATAAACCAACGAGGCACGAGGCAGTCAACTGGTATAATTATACCAGTATATAAACAGATTGCGACTAAACGATATGTATGTTCCACTTTCTGAAATGCCGCACAAAGAAAATGCATAAACCGTAAAACTCTTTATGAAACCATCATGTACTAAAGTGGTATGCGAGCAATTTTTTCATAGAGCTGACGTTATCTTTCGTAGCGCTAAGCATTTCTCAGACCTTCAGAGCTTATAGAAAGGGGAGCGTTGAAGATACAATCGCATTCTTCAGCTAAGTTACATGGGAACTTAGCTTTTTCATGTAACGAATTTCTGGAAAACTTGACACGGATTTACAGCGTACGATAAACTCTTAGCTTTTACCAGAGGTAAATAAAGGTTTACTGGTACACTTTATGTAACTTGGGACTTGTTGTAGAGCCATATAGAAACATAGATTTTCGTACTGTTAAAGTTAGGTTTTTGTGTAGTGTTCGCGTAAGTAATAGACAATACAATCTCAATCTGTGTTTACAAAATCCGTCATTTTCTGTATGTTTTATACAAAAATCTGTAATTTATCTTTCAAATGTGGATTTTGTATAATTAAATAAATATTGGTTAAAGTTAGTCAGGGAAAAAAATATAATCTTTTATAAATAAGCAAGCGTTTGGTAGGTGTCGGTTCTGATTAAAATCAGAATCCGAAGCAGATTCTGGGATTTATTGTTTCAAAGTAAAGATGGTAAAACTAAAGAGCTATGTGGTAAAATACCTTATTAACTACTCTAACAGGCGTGACCTGAGATTAAGTCGTACTCGACGCTCACAAAGAGGCAGTCCAATAACAACTGTAACTAATGTATGTAGCTTTCAGAGAAACACTGGAACTAGTTTGAAAACTCGACCCTGAACATATTCCACCGCTCTGGGTAACTTTACAATATCAAGCAACTTTGTAATTGTTATTTGGTGATCGTCGACTTTACAGTTACATACATGATTTAAATATATTATTACTAATATTTCATGTCACATAATCTTTTTGAGTTTTGGATGTAGCTTCACTTTTTAGCGTGCTGTGGGAAATATATTACCACCATTAGTTTGGACCTGAATCGTTAACATAAGATCTAAGACCAATTTTAATTTATAAGACTGAGCTAGATCGATTTCTCGTCCCGAAAACCCCCACATATCAAATTTCAGCGAAATCGTTAGGGCGGTTTCCGAGGTTACATGCTTTTCAAGCAATCAGCGCCATCTGCTGGGCTGATTTGAGAATCTAAATCATCCATAGCGCCACTCAAACGCATACAGAAAAAAACACTTAAACCGGTAAAGCCGTATAGGAGGAGTTCAATGACATACACACACTCGTACAGCAGAATTATTTAAATAAATATATTATTATGTTCTGCCCTGAGTGTTCATTGCTTTCATTTTAGAAACAACAGCACCAAGTACGGAATACATTACACTATTATTGAAATAGATAATTTAAACACACGAGACGAATATTGATGGACATTCATCACACAAATTATTTGTCAAAAAGACACAGGCACTATAAATGAGCATTTGTAGTAACCATTATTGATTCAAAATAACTCAATCAACTGAGACCTATTATGACGTCATATCATATCAAATGACCTTTTATGCGTATGGGGTAGTTGTACAAAGTAGTCATCATGTGCGACAACTCTGTCCACTTTTCCAAATCAACTACATCAAAAGCCACTCAAACTCACGCAAGTGAAGTTCGCCGAAATATTAACAGACCCATTGAACGAGATTCCGCGGCACAGTTCCGATATTCCAAGGAAACCGAGGCACTCGAAGAAACTCCGAGCGTGGCTGAACACAAACACCGCTCGCTCCGCTTTCAAAATATCGCAACCTCGGTACGTAATTTATTCGTCGGAGCTCGCGACGTCACACTAAGACACTTTAGAACACGTCCCCAATAGGAAACGGTTTTGGGGTGAGAGCGATCCGCTCCCCCGCAAGTCCGGTGATGATGACGAGGCTACCCCAACTTGGGGTCCACAAGCCATCATCGTAGGTCAGTTAGGAAAAAAAACAATAGGCAAACGGTAAGTGACTGAACTGAAAGTTTCCTTCCTATTTGCTTCACTCTACATTTTAAGCCGCGCAGCTCATTCGCTGCTTATCAGGCGCATACAAAAATAACCGGTGTTAAGCGAAACGTTGCAAACTACATAATTACGCGTTGTGAAAATACTCAATTCAAAATATTATTTTAGGAAGGGAAACTGGAAGCAATGTAACAGCCGCTCACTGTTCGCCAAATTGAGATGTGCCCTAAGGGCACCGTACCGAATGGATGAAGCTAATGGTCGAGATAAACGTTGCCTTAAAAAGTGGTATCCCGCATGTCCGGTGAAACTGTAAGCCAGTCTTAGGCCAACATCGAAATCAGTTTAAAAAAGAAGGTGCCAATGAGACGCATCAACCGCAATAAGTTAGACCATTGATATTTTCGCATATGATATATTTCTGATGCCATTTTTTCAGGATACACTGAAGGTATAAAATAATGTATTGGTTCGTTTCCTCTTAGTCCGATAGGCATCTTGATCGATTTGAATCCACGACCCCTAGCGCAAGAGGCAGAGCAACTACCAAACGCTCCACCCAGCCAGTCAATGGCCATTGATATTCACGCCCTCATTGCCCCATCCGCACCAGGTGAGATAGGCCCTAACAGCATCTGCATAGCTTGCACTGCGGTTGTGTCGTGCGCCAATTTGCAAGCGTCTTGCATGTAACCAGCTTGCATAATTGACTTCTCATTTATTCGAGTACCTACCTGGATTCGTCGGCCTATTTCCAAGTCAAGTTGAGTTTGCAACGCTGATTTGATGAATAAAATTTGAATCGCGAGCTATTTTTATTGTTTACGTTTTACAGGAAAGAGCCGTTATGCGATGTTGAATGTATAAACGAGTGGGTATGGTGGAATTTATTAACATCTGTTACAAGGCAATCAACCTGCCTTTATAATAAAAATTAAAACAATTCATACAAGTACCATACTATCACATCTTCATCAGCCCATATACGTCCTCACTGTTGATATTCTCACCTACGAAGGTGTGCAGGGTTTTTCTCGATGTTTTCCTTCGCCGTTAAAGCTTCGAATAATCGTACGTACATATGAATTTCAAATTTGAAAAACACTGTGGTACGTGTCAGGGTATGAACTGGCGACTTCTCGCATGGCAAGCAACGACCGTAACTACTAGGCCATCAACGGTTTTCTATAACATAGTACCTACTTGTGACTAGACAGGGAACTTGTAGCTTTAACGACATTAATTTCATTTAACCGTGACTTTTATTTCAGTGTTAATTGTGGTAGATGTAATCCTTACAACATACATATAAAAAACAATACTGTATTTGCCATTTTAAAACTTTATTAACCTGTAATTTCCGATAATAACGTACCAGCTTAGCTTTAGCATTGCAAATGGAACTAGTTATTATTATATTACACTCTGCTCAATAAAGCTTAACTTGAAAAGCTTTTTGCGAAGAGAATAATGACTTAACAATTTTACGGCGTTGAGTCTTTATTCAAGTTCTTCAGCTTACGCAACTCAAGCTTACTATTTGTGCTTCAGAGATAACTGAATAAGATCATACACTTTAGTTTTTTTTGAGAAATATTCATAAAAACTATATACAATTGCACATAGCTTAATTTCTTTTAACTATTTTAGAGATAACTTGAAACCATTCTACTATGAAGTAACTGATATTTCAGTCATGAAATCCTTTTTATCTATTCCATCGTCAATAAAATTGAAGAATTGTTTGCGAGCCCTTGAAAAAGTACTGATATTTTTTTGACAAACATTTTACAGTTATTGAACCTGGCAGTATAAAATTTATTTTAGTGAAAGCACTGGAGTAGATCAAATTGTACACAGAAAAATTAAATGGATGTAAATCGTGTTATTATACTGATTTATAATAACCTAAGTGTCTTTAAAAGTTTTATAAAAGGGCCCATCATAAAACACACATCATCAAACTATGTAACATTTTAGACTTTTGTGATACATTACACTAAATATTAGTCTTTATGGGTCTACACGTGATATTTGGAGCAGCAAATACATAACTTACTGCCTGACGTTTTGACTGGGTCAAATAACTCATGGTCCATGATAGGTGCAGACCCATAAATACTAATATTTAACAAGGTATGTTATGAGAAATTATATTTTTAAAGTGGCGATTAGCTAACTAAGTTTGGTAACAATTAATTTACAATGTTTTCTATGAAGTCTATGGGCATAAACAAATACACAATATAGTCTCTATTTTCCAATACTTCCGTATTGTCGAAGTAACTTGACACAACTGATGAGAGACTTGAATTTGACCCAATCTGGCATATTATAAAACAGGGGAAGTATTACGACCTCTTAATTCCAGTCAGTTTAAGAAGTATCGAATAACTTCGTGCTCTGGTACACTCAGGTGTGCGCTATGGTTGTTGAATCATACAGACTGATATAACCCGTCCGTCATTTATGTAAATTTAAAAAAGAATTGTAGTGAAAACAGCTCTTTATTATATATTAGAAAACTGAAAACGTCCGGGATATTTACTATGCGGTTTTGTTTTAATGAGCTCCCGATATTTCGGCACTGTTGCAAGCGCCATGATCACGGGTGAACTGTAGGACTGCGAGAATGACCGTAGGTCTAAGGGCAGATCTTTATTATATAGCTACCGAGGGCCATTTTCAAACAGACTTGAATTAAGAAGTCGTTATCCGCACCCTGGGATCAAATTATAAAACAGTTCATCTATTGCTATCAGTCAACCAACTCAATGTACTACGACTAACTCGTCATATACATATAGCAAATATTGGCCCTACACTTGAATACAATTTGCGAATTATATTATTAACAGCGTAACAAGTTCATATCTCATTAGGCATTCCGTGGGTGTTCTGAGCTTGTGGTGTATACCCTTGGTCGGATCAAATATTCATCGACATAGCGCCGATAACTGGGCATCAGTTTATCATAGAATCATCGGGGACAATTTGAGATGTTGTTAGTCAGGTCACGTTTTCGATATACCGCTTTTAATGCATGTCGGGGAGTAATGAGACATTAAAGCAATCGGTACCACATATTGATCTTTATCTCGGGTTTGGCTATATCACTGCCAGCACTCGTTCGGAATACAAATCATTTTCATTTTTAACCACCACACGAGCCGAGATTTGAGGAAATGAATCGCTTCCGGTAATATCCGATAGCACAAAAATGCGGGTAATATTGATAGGCTAATATTTTGTGTGTTGAAAAGGTGGACGGAAATATTTGTTTTAATAACCCTTTCGGTTCGATGGAGCACGGTAAATTTTTAAACATGAAATCAGTTTATTAAAAATGTTGGTATCCTTTTTTAAAATAGCCGCTAGCTGCTAAAACGGGTGGTTGTTTGGATTTGTAGTTTGTTTTTTTTAAAGGTTCGTTTTAATTTTTAGGTCCAAATCCTAAAAATATTAAACACAAATTTTTTCATCGTTCAGAACTCATAATACTAAGTGGTGGTTACATTTTAAATAGTTTTCTAGGACCTTAACGACTCAGTGATTCAGAATACTTATCTCTTGGTTTAATCATAAAAACATTTTCTAAATTAAGGCAATAAATAAGTGCTACCTTTAGTTTATGTTTCTTTCTTAACCAGTTTTTTAAACATTACTTTTAAATATAACACCAGATGAATACTTTTGCTGTCAACCGTTGAGTCAAGTTATTAAAACTGTTTCTGAGAACGACATTAAATATAATGGTCCAAGATCCCAGAGCTGCCAGACATCACTTATTTTCTAATGGACAAAATATATACGATTGAGTAGTGGTGGGGTGTACTATCATCATATGACTAGTTGCTACCTTGACCAGACGGCCATTTTTCAGATATCAACCAATCAAGGTACATAGAAACACTGCTCACCTCACTTAAATTCTGATGGCTGATTTTAACATATATTTCACACAATATCATTAAAAATCAGGATTCATTACTCCCAGACACATGCGGTCGGCGGTTTTACCTTACAGACGCTTTAAAGCTATGAAAAAAATTTTACTTTTACTTATTTTCTGATGCTTGATTTTTATATATGTTATTCAAACAACTAAAAAGTGCTCATCTGACCGCAATAATTATAGAATTGTACCTTACAAACTATTTTATTAGAAAAACTTAACTAAATTCAATTTTAAAAAAAAAATCTAAAACAGTTGGGTCTGGTGAATGTTTGGCCCCTTGGATCGGTCTGTCCGTTTGCAAAACGTTTTAAAATAGTTGTTTGAATAACATATATAAAAATCAAGCATCACAAAATAAGTAAAATTAAGTAAAAGTAAAATTTTTTTCATAGCTTTAAAGCGTCTGTAAGGTAAAACCGCCGACCGCATGTGTCTGGGAGTAATGAAACCTGATTTTTAATGATATTGTGTGAAATATATGTTAAAATCAGCCATCAGAATTTAAGTGAGGTGAGCAGTGTTTCCATGTACCTTGATTGGTTGATATCTGAAAAATGGCCGTCTGGTCAAGGTAGCAACTAGTCATATGATGATAGTACACCCCACCACTACTCAATCGTATATATTTTGTCCATTAGAAAATAAGTGATGTCTGGCGGCTCTGGGATCTTCCTCTATAACTTTTAAAACTTTCCACGTTCCATTTTAATCGTCATATAATAGATGTTAGTTGCCTGTCAGCGTTTGACCTAAATTGCTGTTTCACAATCGAAACGGCTAGAAGCGGAGAGTTTAAATTAAAGGCACCATTAAATCGTTAATACTGTTAGGTTATAATAGACCTAGTAGGATTGGAATATTTTGAATAATCGATCTGTAAACTACTGATTACAAATTACCTACATGTATAATTATCCGTAAGATGATCGATATCGTTCAATTGTAGTCTCGTGCAATGATTGGACATTGACGAGCATGTACCCAGGGCGCCATTGACTTTTTTTAAAAATAAATTTGTCTCTTACCTCCACTAAGGCAGGAACTTTTACTTTTTGGCGGTTTGCATGAAAAAAAATATGATTGGGCACAACTACTTAGAACCGACATTAATGGTTGCCGAAAGATCCACCGATCGATCGCATGGCGAGTATGATGTCAATTTGTCTATTTCGCTTTAATAGATAGTAATCTAATGGTATTCATGTATTTTATAGCATAAAGCAGTAATACACTCTAATAGCCTCTTCAGTCTATTGGTAAAATACAATAAGGTAATAATACACTTTAGAAAACTGTTTAATGATTGGCTCATTTTCAAAGGGTTGGACTTATGTTACCTTAACCTTTATTCATAGTACATACGCGCATGTTTTGTGTGATTTCTTTTTTCATGTCACTTCACCACATAGTGTAAAAAAAAAGTCATTCTTGCTATTTATCTGTTCCTGTGTCTTAAATATTTAAAACTATGCAGTTTAAAATAGGCACAGTGATTAAAGAGGACGGTTTGAAAGTAGTTACAATATTATTATTATTACCTCATTTTAAGTGAACTGTATTGTGTCTTAATAATAAGTAAGTAGTTTGCATAATATACTCAAAGCAAAGCTAGGATGGGTCGTCATGATATACCTATAATTAGGTACATATGAGACCCAGTACCGACTGGATAGATATCGCTTAAACTACGAGAGAAAAGGCCTTATTCGACCACTCTGACCAAACGCGGGTTGGTCGACTTACACAAACTCATTCACATATGTGCACTATGTGCAGGTTTTCTCACAACATCTTCCTTCATCATAAAAGCATCAAATAAACTTAGAACATATCACCTTTATATTATTTTAAGCGTGACGTAGTTTCGGAGACTGTCATTTAACCAGCAAGTGAACTTTTGCTTATGTCCAATATTCAGACACGCTGAATCCTCACACAAAGTTTTTATTGTTTCATATAAGCTGTTGGTTCAATTGCTATAACTGTTACTGTCTGGACTGAATATTCTCCACATTTGGAGAGCAGTCTACGTGGAGTAAGAGTGCTTGAAGATATTCTTGAAGTTTTGTTTGAAATCGAAGTAAAATAAATTTCTAGTACACTCGAAGGCAGTCTTTTTTTCTACTCAACTTTGGTCGTTGAAAGGATATTATTTTTACAAGTTATTGATCTTTAGATTTTTTCATATTTGTCATTTCAAGACTACTTAGCCTAGCTAGATTAAGTGAGCGTATAGTCTGTAAGCTTGTAGTCAAATCATTCAAATTAGAAAGTATCAGACTTAGACTAATAAAAGGTAGAATAATTTTCGGTTAAAATTACAACTCGTCACCCAAGGTTAATGGACATTTTAGGTTTAGATACTTAACAAAAACGCGATGCTACGAGCACTTATCAAGATCGATCGAAGTCTTTAAGATGAATCTCAGTCGTAGAAGTTTAACCTTCGTATAAGGGACCTAAGAAATAAGCATTGCTAAGTCACACTGTAATTTTTTTAACTTATAACTTAATCATATCGACATTGATCGAGGTTAGCATTTACTATAAAACCTATAACCATATCGATAAGCAAATCCGTATCAATCAGCCAGTTCCAATGCATCGTAAACAATGGCGTAGCATTAAACATGCAGGGCATCCAGTGTACGCTCCCAATCTCAATACCCAAGTCAATTTCCCGCAACTAATCCACAAAACTGAATCTAATAACCCCACACAATATGCGGCGGAGTTAGTTCGCAACCTTTGACGTCATGTGCTTTAAGCTAACTGGATTCGCTGGAAGCAAAGACAGCGCTCGCCTGAAGGGAACTTATGAGGAACTTTGTCATGCTTGACTTTGGCGACGTATATTGATAAAATTGTTTTGGTACACAAATGAATCTTGCGTTATAAGGTAGCTGGGAAGTTTCACCGTGAAAGCTCAAGCCTTTCTTGATATCATATTGATACCAACCATATACGCGCATACAGTACAACCATTCAATTAAATACAAGCATACAGTAAAACCATACCTTTAAACAATTGTTTGAATTTACAGCGTGTTCACACGTAGCGATCTTTGGGCAATTTTGATCGCCGCGAGCTCGCCACAATCACGCCTCATCCAACCTACCCACTTAGCGCATGCGCCGCATTCTACAGCGCAGGTCCGTTCATGTTGGAAATATGAACGCAGCACGCGGCGAAAATACGGCGTGATCGCGGCGAAATCGCGGCATTATCGCCGCGATCGGAATCGCCCTAAAATCGCTAGATGTGAACAGGCACTTACAGATACTATTCGGTTTTTCAAAACTTAAAAGACAGTAAGATATTCAGTAACCAAAATATCAGAGTACGAGAAAACATAGGTATCACTTGGCCTGTAAAAATATAAACTGTGTTCCAAGCACAGTATTTAATTTAATCAGGAAGGACGCATTCATTGTGTTTCTTTGACAAACAATACAAATATTTTGTCTATATGACTCTACTTAAGTGGTCTCATCGCATGTTCGTTGTGGCATCTTCATTGATTTCATTACCCGCTAGACTTATCTACCTCACTTACAATGATATTCCGTTAAAATCATAATCGATATCGGACAATCAATGGCACTAAGCACTCAAACTACTAATATGACGAAGTTCGTAGAAGTTATACGACCACGGGTGAATCTCCGTCGCTGCTTTCAGAGCAAATCGAGTTAGCCGTAAGTACGTGACGTCAAAGGCTGCCGAAGTAAGCCGGGGTGTATTGTGCGAATAACTGCCTCGTTGGTCTATTGGCAGCAAGCGCTGCGAAAGGACCGACAGATCCCCGGTTCGAGTCCGGGGTTGGGCAAAATTTGTGTGAGTTTTTCTGTTATGAAATTACTCAGCCTGGAGTTAGGAAGTTGTTTGAACACTCGGTAAGCACGTTAAGCCTGTGGTCCTGCGCCGGATCTCTCATCTGTCATGTCGGATAGCCGTCTAACCGAATTACGAGAGTAAGGGTAAAGAAAGTGCACTTTTTTTGCGCGCACACTTGTGCACTATGATATGTCCTGCGCACTAGGCTGATTTCAATTGAGATCGGCCGCCATGACTGAAATCGGTTGGACGGCTTTATCGCCGCGGAAGCGTGGGCCTTGAAGGCTACGGTTGTTTCTAGAGAGGTAATTTTGTGCTTCGACAAGCACGACTGGCTGTTAGTTTTACGGTTGATCTCTTTGGAATGCTCGATTGCTCGTACACCTATGTTAAAGGAAGGAATCTGATTTGTTACTGTATTGGTATTTTTGGTCTCGTATGACCGTTACCAATATCACATAGTATAAAGAAAATTCGCTTCCCGCATCTGTCTGTATGTATGTATACTTAATCTTTAAAACTACGCAACGGATTTTGATGTTTTTTTTTAATAGATAGAGGGATTCAAGAGAAAGGTATCTATGTACATACCTGAAGTGTGGGTCACTAGTTATCAATAATTGTAGCGTAGGTAACTCTGTTTGTTTGTATGTTACATAATCACGCCTTCACTACTGAACCTTATCGAACAAAATTTGGTACAGATAAATAATAAAGCCTGAGAATGGACATTGGCGTTTTAACTGAATTCGCTTTAAGAATATCTGACTTCACGCGTCACATATTCTTCCTTAAAGCGAAGACAGTAATTCGCGGAGTCGCGGGTGGAAAGCTACTGTAGATATAATATACAGAAATACAAATAATTTATTACAAAAAAAAGCAATACACATAGTTAAGTAATTGGATCTGATATCCACACTACGCCGAGCACTTCTTTTATTGAAAAAAAAAACAAAGCAATGTACAACAAAAGCTTAAACCAATTAAGGTGGTTTTCTTAGTCTCTGTATTCCATACTGGGTATATCCTGTCGCTACCAGATTAGTCTTGCGGTTGTGGTTTAAAGCATTACAATTAGACCAGCGTCTGAAAAGTAAACCAATTTAAATTGGGATATACCACTTAGTTCACTTAGAAAGATAATGTCGTGAGAAAACGTACACACTTAAACACTTAAGTTTAAATTATTTCAGTGAACAGATTTCCAGTTTTCGCCTCCCAGCCACATTCGTTAAAATAAATCCTACTTAGCTTAAAATAGAAGGAAAACATTGATTACATATCAGAAACAACGTTATAAAACAAACAGACATTACTGTAAAAGTGATCAATATAGGTTCTGCCTCAGCATATGCTGTCAGCGCTGTTATTCTGGCAAAACCTTTGAGTGAAGCTAATAATTTACAGATTAGATACAAATACATAAAGACGATGACAAAAAAAAACTCACACTCGAGAAGAAGTTATAGCCTCACATTACAAAACCTCATTTTATTACAATAACTAATATATTTATTATTAAGACACAAAAATCATTACTACTTTCCGCCCGCGACTTCGTCCGCGTAGAGTCCTTTCTCAGGCTTTGGACTATAACTGTACCAAATTTCGTTTAAATCCGGTCAGTACTCTATGCGTGGAAGCGTTACAGACAGATAGACAGACAGACCGACAAAGATACTTTCGCATTTATAATATTAGTAAGGATAGTAAGGATATAGTAAGGAGTTAAAATAAAGACACAAAAATCATTACTACTTTTGAGCTACACTCTGAAGCCTGTTAATTGAATAGATTCCATTATATTTCAGGTCGTATTTTGATATCGTCCTGAAATTTGTTACTGTCAACCTAAAGGGTTTATAGAGTGTATAAAAATACGAGTAAGACTTGTGCACGTAGGGTCCCGTTTAGTTTTGTAATTTTTTTTTTTGTGAATGTGGCAACAGAAATACATCATTGTGAAACGGTGTGTGGCTTAGACAAAGTGAAAATATCAAAACCATAACGAAGTTCGAAGAGAATAAAATATATGGGATTGACATAGAACGCGATAAATCTCGTGGCCAATCTAATCTACATTTTATTCTTTTCGAAATTCGTTATAGATTTGATATTGTTACTTTTTATAAGCCCCCTGTCTAGATATCGCGGTTCATGAGATTCAGCTCGATGGAGGACTATGAAGTTTTTTTTACCGTTCCGGGAACGGGACCTTAAAGTCTGTATCGCTTGACTGACAAAATAAATCGTTTTTTGTAGAAGCTTAGTGCCTACAGAGAAAAGGTAGGGCCAACATGATTTGATTTTGTGCCTCTTGGAAGTATTTATTTACTTGAAGTTGCTTAGTCAGGGTCGTGTTGATGTAGGTTCAAATGAAATGGACTCTTCACCATCTTTTTAGTCTTTTTATGTTTTACCTACATGAATGAATGACGAATATATATAATTATTTATGTAAAAAAAAAGTTACCCATGAAAATGAGATTAAAATCAAGCACTTGTATTTTATTCCTTGTAAAAATAAATATTAAAAAAAAACGTTACAATTTTGATCCGATTTGAATTCAGAAGTTTACATCGCGTCTATCATCATTAAACCAATACAATATAACATAATACTTACAGCAATAAACATTACGTGCCTGTGTATAACAATTCAGTTTCTAAATAAAAACTAAAAAAAAATATGAAACGTTGGCAATAGTTTGGTCACGGCTTGCACAAGACGGCGACATCATTATGAATTTACTTAGAAATCGGCTCCAATTGGGTCAATTTGCAACCAAATACTAGTGTAGAGGAATGGTTAAACTGCCTATTATTTTCAACGCTACAATGTACCATTAGGGGTTCTTAACCTATTTTAAATCAGTTACTGAGAAAAAGTATGAAAGCCTTCTTTCCTTCACCCGTCGTACATGTATAGAAGACTCTTTTAGTCATGATATATTTTATAATACATTGTAAATTGTTCAGTTGAAAAAAAATCTTGAAATATGTAGGTAACCACTTGAAGGGGATAATTATTTAACTGTCCTATTTAAAATGTGTACAAAAACATATCATGATGCCCGAATTTAGAAAAAATATAACCAGGTTTACATCGTTTCAGTTACCATAAAATTGAATTTTTAATTTTTTCTCTCTCAATTAACGGTTAAAATTACTGGTCGGCGTAACATTAATTGAATTGCCTGGGTTTGGTTTTATTATTGAAAAAAATTGATATTGGCTACCTGTTCTTCGACTAAAAAAAATATTGGTAGCGTGATTGGTGAAATTCCAACAGTTTTTCCAATACGGTTTTGGTATCATAAAAATATAAAGTAAACTTAGGTACACAGAATATTCATTTGGGAAACACTACATCGTAGCGGTGGACCGCTACGGTTTATTCGTAGTTCGTAGCACCCACGGACGCTACAAATACCTACTCCGCATAGTTTGTCAAACAGAACTTCGCATTTGGACAAATAAATGTGCAAAAAGCTCTGTAGTTTCGCCCAAAACTTAACTTGTCCGAAACAAGTAAGTTCAGGTAGTGTAACAAAAAATACGAGACGTCCCGGGACAAATAACTATCCGGGGACGATATGTTACTTTCGATTCGAACTCCCCTTTACTTAATCACGGTGAGGGAAATGCGTATTTGTGCTCGTAATGTGACATTTTCTTAGATCGAGACGTTTGTTTTATTATTTGTCTTTGAAGTTATTACGTTATTGGCTAACCTTACAACATCTTATAGTGACCGTACAAATACTTTACTTTACACTTGAAGTAACTTTCAGGATGACTTCACTTAACCTGATGCTAAGTTATGTTGGGATACACATTGAGGTCGACAGATCACCATTTTACCCGGTACGATGTCTTTTTTGTTTGATTATTGCGCATCTCAGACTGGCTCGGTGGAACAGTGGGTAGTGACCCTGGCTGGCGGTTCCGAGAGTCGTGGGTTCGATTCCCACTCGGGACAAATATTTGTGTGATGAACATCGGTTTTTGTTCCGTGTCTGGGTGTGATTATGTTTTTAAGTATGTATTTTTAAATATATTATGTATGTATATCAGTCTCTGACGCCCAAGTACAAGCTTTGCTTAGTTGGGGGTCAGATGACCGTGTGTGGAAATGTCTCTGGTGCGATTACCACATCATAAAATATTTGTGTATGAACATTGGTGTTTGTTCCGTGTATGGGTGAGATATTCATATTATTTGAGTTTATTTGTGTGTACCACTTTTTATTTTGATATCCGTTACACAAATGCTTAAGGTTACCACGGTCTTCCAGCAGATTGACCTAGTGACTTTAAAACTATCCTCTTCCGACTTCGTCTTTGCTAATAAGCTTACGAAGTTAAGTAATAATAAACGAAGATATTTAGCGCAAGAGTGTAAATGTTTGAGTTTATATAAGAAGCAAATATAAACAGAATATTGAAGTGTTGATTCACTTTAAAGCGGGACCGACTGTGCAATATTAATTGATTAACGAATAAGAGTATCACGTCGTTGTAACTAATTAATTAGTAATCTTCGTAATAAGAACTAAGTATTCAGCTAAATCTTACGAGATAAACTTTTTGTATACTTAATTAACATGGAAATTAAATTTGACAAAGTATTTTTATTATGATAAATAACAACTTTTAGAAACATTTACTTACACTTTTAAACCTATTTTATTATTTATATATTAAGAAATTACACCCACCCATATGGTTTTTAACGTAACGGAACGTGAAAGTTGTATATTAATAAACATATTTTTATAACGAAAATATATCAAATACTAGAAAACTGAAACTGTCCGGGATATTTACCATGTTATTTTGTTTGGTTACAGTTTCAGTTTTCTAATGTGTGTAACCATGGCAGTTTAAAATTATATATTTCAAATACTTGCATTGAACTAACTTACATAATATGACAAATCAGGAAACGGCAGGCTTATTATATAAAATAGTAGCTTTAAAATTAATAAAACAGGTACCTACTTCCGTTTCGTACATTCCCCACGTAAACCCTACAAAAGACGGGTGACCCTTCCTGTGATATCCTAAAGTAGCAAATATAATGGCCGGCCCTTGATATTATTTCAAAGGGTTCGTGCTTTGATGGATGTCTTTCAAGATTCAACTTATTATATTTCATCTCAGTTAGGTACTGAAGGTTCGTACCTATTCGTAAGATTAGATTCTTGGTCGAGTCGATTACTTCAATCCACTCGTAAATGTTTAACTACCATTACGAATCTAATTTAAAATCTGAAAAAATGAAGATGTCATCCCATGGCCATGTATAATATTGTACAAAAGTATTTACTTTTATTTTTATTGTTTTTTTGTACAATAAATAAAACCACATTGTAAACCTTGTGTGTTTACTATAACTTTTTTATTTTCACCTAGCCTAATTAGTGTAACACTGCTGGGCAAAGGCCTTCCCCAATTCTCTCTACTTCTGCCGATCTGTGGTAAGAGATGGCCAATTTAGGTCTTGAACGTCGAGATCATCACAACTCTATTAGAGCGCTTGAATATGTAAACAACGTATGACTCTTCCCAGGCTTTATGTGGGTCTAAATTTAATTTAAATCAATAGTCTTGAAAGAGAGAAGAAAGACACAGAACAGACTCACTTTGACATTAATATTAGAAAGGATTTGTCATTTAGATTAGCCGATATCAACCGGATAAAAATTTCCAACGGACCGGAAAGAAAAATTAAAATAATACCTGCAAAATTGAAAGTATAAAGTTCACGGAACATTAACCTGCAATAAAATATTACTAGCCTTAAATTTAGCAAGCTGAGAGGGTCCTGAAAGCCTGGCACATCTGTCGCACGGCAATAACAATTGGACGCGATGAGTATTAGAGATCACTCGTAAAGTCTGTAAAAAGAGTCTGTCGGATCGGACGACGATATGTACAGCTCAGAATTGCCCGTTGGGAGAGTGGAAGCGTATTTAGGTACCTGTGTCCCGATGATGTTCGTGTTTAGGAACGCTCGGGTTGGGATATTAACCCATGTATGTACTAAGGACGAGGGACAAGTCCGGTGATGAGGACGAGGCTACTCCAAGCCATCATCGTATGTCAGTTAAGAAAAAACAAAACATGTACATATTTATGTAACGTTTTTAACGGTTGCTTTTAGCGTGAGTCATTAAGTTTTTAAAGAAAAATAATTTACGTTATCATTTTTGATATTGTAATTAATTATATTATATTTCAATTGTTCGCAAGTTTAAGTTGAAAGTCCATCGTTTATTAATTGAAAACAAATTAAACGAACAAACAATTGGAGTGTCAAAATTGTGTGAAACTTTCACACTAAATATAGAATTTCCGATGCGTAGTTTACGAATTCTCGTAATTTGTTCGTAAATTCTGTATAAACCATTCAATATGGCCTTAACATATCAAGGACACACATAATATCGAATAATAATAGCATATTATCGAATCAACTAAATACACCTAGCCCAATCGCTAATATGAAACATAAACCATATTCATGGAATAGGTAAACAGCTTCTGTTTTGAATAGGATACTAATATAATAGGCAAGCCTAACGGCCGCCGGTGTATTTAACACGTTTAGACTAAGATAACATTTCTCAATGTAAAGTGTATTTAAGCCCTTGGTAATAATTTGAATGAGCGGCTTAAGATAAGTCGGGCGGGGCTGGACGGAGGCGGTTAACGGTTGCTCCCTTGGTGAGTCAGCAAACGTCATTTCCAGCTGTATGGGCAGGCGGTTGAAGGGTTGAGAGGAAAGCGGGTTATATAAAAGGTTAGTATTGTAAGATAGCGTTCCATTATATCCGTAGAAGTAAAAGTAGATAATGTAAGCAGGAATTAGGGGTAACACAAAAAATCTATTTGCTCTTTTCTTATTATAGTATTTTTCCCCTTTGTCGCACTACGCCGCCCCAACCGAAAAAAATAAAATAAATATCTGGGACATTCCTACACAAGGTCATCTGACCCCAAATTAAGCAGAGGTTGTACTATGGGCCTCAGAGACTGAAATACATACATATTTATAAACACACACTTAAATACATAATCACACCTGGGCACGGAACAAACACCAAATCGCACAAATATTTGTCCCGTTTTGGAATCGAACTCACGACGCTTGAAACCGTATAGTGAGCCTAGGCTACACCACTGTTCCATAAAGCCACTCAAAAGTGTTGCCTTTGCTTGCATTGGGGAGATGCGGGGAAATTAGCCTACTAAGACAAGTTCTACCCTCAATTTCCGCTTCTCCCTTGCACCAGCCCGCATCAGTATGGTGGACCGTTTATTCATTATTCACTGCGTCGACGTTCGACTAAACACGTTACTTCGTCGGGACTACGCCGTCCACACGCTCCGGGTAGCCGCAGACAGCTGGACGGGAGTAGTCTAGTACTGGTATTGCGATTAGGATGCGGCCATATGGCTGACTAGTCTAGGAAGTACCAAGTAATTGCCTCGTTGGTCTATTGGTAGCAAGCGCTGCGTAAGGACCGAGAGGTCCTCGGTTCTGGCAAAATTTGTGTTACAGAAAAACAAAATTACAGGAGTAAGGGAGTTGGCGGTTGAACGCCCGTGCCTCGGAAAGCACGTTAAGCCGGTGGTCCTGCGCCCGATCTCTCATCGGTCATGTCGGATTGCCGTCTCACCGAATTATGAGAGTAAGGGATATAATAGAGAGTACACTTGTGTTTGCGCGCACACTTGTGGTGCACTATAATATCTCCTGTGCACTTGGATTGAGATCAGCCGCCATCAGCCGTCCGAATGATTTCAGCCGGCTGAAATCATTCGGACGCTTTATTTTTATAGGAAGTACAATAGGAAGTAAGGTAGGCTGAAACTACAGAAACGAATGTTCCTGCCACCTGATCCTGGAGTCCCGGACTCTTCAGGCGGGGAGTGACCGGCATTTAAGCAAGCCTTCAGGGTGAGTGCGACAGGCTTAATATAGTCTATTGTTCATGTCGACTTCATATGTGGATCTCACTACTGCTTACCATCAGGTGGAGTGCGGTCATCTTGTTACCCTATTATAAAAAAGTGCCACAATCAAACTGCACAACATAAATTGCACTGGACATAAATTAAATAAGTGTTCGGCAACTAGAACGGTATTCGTGGTCTCCATGACCGGTTTTCTCCAATATCCTGGCTATAGGAGCGCATTGTGGCCGCTGCACTACGTTTCCAGAAAACGGTACATTGGAAGTGTTCTAACTGAATTTACGGTGGAACTGTTTACGCCCTGAAAAGGGGGTGTTTCCGTTTCAGTGTGAAACATGTTCTTTATTGCGCGCTTTAAGCTCGGTTTTAAGAAGTTTTTAGTGGATCTTGTTAGCGGTGAGACTTTTGAGCAGATAGGTATATAGTCAAACTTTGTTCGTAGTTCGTGAGATTGTTAAGTATAACGTAACAGGTATTACGGTTTTGGTAAATACACAACTTTCATGTGAAGAAAACTGATGAGTACTACTCTATTGTAAGAAGTATGAAGTTTGTAGCTTATGTACCTTTTTCTTTATATTTTATATATAGGCTACTACTCTCTTCCCCAAATAGCATCTAGTAGGTATTACTATGATACAATAGACCAGGTATAATATTATTAGAATGGTTCTATTGGGGATATTGTGCGTTTATATATTCTATTTCCGACTAATTTGTCTCGTTTCAAAAGCTCAAAAATTCTTCAGAAATGTGTTAATTTCTAACCTTCTACTATTTATAAGCCGGCCAATGAAATTTCCTTATTCAGAATCCTTCATCTTAAATTCTCCTCTGCATTTGGCGTCGTTTGCAAGCCGTAAATCTCAAATAAACGCCCAACTTGGGATCATGTCCCGGCAAGTAGCAAGCGGTCCCGAACCGCAAAAAACTACTAACTCTGAGCTTTGAAACACTTGCCGAGAGCGATGTTTTAGTGATGCTATACAACAGAACTATAATAGTCTGCAATATATAAAAATGTTTGAAGAGAAAAAGTAGTAGCTTACTTACAAACACTGTTGTATGAAATTGTTTAAGTAGAAAAATTTTAAGTCCCATACATTATTATTACCCGATTGACGATTAATTGAGATAAGTGAATCTCTCGCCTATAAGAATTTTGATAATTATAATTTTACTTTGTTGGCGATTTTATATGAAAAAAAAAAGTGAATAGGTTTTGTTACATGTATATGGGTCAATTTCAACAAGTCCATATTTTTTAACATTTCGGTGAACTTTTTATTTGTTTCTTTTTTGAAAATACAACCATGTAGAATTGTTATTTACGCTATCGTTATAATTAATTTTAACACGACATTAAATTAAATTCATATACTTAAGAGATATAGTACTTTGAAATTTTGGTGTCACCGAAATGAAAGAAGAGTTCACCGAAATGAAACTTCTCATCACCGAAATGAGAAACGCAATACACCGAACTGAAATTACTTATGTAGTCACCGAAAAAAAGTAAACTGTTACCAAGTATACAGCCTACAACCTACGTTTTGAAGAGTGTATTCATCACACAGTAACAGATTTTTTCTTACTAAAATTAAAACTTCGGCCTTATCAATAAAAATGCATCTCCGTTAATCGTTTAACAGTGGTCGATGGAAACGTGGATACAACCCAGTCTTGATCTTTGTCAGTTCCAGATTCAGCTCTCAATGCATAAAGTCCATCTGCCAATCAATACCCCTAACCTTACAAAGACCGATTAAGTGCAATATGCAGTAGTGCAATAATTCGTTAAACAATTGACAAAGCCATTATAAAGCTAGCTTCATTACCGAACTACGAACGATTCGTAGGTATCATCTGGAAATCGTCGTGCCAACATATCCCAAGAGGCTGTCGTACTTCCAACGTCCCGGGTTTGACTCAAGAGTCATCTGCGCCGTTTAAAAATTATGAATAATGCCGATCCATTTTCACAAGACACATGTGATGCTTGTGAAATCTTAATGCTGTCTATCCATGCAAACCAGCGAACCAAATGGATTAATACAGTCACCAGCATTGACATGACCCACAATAGTAAAAAGGCCTAGACCACAATCCGTAAATGGACCGGTGAGCCCTCTCCTCCAAAGTTCCAAGTAAAGTTACTGCAAACAAAATTGCTCATCAACTGTTGCTGAATAAGAAATCGTACACTCGCCTTCCCAGAATTCAACTTGTACAATGCCTTCCGAAAGAGAATTTACTGAGCCAGCCTTTTGACGATATCATTTTTAGTGTTAGATACTTGAAATCTGGTAAAGCATCGAGTGTTGATAACATTTCCACAGAACAACTTAAAAACTTGGATCCTATGACTATTTGCTGGTTACAACCGAAGTTCAATGATTGTCTACAATCTGCGAAATTATCGCGTCTATGGATCTTGATATTGCCATTCCAAAACCGGGAAAAGTTCTAGATGACCCTAAAAACCTTCCGCCCATTATCCTTGCTCAGTCACACATACAAATTACCTCAACGACTTTTGCTTAACCGCCTATCACCTATTAGATCAGCACTTAATTCCAGAACAGGTAGGATTCAGACCTAAAAAATCATGTTGTAACCAGACGTTAAACCTCACCCAACACATGCCATTTTATCATAAACGTCTAGTCCATAAGATTTGTATTTGTAATTCAGAAGCTACACTGATGTTATTCTGTTTTGTGAACCAAAATAAATAACACAAAGAGGATAGTTTTGAAATGGGAATGATTACAGCGCTGTATGCGTGGATCTGACAGCAGCTTATGATACAGTGAACCTGAAGCGTCTCTTGTGGAAAGTCTACTCGATGGTCAATGACTAGAAATTTATAAAAATACTTGGTGAGCTGCTCCGCAACCGTAGCTTTCAGGTCCATTTGTCTGAAGAAATAAGCAGATGGCGATCCCAAAAAAACGGTAATCCCCAGGGTCTCTACCCTGGGGATGACCGTTTTGTTGGAATCACTACTTTTCAACATCTACACAAAAGACCGACCATGTTGCCGATGACCTGGCGCTCATATCACAAACACAATCCTGTGAAAACATAGAAATAAACCTCACTTCAGCCTTAGGGTTCAGACACTCTCAGACTAAATATAACATGGCAGGGACAACCACAGAAGTTAAAGTCGGCATAGCTTTATATTTAGATTTAGAAAGTACCGAATCTTGACACAGATCCACCTTCTGCTCGTCTTAACCTCTGGTCTAACACGTTTGCTCCACCCGTCCCCTTGGTTCTACCTTCAGAAAACCTTCCAACAGGACACGATTTGCCATGGTTAACCTGAAGGTCCCTGGACAGACTCCGTAGCCAGGTTGGCCAATGCAAAGATAATATGTTTAGGTGGGGGTTTCCTGGACAGGAGGATATCGCGTGCCTATGTGGTCTCTCACCATTGTCCATGGCTCACCTCACTTCATGCCCCGCCTGTCCCGACTCCTGTACACAAATTGAGCTGATAGAAGGGTCAACAACCGCGGTCCGGGTGGCGGAATTATCCAAAATAATTTTAAGTGTTTTGCCATCGACACGAAAAAGAAGAAGAAGAAGAATAACTTACCATTTTGAACTTCATCATTTGACTTTAGATGCTGTTGACAAACATTTCAAGTTAATCTGTTATTACTTTAATCCAGAGTCTTAAATATATAAAAGAAGAATCACTGACTGACATATCGATGCACAGTCTAAACGGCTAAACGTAGGCACTTGAAATTTGGTAAGGACGTAGTTTAGGTACCGTAGAGGTGCATTAAGAAAGGAATTCCCGAAATTCTCACGGGAACGGGAATAATCCGGAAAATCCTTTTGTATGAAAAATGGCCCACGCAAACGAAGTCGCGGGCACAGCTAGTGAAAAATAAAGGTATTGATTACAACCACACATAGATTTTAATAATTTAATCTGAAATTCATTTGGGAACATGTAAGAATAAATCAACAAATATATTGTAATTATCAACAATAAAAATAAAAATATATTCCTTTCGAAATTACAATGTAACAAAATAAATTAAGGTCTTTATTCACCGAAATGAAGAAATTTGACACCGGAATGACAAAAGAAATCACCGAAATGAAGATAATAATCACCGAAATTACCAAAGTCTCAGCGAAATGACACAATGGCACTGGAGTGTTATTTTGTCTCATTCCGGTGGTCAATTTAGGTCACCGAATTCACCGGAATGAGGTCACCGATATTATATACAGCCCATAAAAATAAGCACAACAAGGAAAATATAAATAAAAGAAATAAATTGATACGACCTACTTAATTGGGCGACATTTAGTAATAGTACATAGATTTTATGGACATACCGAATGATTGGATCACAACTTATATCCATTCACGTGAATGACAAAAAACGGTACGCAGTCACCGAAACCGACTTACTTACGTTTTTGGCGGGAACTGCAAACAGCAACACACGTCCTCTTACGTTAAGCGCTTAGGCGGCACTGATGCGCAGATTTACTGCGCAGTGGCAAGAAGCTAGTGTTTTTCGATGCCTAGATATTCGCGTACAACGAAAATTCACCGCGATGACATATCTCATTTGGACACGTGAATTTGTACTTACCATTCATTAAATATAACAGATTTTGTATTGAACTTTCCGCAATAAGGTACTGTCATTATTAAGGATTTAAATAAAAAAGGTAAATCCTAAAAAATCAACTGTTTTTAAAATATGATTAAAAGTATACTGAAAAACAAATTGTGCCGCGTCACCGATATGATACAATTGGGGGTTTAAGATTTTTTTTTACCTAATTAGCGATAATAATAATTTAAAAATATTTATAGTCACCTATAGGAGACAACACCTTTTATCTAAAAAAAATATTACAAGTTAAAAGTGCCATCCTGCACTGGCAGTTTCAGCCGTGCCGTTTACGATTTGGTGTCGGGAAATTCACCCATATTCATTCCTATAAAAATGGAAGTTGTCAAAACAATATTGTTAGTTGTTGATTGGCTCGGTGAAACAGTAGTTAGCGACCCTGGCCGGTTCAATTTCCACTCGGGACAATTATTTGTGTGATGAAAATCGCTGTTTGTTTCGTGTCTGAGTGAGATTATGTATTAAGCTCTTCAAAACATTCCCCATTATAGAGACGGTAGAGAACACTTACATATACTTATTAATTCAATCTATTTAGTTATATTAATTACGAAATTCCACTGAGTTTTATAATAGGGACTTGAAGCAATAACTAAATCACTATCGGATGAGTAAGTATTGTATCCAACATTTTAAGTTAAGTAATTTAGAAATTATAAAACTGTTGGCAGGGCATGTTGTACTATGGCGCATGTTTTGTGCCGTACGAGTTTTCAAATGTTAAAAACTGTTTTTAAACATTATCCTTCAGTGTAGGAGCACTTCAAACATGTAATAATTTCTGTGAAATGTTTAACAACTTCATTTAGTCTCGCCATTACGAAAACTTTTAGGGGTAAATAAATATCTTGGACGTTTCCACACATGGTCACGCGACCCCAAACTAAGCAGATCTTGTATTAAGGGCGTCAGATTCTGAAATACATACATAGGTATTAATAAATACAAACTCATCCAGAATAATCTTATCCAGACATGTAAAAATTGTAAACAAAAAAAAAACCGCCTTCAAAAACCCGACTCACTAAAAATTACAAAATAATATTTCTGGGTATGAATTTCTTATGTTTTTGAAGGCGGTGCCGTTTATATCTCATGCAGCAAGCACAGAGTGCTTTTTTTTCCTCAAAATTTTCACTGGCACCGCCTTCAAAAACATAGGAAATTCATACCCAGAAATATAATTTTGTAATTTTTAGTGAGTCGGGTTTTTGAAGGCGCTTTTTTTTTTGTTTACAATTTTTTTTCATACTTTTTAGTGATACAATATTTTTCACCCTATTAGTTCAGCTCACCTGTAATACTACTGATATTATAACTAGTAGTCTTAATATGTATACAGTATTGAAAGAATTATCCTTTTACTCCCAACTATTAAGGAGTTGACCTTCTATCATCAGCTCAGCAGCATAACATTATGATTGCAAGAAGCAAATGCCAATATAACTTAAGAAAATATGTAAAACGCGGTACATGTGCCTATAAGATTTGAAGGTGGCCCTCGATTTCTCCTGGACCCCATCATCAGATCCTAGACTGGTCACCCTATTAGTTCAGCTCACCTGTAATACTACTGATATTATTACTAGTAGTCTTAATATGTATACAGAATTGAAAGAATTATCCTTTTACTCTCAACTATTAAGGAGTTGACCTTCCATCATCAGCTCAGCATCATAACATTATGATTGCCAGAAGAAAATGCCAATATAACTTCAGAAAATATGTAAAACGCGGTACATGTGCCTATAAAAATTGAGGGTTGCCCTCGATTTCTCCTGGATCCCATCATCAGATCCGGGACTGGTGAAAATGGGACCACCTCTGAAGTAAACTCTATCCAACCAAAAAAAAATTTTTGAAATCCGTCTATAATTGACGAAAATATCGGTGAACATACATAAAAAAAAAAAAATATTATACATACAGACGAATTGAGAACCTCCTCCTTTTTTTGAAGTCGGTTAAAAAACACCAATGTTCATCACACAAATATATTTTGTCGCGAGTGGAAATCGTACCCACGACTCTTGGAACCTCCAGCCAGGTTCACTAACCACTATTCCATTGAGCCAGTCAAATAGTCAATGTAAAAGCTGTTATTACATAACAAAGGAGTATTATCGTATTATTCATACATTATGCACTGTTTACGGACTTAAGTGTTGACTAAATGTGATAGAAATGTGCTACTTATCTATATTAATAGACAAAAATTGTAAACAAAAAAAAAACCGCCTTCAAAAATCCGACTCACTAAAAATAACAATATTATACGAACACTTATAATTATCTGGGTATGAATTTGATATCTTGTTGAAGGCAGTGCCGTCTATATTTCCAACAGACAAGCACAGAGTGCTTCTTTTTCCTCAAAATTTAGATTGGCACCGCCTACAAAAACATATAAAATTCATACCCAGATGATTATAAATGTTGGTATTATATTATTTTGTAATTTTTAGTGAGCCGGGTTTTTGAAGGCGGTTTTTTTTTGTTTACAATTTTTTCATACTTTTTAGTGTTAAATTTTTTGTTACCCTATTAGTTCAGCTCACCTGTAATACTACTGATATTATAACTAGTAGTCTTAATATGTATACAGTATTGAAAGAATTATCCTTTTACTCCAAACAATTAAGGAGTTGACCTTCCATCATCAGCTCAGCATCATAACATTATGATTGCAAGAAGCAATGCCAATATCACTTCAGAAAATATATAAAACGCGGTACATGTGCCTATAAAATCTGAGGGTTGCCCTCGATTTCTCCTGGATCCCATCATCAGATCCTAGACTGGTCAACCTATTAGTTTAGCTCACCTATAATGCTACTGATATTATAACTAGTAGTTTTAATATGTATACAGTATTGAAAGAATTATCCTTTTACGCCTAACTATTAAGGAGTTGACCTTCCATCATCAGCTCAGCATCATAAGATTATGATTTCCAGAAGCAAATGCCAATATAACTTCAGATAACATGCAAAACGCGGTACATGTCCCTATAAAATTTGAGGGTTGCCCTCGATTTCTCCTGGATCCCATCATCAGATCCGGGACTGGTGAAAATGGGACTGACCACCTCTGAAGTAAACTCTATCCAACCAAAAAAAAATTTTTGAAATCCGTCTACAATTGACGAAAATATTGGTGAACATACATAAAAAAAAAAATATTATACATACAGACGAATTGAGAACCTCCTCCTTTTTTTGAAGTCGGTTAAAAATTCATAATTATGCAAAAAATTGGAGAAGGAAAGGGAGCGTATTACTTTGAAGAGTTTGTTAAGCAGTTAACTTCAACATACGTTTTAGTGCCTGTTCACACGTAGCGATGTTTGGGGCGATTTCACGGCGAAGCCATATCGCCGCGATTTCGCCTTGAAATCGCCCAAAAATCGCTAGGTTTGAACACGCTGTTAGGGTTGAATTCAAAACTGTAAAAAATAATGAGTAGTCTATTATCTGCGTTTAAATTGTGCCCAAAGAGATACCTATATTTAACTATTCCTGCGATGTGAAAGAAAAATTAAGTAATAACTTTTTCCGAATGAAATGTACCATTGGTGTACAATTGGTCATGAACCCCCAATTAAATAAGTAATCCTGATTCTAATTACACATTTATTTCTTCAGAGAAAACATATTTTTTAGATTTGAATTCTTAGGCTTTATTCATCAGAGGAGTTTAGCGAGTGTGGGTGTAAATGTCAACTTGGGGCCTGGCGGCCGTTGAATGAGGCAGGGTTTCTGAAATATTATTTGCAAAGGAACGAATTTTATTTTAGAAAAGTGTTTATGTTATTTTTGAGGATTCTTTTATAAAAAAAAAAGATTAAGTCCGTGTAAAGGTTTCCGGAGAAAGATAGACACAGTTGAAGATTATACAGAAGGAACGATAAGAACACACATACCAGCACTGTGTATATTGCCTCTAAGTAGTAAAACTAACATGTATACTGTATAGCTTTTTACCCGTGACTACAGGCGGACTGTATCAAGTACTTAATGCAAAACATTACTTCTTCATAGTGAAGTCAATTTAAATCAAGCCCCTTCTTTTTATATTCTATGTACCTAACTAATTCTACTTTTTTTATACTTGTTAGCACAAGATGACCTCACTCTACCTGATAGTAAGCGGTAGTGAGATCCAAATATGAGATCGTCAGGCACAATAGATTAACTTAAATAGGTTTACTAGTTTTTTTGTGTGTAAGCAATATTAAATAGACAGACAGGTGTTTACGTATGTATTGTCTCGCTCACTTGATTGGCTTTCTTCTTTCGCTATCTTTCTTAAACCACTTATAATTTGAAATGTTACGTTTGAAACCCAAAAAGAGTTTACAAATAAAAGAAAATAATTTTAAACAACAGGCTTATAAATAAACGTGTTATTCTTTAAAACTCATTAAAACCGTTAATAATCTGGATTCTGCAAATGTTTTAACAATAACTTTCCGATTTCTTATTACTCATTATTAATCGTGAAGTTTACTTTATCTCGATCGGAACAAACTCGGAAAACTAAAGTGAGCAGACTCTACTCGCCCGAACTGGCTACTAAAACGGAGAAAATTCTACAAAACCCTAGTTACTAGGGACGTTTGCGAAATTAATCTTCCTGTCGGCATTCCTGCTAATAACAGCCATTTTAAAAATAAATTGTAGCCGTAACTAGCAAGCCTGGCTCTGAAGTTCAGCTCCGACATTTTTAGTATTTGAAAATTTTCAGTCCTATTTTTCTAGTGACTTGCCCGAAAATGGGCTTATTGTCCCGGGCTACTATTTAGTGTTTCAGTTTGTATATATCCGTGTGCATGTTTGATTTTAGGATTTTATATTTTAGTACGATAGTGATTTACAAGTACTTAAATAATTGAAGCATCGATGGCTGAGTGGTTAAGGTTGTTGCTTGCCATAGCCGAGAGGTTCGAAGTCCGCCTCGTATCACTGTTGTTTTTCAAATTGGAAACTCATATGTACGATTATTCGACGCTTTAACGGTGAAGGAAAACAACGTGAAGAAACCTGCGTGAAGAAACCTGTACATCTACGAAGAAATCCTAAGATTGTGTAGTCAACCAACCCGCACTTTGCCAGCGTGGTTGACTAAGGCCTTATCACCCTAGTTAGGGTAGGGTAGCCCCGTTCCCTAGCAGTAGGGACGTATATGAGCTGAGGATGATGATGAAGTAATTGAAGTATAAGTTGTAATAAGTATTTAGGCATGCTTAAAATCTCTAGGTAACTCCACCAAAAAAGTATTCAGTGAATATATTAAATTAAAAAGTGATATTAAAATACTAACAGCCCTAACGTAACAATTACTTAAGTTAGAAGTAAAATAAACTGTGAATATTGTCTACTACAAAGATGAGCAAGATTTAATTTATTCACGTAAGAATGGTATTCGTTAAAACATCTCTAGAAATCAAAGCGAATGTTAAAAGTCCTAAGCAATGCAACATGCATTCGCTGACTTTCGGTATTGTTGTGTCTTGCAATTCAAAGTCAAATGAAATGCTTGCACTTTGCGACTCACAAAGAGTTGTTTGTTACTTTGCTATGACACAGCGGAATGCTGAGTAACAAAAGATTCCATTTATCTCAAAATAAACTGAAGCAAAGAGTATCTTGACTGTCAACATATATTATTCGTTTCTAAACCATTCTTGGAAGCTCGCAGATGTCCTTTGTTTAATCCGACGTTTACTTCAAATCGTCTTGAGTACAGAAGCGATTAAATGAATAGCTGGTCAAGTCAGAGTCAGAACGGTCCGGTCTTCTTCTTCGTATCGTATGGTTGATGAACAACCTAGTATCAGAGTTTTTAAACCGCCCGTAGGCCACAGACATGGCTTCACACACCGTTGAAAAATCTCTCAGGTGTGCTGGTTTCCTCACGATGTTTTCCTTCACCGTTAAAACGTCGAATGATGGTACATATGCATTTCAAATTTGAAAACTACTAACTAGGTACTTTATCGGGGGAACTTCCCATAATAGCACCAGAAATGCAACCATACATTATGCACTTATTGCAATAGATGAGCAAGAGCCTTGTGGCATACTGACAACGCAGATATATTAATATAGACCCGTAGGCACTAAACGGGTATGGAACCCAGAAATGCTGAACTCTATCATCATGGGTATCTCCATTTGTTGCGTTGCTTAAAACTGACAATCAATCATCATCATCATCATCAGCCCATATACGTCCCCACTAATGGGGCACGGGCCTACCCGTAACTAGATCAATAAGGGCTGTTGGCCAAGTGCGAGTTAGTCGACTACTCAACCTTAGAATTTCTTCATAGGTGTGCAGGTTTGCTAACGATGTTTTCCTTCACCGTTAAAGCGTCGAATAATCGAATATGAATTTCAAATTTCAGTACTAGCCAACCAGCCAGGTAGTCATCACTTCAGCAAAATTTGAACCAACATATAGGAAACATTATATTTTTAACCTTCTTGACTAGAGTCCCGGTATCTTAATTAAAATAACTGAAAGCCTTCGGACGGAGGCAAATATTTAAGTTCGTTTAACTTTACTCACGCTACGAAGGGTAGTGTGGACGATTGCAAAAATACTCGTATTGTATGTATTTATTTGATTTATGACTCACTGTTAGGATATACTGTTCCTGCCTCCCCTGTGAACTGCCTTGTTAATCTATTGGTAGCAAGCGCTGCGTAAGGACCGAGAAGTCTCTTGGTAGAGTCAGAGTTCGGGCAAAATTTGTGTGAGTTTTTCTGTAAAGAAATTACTCATCCCGGAGTTAGGAAGTTGGCAATAGCACGCCCGGAGGTCCTGCGCCCGATCTCTTATCGGTCATGTCGGATTGCCGTATCACCGAACTATGAGAGTAAGGGTACAGAGAGTGCACTTGTGTTTGCGCGCACACTTGTGCATTATAATATGTCTTGAGCACTTGGCTGATCTCAATTGAGATCGGCCGCCATATGACAGATTTCGGCCATAGCGGCCAAAGCGACTTAGTACTCGTATATACGAGTATTGTAGACAACCGCTAGAAAGACATGGATAGATAGTAATCGTACACTCTACGGCTCATCACTACCTAAATAGTATAAAACGCTTTCTCTGTCCCTTTATCTATATCCCTATGTATGCTTAAATCTTTATCAGTTTTTTATAGATAGAGGGATTCAAGAGGAAGGTTTTTGATGTAAAGTTCACCCAAAGCGAAGCGAGGGCGGGTCACCTCGCATCAATATATTTCAGTAGAATTCTCAGTATCATGAAAACTTTAATAACACTGTAGATATACTTGAAATTTATACAATCCAAAGGCCTTGTAAGTCAAAGTAAATACAAATTGTATGATGATTTTATATGGTATCCTTTGTAAAACATTAATAGTGCAGTATAAAATATTGCGTTACATCTCAATAAGTAAAAGGGGTATTATAGTTTTAACGAGACTACGAAAAATTTTATGAGATAAAACTCGTTAAAACTATATATATTTTAAAACGTCACATTTTAAATAATAATAAGTACTAAGATTCCAAATTTTATTTCATTATGAAGTCGTACAGCAAATGTACGCTAAAGATATTGCAACAGTATGTAAATAGAACGTCGTGAACCGTCTAACAGACGTATAATTAAGGTATGCCACCGCTCGCAAACTTCACACTTTAATGTTATTACTCTGCTGGTAGGTGCACGCTTTTTCTGCAACTTGCTTTACGAAAATGCGGATTTAAAATAAAATAAAGCACAGAGTAGGTCACAGTTCATGTTGTGCCAGTGTTATGATTAAAGATTTCTTTTTAATTTACAAATAGCTCTGATATGACACTATGCCAGATTATATTGAAAGGTTAGGTACTCGTATTGATGGAAAATATCAATGTTGTGATTAAAAAGAACCAGAGGCAGTAATGTTACCATTCTTCTTGGTAGAATCAAACATAGTAAATCTGATGTAGGCGCTAGTGTATCGAATTTAGCTGTGCACTTTATCATTTATCGTACTTTAATTAAAAAACAAAGTTTTCAATTCCTAACTTTAAACATTTATATAATATACTGATAGCTTCATCATCCTATACTCGAATGCTATGGCACGGGCCTACCCTAAACTAGAGCAATCAGGTAAGGAACGACTTTAACTACTCGGTTATCGACGCTTTTTTTCAACTGATATTTTATCATTTTTATTTATTTTATTTATAGGTATGCAAACAGATAACTATCATAACATGGTAATACATTATATATAATGGTTGTGAAACTAGACGGTAATCCTTATACAGCATACACAACAATACTAAAATTGATCTTACAACTAGCCAAAACCAGTCAATAAGTCCTGCCAGTAATCACATTTTGGTACCTAACTTTATCAAATTATATACTAGGCTTATATGTTCAATTCCTGACCGTATTTATAGCAAGTATAACAAGCAAACCCTACTAACAGTTTAATTAAATAATTATAACATTATGCTCGGCCCACCTGCGTTTCAAATTAAGTTATTGAGTAGTCCTTAAGTTATAGGTATAATGGCACTTTCACCAGGGTCACATGGTACAAGTTTCTAAGTTGAATAACTTTGTAATGGATAATCCCTTACGAATATGTGATTTCGAGCACAATAAACTTGGATGATAGCTTAAACTAATTGTGGCCAACAGTAGTTATTGTTTTACTTAAATAATTACTAAACTCACTGCCTCGTTAGTCTATTGGTAGCAAGTGCTGCGTTAGGATCGGACTTGGGTTCGAGTCCGGGGCCGTGAAATATTTGTGTGAATTTTTTTTTGTTAATAAATTACTCAGTCCTGAGTAAAAAGTTGGCACGCTCGTGCCTCGGAAAGCACGTTAAGTCGGTGGCTCTGCGCCTGCTCTCTCATGGCGTCTCACCGTAACTATGAGGGTAGGAGAACAAAGAGTGCACTGCTACTGAGCTACTGAAACCAACTGTGGTTTCAGTAGCTCAGTAGTTACCCAGGTAACTGCCTCGTTGGTCTATTGGTAGCAAGTGCTGCGTTAGGACCGAGAGGTCCCCGGTTCGAATCCGGGGTCGGGCAAAATTTGTGTGAGTTTGTCTGTAATGAAATTACTCAGCCCGGAGTTAGGAAGTTGGCGGTTGAACGCCCGTGCCTCGGAAAGCACGTTAAGCCGGTGGTCCTGCGCCCGATCTCTCATCGGTCATGTCGGATTGCCGTCTCACCGAATTATGAGAGTAAGGGAATAGAGAGTGCACTTGTGTTTGCGCGCACACTTGTGCACTATAATATGTCCTGCGCACTTGGCTGATCTCAATTGAGATCGGCCGCCATGGCTGAAATCGGTCGGACGCCTTTATTTTAGTTACCCAGGTGTTGACTAATCAATACGAATTTTTCCCTTCATTTTTACCGGTATGTCAATTGATTTGCAAAAGAATGGGATTGTACCTAATAAATATATCCCTTCTGCAGCTACTTTAATCCGATAAGCGAGATAATTATACACGAGCGTTTCACTCAATAAGACATTCGAAACACTTCACACAAATTCGTACGCTCACCACAGTACTGTCGCCGACAAATTTCCAGGTAACCACGCTCCAAATGTATTCTCAAGTTGTACTTACGTCTGCCCTTGTAAATTCTTAACAGCCACAAAATGTATCCTGTACTGTAAATATTTGATATTATTTCGGCCTTAAATTTGCATAACATACCACTCAAGGATATTGGCTCATTTAATTTTGATACTTGTGCGTACGAAGATAAGAGTTGAGGAGCTGATTTGGGTAATGGCAAAACCCTTAGGTTGTCCTCGACCTAAGGGTTCCACATTTCCCGGACGATATGTTATGTTTATAGAGTTTCTTGGTCTTTTGGGGCACTGCTTGGTCATTTGTAAGCTCACGAGGCGAAAAAAATAAGGATTCTCAATTTATGAATAGTGCTTACGGTTGGTAGGAGCTGGATGCGAGTAGCCGATGGCAGACAGAAGTGGCAAGCTTTTGGGGAGGTTATGTCCAGGAGTGGACTGAAATGGGCTGATGATGATGATGATGTAAGCGCTTACTATGTATTAGAAAGAAAGAAAACGTTCATTCTGTTACAAAAAACGTACGTAATGATATCTGTATATACCATGTTACTTATATCTGAGTCAGATTATATATACCTGATGTCTAAAATGTATTAGACAACATCACATGAAGACCTTATTCTGTGGTAGATTTAAGGTAAACTAGATTCAATTACGGAATACTAATATTCAAAATTTGACACAATGTAAAAAGAAAATCCACAGAGATTAAAATATTTATTGAATATTTCAAACCTAAAACTTTTCCTATTTACATTTTTCTATAATAGTGTACCTGGATAGAAAGAACATTGATTTCAGTGTGCGGTTAGCAGTGTTATGTTTTTAATCCCTCTCACCGCGTTTTTTCATCGAAACAAAGGCTATACTTAACCTAGATCCTTCGCAAGTGTGGTAATTAGAGGGAGTACGTGCACAATAGAGTAGTATTACCACCTCAGAAATGGTTTAGTAATTTTTCACATAAATCAAAGTCGCCTCTAGTATTACTTATAAAACACGGTGTAACTAGAGCGCAATTTCAATACTTAGTATAAACAGAGTATGTACTAAACAGTTTTAATTATAAAGTAAATGATAACTATGGCTCAAATGTTCAAAAATAAATTATGAAGAATCTCAATAAGACATATGTACTTACTTAAACGATTATTAAAAATTTTAGTGCTCATTTCCCAATTAAGTAGCTTTCAAACATAATTAACTTTAAAACATACTTTGAATTTAAGTTTCCCTTGTGATTTTCTTTTATAATATAATCAAATTTGACCATCAATAGATCATACGACATCACTATCATCACGTTACGACAGAGACAACTATACTGTTCGTCGACATCACTACGACATAATGTAAGAAATAAAAAAGCTCTCTAACTTAAGATGCGACTCGTTCAAAAGTTTCAAGTAAAGCTTCAGCGAAGATATAGAATGAGTTCTAGAATAATCAACCATTTTAAAGATACTCACAAAATAAAATATTCTTTATCTGAAAGTCGTTAAAAGTTTTTAAGCTTATCAAATAAATTGGCGAGTATTTTTTAAAATGAGCACACAATTCGAATGAATTATTTGTATCTATGATTCGATGAAACTTTTTTATTAACTTTTATTATCCCTTGAAACTTTATTAGAACATTGATATTCATAATAACTTCATAATCTTTGACTGAAGTTTGAGAGTTTAATTACTTAGAAAGTACTGTTTATAAATAATATCGTTAAGTCTAGTAGTGGCTCTATAGCCCGTTTATATGGGCAATCCACCTGAGTGGATGAAAACCCAGGTGGGTTTAAACCAGGTAAAAACCCAATAAACTTAGAAAACTGAAAATACCAATTGACCCGTGATCACGGAGCTTGCAACAGTGCCCAAATATCGGGAGCAGATTAAAACAAAACAACATGGTAAATATCCCGGACATTTCAAATGTTGTAATATGTGTTACCATGAAAAATTAAAACCCAATAATTTAAGTGTTTAAAATTTTTACTTAATTCCATTATTTTTGACGTGGCCATTGGCGAAATGCAAGCTTTTAGTAATGTGCTTTATGGTCCTAATTACATCTGAAGGTATTTTTTCACTTTTGCGATCTATTTCATACGGCTAGCAGTACCTGATTACGACACAATGTGATGTCATCACTTAAAAAAACTATCGCTTCTCACGCTTTCAAACAACGTTAATTTTTTTTAAGAAATAACTAGCATGATTAAATAATAATCCTAAAGGTAAATCGTTCTGCTACTAAAATTTCACGGCTGGCTGAATCAGAAATGAAATTGCGTAACATCGGAAGTGAAATAAAATGTAGCAAAAAAAAAGGTAACATATTAAGTAGAAGTACATATTGAGAAGCTATTTATATCTAACTTAAAACAAACTTTACTTTGTTCGTATTTTATTGTATGCCTAGATGACTGTTGACGTTATGGATCACCGTATTCTTGTTTTTTAATATATTTTTCATTAAGTGATGTAGTTCCTCTGATTTCAGTAAAAATAATTAGACAAATGAAAAACTTATAAAACAAAGCGCTTGAAAAAAGGATCTTACTAGAATATGTCTGGAAAGTTTTAATTAAATCATACTATTAATGATAATGGAAACAGTACAACGGATCCATTGAATTGAGCGCCATGTTGGATTTATAGCTTCGCATAATATAAGACTGGCCTAATAACGAACACTGAATCCAATTCAAGGGAAATTGAAATTAGTTGCACTGCATTTTGAAACAGATATTCACAAATTTGCAATAGTCGATATTTTGTATACATTGATTTAGAAGCAGCGACGTGGTTCACAACCCGTCACGTCACGTTTCCCACAAAGGTGAAAAGTGGATCGCTAGAAGTGATCTCTGCCTACCCCTTTGGGAAAAAGGCGTGATTTTATGTATGTATGTATGTATGTATGATTTAGAAGCTAGCTTTTCAATATCTTCAAAGGTCAAACTTTATCACTACACTAGAATATGTACCAACGACTTCGTCATTTTCCATTGTTTCTTTGCTTCTATTGGTCGCAGCGCGATGTTTTATAGCCTTAAGCCTTCCTTGGTAAATAATCTATCCAACACAAAAAGATTTTTCAATTCGAACCAGTAGTTCCTGAGATAAGCGCGTTCAAACAAACAAACTCTTCAGCTTTATAATATTAGTATAGATAGTATAAAACAAAGTCGCTTTTTCAGGTCCCTATAACCACGCAACGGATTTTGATGCGGTTTTTCAATGGATGAAGTAATTCAAGAGGAAGGTTTTCCCTAAAATTCACCCGGATCGCAGCGAGGGCGGGTAGAAATATATATTTCTACTTGATATCTAGTAAAAGTGGCAGACAAACAGACAGATAACAAAGTGATACTTAAGAGTATTCTTTTAGCGGGTTCGGGTTCTAAAATTCTGAGAACGTGCATAATTAATTACTGTTTTTTTTTTTATCTCGTGCTATTTCTACTGATAAGGTATTTAGGGCCAGCATATTCCAAATTTTAAGCAATTGTTTCTACAATCCCTTTCACAGGGTGGGAAGGGGAAATTTAATGTATACTTAGTTGATTTATTACGCGGAAGAAAATACGGGAATTAGACACGATTGTGTTCAAGATTAATGGAATGGGATATAGCAAATTTCACGCTCAGACTCTTCTGTTTTTGAGGATTCAAAGTTCTCTTTAAACATTGGGCGTGTAGCGGATTTTTTTCAGATAAAATTACATCTGGGTATATAGACATTTAGAATCAGTAGTTATTTTGTGTTTAATTTGAAATTTTTGCGTTCCATTACAATAAATCTACTAGGGTCTAGACGCGATATAAAAATAGTAATATATTGGTATTTTGAATGTTAGATTCACAAGTTTTTAAGTTGTGTAGTAATATTATTTCGTTCAATGGACATTGTAATTTACTTATCAGATGTTTTCATGCTTTTGTGCGATATTGTAAAGTTTTATTGAAGCAGGATATAAATTTCCGAAGAATTTCACAAGTTTTCTAGAAATTACAGAAAACATCACACGCTATATTTACTTTACATCAAGGTAGGTAAATATAACGTAAACGTGATCAAATTATTTTCAAAACGTTGATTTTGCAATCGAATTGACAAATATCATCAGCCTAATGGCGTATCAAGAATACCCAGAGGACTGTTTACGTGACACTCCATGAAACATTGAACATTTGACATAGAGGCTGTCTCAAAGGAAAATAATACGAAAACCCAAAATTACCCCGTGTGTATAAAGTTGACAGAAATCAGCCAACCTTTTATGACGTGCAAACAAAAACGGAGCATTTTTATTTGGTAAGAAGATGGCATTCTAAGTAATGAATGAATAATACAGAGATTTTATTGTTCTTTTTTTATGAGGTCAAATCATAATTATGTACCCGTAATCGACGAGCGTGCATGAAGAGGTTGATGAATGTGGATGAAGCGGAAGTGGTGTGCCAGGACCGTAGCACATGTCAGAAAGTCATCGCTGCCTGCCCCTCTAGGAAAAAGGCGTGATTTTATGTACGTATGTATATTTGAGAGTTCAAATCAAATCAAATCATTTATTAAGCCCTTCACAATTTAGGTCCTTAAAAGTAAACTTATTCTATTAAATTGGATGACTGACAACCCTTAGAGTTGTGCAAGTATTAGGCACATCGCTTAAAAATCTGGGTTCAATTATTGTTTTTTGATGTATATTTAGACAGTAAAATAAACCAATAAATTTCATAAGTATGAATGGTTTATGTCTAAATTAATTAATTTTGAATAAATTAAGAAAGCTGTATGTTACTTTGATTAAAAATAAAAACACTTAGTAAATACAAAACTTCCGTGAGTACCAAAATGTTCTATTAGTTTAGTACCTTGTCAAAAGCACATTTGTAGTACTGAAATAGATGATGGTGTAACCATTTTTCAGGCGAGTGACAGGTTAGGATGTGATTGATGACCGTAAATAATGCAAAAATGTATACGAGGTATAGGAGTAGGTATTAGTAAACTACGACAAGGTCAAAGTAGTGGGATCGTGTCTTATAGTATTCACATGTGTTTAGCTTTGTTGTTTATAGTATACACCGTGAAATTTTAGTGCTTGTTTTCCCGCAGTAAAATGATTCTATCTTAGTAGCACAATAGATTTGTGCAGTTCTTTATTATTGAAATTAATAAATGCCGGTTTTACAAAAGGTATAACCGAAACTCGAAAGCACGTTCGAACCGCTTTATTACTTAGGGCGTAGAGCTTCTTCAGCTTTAAGCATCGATTTCATGCGGCAAGCAGTACCTGATTACGTCGCATCTTATAAAAGAACGATAGCTTCTAATTTATTCTTCTTCTTCTAAATTATTATTTTGAAAATTTGAAAAGAAAATTTTTTTTTTAAGGAATGTCTTTCATGATTCGATAGTATTACTAAAAGCAAATCTTTCTGCTACGGGAAAACAACCAATAAAATTCACGATGTATTGTATATACAAGACAAATGGTTTCAAATACATTAAAGATTCATACTTTAAAAGAAAAACTACCTAAAATATATATTTAAAAGTATTTTTTTCACCTACAGATCTCTAATTATCATAGTGTAATCAATCAAAAATTTAAGATCAGGATTAAACAAAGATACAGAGAGATTATTATTTGTAATAGTTTTTCAGCTTTTGTGCGAATTAATGTAACCTGTCAATTAATTTAACTTTTACTGAGCTGGAAATGAACCAGATTTTCATGTTTCGTGTTGTATTAAAAAGTATTTATGTGTCAAATAGTTTAAAGGCGCAAAGTCAACCGTATCACTAAGTCTGATTAAACCTTATGTGGTACCCAGTAGTCCGGCATCGCTGCTCCTCTGATCTTGGCCGTAAGTGATTGCTTTCAGACTTTGTGGGTCCTGAAGCCTCGTCGTTTGATCGCTCGTAATGGTTGAAACTCGGACGTAGAATTGTTTTCTTGTTGGAGCAAGCATTTCCTTAATGACATAGCGGTTCTGCTTACGTGTTGTTTGATCCCATTGAAGTTTTCAAGTTAAATTGTACATGATTTAACGTTTGCGTTCCGTTCAATTTAACAGTATTAATTTGGACTTCGGTGGCCGCACTATTGTGTTTTCAAGTTTGAAATTCGTATGTACGCCATTATTCAGCGCTGTTAAGGTTAAGGAAAATACATACATAAAATTACGCCTTTTTCCCAGAGGGGTAGGCAGAGATCACTTTCTGCCATATGCTACGGTCCTCTCACTCCACTTTCACTTCTTCCACATCCATCAACCTCTTCATGCATGCTCGTCGATTACCGGTACTTTGATTTGACCTCTCTTTCAGATTTGACCATTTTGGCAAATCGGCATGGAAAATATCGGGACACCTACGAAGGAATTCTTAGGTTGTGTGAAGTTGACCAACCTGCACTTTACCGGGTTGACTTAGGCCTGATAACCCGAATTCAGGGTAGGCTATCCCCTAGGTTGGAACGATGATGAACTGGGACAACACGTAACAAAAACAGTAGAAAACAACTGCTTACTACTTATACCTATAACCTTTCGATTGGTTTATTTTAATCATCAAGTACGTCATCAGGTCAAGTCTCAGCTAATAAAATTAAATCGAAACTTTGCTTTTATTTTCCTAACTGAACTGATAACGGCTTGGAGTAGCCTGGTCATCATCACCGGACTTGCGGGGGAGGAAATGCCTCTCACCCCTAAATTTGCCGGAGTATCATGTATCTTCAGAAAGTTGTAGGATGAAGTTTCAAAATATGATGGTATAAAACACATAAAAAGTACACTTTTAGAATTTCACAACATAAAATCAATTATACAACACACGTACATTTCCTGAAGCAAAATCCAATTGAAAAAAGGATTAATAGGCCCAATATAAAAAATAGAAATCAAAACACGTTAAACGTGAACGCTAAAGGGGACTCAAAATGGATACGTTAATGAAAAAAACGGATATTCGATCGCGCGTGTGCTTGAAAACAAAATTAAACTCCAAGCGAAACAGGTTACGTGGCCCGAACAGAATTAAATTTTAAAAATAAGCCCCCACTCAGATCGGCTAGTGATGTTACCTTGCTAAAATAAGGTGGTAGATGTTCAAGGACAAAAAATATATTATTTCTCTACTCTTTCCGCTTTCTTCCTGAGACTCCTTTATTTTATTTTAAAGATTCAGTAGTATTGATCTAAAACCTGGACCAAAACAAGGCATCCACTGAAGCTAGACACAAACACGGCAAGGCTTAAAAAGATAGCCAACAACTGTGACATAATTCTTAAAATTCTAATTGAGTGCAAATTTACAGAATTTCCGATAAACCGTCATTTAATATTTCAGGTAAGTTATCTTATGCGTCTGCTAAAAAGTATGGACATATTATCTTGTCCTACGTTTTAGTTATTACACGAAAGAAAGAAGATAATATTTGCTTCACTTCGAGTAAATTTTACACAAAAAACCTTGATGAATGCAGATGCATTCATCAAGGTTTTTTGCAATACTGCAAAGCACGTCAAAATCCGTAGCTTAGTTTTAAATCTTTAAGTATACAAAGGGTTATATAGGGACAGAGCTAACTACCCTTGTTCGAAGCAGCCTTTGGCGACTAAAAGTTGTTACGCAATAAACTCTATTCGCACAATCGTTCCGTCGGTATATAAGGCGTCCGAACGATTTCAGCCATGGCGGCCGATCTCAACTGAAATCAGCCAAGTGCGCAGGACATATTATAGTGCACAAGTGTGCGCGAAAACACAAGTGCACTCTATATTCCCTTACTCTCATAATTCGGTGAGACGGCAATCCGACTTGACCGATGAGAGATCAGGCGCAAGACCATTGGCTTACCGTGCTTTCCGAGGCACGGGCGTTCAACAGCCAACTTCCTAACTCCGGGCTGAGTAATTTCAGTACAGAAAAACTCACACAAATTTTGCCCGATCCCGAATTCGAACCGGGCACCTCTTAGGTCCTTACGCAGCGCTTGCTACTAATAGACCAAATTCAGTTATTCGAACATATGCCTCTCGAACTTAAATTACGGGCCCCTTATACGGGTCTATGTACTGATTAATATCAATATTCTACTTTGCTACTCTACTCTCTTTGTTTTCTACTTTAAAGAACTGAGTTCTTTCTTTCATGCAAAGTAGAATGTGAAGTCGCATCACTACGCTTGAGGTTTGCGGTGGATTGTGTTCCCATCAAACATTTCAGCGGCTGCGTTATGGAGATTTCTCACGAATCCACCCCGGTTTTGCCGATCCATAACAACAAAACCATTTTAAATACAACGTTGCGGTCGATTGCATAACATGTAATCCTATTAACATTTGTTTTAACAAATGGAGGATAACATTTTATGCAATCGACTGAAATAATCACGACTTCTAGAGTAGGTACTCATATTAATGTATGACTATACCTACAACTGATTAAAATTAGAGTATAATTAAATAAAAACATGTGATTGATTCGATTTCGTGTGATTAAACAGTAAAATTCTATACTTTTTCTGAAAATCTGTAACTGTAAACATGTTACAATTAACTTACAATCAATAAATTTGCAATCAAGAATCAGTCAAAAGCAAGTTCAAGCAAACTATAACAATAATTGTACAAGTCGTACAATATTAACTCAAACGTGTGTTTGAATTTACATGATTCACTATAAAATAAAACTTTCTTAAAATTCAAATACGTAATACTGTAGTCTACTGTACAGTTATAAATATATTTTTGTTCCTATAAATATAAATGAACTGAAAATATATTTTACAACGCAATGAAGTATCGTAATTACAGCTGGGCGTACGGTATTATTTGAATAATAAAAAACACAGACTGTAGATATTTTATGAACAATATAGGTATCTGTGTTTTAATAGGTAATATCAGTCGTTGTAGGCGTGCAGCCAGGTATTAGTGTTTTTATTTCCAATATTCATTATTTATTTTTAATCATATCAGTACTGGAACCAACAATAAAAGGGGAGGCCAACTATTTATCAATAAATTGGGTAATTTCCGAGAATGACCCTGCCTGTCGATGTCAATAAATAAATACAAACATAAAATTGCATTTAAATGAATTTCACAAGTATGCAATTATTTTATTATAATTATTTAATTACTATTTTAATAAGTTTATTTTAAAAGCTTTAATTTATTTGTGTTGAAACAGCTTCTGCATTCAATTAGTAAAAACCTTAGAAAACTAAGCAGTCTCTCACGGTGGTGTATATTTCACATCACAACTAGTAAGGTACTCACACAATTTATGGCGGACTTGCAATTGCCAGATTGTTTTGTATTTATTTACACAGTGCTTTTTAGCAGTCATAGTTTTAAGATACCTACTCCTGCAAATGTATGTGAGCTAGGATTATGGTGAGAAATAAACGATTATTATTATTATTATTATTAATTAAAATTACCAGGAAAAAGCTGTTTTGCTTTGTAAATGTGTTTTATTTGAAAACTGTAACTGTTCGGGATATTTACCATGTTGTTTTGTTTTAATGAGCTCCCGATATTTCACAAAAACAACATGGTAAATATCCCGAACAGTTACAGTTTTCTAATGTGTGTAACCATGACAGTTTAAAATTATATATTGTGTTTTATTTGTTTATTTATTACAGCAATACCAAGATTTACCTTTTTAACATAGGATATTTTTTTTTATTGATTTTATATAACCCTTTGGGGTGGGGTAATATCTTCGCCCGTTATCCTAAGATACCTAAGTATATGGTACATCTTCTAGGAATAACGTCGGCTTCTTCACTGCTTTGAATATTAGATATCACGACACGGATAAGGTTTGAACGGAACTTCGGTCGTTGAAGTTAGTTATCTGAACCAGCAATGGGGTGTCAAGAATTTAGTGTAACGATAGCGACGACATTTTCACGACTTAAACAGTTTTGAATCGCAGATGTGCTTTGAATAGAAAATCTGAAATCGATCCTGTCGCAAAAAATCAATATAAGGCGTCCAACCGATTTCGGTCATGGCAGCCAATCTCAATTGAGAACAAGCAACTGCACACGACATATTATGTTGCACAAGTGCAAATACAGGTGCACTCTCTGTTCCCTTACTCTCATAGTTCGGTGAGACGGCAATCCGTCATGAGCAATGAGAGATCGGGCGCAGGACACCGGCTTAACGTGCTTTCCGAGGCACGAGCATGCAAATTTTGCCCGACCCCGGACTCAAACCGGGGACATCTCGGTCCGCGCTTGTTACAAATAGACCAACAAAATAGTTACGCATCACCTACGACCAATAACAACTAGACGTATATCGTTAGAAAGCTCTATTCGGGACCATCATTCGACGATATTTTAACTCTATATTTTTTAGTTTTTTTTTTCACTATTTCCTCAACTCATAGATACTTAAATAAATTACCAATATACCGCTGAAAGTATACTTAGTCGTTGAGCAGGGAATATCTAGAATTAACAACTTTTTATATACATAGATTCCATTATAGTTTAGCTTTTACTTTTTCTTCCCGCGAATTTATTAAGACTAGCCCCCATTATAACGAATAGTCATCAAAAGAGAACGACCATATTGTTATTGGTTGGCGGGTACATGCCGCCCGTCCTCCATTTACATCAAGGAATGTAAGTCAGAGAAATATTTTACTATATTTACTGCTTTGTTCTCCATTTAATAATTTACCGCAATTGCAACTTGCATGCCAAGTAGAACAATAGTGTGGGCGATTTTAGCGTAGTTACAAAATAGGTTCTCAGATGTTTGAACATTTCATAGTGATGAAAGTTAACATTTTAAGCTTTTAAGTTAAGAATGTAAACGACGTGTGATAAAGATAAATAAAGTTTTGAAAATATAAACCCATTTTTTTATTATCACAGCCAACGGATGTAAATTATTTTAATGTTGTGTCTTTTCACCAAATATACTTAGGAGGTATTAACATAACATTTTACGCAGCTTTATTTTGTACTAGCTTCGCTTAGTTCGCTTAGCTTTCGCCCGCGACTTCGTCCGCGTAGAGACGTTTAACGGGTTAAACATTACTTCTTTATAGCGTAGTCGGGTAAAAAGTAGCATATGTCGTTTCTCAGGCTCTGGACTATATCTGTACCAAAAATTCATTTAAATCGGTTCAGTATTCTATGCGTGAAAGCGTAACAGACAGACAGAGTTACTTTCGCATTTACAATATTAGTAAGGATAGTTCTGGAAAAAAAACCTGCGATGAATGAAAAACGTACATACACAAAAGTAAAGATACAACATAAAGACATCATCCAAATAGACCGCACCAAAAGTACACTCGCCGCGTCATTATTATTTATAAAGATGTTTAGCATTCTCATTGCCTACGTTACCGTATTAAATTTATATTTGCCTCAAAAATTACGAGTCCGCCTCGAACGCCGAGTTACTTCCCTTCCCTGATGGATATTAACCTCATCATTTATTGCTAGGCCACTCGCCAGAGGTTCCCCGTATTATTTTTCCTGACCGGCGTATTTTTCTTCAGATTAAATTTGTATCCGGACCAGATGGACTTAATTTTCGAGAACCGGTGTTGTGTATTGAATATTTTCAGCTCGAACGATTTGCATTTCAAATGTTTGTTTTATTAAACGAAAGGGCCTGTGCGCGGGTGTTGTTTTTGCTTCTAGTCCGTGGATGATTTTTAAATTGACAGATTAATAGAAATATTAATGTCGGAGTTGCAACTGAAATTTTGAAGAGGCTAGGCTTTAATTGAAAATTAAGACGACCTATTTAACGTCTTACCTAAAGATTAAGCAAAAATGTGGTACACAGAAAAAAGAGCACACCATATTTCATATGAAAAATAAAACATACAATACTTATTTAATTTTTATATAATCAATTATTAAGTTCGTGTTAATGGTACTTAGAAAGGGGTTAATAAAACCAACACTTGAGGAGTTTCAAAGTCACGGCTTTGACAGTTTCATACTTCGAAATACTTGTTTGAACGATTACAACAAGATCAACTCCTATTTTAGACGAAAAAATGTAATAATACAGATATTTTTTCTTCAGAAGTATTAAAAGTTTTAAACATTTGATTCTTACTCTACACAAATCATAAATAAAGAATAAGACGACATATTTTTCCGAATGGAAAATTCCTTCCGTTTGTTCTTTACAAACGTTCGTCTTACAAAACGGGATAATGCCAAGTGAACTGTCCACGATTCCAGGAATCCTTTGTGTTCGTCAGGGAACAGTGGATTTTTATCAAAATACTATTTTCCCCCGGGTACCAAGTCCACGCAATCCGGAAACCGGTTTATGACGGTGAGCAGGTAAAGTATCTAGTTACTGAAAACGAAAACTTTAAACAGCTAGATTTGAGTGTGTATATAAAAGTTGATGTGTTCTTTTTATTGAAAAGTATATTGCAAATGAGATTCTAAGCATTCTCAGAATCAGATCTGGTTCGGATTAGACAGACGGACGCCATTTTAAAATACCGTTTTAATATTTTTGCCCCTCGCTTATTTTACATAACGACCTGCCCTTGCTTCGATTCGGGTATATTGAACTTATTAACCTCCATCTTGAAATACTCTACCTACACACGGAGGGCAGGGCATGAATATTTGTTGTCGTACTTACTAATTATCTTATCTAGTTTATCTATAGTCGCTTAGCATACGCCTAGATAGATGGTTAGGTTAGGACTAGGTTGATGGATGTGGTGGATGTGGAAGAAGCGAAAGTGGTGTACCAGGACCGTAGCACATGGCAGAAAAAGGCGTGATTCTATACCTATACCTTCTCATCGTCAATCCCACAAAGCCTTAAGACGAAAGTCTTTAATCAGAGCGTTCTACCCATCATGATGTATGGAGCCGAATGTGGACACTGACGGCACGGCTGGTCCACAAGTTAAATGTCGCTCAGCGGGCTATGGAAAGATATGCTCGGTGTTTCTCTGCGGGATCGAATCAGAAATGAGGCGATCCGTCAGAGAACCAAAGTCGACATAGCTCATTGCATTAGCAAGCTGAAGTGGCAGTGGGCTGGCCACATCAGCCGTAGAACCGACAACCGTTGGGGTAGACGAGTTCCGGAGTGGATACCTCGTCTCGTCAAACGTAGTGTAGGGCGCCCGTAGGCCAGGTGGTGTGACGATCCTTCAGATAGAAAGAAGTGGCGTGCATTTGGAGAGGCCTATGTCCAGCAGTGGACAAGTATGGGCTGATGATACCAAAACCTAAGATCTGATTAGACCCCTCCTAGAATGGCACGCCCATGTATAGAGATATCCAAATTATGAATTATGCAATGAAACAAGTTACAATCACTTCGACCACAGAGTATGCACAAAATTCAACCACATCATTAATACCGAACAACATATTTCACGTCAATTAAATCAATATCTGCATGGTTACACAATCACGTATACAAGCAAAATGTTCCAACAAAACCCTATTTGCTAATGAGGTGTCAAAAACATCTCTCGCTTGCTTTAAAATGGGTGAGCACCAACATTTTGAATTAGCTTAATTTGTGCTGTAGTATTAAATTACGTTTACCCATGGGTATTCTAGATTTGGGCCGAATCGGTTCGTAATTCAGAGCAATACTGCGGCTGGGTAAGCATCAATCCTCGCTTAATAGGGTTCGGTTTTGGTGTATACGTACATTTGAATACGTAGGCTAAGACCTGAGGTCCACTGGGCCATATTATTTCGATGGCTGGGCAAAAAGAAAAATTTAACGTACGGTATAGCGGCCATGCGTGAATTCTGGCTTAGAAACAAGAGAAATATGGTTAATATATTATGTAGGCTCTCTATTTGGCCGTGTGGTTAAGGTCGTTCCTTGCCATGCGAGAGGTAGCCAGTTCAAAGCCCGCCACGTACGAGTACCACTGTGTTTTTCAATTGGACTGGAATTGGAATTCATGTACGATTATTAAACGCTTTAACGTTGAAACCTGAAAGTTGTGTAGTCAACCAACCCGCACTTGGCCAGCGTGTTTGACCAAAGCTTTATCGCCCTAATTTAGGGTAGGCCCGTACCCCAGCAGTGGGGACGTATATGGGCTGATGATAAGACGCTCTATTTTGGCTCTATTTTGCCTTATGGTAAGTAAGAACTAAACTCTTTCTTTTCTTATCCTTACTTATTGATGATGAAAATGTAAATAAATTAAATGAATATCTGGGACATTTCCACGTCCAGTCACCTGTCCCCAAACTAAGTGGAGCTTGTGCTATAATTAGACGTCAGAGGCTGATATACATACATAGATATTAATAAATACATAATCACACCCAGACACGGAAAAAACACCAATGTTTATCACACAAATTTGTCCCGAGTGGGAATCGAACCCACGACTTGGACTTTGGAACCGCCAGCCAGGGTCACTAACCACTGTTCCATCAAGCCAGTCATTGTAATGAACGAACTTCAGACAGTCGTTGTGAATAAGGGGTAGATCGTCACTAAACTTATGCTCACTTGACTTGTATGTTGTATGTTTACTTGTAGACTTAAACCGTATTTATAGGAACCATAATATTATTATAGGCATGACCACTTGGCGTTTGTATAGACAAATAAACTCGTATAGGTTTCCTCGCAAACATATGGGAACAAATTTGATGTGATCCATCTCGAATCGTCACAAATATTTGCCGACGTGCCAGCCTGGATATTACGGTTCGGATCGTAAACTGAGAGCCTAGGAACAAAGGGATGTAAAGTATTTTTTTCCGATGGCTCTATTTTGACTGGCTGGAACCCTGGCTGGCGGTTTCACAAGTCGTGGGTTCAATTCCCATTTTGGGACAAATATTTGTGTTATGAACATCTATGTTTATTTCGTGTCTGGGTGAGTACAAATGTAAGTTTATGTGTGTATCCAATGTCGTTACTGATATCCGTAAGACAAGATCTTATAACCTACTTACCAATTGAACAGATGATGGTATAATGTGAAATATTTATATTTGATTTCATGGCAGATTTGGTAGAGTGCGTAGCTGTTAAATAAGATGTGGCAGGTGGAGCCCAAACGGGAACAATTTCTGTAACTTTTTGTTTAATATACAAGTAACATAACATATTTCCGTTATAAACCTCACGTAAAAGTCACGCTATATAGTAACGCTAATTCTTATAGCAACAGCATTATGTCGTCTATGAAAATTGAGACTCCAAAAACGAATCAAGTTTAAACTTACAGTTGCAAAGCATAAATTTTTACCAACACTCAAACCGCGTGCTTTTTTAAACCCATCAAAAGGTTTAAAATGGCACATTACTTTCGGCACTCTCTTAAGCGCTCACAAAACGCTAAGGTCGTTAGCAATGAAAAACGTTTTCATTACACAAGACCTGCCGTTCAGACAAGCTTTTATCTTTTATTACCCTTCCAAGTCACATTTAGATGACAGATCAATCACACACGAGGGTTGTTTAGGGCTAAACCCCTGATCGGATGACGGTTACGGTAAATTTGGCTCACTGATCCGGAATCTTAGACTGATGTCTCTCGAAATACGACACTCACCCTTCGTTTCCCTTCAATTTGTTGGTCTGTATAACTAAATTGCGTGTGAACTGTCACTTGTGGACCAATTTCGTTCGCAGTTTTTTATTAAGATTCGCCGTGATAACCGGAATAGGGTGGACAACATTGTTATCTCTACAAGCCATAAATATTTCCGCCCGTGATTTTGTCCACGTAGTTAATCGCGTAAAACTTACTCTCATATGGCGGAGTTGGTTAAACTGTAACATAATAATATGTCTTTCCTCACGCTTTAAACTGTGTATTAAATTATATTTCAATCGTATCAACTGTTATGGTGTCAAAGCGCGATAGACGAGCAGAGCTAGGTTCTTTTGTACTTATTTATAGTAAATACAGTTAGAACATGTCCAAAAAGGCGTGTGAGGACCAACACTCCCCTGTAAACCAGGGGAGTGTTGGTCCCGACACTTATGTACGGAAGCGAAAGTTGGGTATCGCAGAAGAAGCACGAAAGTAGGATAAACGCAGTGGATATGCGAGCTCTTAGAAGTATGCTAAGAGTAAAACTCACTCAGTTTTACTCTTAGCATCAGAAATGAAATAATTAAGAGAACGTTGTGGTGTGAAAGAAGATGTAGTGACTAGGGTTGAGAAGGGTATGCTTAAATGGTTTAGTCATGTTGAGAGGATGAATAGAAGACGATTAACGTAAGGAATATAAAGGGAAAGTATAAATGGAAATGTCGACCAGGGAAGACAAAGAAAGACCTTCCATGACCAATTAGATCAAATCTTGAAGAAACGTCAAATAAAAAGTACCCGTAATCGACGAGCATGCATGACGAGGTTAATGGATGTGGGAGAAGCGAAAATGGTGTGCCAGGACCATAGCACAAGGCAGGAAGTTATCTCTGAGATAACCCCTCTGGGAATAAGGCGTGATTGTATGTAGGTACCTATATATAATCAATAAAAAAGGATTAATTGTTGGTTAGTTTCTTATTTCACAACAGTAATTGTAATTGAATGTTTTCCTTTGCATTTTAGTTGTTAGGTAATCTTCTTCTTTCTTATAAATAAAAATGAATTGCTGTTCGTTAGTCTGACTAAAACTCGAGAACGCCCGAAACGATTTCGGTAAATTTGGTTTTAAAATGTTCGTCGTAGTCCAGGGAATTTCAATGAGAAAATATAGAAAAATAATCAGTATTGGTGGTATGAAATTCGCCGAGACCACTAGTATAAAATAAATTAGATACAACAATTTAGCCCATTCTAACATAATATTTGAGTTCAACCGAAATGAGGTACAATTCGATATTCGACGTTCATTCAGGCGCGCTATTCAAATTGAAACAGATACTTGCCACAAAAATTGATTCGAGCTACACCAATCGCACGGTACGGGAATAATTTATCAACCGCATTCGTTTTGTCGTCATTAGCTTGGACGTAAACAAATTAGAATGGCCACGTCGCATTATTGAGTAGTTGTGAATGTTTGATGATGTAGATAAACTGTCATCGATGAACGAGGAAATAGTAGTACTGTAGATACGTATGTACGGTGACTAGATCGCACATTGCATAGTACCCCTGTCTCTTGAAATCTCTACCTGGTGAAATGCGATGGCATCTTCAGGGTGGTTTGTCGGAATCCCCAGCATCTGGCGAAGAGATGGTAAATGCCGCGACTTCTGGGCGGACTGCAATGCCCAGGGAGTATACCGACTAAAACACCGGGGTGTACAGTCGCCGTCAGATATATCGTAGCAGACAAGGTGACCAAATACATCTGAACAATTTAAAATGTCAATAACTTCGATACACTACAAGTAACCATAAATATCTGAACATTCAGTACTTCAATAAGATCTGAGCAGATGCTTGTCATTAACTTCTAAACATACAACTTGCCAATAATATCTGAACACTCATCACGTCAAGTGTCAATCTGAGCACTTGAGGAAACATTGCAGTTGGAAGTGTCTTTACTATAAATACTACATATTTAAATAGGAACTCTTTGATAATTTATGTAATAAAATTATTCTGACAGTTTTGAAATATCTATTGTCATCACAGTCGAGTGTGAATCTGGGTGGGTGTGTAAGTGTGTGCATGTGTGTGTGCTAGTTAAAATTAGTAAAACTCATTAAATTTAAGATTTGGTCGTATGATTTTTATTAATCAAATCACAGCAATCTGAAGTATGTCAATGCAAATCCTGCAATAAATTGACGAATTAATTCAACAAAATATAAGGAACTTCTTGAAGATACTTTCCTTTCAACTGCTAAAGTATTTTATTTATCCAGATGAAGACGTTCGTTCAAGATAATACAGTGCATAACGCTCGTACTGTTCAAACATACATTAATGAACAGAGAGAGCTTAGGTACTTTAATCAAAATACCGCCAAAAAGTCCAGACCTCAATCCTATCGAGAACTTGTGGGTTAAAACGGTGCAAGAGTGGAATGGGAATCAATGTCGATCAGTAGAAGCATTAAGAAGACATGCAAATATTGTCTGGGAATCCTTCAGAGGACGCAACCTCTGTGAGAAGATTGTTGGTTCACGATTACAGGACATATTAAATGCAGAAGGAGGTTACACAAAATACTAAACCTATTTGATTTATGATGTTTTTAAAAAATATATAGTAAAAATTATAAATACTATAAATAACTAAAATCTGTTTTCTTTTCTAATAGTGACTTCCGCCGTCTTGGCCCCCAAAAACATAATTAACAACACCCATGTCGATTATTTCGAACGAAGTCGACTGGTCAACTGGCTCGATGGCGCATTTAGTAGTGACCCTATCCTATGCGCCTACAGACGTGGGTTCAATCCCAACCCAGGACAAACATTTATGTGATGAACATTTGTGTTTGTTCTGTGCCTGGGTGTAAATATTAAAGTATATATTTGTGATACCACTGTTGATTCTGATATCCGTAACACAAGTGCCTTACCACGGAGTTAGAAAGAAAGAAAAACATTTATTAATCACATACATTTACATTGTTTAACAAACACACATACAGTAGATGTGATCAACAGGTTCTGCCTCAGCATGTGCTGCAGCGGCTGCTAGGACGTTACAGCGCTGATATTCTGGCAGAGTTAGATCAATGTATGTGATGTTGTCAGATATTATTAAGTTTTTTGTTAAAGAAATATCGTAAAAACTAAAAATTTTTTAAATATTAGGCTTACTGTTTAGTTTATTCTACAGAGTGGTAGACAGAAAAAAGTGTTTAACAAAAGAATTAATAAATGCTTTGACTTTGAATTAGCTTAGTATTTGCTAAAGATAAAGATATTTTTTTTTTTACAAATACATTATAAAGTCTGCGGTGGCCCTAATAGTTATTCCAATGCGAAAACACAATTACATCAATCATTCTTCTGAGACAAAAATCATTATAAATTATTACAGATGCTAAACTTTATTAAATTGATTTCCTAAACGATTGGCAACCTCGCATTCGTACTTCCAAGTCAGTGATTTGACATAATGATTTAAAAAACAATGAGTTTATCTGCATAGATACACTTGACGTGATGAGTGTTCAGATATTATTGGCAAGTTGTATGTTTAGAAGTTAATGACAAGCATCTGTTCAGATCTTATTGAAGTACTGAATGTTCAGATATTTATGGTTACTTGTAGTGTATCGAAGTTATTGACATTTTAAATTGTTCAGATATATTTGGTCACCTTGTCTGCTACGATATATTTGAAGGCGACACCACATCGCCTATTGGCGGTGTCATGGTACCTGGCATAGCCTTCACTCATATCACTGACAGATGCCCCTCTCTCTTGCATCAATTGTCGTAGGTTCTAATCCGACTATAGTTCTAGGACTATCGGAACAAGGATATCGTTACAGAAATGTTGATTCTTTGATTAATGCCCATTTTCTCACGCTAACAGTCGTGGGTTCGATTCATTCATTTAAGATTGATATCGGTGTTTGTTCCGTGGCTGGATGTATTATTTATGTAAGTTTTGTTTCTGTCTGTCTGTCTGTCTAACCACTGTTGTTTTTGATATCCGTAGCACAAGTGATAAAACAACTTACTTAGTCATCAAAAATGTATATGATGTTGTGTGATATTTATATTTAATAATAATACAATATGCTTATTTTATATGTGCTCGCATTATGCGATACAACATTGTTATTTCTGTAACCTCTTGGGGGTAGGGTAAATATTAGCAATTGAGGCTGATTTTTTATTTACACCTAATATTATATGTCAGACAGAATTAGCTACTGATCAAGTAATTGTGTTGTAACACAATACACTATGCAATTTCAGTGTTGGAATTCCCGCTGTAAAATGATTCTATCTAACTAGTACTAGTTTGTGCAGTTTTTTTATTTTTATAATAAATAACAGTTTTACGTAAGTGATAAAAATCAAAATCGTCGATATCGTGCGGCAAGCAGTCCCTGATTACGTCCCATCTCGTAAAAGAACTATTGCTACTCACGCTTTCGAATTGGATGTTTTTTTTTCAAGCATCTAGATAGTACTTTTGAAGATAAATCTTTTCTATGAAATAAAACACTAAAATTTGATCGTGTAATTTCTGATAACTGCAATACCAGAAACAATAGTGTTGCCAAAGTAATTTTTAATCATTTGTAAAGCACAGAAGCACGTATATCAGTTTAACTTATCTTAGGGTTCTATCGATGACTTATGCATATGCATGCATAACTAAATTTGGGTAGTTCTATACTAAATAAATAATTTACAAGGCACCTATATTACATACTGTTTGTCTTGGATAGGAATCAAACTGACAGTCTCCAGCATGAGCCAGCCAAATGAGCCATAGAGTGTGTTTCATGTACGTACACTTTTTACTGATTTAAGAAAAATTACACCCATACGATACGTTAATTAATCCCATTCATGTTATTACAGATTAAGTACTACGTAATATGATAAAAATATTAGTTATACCTACTTGTAATTACTCTCGTCATACATTTTAAGTTCCTTTAATCGTTTCTTTTTCAGTTTCCATACCAAGTACTTTAGGGTCAATATTTACAAAACAAAGTATGACTAAAAGTTGTAATCCGACAAGTCGAAAATTAAATGATTTTGTTTATCATTAAGTTGGTTGTTAGAGAACATTTCTACCTCTTAAGTATTTTCTTACACATCACACCACCCAGTCTACTGAAGTATTTGCTTCGTACTTGAAATGAAGGCCTTTCTAGAATACTTGAGTGAAGGTTGAATAGATAAATGTTTATTTTTACTGTTCGAATAAATAGTGGGTCTCATTTTAGTCTAGTACCTACATATTAGCACTTATCATCTAAGTGGGCGTAAAATAAGTAATTTGTATTAAGTTTGTGATTGTATCCAACAAATGTATTTTTCTGTTTTACTATTGCTTCGTTTATAAGAATACTATGTAGGCATTATAATTCTGCTACCATGTTTTCTTCAGAGAAAAGGTTTACTTATAACAATTGAATACCTACTTACGTATTAAAAGTCTGTCTGTGTAATCAAGGTCAATAAATTAGACTTAATCATAGCTACGAAGAAACTACATACGAGTTATATGAGTATATTATTTATGCCGTTTGCAAGAACTAAGTAACATGTTAAGTAGTAATAGAATACTTGGTAACGTTATTTCTGATGGTCACCAAGAATTTTCTATGCTATTTAATATAATATAAATGTTCAGACTTACGCTTAACGCCGTTTTATGTATTTATGTTTGTTACTCTTGATATGATCTATACTGTACATTATCCAAAATATAACGATAACTTCCCACGCGTACAAAAACACGGGCGGCTACTAGTCATTAATATTTTGCCCCGCCAAATTAACTATCATGGTTGATGTGTAAAACGTATTATTATCGTTAGAGTAAACTTGACCCTCACCTCCATACCCCAAAGATTTATATCGATTTCGACACCGTAACTTTAGTAAATGTACACACATATGAGTTTATCGTTCGTCCGATCGCTATGAATGTTTGATTTTGTTTCCTGCGTGCGTTAACACTGGTAGAGATTCTTGGAAAATCAATAACTATGTAGTTCTAAACAAATGTACCAAATCTGCTTTTTCAGAACCAAAAATCAAACCTACAGTGCTTTATTCTTATATGCACTTACTTCACTTACACTTCATTCGTCAATACTTGATTACTATAATTCTAGCATCGGTTCAAAAAGCCGTTTCTAGCGTGAAGACTACGAAGGGATAGTTAGCATCATTACTTTTGACTTTGGACTGACTCGGTGGAACAGTGGTTAGTGACCCAGGACCCAAGAGTGTAAATAAAAAATAATAATATTTAATATTACACCCAGACACGGAACAAACACCGTGTTCGTCGCACAAATATTTGTCCCGAATGGGAATCGAATCCACGACTCTTGGAACCGTTGGTCACTAACCACTGTTCCACAGAACCAAACAAAAGTTTAAATGTACATAAACGATGAATTCAAAAGAGACGCTCGTCCATCAGAAGAGAGGGCAGGTGTGAAATCATTCTTTGATCAGCAACGCTAATGGGTTAATTAACCAAAGTCGCTCAACGCTACCGACAATACGTCACAGTTCGACCAATTGCCAACTTCATTTGTGCAAACCGCTCATCAGACACGTGAGCAGTGATCGATTCATTGTTGTTCATTTTAATCGAATTCCGGTGCATTTACTTGGACTTGTATTATTTAAGTTTTTAATATTAATGGCAGCATTTTCAGTTTTGAGTATTTGAAATAATGTCGGAAAACTTGGAAGACCAAGACACCTTCCACGACCAAATAGGTCACATCTTGAATAAAGGTCAAATTAAAAGTACCCGTAACCGACGAGCGTGCATAGAGATGGTTGATGGATGTGGAAGAAGCGAAAGTGTTGTGTCAGGACCGTAGCACATGGCAGGAAGTCATCTCTGCCTACTCCTCTGGAAAGAATGCATGATACTTTGTATGTATGTACGTCGGAAAACTCTTCTTTTCCTCAACCGCTTGGTGAAATTTGGTGTATAAGTTTTGAACAAAGCCTACAAACTTAGCCGTCGATATGATATTTTTTCTTTATTTATTTAAAGTAAGATAAATCTCAGAAAATGTTTAAAATTACCATGTTTTAATATTTATTTAAAACATTCATTAGGGTGTCCCAAGCTATAAGGGCTAATTTTTTTTTTGCGAATTTGGGAACGCATACCCGCTATATTTTTTCGATTTGACCCTAAAGTCTTAAATATGAAGTATTATTGCAATCGGATAATGGTAACCCGTGCCGACTTCGCATTAAAGTTTGAACCTGAAAGTTAGTATGGAGAAATTGTGAGTATAAGAGAGATTTTAGAACTTTATTTCAGTTCAGTGAATAAAATATTTATTTTTTCAGTAAACAGTAATAATAATAGTAATAGGGCATTATTTTTCATATTTCCTTTTCAGAGTTTGCTTTTTACAGTCTAGATATATCTGCTAGATATAAGCAGTTTTGTTCCTTTTCGACAGTGACCAAGCCATGAAAACCTTGCATCAACTTGGCTGCTCTTTCGGCGGCATCGTTTACTGCTCTTAAGGTCTGTGCTGTCATTTTAGCCTGTTGAAACGAAGCCCATTATTTGACCTACAAGAAGGATACTCATTGAGAAAGCTGTCGTCAAGTTTCAGCCGAGTGAACAAAGACTTGCTTTTGGCGGAAACGAAGTCTTCGTGTTTTTATCATAGAGGTGTTGTGAGTTTCACAGAGTTCTTCTTTTGATGGCATGTACCGTTTTCCATGAGCTGATGGAATCGTATTGGACAAGTTAGCAACCATTTTAGATTTAGTCTCTTGGTCTACACTATCATCAAAGAGAGACAAGATAGACAGCTCATCGGTCAAATACCACAAGTGCTGACAGAACTTCTGTAAAGCTGCCTTTGAGATATCAACTGCCTCGTAGGCTTCCATGGCTTTTAAAAAGCAGAGGTCCTGGTAAGGAGCATTCACTGCCAAAATACATGGAGCCCGAATCGTAAATTTATTTTCTGTATCACCGCCAAAAAACTTTATTGAAGGCTCTATTAATTCGCGATAGTCATCTCTAACAATATCTTCAGTTAACTGTCGGGTAAAACTCTTGCAGTTCATTAATATTTGCATCACTCAGAAGTTGTTCCTTATCATCATAAAAGTATCGGAACACGTTCTTCTATACATTTGCGTGAATGTAAAGCGGGCAGTAGCTTCCCGTCCCAATGGACGGTTACAGTATCTGGTACCTTGTTCTGGAAATCTACTTTAATTGCTTCTACGCGCTCTGTTCACTTTTCCGTACGAATTTATTGAATGGTCGTCTTACTTATTGGAAATTCGTCAATGTTATGCCCAAGAGCTTTAATAGTTGCTTTTAAAATATATAAACAGAATTTCTCATACTTATATGACACCGATCTAATGCAGCAACCAATTTTTGAGCTATGAAACTTTTACTTATGGAAATATTAGACTCAGGTAATATGCTCTCAATGAGTATAGGAATTATTTCTTGGGTACTGTTATTTTTCAGAATCAGATGATGATTCTTTTTGAGAAATATAAGATGAAGTTGAAGGCAACAGGGTAGAATAGTGTTTATCACGCCGTTTTTGGTATTCAATACTCCTAACTCGCGCCTTTTCTTCTTTTTCGGCTAGTTTTTTGACTACTCCAGCTAGGTGACCAAGCCGACGTGTCTCTGTCTGTCTCTGAAGAAGATCTTCGTCAATCTTTATAAATTGAAGCGAATCGGCATATGCAATATCAAATAAGTGTCTAAGTTTGTAACAAAATCTTGTCGACGCTGCTGAAACACATTTTGCGCCTTTGTAGATTTTTTTGTAAAATCCTCCAAACTTGGTACAAATTAACTAGTTTCTTAACGCAGTTAGGAAAAGGTTTAGTTGGAATACGTGCCTTTTCACAATAAATAATGCACTCACGAATAGCCAGATTTGCACTTTCGTTTACACTAAATTTCGAATATTATAGAATCGAACTGCGAGTATCTGTCCATTTGAGGGAAGTTTTGAACCAATAATTTGATGTTTTACGTTTCCTATTAAGAAAATATCCTTTTTTGAACTGCGTAACTCCACCGACATCTTGATTGTAAGAAAACAATATGTTTACTAATAAAACAAACAAGTAATAACATGAATGTCGGTACGCCCGCTGCCGCGCGCCTAGTAAACAAGTACCCACATGTTTCGATGCAAGTCGGCACGGGTTACCGTGGTTCTAAGGGGATGAAATTTTATATACGGTAGTTTTGACACCATTCAAACAAAATTAGAGGGTATGCGTTATAAAAAAACAACTTTGATTTTTTTGGGACACCCTAATACATTCATACATAATTCTTACAGGCTATACCTAATACTATTACATATGTAGATTTGATTCCATCTTTACCTACTTTCTATAAAATGGTGAAAATGGTAAGTAGGTCAACTAATCATCTGCGGTGTGGAAATTCTAACCAACTTCCACCGTTACACCTACAAAATTAAAATTACATTGTTACCGATGTTCATCGCTAATGGTAAAGGCAAGTTAATAGTATTTACCTTAAGAGAAGAAAAGTAAAACAAAAGAGAAAATGAATATTGAAAGAGCAACTGAGTACCGATTTGTTTCTTTGTGTGTTAGTTGCGGAGGTCAACCGTCAATCCGTTCATTGTGATTGCCAGACTGCCTGAATTTTTAACGGTATTGTGAAGATAGCCAACGTCTGTCTCTAAGTAAAAAATATATGACGTCATATGAAAAGCGGACACTGATAACTGGCTCGGTGGAACAGTGGTTAGTGACCCAGGTTCACTACCTACGGTTCCAAGAGTCGTGGGTTCGATTCCCACTCGGGACAAATATTTGTGTGACGAACATTGGTGTTTGTTCCGTGTCTGGGTGTGTTATTAAATATATTTAAGTATATTCGTGTATCCACTGTCGTTTCTGATTTCCGTAACACAAGTGCTTAAGCTACTTACCATAGGATCAGATCGATGTATGTGATGTTGTGAAATATTTATTTATTTTATTTATTTGATAACACGTCGTCTATTGTAAGAAACTGAATTCAATATTAACTGTGTAAATATAATTACATGTAAAAGTTGTATTTTCAAGGAAAGAACACAAATATTCATTTCTGTATTATTTGAGTTGTGAAGCAAAGTTAATATAAATAAAAAACTAAAATAAAAACTAAAACTAAAACATTTATAAGCACTCTCAAATGCATCTCAGGGAAGCTAACAATTCCTGTTTTCATAGTGCATTATCGATATCTCAAGAACAAAACGACTAAAAGGCGTCTTAACATAAGATCCCTGGCCGAGGCGATGCAGCGAAACCACTTAAGCGTTAGGTACTACGAAATTCTATTCAATTCCTAGAAGACGTTCAAGCGAAACTAAAGGATAACTGTACCAGCGTAAATGCATCTAGCCATTGCTATCTATATTATAAAGCTGAAGAGTCTGTTTGTTTTTTTTTTGTTTCTTTGAACGCACTTATATTAGCAACTACCTACTAATTCAAATTGAAAATTATTTTTGGGTCGTATAGACTATTTATCGAGGAAGGCTTTAGGCAATAGAACATCACGCTACTGTCAACAGGAGCAAAAAACAGAGGAAAATGTGTGAAAAAAGGGGAAAATCGCAAATGAAGTTGCTGGCACAGAGAGTAAGAAATATGTAAATAGATCTAACCCTGGCCTACAATTTGTAAACACTAGTTAAAATCATATGGAGCTAATCATTATTTTAAATACTAGCTTAGTACCCGCTACTTTATCCTCGTGAAGTTATTTAATTGTTATTATACAACTCATTGTCGGTTTAATTATTGGGCTTTCTAGAGTGACCGTGTTCTATGTGTATTTCTTGTAATGAAATAAAATGAAATGAAATAATTTATGAAATGAAATGAAGTGAATTAATTGGACCAGTTGGCAGGTTCAACTCTTCAAACAGTCATGCCATATTATTATTATGGTAAGAATTGTAAGAACACTTGTAGCTTTTACCAAATACTGTGTCGCATTTACTAACTACCTATTACTAATGAATGTAGATCGTCGAAACGGCGTAGAATGAAGAAGACATAAAATTTGTAAGCACAGACATTATGGCAAAGTCCCAAATGCCTCCCGCTAGTTTGACCACAAGTTGTAGTTTCTGAAACTATTGTCGTGTCTAATAAGTCTGCTAGCCACAATATTGCGCATCAAATGAAATGGAAACCTTAGGGGTGAGAGCCCTCCGCTCCTCCGCAAGTCCGGTGATGATGACGAGGCTACTCCAAGCCACCAAGGTAAGTCAGTTAGGAAAAAAAAATGGCCGCCACTATGTAACTATCTTGTAACATCATTTTTTGAAATTCTTTTGTAACTTTATATATTTGTGCTTCGTTAAACTATAAGCCAATTGAAAGTTAAGCATTACATAAACTGCTTAACTAAGCAGTTAATTAGCAGCTGTTTACCTTAATGACACAATAACCTTTAACTCTTTGTGATAAATACTAAGCCGATTAATTATGTGAGAATTATATCTCCTCATACGTCTGGTGTCTAGAAATTAACAAGTTAAATTAGTTTTATTTCAAAATAACAAAAAGCTAATTCAAATCATTATCACAAATGCGAGCTAAAAACCGAGACTGAGAATAATTGAAAGTTACTTGAATTGCTTCAAAATGTTATGAATAATTAAATGAAATGAATGACATACAAAGCTTCACATGTCTAATTAATTCTAGAAGCAATTTAAGTTTTCATTTTAGTATTATTGCTTAAAATTATAGCCACAGCCTTTGTTAAAGCCTGGGTTACGAATAATAAATAACGACACCAGATTATGCAAGACTCGTACAAAAGTAAGGTAAGATAATTATATTTATAATAATACTAGTGACCCGCCCTCGCTTCGCTTCGAGTAAATTTTACAAAAAAAACCTTCCTCTTGAATCACTCTATCTATTGGAAAAAACCGCATCAAAATCCGTTGCGTAGTTTTAAAGATTTATAAGCGCACATAGGGATATAGGGACAGAAAAGGTGACTTTGTTTTATACTATGTAGTGATAGTGATGTCATATTTAGAAGTAAGGTGGTTAACTAAGGCCTTAACGCTCTAGTGTATTTGTGTGAGTTTTTCTGTAATGAACTTACTCAGCCCGGAGTTAGGAAGTTGGCGGTTGAACGCCCGTGCCTCGGAAAGCACGTTAAGCCGGTGGTCCTGCGCCCGATCTCTAATCGGTCATGTCGGATTGCCGTCTCACCGAATTATGAGAGTAAGGGAATAGAGAGTGCACTTGTGTTTGCGCGCACACTTGTGCACTATAATATGTCCTGCGCACTTGGCTGATCTCAATTGAGATCGGCCGCCATGGCTGAAATCGGTCGGACGCCTTTATTTTAACGCTCTAGGAACCATGACGCTGCCAAGGCGATGAGGTACATCGCGGTGTTTTAGTCGGTAGACCCCCTGGGCATTGCACTCCGCCCAGGAGCAGCGACTGGCATTTACCATCTTTTGGCCAGTCGCCGGGGAGTCCGACACACCACCAGGAAAGAATGACCTCTCCTGGTGAAGGTGCAATGCATTTCACCGCGTCAAAAAAAAGGCCTTAACGCTCTAGTTTAGGGCAAGCCCGTACCCCAGCAGCGGACGTATATGGGCTGATGATGATGATAAGAAGTAAATAAATTTGCTGAAGATATAAGAAACTGACAATACCGTTTACAAGGCCTGATTTAGTGTAGGCTCTCCCCACTCAGTGCGATCATAATAGGGATAATAATGTATTTTTTTTAATCTTGAAGATTCGATGTGCCAAGTTAATTTCTAAGTACTGTAATACCGGTCGTACCTAAAGCGGGAAAATAATATTACGTTAAGTGTTCGTGCTAAAATTCATAATGGATATACTTTATATTAACTGGTAATTGGAGCTACGGAAGAACTAGGCTTATCTAACTATTAACCGCAACTCTGAACCAAATTAAGGCTGTGTTCAAACCTTGATATTGGTCATTATAGTAAAATTAAACTATCTAGTAGTGAAATCCGTAAAATATTTCATTATAGTGTAGACATAGAAACATGTATAGGTATTTCAAATTAGGTATTTCATCGTTCTATAGAAGTATTTACACACTTGCAAGTTACTACTTATACTAGGTACGTACTTAGGTAGGTTATAAAATAAAGACTTAATTTACATAAGGAATTTGATTAGAACATTAATTTCTTTTCTTTCAGGAAGGCGTTATTTGCACTAAACACTAGGTCATTTTAGTCACTTTTAACGCAAACAGAAGTTGATAAACATATTTTTATAATTGCATTGATTTAAACCGTGCTACATCATTACAAAAATTATAAATTCGTAAAAACATACGAATGTTTATTAATTTTCGAATAAAAATGGTGAACATATGCCTGCAAGTGGCTAGGCTAATTAATAGCGTAATTAATATCAAGAGATATCTGGCGTAGCAGATTGTAAAATGTACATTCCTTTCCAAATGTATGGCATACCTGCATTAATTTTAAACACAATAAATGCTCACAGATTGCTAACTACATAAATATTTTTTTAAAAACTTTTGTGAATAAAGAAATACTTAACATTATTTAACTTCCTGTAACTTGATTGTTAAACAAGTACCCAACTTTTCACGTACGCCGACGATTCTAATTAAAAGTTAAAAGAACACGGGTACTTACCTATAAATCCAATGATCACAAACAAATGCCAGCACGAGTCTTCAAACCTTACGGCAAGTCATACCGTTCGGTGTGTTAGCGAAACTTTGTATGGGAAGAGCCACTCGAACGCGCGGCCTCTCTCCACGACCACTAGACACAGACTGAATTTAGGGTTCTCACCACCGATGTGGGACCAAACATGCGCAAAACGCCCTCTGTATCAAACCCGGCCGAGTTCATTACGGGCTCAACAAACTACGAATATACACTCGCGCAAGGTTCCGGGCAATGGATGTTGAAACTCTTAAGGCGAGGTGCCACTTAATTTATAAACGACTTCAAATTTCAAAAAATAAGGAAAGTGGAAATTAATATTCCAAGTATTTAAGACGGAAACGTGATATTTTTGATTTAAAAAAAAACTAATAAATCTTATGTATAACATTTATGTCAGAAATCATTTAAAGGTACAATTATTATTAAACAGAATTTTTAAAAGTAGACATTTGTTAATTTTCATAATTAATTTTAGGACAAAAATGTCAAAATTTAAGAACTGTTTAAGAGCTCGATCGACTAGTGGTTCAGGCTACAATAGAAAAGAACAATAGATTATTTGTTAACATCTACTAAAATTATGTTAACAAGTAGTGCAGCAGTGAATTAGTCAGCATAACCTCGCCTTAAAATCGGCTTGTTTATTTAGTGTGTTGGTTTTTCCGGGATCAAGTTTTCCTATCGGACCTTGCGTTCTCTTGTAAGATGTTAATTAAACGTTCGATTAACTGGACGATGTGTTTTTATGAGAAAACAAGTTCTTAGTTTATAGGTTTAATGCATTTTTGAATAAGAATATAATAAAATGTTTATATAAAAAATTATAAATAAAAAAATATCACATTTCCAAAAAGTCAAAGTATATTGGTTCATAATGTATAACATTTTAACATATGGTATAATAAAGTAGAATATAAAATAATAGTCATCATATTAAATTGAATGTACGCATGTAATCATAGCCACTGCTACGTGCTACACACTAAGAACGGCATGCTACGAATTTTGTAGCATTACACTCGTAGTGCTACAACGATTCCGTGAACAAGACTCCAGCCAACAGTGAAAATGAAAAATAAATAAGATAATTTTCGAACATTATTATATTTAATTAACATTTTAAATATTAAATATCTTTGATTGCAATTGAATAATATTGTATCAGACTCTTATAAAAAGCAGCGATTAAATCAGAAATATGGAGTTTTTTCAACGTTGAACTACTTAATAAACGATTCGAAGACAAAAAGGTTAATTAAAATTGCCTGAGAAAGCTTTATTGCTTTTAGGCAGCAAAAAGTTGTGAAGAACATAAAATATTTTTAAGTTCTATCAGTTGATCAGCTCAGCTATGTTTTTAAGATACTGTAAGATTTCTTCGTTATTGGAAAATAAAATTTTCAAAAATGTGTGTCTATTGAGAGAGATGGTTGGTAAACCAATAGGTAAATTAAATGTCATGCTTGTGATTTATTAAAAAAAAGTAAATATTAAAGTAAAAATATATAATAAAAATTCTTAGGTTTCTTTACTTTTCGGCCTTTTATGGTGAAAAAATATTATATCTTTTAAAAGCTTTTTTAAGCTCGAAGACTTAGAGACTCGGAGTCGTGGGTTCGATACCCATCCAAGAAAATACCTGTGAGATGGGCATTTAGTATTTGTTCCGTGTTTGTATGTTAAAATGTATTTATCCGTGTATTTACTACTGTAGCCTTTGATATTCTGGGGTATTTATTTAATTATGACAAGCAGCTAGCTTGTCACCCTTTACCTTTATTTATTTTATGTCTTATACAAACTAATACAAAGGTTAATTGTCAGGAGCTTTGATGTAGTATCAGCAATGGACCATCATTGATACAAAACAACATGTAAATATTGTGTTAGACTGTTTATGAATTATGGTGGCCTTGCTTAGACACGTGTATAAATACAAGTATTTGATACTGATAACTTCTAAAAGAAAATAAAAATAACAACGCTAGGTTTCGTAACATAATATTAAAAAAAGCTATTTATCGTTGTTATTTTAATGTATCTTAATAAATTATCAGTATCAAATACTTGTGCTTATACACGTGTCAATATTTATAAGCATACTTGACGTATATTGGTCTTCAACAATATTATGAAATTCGACCTTAAACTCGTATATTCATGAAGTTTTATTAGACGGTAATGTATCTAATTTCGTTAAATTGTGGCTTTACGAGTGATCATTAGATATAAATTTAACATTATCAAACGATTTAGTAAATGGGATCGCATATTAAATCATTTAACGCATTAACAATGAACCAGCCGACAAGAACCTTAAGATCTTATTTAATTTGGAATCTTTTTAAAGGATCAAAGGGATATTTTGTTCCCAAACACTGCACTATATTACTCCCTAAAGGTAACTCCCATTAGTATTATGCCTTAAACCTAGCTCTCAAGCCCCAGTTAAGCCTTAATAGACCAACAAATCAGCCAACTGTAACAGAACCTATTACAAGCTTATTGTATTACCACCAAGTAAGATGATATACATAGCTGGCGAAATTTCAAAAATACTTTTAAGCTATTGCATAGCTTTTATCGCGGGCTTTGAGCGCGGCGACCGAACCAAGAAATTCCGAAATCTCACAATCGTCTAACGTCGTTTCAGTTCGCTAGACTTCGGCACAGTGTTTGTGTGTGTGCGGTTAGACGTATTGTACGACTCTACGAAACTCGCACGAATTGAGACGAGCTGCTCCGAAATCGGACGATGCTATGCAATAGCTATACCGCGGCAGTCCCACCACACACACCGTCCGTGCCACACGTCTTTTCATCATCATCATCACCCACTGCTGGGGTACGGGCCTACCCTAAACTAGGGCTATTAGGATTTGACACCCCCGGGCAAGTGCCACCTAACATCTTCAGCCAATATATGTCCCTATTGCTGGGGCACGGGCCTACCCTTAATTAGGGCGATAAGGCCTTAGTCAACCACGCTAGCCAAGTGATGGTTGGTCGACTACACAGCCTTAGAATTTCTTCGCAGGTTTCCTCACGATTTTTCCTTCACCGTTAATACATTTTTATCAGCAGTTAATTTGTACTTGTCCTCGAAACCAAATTGTCACTTCCGCACCTTACAGAAGTCAATAGCGTTACTTTACATAAAAGCCGTGAAAGTATATTAAGCCCGATACGGGTTTTACGATACTGGAATTCGACGTGTTTTTTTTGTTTATGCAAATAGCAGTCTATAAAGACAATCGTGATCCAATGGTATCTGTAGTAAGATATGAGTATAAGTTGTTATTTTTCTATCTAATTATAAAAATAATTAAATTTTTTTTATTATTATTGTAAGTAATAATATGGTAGTTTCATATTTTAGGTGCAATATTGTAACATACAGAAAAAGAATTTAATATATATTTTTTGAACTCATGTAAACTATTTGAATGTATATCAATATCCATCCAATATTTAATTATTAATTAGATTGTACTGTCGTCACAACCTGTTCATGATTGAGTGGTGACCTAGAGTGCTCTTGAATCCTTTGATATTAAAGGGTAAGTATTTACCTTGCCTAGGTAGTTTAAGCGGTATGTTAAACTGAAGTTGTTCCAAAAGACTGGGACAATCCAGCCCACCTCTCAAAATTTTAAATAAAAACAATAGGTTCAATAGGTATTAAACTGAAATCTATAACTGTAACAAAATATTAAACAATACCGCAAACCCCCAGTACGACAGGTCCTCACTATACCAAGGTAATTAGTTCTACTAAACCAAAATATATGCTATGACACGGCATTCTTTCCACCCCGGGCGGTCCGAAACAGTTTCTATGCTAATTAATTAATTTCAAAAATGAACCGCACAGAGAGCCGAAACCTAAATGTGCCGCGTACTTTTTCGGGACTAAAATCCGGAATTATTAACATTGGGAGAGCTTAATCCCCCAAATACGGTAATTTTGGAAGTCGAAGTGAATGGGGGCCAACTGTTTAATTATGTTTATTCTAATTTAATTTGCGACGGTCCGTATTCGAGGTTCGGGTACTACAATGATGTTGGATGGCTAGATAGTGTTTCGGTGGTAGGAAAACCTAGCATGTTTTTCATGTTACTTGGTAACCTAATAAGTGTAATAAGTGTGAATACCAAGTCACATTGTAACTTAAGAATACTTCTGTTGCATTGTGTCTGTCAACCTCTTATTTGGACCATGAGGTCGCTTACCTTCAAAGTGAGATCATTCTCATCTTCATCATGAGCCCATATACGTCCCCACTGCTGGGGCACGGGGCTACCTTGAACTAAGGCGATCAGGTCTTTCTCACGCTGGCTAAGGAGGGTTGGTCGACTATACAACCTTAGAATTTCTTCGATGATGAGCTTTCCTGACGATGTTTTCTTTCACCGTCATAGCGTCAAATAATCCTACATATGAATTTAAAATTAAGAAAACACAATGGTACGTGGCGGGGTTTCAACAGGCGACCTCTCGCATGGCAAGCAACGACCTTAACCTCTTGGCCATCGACGTTGTCATTATTACAAAAACGATTGTCATCTAAAACGTCTCCTAAAGTTTAATGAGATTTACGGTAAGAGTTGTTTCCTTATACTCAATTCATATCAATTGGCTTCTTACACGTGTATCATCCGATCCAGAGAAAATCAAAATAACTGGTGTACCTACTGTATTATTCCTTTTCTCTTATACCAAGGGTAAGATAAGAAGGTCAAATTTATTATATAAGGTACTAGCTTTCCGCCCGCGACTCCGTCCGCGTAGAGACGTTTAGCGGGTAAAACATTACTTCTTTATAGCGCAGTCGGTTAAAAATCGGTATAGTACTCTAGTCGTGAAAGCGTAACAGACAGACAGACAAAGTTACTTTCGCATTTATAATATTAGTAAGGATGTGGTTTGGATTAATATTACATATTGGTGTTTAATTATTTTGTGTCATACACACTATTTTTGTGTAAATTGAAAATTCAAATATTTAAAATCTCTTCAACGAAGACACTGTACTAAACAGTAATGAATTTTGACCTACATTTTAAAGAATGGCAAGTTGCAATCGATAAGGCTCTAATCCTCATAGTTCCACTTATGCATTCATTAATTAATCCCGAATCGAGGCTTGATTAACGAGCTACGTTAATACGCAATTTATGCGCGGCTTAGCGGGAATTCATGACTTAGTACAGTGCCGTAAAAAGGATGAATTACTATTCATTTATGGGAACGTAAACTCGAAATATGAAAATTGACTTGAAAGTCATTTCATCAATCTCGTGCCAATCAAAACTAGCATACGATGGACTATGTCCTAAAATCAAACAAATAACATACGAGACAGATGTTTGTTTTATTAATGAAACATAAATGTTCCACAACATCACATACATCGATCTTATCCCGTGGTAAGTAGCTTAAACACTTGTGTTACGGATATCAGTAACGCCAGTGGATACACAAATAAACTTAAAAATATTATACTCACCCAGACACATAAAAATAACAGATTTTCTTCACACGAATATTTTTTTCGAGTGGGAATTGAACCCACGACTCTTGGAACCGCCTACCAAGGCCACTGTTCCACCGAGCCAGTTTCTTAAACTTTTAGTGGATAATGTTTGGTAAATATGCCGTTAAACTCTTTTTCTACAACATTAAATAATAATGGTTTAATTTAATCATGCATTATTTTAGAGCGGCTTATAAGCAAACATTTGAACAATGCAATGGTCGATCATTTGTGATTCATCTTATGTACATTATTATTTAAAGAAGTAATAATCCTTACAACTTATTTTAAACTGTCATGATTACACACACGAGAAAACTGAAAATGTTCGGGATATTATCTGTTATGTATTATATGGTATGTATTGTATACCATGTTGTTTTGTTTTAATAAGATCCCGATAACATGGCACATGGACAACATGGTAAATATCCCGGACTTTTCAGTTTTGTAATCTTTACAACCCTTAATTTAAAAGAGAATCATTATTTCTTAGCACATTCACTTTTGTCATTAAATCATCGCCTATTTTACCTCAAATGAACTTAGTGAAGAAGTTTCGTTTGCGTTGCGATTTTGCAAACTTACAGCAGCCACATATCAACATAGTAATGTTAGTTAGTATATGATAATAGGATTCTCTATGCAATTTTAATAATAATTTATAACCTAGACGTCTTGTAAACTGTTTGAGATAAGGCACAATATAGGTGCATCCTACAGTGAAGGTTTTGATTATCTAACTATCCTTGAACTGTCATGGTTATACTACACAGGTTAAAAAAAACATGTTTAATGGATATTAACCATGTTGTTTTATTTTAACGTTTGTAATAGTGCCGAAATATCGGAAGCTCATTAAAATAAAACAACATGGTAAATATCCCGGATAACTGAAGTTTTCTGATATCTATCTCATTATCATTATCATTATCAGCCCATATACGTCCCCACTGCTGGAGCACGGGCCTACCCTAAACTAGGGCGATAAGGCCTTAGTCGACCACGCTGGCCAAGTGCGGGTGGGTCGACTACACATCCTTAGAATTTCTTCTTAGGTGTGTAGGTTTCCTAACGATGTTTTCCTTCACTGTTAAAGCGTCGAATGATGGTACATAAAATGAATTTCAAATTAGAAAAACACTATCCTACCCTACCTTTCTATCTACCTACCTTTAAGCTATTTACAATTTAACGAAATGGCTATAAAATAAAAATACTTTGCTTAAAATGTTAAAGAGCCTCAAAACATAATGAGTGACTTCTGTTTTTCACTGATTATGTCGGAAGGAAAAGATGAGAGAAATAATATTTTTATCAAACACATTGTATGAAGATTATTGTTACCTACAAACCGTCCATACAAATGTCTACTAAATTATGACGTCTTCCCTGAACAAAGTGGAAAATAAAGTTGTCTCACTACTGTTTCGTAAACGGTGCTAATATTCAAGAGTGTAGGTATTTCACCGCGACGAAGACCTCCCTGCGGGCATGTCTCTTGTGAGACCGCAGTATATTAAAGTTTATTTATGAGTTTTGTTTGGAAAACATTTTAATACTTCGTTGATTTTCAGTGCGCATAATTTCTGCTTACTTGCTTTAATTTATGCATATTTTAATATAGGATACATATTTGAGGTAGACAATGAACGTAGACGCTATATGCTTGCGTTCGTAGAAATGCTTAATTCAATGAGTTATGAGAAATTAAATATATTATTACACAACATCACGTCATCACATATATGGATCTGATCCAAAATTAATCGTTTTAATAATTGTGTTACGGATATCAAAACCAATAAAATAAAATTCTCAAACACAGAACAAGTACCAGAACATTAATCACACAAATGTTTGTTCAAGGTGGGGAATCGAACCCGCGACTCCTGGCTTCAAAAACCAACGGCGAAGATTATAAAGCTTATTTTGATCTTAGAGTTAAAAGACAATAAACTCCTTGGGCAACAGAAAGGCATTTACCTAACTCCGTTTAATGCGACGTGAAAAATTTTATTTGCAAAGAAATGACTGCTGCCGGTGAAAAAGGGTCTATTGTCTCATCTTGCACATTAAAATCCCCAGATTAACATGAAGGGTCTTACAACACGGTGTGAATTAAAAAAAAACTTTTTGTCAGCACACAGAAACATGGCGCTAGCTTATTTTAATTTGGAGCTGCACTGGCAAAAAATAATTAAGTGAGAAATTTTTTAGCCGGCGAACGTGAAGTGAGAATTGTTTGCTTAAACAATTAAAACGTGCAGAGTAACTTAGCGCCATTAATTGTTGTTTCGAAATTCATAATGGCCGCTTACGAAGATATCTCTCGTGGTATCACCTCTGTGTAATGTACCTACATAAGCCCTGTAGCATACATGTTGTATTTAGAAAAAAAAATAGGATTTTAAAGATCGAATTCGATTCGAATTCGTAATCGCTTAAGTTTTAAGAGCTGATTTTCCGATCGAACAGGTTCCAAATTCGAAACTTCCGTACCGATTACGACCATACGATTTTTGAAATTATGTCACATATTTGAACCTAAACTGTCACATATCTGTTTTGTCTAATCAGTATTCCGCGGTAAAAGTGTACTCAATGGAGTAGTAGCTATCGCTATCGAGTCCACAAAAAATTAGGTAGGTATCTAGCGATTTTTACACAATTACGACATCGCCGCCGGAATATCGCCGCGATTAAATAATCTCCGCGAACTGGCTGTTAAAGTTTTCGAGTGTCTCGCCGCGATTTCGCGCGGTTACGCCTCGTCCAACCTACCCGCTTAGCGCATGCGCCGCATTCTACAGCGCAGGTCCGTTCATGTTGGAAATATGATCGCAGTACTACAGAAATCGCTAGGTGTGAACAGGCACTTAGGTATCTACTCTACACAATTACCAAACTCCGTCTAAATGACATGTCACAAATAAGCATTCACGTCTTCTGACGTACAGATTCGGAAAGTCTATGCTCTGTCATTGTCAATCGCTTTGGTTAAGAAAGAGAAAAAATAGTTATCTAAAATCCAATCCATTCCCGATGCGTTGTGAATAAGAAGACAAGTGCTTTTTCCCTAACTGACATACGACGATGGCTTGGAGTAGCCTCGTCATCATCACTGGACTTGCCGGGGAGCTGATGGCTCTGACCCCTAAAGGCATCTGATGCACAAAATATGTGAACAAAAAAGGTACGAAACGTTTGGTCTGCTCTTACAATATCACATTTTTACCGCAATATTTTTTTTAGGGTGTGTATTGATAAAAACCGAAAAAAACCAATCAGTCAATATAAATATTATGAGTTCATATGAGAACCGCAGTGAATTGCACTGCAAAAAATACTGTGGCGGATTTGGGAGTTCACATCTAACCGCGGGGATTACCACTGCCGCACGGAGGATTAATTCTATTTTTATAGCAAAACAACGTTTGCGAATCAAATGCCCCGCTCTCTTCATATATGTGTTTTAAAAAGTTTCGGATTGTATCGGCAAACGCGGCTTCAATTTAGGGTTCAAAGAATTTTCAAACAGACTGAAATTCTGCTTTTAGACTTTCATTAGGCCTGTCGTTTCCACATTTTTGGTGTGGTTTTCAAATAGTACTTGGTTTAAGACTGTTACCTTTTCCAAGTTAATTTCAACATGACTGGGTAGGCCCAATTGATAATGCCCCTGTCTCTTAAGCGAATGTTGTGGGTTCGATCCCCAACATATTATTATTATACAAACATTTTTATAATTAACATCGACATTTGTCTTAAGTCTAATTCTGTGATTTACCTATTTATTTATGTTAATCATTACAAATGTTCAAACTGTTTGTTTCAGAATAGACCAATGTATGTTGTTGTGAGTTTTTTCCAACACTTGATAAATTTAAAAATATTACATACCAATACCCACTCTGAACACCCTTTGTAGAAAACCTGGTAAGTTCAACAAAATGTGTCTACGCGAGGGGCAAAAATTTATGATGCTCTTATTAATGCTACATTTTCAGACTAACCCTTACTTGCAACAAACACTGATTTTGTAGACAAGATTAAAGCTCGTAAGAGGTAGCATACCTGTGATCAGGAGTTTGGACATTTTCTATTTGCAATATTCTTTACTTAACTCCAGCAAAAAGTGCAATGCATTTTTGAATTTTAAAATAGCATTGCAGTAGGTCACTAAGTCTTGCCTTTATAAAAGTTTTCGAGTCATGAGGAGTTTTTAATAAGTGGTACGGAAAATTAACACGTCTGATTTATAGAAATTGTTCTGTTGATCTGTATAAAAAATATCGCTCTTTTAATGCCAAGCAATGCAATTTGTTGTGTTCGTCATAGTTATGTTTTTTAAGAAATTGCAGAATGGTAAAAAAAACGGATGCCAGTATGAAGCTTGTCTGGCCTGATAATAAGAGGCACGAGTAATAATAATACTTATTACATACCTTATTAAAATTGTCTCAATATGGAGACAAGATACATAATTACCACGTATCAAGAATTAGATTTTCATCACAGTCAAGATTCCTAGAAACATGAATATTACCTACAAGTCAATAATTACAGCAATTTCGTCTAATTGGCAACAAGTAGGTCGGCGTGTTACATTATTGTTCTAAATGTGTCAACATCTTAGTTGATAAACAGCTGAAATTAGGCCACTTAGGTATATTAGTATATTCCATTTGTGACTCGGGAAGTACATAGGATTTACATCCGTGGAGACGTTATGCTTCATTAACGAATATCTGCATCGGTGGAAAACGTGTCAAGATCATTTTGATAGATATGCTGTATACTAATTTGGACAAAGGCATCTGAGACAAAGCTGAGAGAAAGTTTCTTGACAGACGGACAGACAGGCTGACGACAAGGTGTTTATTTGTATTTGTTTTAAGCTATTGCATAGCTTTTATCGCGGGCTTTGAGCGCGGCGACTGAACCAAGAAATTCCGTAACGAAATAAACCTCACAATCGTCTAACGTCGTTTCAGTTCGGTAGACTTCGGCACGGTGTTTATGTGCGTGCGGTTAGACGTATTGTACGACTCAACGAAACTCGCACGAATCGAGACGAGCTGCTCCGAAATCGGACGATGCTATGCAATAGCTATACCGCGGCAGTCCCCGAGTGCCACACGTCTTTTTTTTAGTTCCACAACGCTAAAAGTGTAAATTTATTAGTCGGACCTATTTTTATAACAATAAAAAAGAACTTAGGCGTGTGATGGCGGTATCATTTGAAAAATATTTAAAGTCTGTAATGTTAGAACATTGCATTTACTTTTCTTATATTCAACCTAATTAGTTTAGGCTTAAGGCGTTTAAAGGATTAGACTCCACCTAAAATACCTAAACAGGCAAAATAATCTGCATGCAACGTATGCATAATCTGTTTTATCTTCCGCATAAGATTATCATAGTTAAATTAAGATTAATACTTGTTACAGCATTTTCGCCCATGTGCCAGTCATATTCGCCTACCGAACCACAACGCTTACTAAAATTTGAATCCTCTACAAATCACGATCTTAAGTAGTATTGTATCAACAAGTAGTGTATCAACAATAAAATGTACCAAGTAGTAAAATGTATCAACTTGTAAACGGAAAGTAAACGTAGCGACTCTTACTTTCAGTATTATTTGTAAGAAACTCCCTACTGCAAAATCGTAACGTAATCGCCTCGCGATATAGTGACGATTCTTTTTCGAGTTGATATGTGTGCTACGAAATGAAATGAAATGAAATGAAATGAAATGAAATAAATGAAATGAAATAATTTATTCTGCAAGTAGATTTCATGAAATTCTTTCGCATGTCAAATCACAGGTTAATTAATTACAAATAAATAATAATATGTTCAAGTTACATAATTCTTGGTTGTCCAAGCGAGCAGCTCATCATGTCCATGGATTCTTATCATTCAAATAGTCTTCTACTTTATAGTTCCCCTTTTTCAAAAGACAAGATTTAATATAGACTTTAAATTTATACAACGGCAATTCAGTAATATTTTGCGGAATTTTATTGAACAATATTATACTTAAACCTATGAATGATTTTCCAACTTTTTAAGCCTGAGTCTTGGTCTTACAACCTTTAATATATATTGTAGAAAAAGTTTACAAAACATATTTTATCTAGAATCAGTTTATTTTAATTTACAGGAAAATTAATCAAGGTCATCCTCGTGCAGTAAACGTTAAGTCACTGAATCTCGTAATTGTGTATAAAATTATTCTCTTATTACTCAAATAGTAGATAGTAGAAATTTCATTATAGCTTCAATATTTCTTGAATTAGGTACGATAAATAACTTGATTTTAATATAAACTTTGTTGAGAATATGAAAGGCTTTTGTTTAAACTAGAAAATAAACCTTTTAAAGATAATATGTTCAAAAAGTTTTTATTAAAGGTACCCAAATATTTGTTATATAATTTGATTTAAAAGTAGATAAACTGAAAGATATAACAGTTATACATAAAAAACAAAGTGTCAAAATTAAATAGTTAATTTACACACATAATATCCGCGTAAAATCAAATTAATGTTATCTATACTAATAATAAATCTGTAAGGGTCGGTCATGGAGTAAGTTAGTTTGTTTTCAGAGATATAGAGTGATTATAGGCTCAATATATGATACTGATACTAATTTCACGATTTTTTATTTTTTTTTCTGTATGTGTGAATGTATGTATGTTCCTCCATAACTCTTAAACCAATTATCCGAATTTGATTAAATTTGGTGTAAAAACACATAGACATCTGGGACACAGGATAGGCTATTAAATTCTAGCTCTAACCGAACGGAGTCACGGGCACAGCTAGTAAATAATATATTTCTAATACTAAATACAATATTCAAAAAATGGCTTACACCGGCTTAGTACTAAACCTAAAAAATTAAGGTTTCATTTCATTTATAATTAAGCGATCCATAACACAGAATGAATTTCGAGTAAATCCAACAAAATAATGTTTCCATTTACTTCCATTTGTTTCCACTTGTGATGTTTTATCTGATCTTGAACTAAACAATCGCTGCTAGCATCAAAGACCGACGAAATAAAGGAAATCGTGGCGAGACAATTAAATTGATAGACGACAGTGGTTGGTCCAATAAAGAATTTGTTAGGAAAATTAAAGAAGGCTCAAGTATAGCCGCGGGTGTCGTATACAAAAGGGATCTCGTGTGCTTTAAAAGAGACAAGGTTTCCTGTGCTCAGACGTCGTGTGGTTCAACTCATGAAATGGCACGGCTTTATGAACCACCGTCATTTGTTATGTTTTTTTTTATAATAAACTAACAAGATGATCTCCAACTGATGGTAAGCGGTAGCGAGATCCACATATGAGGTCGACGGGCACAATATACCATATTGAGCCTGTCCACTCACCCTGAAGGCCTTCTTAAATTCACTCTTACACAACATCACATACGTTGATCTCATTTCGTTGTAAGTAGCTTAAGCACTTGTGTTACATACATCAGAATCAACAGTGGATACACAAATATATTTAATGCCTCACCCAGACACGGAACAAACACCGATGACACAAATATTTTCCCCAGATGGGAATCGAACCCACGACTCTTGGAACCGTGGATAGTGACCCTGGTTCAGGGCCTCATATTGTGGCCCCATCAGAGCTATGATGTCACATAGAATAAGTCTACGTGTGCACTCGTGAAATTTTAGTGGTTGTCTTCCCGCAGTAAAATGATTCTATCTTAGTTGCACAATAGATTTGTGCAGTTCTTTTTTTATTAAAATTAATAAATGCCGGTTTAACGAAAGATTTAACCGAAACTCGAAAGCACGTTCGAACCGCTTTATTACTTAGGGTGTAAAGTTAGTTTCTTTAGCTTTAAGCATCGATTTCATGCGGTAATCAGTACCTGACATTACATCGTCACATCTCTTAAACGCTATACGATAGCTTCTCACGCTTCCGAGTTGGAAAATTATTTGTTTTTTGAAAGTTATAACTAGCATGATTCGATAGTACTACTGAAGGCAAATCGTTCTGCCACGGGAAAACAACCACTCAAATTTCACCGTATACAGACTTCGCAGACCACGTTATTATTATTAACTTCTTGATACTCGCTTGTGGTCGAGACCCATCGCCAAAAGAAACATCACTGGCAGGGCCACGAACAAAGGCTGGAGGGCGCTCTCCACCCGCCTTGTCTCCGTAACATTGTTTAATTTTCGTCTATGGGACGTGCGTTGACTCGACCGCTCTATAATACCTACCGTCCCATAAAAGCGGTCTATCATCTTAAGGTTGAAGGCGCACTGTAGTACTGTCAGCAATGAAAGGGGTTTATCACCCTTAAGTTCAAATCAAATTATTAATTGCGTGTCACAGTAACTGTCACAGGTGGTCGTAAGAATTTGGTCTATATGGTAAAGAACACACACAACTTGAAAATTCGTAGCGTCTCAGAACAACAAGGTTGATTTTCCCTTGATCTTTTTCTGCCAGCTACGATTGTAGTACACAATACACAATATTATTTGATGTCACATACATAAATCTGATTCGAGCTCTGTTGCTCAAATACTTGTGTTACGTATATTACAAACAATTGTAGAGCATACAAATAAAATTCTTCAAATTGATTTACACACAGACAATCCACCAGATGTAAAACATTTTCAAATTCTCATCATTCAATATTTTACTTTGGTCGAAATCAAACCCACGTCTTGTTCAAGTGAATAATAACAATTATCAAATTCATTGTCGAGAAAGTCTACGAATAACGTATTTCTTTTAAAAAACACCGCCAGGAGAAAAGAACTAGACATGCTGCACTCAAAATAAAAATAGCCTTCCACTTCAGCGACCACACTGGACACGATAAAATAGCACCTAAAAGATGAAAAAGCTTTGCGAATAAGAAGTAAAAATACAAGCATTAATCCCCAACCATTGTCATTCTACAAACGAAGCAAAGGCATATCATTTGCACAGGGAACTATTACCTTTTTAATTATCACTCCAGCTCATAAAGAGTTCTGCATTGTAAGCAAATAGACAGACATACAAAGGTGCGAAACAAAGCCGAGAGTCTTCACAAAGGACGTCACTGGCATGCCACAATGGTACCAAGTTAACTTACACAAACACACCCCTTAAATCGCTTAGCTTAAAGCTCAATATTGCTTATCGGGCCTTGATACTGAAGCAGCTGAGAAAACAATAAACGATGTTCCAGATTTCTATTTTTGGTGTAATAAAATCAGTGGTAGATTCATTTGCTATAGTTCAGACAGACCTGTCATCTTGTCTGGGATTTGACGTCCTGTCTGGTCTCTAATAGATCTATGTCTATAAATTAAATACTGTTCTTAGAATCTCTTTTAAACATATCCCTATCAAGTGAAGAGATTATAGGGAAGGTTCTGATTTATTAGTTTCAATCAACTTATTTTCCTTTCAAAAGCACTATAGGTATTTGTTGATGATCATAACGAGCCAAAGTTTTGCTTGTGAATAGGGAATATGCATAAATCAGAAATCTTGAATTTTTCAACCACTTATGAAAAAAGCCTTAAACATATACTAAAATGTGAAATAAAAATGAAAATCGGTTCGCAAACGAAGGATTTATAAGGAATTAAAGTGAATTTTCTATATCTTTCTTACAAAACGGAGTTTTTTATGGATCGCATAAGGCCGTAGTGGTATGTGACGTCATCTGCCATATCGGATCTCTTTGTCCACCCGGGAACTTTAAACAGCTATATCTCGCTTGTCGTTAAAGTAAATTGAAAAATATAATTATATTCATATTTATTCAATATTAAAGATTGATTTCAATAAAAAAATGTGCGCATATTCCTTATTTGTGAATCTACTGTCAGAATAAACTATTGAATGAACAGATTTTATGGCTACACAAATTGATTCAGAGTAAAAACAATTTGGTTCGAGCTTTCAAAGAAAAGGATAATTAAGATTAATCGCAGTAGTGGTTAGGCGTATTAAATCCATACCTACTTGTTTTTGATATAATCTTTTAGATTAAACATCACTATTATACAACACTGTTATAAATAAAATGTAATATTTCGTAATATTCGATTTCAATGCTCACCAAAAAGTAAATACAAACCACAACATGGTTAATATGGTTATGTATTATGCTTTATTGCATATAAACTAATTAAATAAGATAGGCTCGACAGGTTTTATAGGAACAGGGTCTTAACGCGATATAGTACGATAGTAAAAATTTACTTACTACTATATTTTTTGACTAGGTTACACCAAAAATGGTCGTGAGCGAGCTGACATAAGTTAAAATGAAATGTAATAGAATACGAGTCATATGGCAAGTTTAAAATTTATATGTTTTACTATTCTTAGATAGTTTACTATTCTTAGATAGTTGCTTGACTAGTCTGAGAGAGTGTGAGAAAGGTTTGAGAATGAATGAGTCAATCGTCCAGTGTCTCCTTTACGCTGATGATCAAGTCCTTCTTGCTTCATCGGCTGCGGAGTTGCAGGATATGATGACTGTTTTATATGAATCTTTAAAAGGGAAAGGAATGAATGTGAATGTCAGTAAGACGAAAGTCATGGTTTTTGAAAAAGGTGATGATATGACAGTTTGCGATGTTATGATTGGAAGTGAAAAAGTAGAACAAGTGAAATAATTTGTATATTTGGGATCCAAGCTCACAAGAGATGGTAAGTGTGATAGCGATATTGAAAGGAGAGTGAATGCTGGTAACATGGTGAACGGAGCGCTGCACACCTTTGTGATCAGTCAGAAGGTGTCCAAAAAGGCACGTCTGGCGGTTCATAGAGGAGTGTTGATCCCGAGACTAATGTACGGAAGCGAAAGTTGGGTATGGCAGAAGAAGCACGAAAGTAGGATAAATGCAGTGGAGATGCGAGCACTTAGAAGTATGCTAGGAGTGAAACTGAGTGATAGAATAAGGAACGAAATAATTAGAGAACGTTGTGGTGTGAAAGAAGATGTAGTGACTAAGGTTGAGAAAGGTATGCTTAGATGGTTTGGTCATATTGAGAGGATGAGTGAAAGACGATTAACGAAGAGTATATATAGAGAGGGTGTAATTGGAGATGTCGACAGGGGAAGACCAAGAAAGACCTTTCATGACCAAATAGGTCAAATCTTAAAGAAAGGTCAAATCAAAAGTACCCGTAATCGACGAGCGTGCATGAAGAGGTTGATGAATGTGGATGAAGCGAAAGTGGTGTGCCAGGACCGTAGCACATGGCAGGAAGTGATCTCTGCCTACCCCTCTGGGAAAAAGGCGTGATTGTATGTATGTATGTATGTATGTTTTACTACTTAATTTTTGAGAAAAAATTATGTATGTATGTATGTTTTACTACTTAATTTTTGAGAAAAAACTAGAAAAAATTTTACGTAATCACGATTTTAATCTCGCTACTATAAAGCTAACGGCCATCGTCAGCCAAGCCGGCGATATAATAAGACATCAAAGTCACATCTCAAAGGAACTTCAAATTACTATACCTATTCACCCGTACATGACCTTCCCAATAAGTTTAATCGTGTATTACGCTTTCGCATTCCAAGCGAATCGTTCGTATCGCTAAAAGCGGTGACCATTACTGCATTTCTTACTGGGCCCGGAATTAGACAGTGTTTTGGAGCGTAAATAGTGTTTGATCACCGGATGCTATCATGTAAGAGCGGGATGAATTTACACTGATCGGTAAGAGTCGAAGCAGGTAAATACTCACACCTTACCTTTAAACTAATACTAGTGTCTCGCCCTCGCTTCGCTACGGATAACCCTTTCTTAGCGGATGCCTAGGCCATAGCATCTACCTACATACCAAATTTTCCGATCCGTCCAGACTGTTCGTTGATAGATCATTATATCAGTCCGTCACCTTTTAGTTTATATATTAAGATACTTAAATGGCATGTTTCAGTATGGAGATTGCAAAGTATTTTTTTCGGGACACTGTAAATCAACAATTTCAACCATCAAGAGTTTTGATAAATCACCGGTTTGTATTATATTGTCCATAAGTCGTAAAATTCACACAACAATCAAAAAAATACCAAAAAAATTAACGCAGTAGAATCGAATTAAAATGTAACCTAAATCACTAATGTTATACATAATACGTTAAAAAAAAAGAGTCAGGATCTTATGGACTAAGCAGAAGCAGAAGTGATTAATCTATTTATCGTTTCAGTATTTTGTAGCTAATTACCAGATATCAGACACAAGCCTAATCAAGAGCACAGAATCGGCTCAATCTATCACACAACTAGATGTATATGTATATTATATTATTACTAGCTGTGCCCGCGATTTCGTTCGCGTGGACGACAGGATTTTATATACAGATTTATTTTCCCAATAACTCCCTTTCCCCTGGGAATTTCATAATATCGCGTTGCAAGTAAGCTTTACGCTCATTAGGGTACCTGCATGCCAAATTTCAATCGTCTATCTTACGCGGTTTAGATTTTTTCACACAAAGGTTTGTTCCCTATTACTCCCATTCCCGTAGGAACTTTGCAGTATCCTGTTGCAACTAAGCGTTAAATTTATTAAGGTACCTGTATGCCTTTGAGTTAACCTTTGAGCTAAATATATTTAGATTTTTATATTTTGGGTTGATCAAAACACAAAATTATAAATCCCACCAAATTCCGGCATCCATTCCAAAAACGGACGAGCATTGTTCCCCAATAATGTTAATAGTGTAGTGTAAATCCCGTACCAGATTATTCCATCCAAGATAGGGTAGTGATTCCAAATAGCGCGTATTAACTGGAATTCCTTTCAAATTGGCTGTGCGGACCCTCATCAGTTCGGACATAGTCATTATACATTGAACAATTTTGGACGACCCTATGTACTGGTAACATAGGTACGCTGCCAGGGGAACAGCTCCAATTTAAACTGTTGTCAATGAATATTCGTACAGCGAATAAACAATGGCGGCTTAATAGGAATACTGGTAATGAGCTCACCTGCTCTCTTTTTTGGAAAACGTGTGCTTTATCATTGTCAATCGCTTGGGTTAAGATAGAGATAGAACACAGTTTGCGAATTCGTTTTGGGGAAAGGAAAGCAATTAAATTATATTTTTTAACTCTTTGGTACCATAGAAATGTATTGAAATGCCTATTGGATCATTTATTCTTTAAAATCAGTTCAAAATCCTTTGTTAGAAAATTACTAAGAGCTATAAGAACTATTTAGGAGGGTTTATAAGTAAACCAACTGTTTGGTTAATATTAAATTCAGTTCGTTTTAAATTTATTTTAAGTGTTCTATTTGAATTTTAGAAAACAAGATTCTGAAGAAATTCTGATGAGAACCTTCTCCATTTTTAATGTCGGATATAAACCTGAAGTATACTGTGACCAAAATATTGTTTTTCAAAGTTTAAAAGGTCCATACAACATTTAATGTAAATACGTCTTCGTATCGTGCTTTGCCGTTTTATAATAAACACACATATTTATCCTACCCCGTTATATTTATTTTCCTATAATATTTAACTATCCTGTTCCCATATCAAATTCGACTCCAATATCACACAAAATACGTCAAATAGCAACATCTGACAATGGTTCGTATCATCCTTGAAGTAAGCGCGTTGATTTCCCCAAAGGCCAAATCTGTCTGGATCTTACCCTTCTCATGATACACTGCCGGCATTAAACAGATTGATTTGGAAATTACAATCAGCCCAATGTAATAAGTTATCTAACTAAAATCGGACCTGGAAACAGTTGAGCCAAGACGTAGAGTTTATTTAAAATTATTTAACTTGACTCAAGAACCCACCCGCGTTTTCAACGATAATAAAACGCAATAATAATTTGTAATCAACTGTTTTTATTTTGTTAATACATATTACAAATATTTCAATAGGTGTGAAACATTATCATCCATACAGCCTAATATGTTTTACTATAAATGACACTAGATGGTGCTACTAGTCATACAGGACGGTTATTTTGTTGTATTATTTAACAAACGATACAATGTTATATACCTTAGTGTTATGTATATTTGGACATCAGTAAAATAATTCAGTGAATATTTTTACTATGAGAATACAGTGCGCCTTTACTCTTAAAATTTATTTCAACTAGCATTTACCCCAAAAAAAGGTGTTGCTGATGACGTTACAAACAATCAAACACTTACTTTATTAAAAGAAATATGGCTTTGGAAAATTATATTGCCAAAGCCAACCCTGATGACAGATTGGACAAATTTAACTTAACTTTGAATGTAATTTTTTTTTCGGTACAAGTTTGAAAATAAAATTTTATGTCATGTAACAGCCAATTTAGGTGTCACTTTAAAAAACACGCATATTGCATCAACTTGGCTCCCTTCACACAAACCTTCACAATGAATTATTCCGTCTGTCTTGCCATATCTATTCAGAAAGGGGTAAGGGCCAAGGTTTATGAATAGTTGTTAATATACGGAGAGTCAATTGAGATTGTTACGATTTTGATTGGAGTTAAACTGTTGAAGTTTGTTATGTTCCGTAATACAAGTTTGGCCATAGAGTGTCCATCAGAATCGAGGGAGAATTGAACATTACATTACTGGTAGGTACGTCTTATAATTTCATCGCTTTACCAAATGTTTATATTACTGTACCCATGACATAATAATATTCCTAATAATATTGACTGTCTCGGTGGAACAGTGCTTAGTGACCCAGGTTCACTACCTAGGTTTCCAAGAATCGTGGGTTCGATTCCCACCCAGAACAAGTTTTGTAATACGAACATCGGTGTTTTTTCTGTATGTGGGTGTGTTATTAATTATACTTACGTATATTTTAGTTTATTGTGTTGCGACTGTTGATTCAGATATCCGTAATACAAGTGCTTAAGCTACTTACCACGGCAATTTTTGTGAACCACAGAAGTAGTAGCGTTGCGTATCGGGATTTTTGTCAGACTTCCTCGAAAGTATATTAAACAGCACGTCATATTGTAAATTCGATACTAACGCTTATGCTGTCGGCATAAGGATCAACGTTCAAAGTTTTACGTTTGACGAGATATAAACTTTACTTGAGTATAGCAAAGGCTGGTACAGCAGTCAGGATTGTGAACAGGCGGCATCCTTGTTGATCGGTCTACTTCAACTTCATAATACTTTTGATAATAAGACAAACCAGAAAGCCTCCCTGGTATAGATATTGCAACTGTTTTACTACTTACTTTTAATTCATTTACTTGATAAAAAACTTCACTAAGTTAATGCCGGTATATCCTTAGTAAGGACAAAATTCCTATGTAAAAACTTCTGACTTTCAGTCAAGAATTCGGCGAATAAGACAAACAAAGTCCTGTATATGCCGTTACAGAAAGCTGTAATAAAACCACTAATTAAAATAATTCTTAAAACTTATTGTTTTTGTTTTACCGCCCATGTTTTTTTTTCGAACTCTAATGTAATTTGCTTGCAAAAGCCAAGGGCAGAAATAAGGTTAATTGGGAACAATTAAAAAAACGCTGTGGGCTCTAAAAATATTGTTACAAGCGTATAAATTAATGCTAGAAACGACTAATTGCTTAATGTGAGTCGTTTAAGTTGTTTCAAGGAAGAATATTTGTAAGAAAAATGTTTGAAAAGACGTGTGGCACTCGGGGACTGCCGCGGTATAGCTATTGCATAGCATCGTCCGATTTCGGAGCAGCTCGTCTCGATTCGTGCGATTTTCGTGGAGTCGTACAATACGTCTAACCGCACGCACACAAACACCGTGCCGTCTACCGAACTGAAACGACGTTAGACGATTGTGAGGTTTTTTTCGTGTCGAAATTTCTTGGTTCGGTCGCCGCGCTCAAATCCCGCGATAAAAGCTATGCAATAGCTTAAAAGCGGTCTGTCTTTGTCTTGAAATACTATGTCGTAGGGAACAGATAAAAGGAACATAATAATTTGTTTCTTTCCCTAATTCATACAATTTTTTTGGGCTTTACTCTACCGATAAAGCAGCCCACATACGTGAAAAAATTATGACATTTGAATTTAACAATTTCACGACAGTCACATGTTTCAACAGCATTCCTCGTTCAAAATAACTGTCACATCATTTCATAAACAAAGTTTTGCCACCTAACCTAACCAGAGAGTTACCTCTAACAAAACGTCAATAGCTGTTAGCAAGCTCAACCTCTCACTCAGTGAATCCTAGACAATCTAGCTCTCAGGGCCGTTTCCAGATCTGGCACACTTATTTAATTCCATCACGTTGGCTTTCCGAGCTTTTGCTCAGTCAGTTGGGTTGCCAATTTATTTAGCTTGCTAGAGTCGGCCCTACGGCTTATTCCCCATAAAAAATATACCGACTAATTAACCTAAGTTCTTTTGCAAATTAAAAAGAAACTGGATTAAAATCTATTTTTGCGCGATGTTTTGCGTTGTTGTCGTCTGAATTTTGATGATAAAGTGATGTCGGATTTACTTATCTGTCGTTTTTCAGGAGATATTGAGACCTAGACGTAGACTATCGTTTAAGTTAAATGTTTATTAGTGGTGTAAATAAGTGTAATAATGTTTGTACTTTTAGAATCTAGTGGATATTTTTTTCTATTTTATAGTATAACTAGTCTGGTCTATAGTATCTTTCTAATGTAGAATAAACTTGAATACCACTGGGTTAAACTTATGGTTAGGAAATATTTGTTAGTGTGCATTAATTTGTATAAAAAAAGTTGTCGATGGCCGAGTGGTTAAGGTCGTTGATTGCTATGGGAGAGGTCGCCAGTTCAACACATATTTTTGATTATTCGACGCTTTAACGGTGAAGGAAAACATCGTGAGGAAACCTGCACACCTACTAATAATTTATAAGGTTGGTCGACTACATAGTCGACCAGTCGACCTGATCGCCCAAGTTTAGGGTAGGCTCGTGCCCCAGCAGTGGGACATATTATGGGCTGATGATAATCATTTGTGTAGGCTCTGTCTCCCAATTTTTAGCTTACACGTATTATTTTCACGTACAAAGCCGGTACAGGCCGCCAGTATAAATCAAACTGATTGCTAGCATTTGGTAACAGGTAGCATTAATGGTATTGTTCTCACGAAAACCTGCACATAACTCGATTGCAAGTATAAATACCATTATCTGAGACAGACTGTTAAGTTTTTAATGCTTATCCTTATCGCTGGAATACAGGCCCAAACTTCGCACGCTTTGAGAATATTATAAACGACGAGGTTGTATTTAAGGGAAGGGTGACTGAACGGAACATAGATAATATACTTTTAGTTGAATTAGAGTAGGCACAATTGTAATATTGATTTTTTTTTATGACGATTCGCTTATTTTTCACATTTTTATGTTGTTGTTCATAGTCTATAATTTGTGTTATTAAGGTTTATTAACGAAACAATTAAAATTAATGGAAGTTCCAGTTTGCTTATCAGGTACTTACTTAGTTACAAGTAATAAGGTAGTAATATAATCAGGTTACTAATTCATCATCATCATCATCATCAACCCTAATATACACCCCCAGTGCTGTGGCACGGGCCTTCCCTAAATTAGGGCAATCAGGCCTAAGTCGCTACTAATTCAATACAAATATTTAGATAGTTAAAATAAAGGCAATCCAATCAAAAACATAAATGTGAAATGAGAGCCACGTTCAATATTATGATAATTGCCTTGGTTGTTGACTTCAACGACAAAAGAAGTGAGATCTAAATGGGTGCCAAGTTCAATGTTCAACCCTGAAATTTATTTATAAGTAACACTATAACATACCTATCATATCTTCTTATAACATAAGATAATGTATGGTGGTAGCCTATGAAGGTCTGTCTTGGCTAGTTTCTATAAACCTATCAACGTATTATTATGTTCGCTCGCTAGTTTCTACCAACAATCCAAATTTTCGGAATTATAAAATAAATACCGACAAATACCAAACTAACCAAGACAACTAACTAGACTACTAACTAACTAAATAAAGAAAACTAGCCAAGACAGACCTTCATAGGCTACCACCATACATTATCTTATGTTATAAGAAGATATGATAGGTATGTTATAGTGTTACTTATAAATAAATTTCAGGGTTGAACATTGAACTTGGCACCCATTTAGATCTCACTTCTTTTGTCGTTGAAGTCAACAACCAAGGCAATTATCATAATATTGAACGTGGCTCTCATTTCACATTTATGTTTTTGATTGGATATCATTACTTTTTGTAGAAAAGTATATATCATCGTAACGCCGCACAGTGGACGGAAAATCGGCCTTCCTTAGCATAGGATTTCAAAAAATAAAAATGTCTTGATTGATGTTTTAAAGTTTATACATGTCTTGAAAACATCTTAATGTTTAGTAATTAAGGGTTACCGAACCTTACGATGTTCGTATACACCTTGTAATGTGACATTGTATGTTTCAAATGTATGAAAACGGAATTTGTTTCCCTCGTAACTTCCTTCGGTCTTGCTCGGTCAGGATGAAACTTTCAGGTATTGTAAACAGTCATGTAATGAAACAATACGCCTTTTTACTTTGATCCCGGACGGTCCCGTTTAAAAGTTATGAACGAAATAAAATTACGTATCTAGACGATATAATAATACGGGATTTAATAGGCAATTTAACCTATATCAATCCCATTTTTTTATGTGATTTCACTTATTAGGAGATAATTATACATACATACATAAAGGTTTTATCATAGCGATCTTTAAAAAGTTAAAAATAAAAGAAACTTTAAAAAATATTTTTACTTTTATTACTTCCACCCTATCACCCATGTTAATGATCGTTCTTAGAAGTTACAATTGATGAATACGGTAGTTAATATCATAATACTTTAATTTCATAACGTGGTCGGTAGACGCTATTGTCAATAATGTCATTAGTTAATGAGGGTAGTCAGAGAATGACCTCAAAAATGTATATATACTGTAAAAATCTCTATTTCAATTTACTAATCATTGCAGATTGGTACTATATCGTTCTCTTGGTATTATCTTTTATATTGCTGATGATGGAAGGTCTTGTTTCAAATCTTGATGTGTTTATATACATGCACCAAATATCTTTCAGTGCTGATATGTTATTTCAAAAAGTACTAAATTCAGTGAAAGTATCTTTATCCGAAGAACAAAAAGCCGATCTTAAGATATTTTGTGCTACATACACAAGTAACTTGAAACGAAAATGGAAATCTGTCAATAGCACGTTGGAAAATTTTAAAATTAAATTCGGTGACTGGTTGGACTTCGAAATCAAATGGCCAGACTTTGTTTCACCAAATATCACAGTGAGTGAGGAGCCACCGAGTATTGAAATGACTTACGATGATCCTGCAGCCGCCAGTATATCAATAATGGCAACGCCTAGTACGTCTAAAGTGTTTGATGTGCCCCATAGTGTTTCTGTGTCGACATCAACCCCAAAATTTCGAAGAGAATTCGTCGATTTAAGCCCAAGTCAGAAAAAAAGAAGAACTGAAAACCTTGTTGCCGAGAATGATTTTGATACACTTGCTTATGCCTTGACCAAAAAAATGGGAGAAAATGAAAACCAAACTAACATTATCGAATTAGTGAAACATTTAATTAAACGAAGATGCATCCATGCTTCGCGCTTGCCTAAAATCTCCTAAACGAAGTGTACCTGGAGATAAGGCTCTGGGGATGTCAGCGTCACTCAATTTATCAAAGTGGCATTACGTTAAGGCAGGTGACAAATAATATAGGTTGTGAAATTTTTCCATCTTACGATGCATTGCAAAAAGAAAAAATAGAGTGTTATGTAAAAAAAGAAGGGTTGGTTATTACAGAAACTGAAGTAAAGCTTACACTTCAATCTATTTTAGATATTACTGTAAAGAGACTTTTCAAAACTCAAGACACTGATTCTACAGGTAAAAATATTTGTCTGATTAGTAAATGGGGATTTGACGGTGCATCTGGACACAGTAACTATGGGCAAACTATGGAAGGTGATGATTCCAGCATCTTTATGTGTTCTTTTGTACCATTACAATTGTTGGAAGCTGAAACTGATGAAGACATATGGAAAAATCTTAAACCATCATCCACTTTTTTAATTTAAATTTGCTAAGGAAAATGAATAGAATAGAATAGAATAGAATATCTTTATTTACTAGAAATATATATGATTTAAATATCAAAGAAGAAATGGCGGTAATCGAAAGGGAAATTACTGCTTTACAACCAACAGTTATTGGAGATGCTGCTGTGAAACATAGACTGCATTTATATATGGTTGATGGTAAGATAACTTCTCATTTATCAGATACCTCCACAGCTACATGCGATATCTGCAAAGCAAAGCCGACGGAAATGAATAACATCGATGCAGTATTATAGAGAAGCCAATCTGAAGACATTTTCAAATTTGGCCTATCTACTCTACACGCTAAAATTCGATGCATGGAAGCTATTTTGCACATAGCTTACCGCCTCACCTTCAAACAATGGCAAGCTAAAGGGAAAGTTCTGAAGCAACAGATGAACAACAAAAAAAAGGCCATACAAGAAAGATTTCGAGCTGAAATATCTACAAGCAACCCTTGTAGATATTGTCAAGCAAGGTGCAGGTCAGGGAATACAAATGATGGAAATACCGCAAGATCTTTTTTTGCTGATCCCAAAGCAACTGCGCAAATCACGGGAGTGGATGAGGAACCTATCAGAAGGTTGAGTGTAATACTTCAAGTAATCTCATGTGGAAAGTTTGTTGAAGTCGAAAAGATCCGCCAATATTCGTCTACCGACCACGTTATGAAATTAAAGTATTATGATATTAACTACCGTATTCATCAATTGTAACTTCTAAGAACGATCATTAACATGATGGGTGATAGGGTGGAAGTAATAAAAGATTAGTGGTTCTAGGAATAGTTATTGTACTACAGGCATATAAAGGTAATTTGTACACAAACTCATTACTAAAGTAAAAATATTTTTATTTTGACCAAGTTTCTTTTATTTTTAACTTTTTAAAGATCGGTATGATAAAACCTTTATGTATGTATGTATAATTATCTCCTAATAAGTGAAATCACATAAAAAATGGGATTGATATATGTTAAATTGCCTATTAAATCCCGTATTATTATATCGTCTAGATACGTAATTTTATTTCGTTCATAACTTTTGATCGGGACCGTCCGGGATCAAAGTAAAAAGGCGTATTGTTTCATTATATGACTGTTTACAATACCTGAAAGTTGCATCCTGACCGAGCAAGACCGAAGGAAGTTACGAGGGAAACAAATTCCGTTTTCATACATTTGAAACATACAATGTCACATTACAACGTGTATACGAACATCGTAAGGTTCGGTAACCCTTAATTACTAAACATTAAGATGTTTTCAAGACATGTATAAACTTTAAAACATCAATCAAGACATTTTTATTTTTTGAAATCCTATGCTAAGGAAGGCCGATTTTCCGTCCACTGTGCGCCGTAGGACCTTTGAAAAGGACAAATTCAAAACTACAACTAGACTTTATAAATATAAAACAATTGAATCAGTTACTGTATTTTCCTACGTTAACGGGGTATAACCCTAAGTAATAAATATGAGAACCGACTATAAGTACCTACTCTTAATTGTAAATAAGTAAGTATGTGTACCTAAATATGTATATACTTAGTGCTCTGCCTTCCCCGGTATATAGGCGTGCTTAGGCACTAATTAGGTATTTATGTTAAGCGTTCATAATAGAACCTAACCGCAGCAGTGGTCTCCTTTTTCACGGCTTTCAGGGTGAGTGCGACAGGCTCAACATGGTCTATTGTGCCTGTCGACCTCATATGTGGATCTCACTACCGCTTACCATCAGGTGGAGTGAGGTCATCTTGTTAGCCTCTTATAAAAATAAAAAATAAAATAAAAAAAAAAACTTAATTATTAAAAAATTGCCAGTTTTTTATTTTTTCCTTTGTATTCATGTAATTACCTATCTGCATACCAAATTTTAACTCTCTAGGTCATTTGGAACTGGGTTAGAATTTTGATCTGTCAGTCAGTCAATGATAAAAATGAGGATTTTTGGACATTAATATCTAAATAACTGTTTGAGATAAGCTTATGAAATTTAGAACACATATTTATCTCGCAAGTCACAATATATGAGCCAAATTTGATACGTTTATGTAAAATAGTTTTTGATTTATGAGGGGTTCAAAAGTGGTTCCAAATGGTTCGTGTAATATTACACACGGTGCGGTCCGCCAGTTCTGTTTCTTGAACTTGGCTTGACACGCTACCGCGTGTCTAGATATAATAAGGAGTTTAAAAATATATGAAAGAAATCGCCTCACATCAGTACTAGTAACTTACAACGTAGGTAACCAAAGGTCAACATGAGAACATCCTAAAACAAACAAATGAACACGAACGATATTTCATACACAAAAACCCAGTTTATTACATACTTGAATCACAATTTTGTATGGAGTAAAACTAATTTTTATTCCGCATAACCGGGGTTGCTCGTAAAAACCAACTAATTTCGTAGTCACGATCCCGCTCCAAACAAAATAACAACGGATTAACTTTTCCTGTACTTTTATGTGCTCACACAATGCACGTCAGGGCTGCAAACCTTATAAAATATATTCGAAAAGAGAGGTTGTAAAAAATAAAGCAAGTGACATGGATTAGGTTGGTACAGAAGGCTAACATTTTTATGCCTAACTTAGTATAGTAGTACCATACTACGTACAGTCAGCCAAAAATTTGGTCTACCACCTTACGGTTGAGATTCGTTCGAACGTCATGAAACAACAAGGTCAATTCTAAAAGGCAATAAAATTGTGTCAGTGAAAAGTCAACCTTAGCGATCGTGACATCTCGCAGAAACTTTTATCAAAAGTGGTAGACCACTTTCTTGGCTGACTGTACCATACAGGCCAAATTTGCATTATACATAAAATATCTTAGCTGACCATTAAACGTAAAGTTTTGCAGCACTTAAAGTTTGGGTATCTAGAATTTAAAAAAAAAACGTAATGAGCCCCCTTTCATGAAATTTAAGTATGTTAAGCACTAATGAACATAAACTTCACACAAATATTAGATCATTCATAAAATTTAAATTTTAATAATACGTATCAAAAATACGGAAACACCGATTAAATATTAAAAAAGTAACAATTAAAAAGTTATTCCTTATGTTGAATCTTTACTTATCTTGCTGATGTCTCTGTCTTTACATTGGGAAATCTTAGTACTTGAACATTGGTATTATTGCTGTTAGCATGTGTATTGAAATTCTGCTTAAAGTAAAATAAAATAAAATATCTCCCATACAGTATTCGGGCAATAACCGTCATGACGCCACCGAACATACTGGAATTTCATATTCTTTGTTCTCGCTTTGAATGAAGTAGGTATAAAATTTTCCTCGTCAACACAAAAGCGGAAACTACAAAAGTTTCAAATGAAAACCTTCCTTTGGTGGGGGTTGTCAACCCTGATGCTGGAGACAAGCAATTTTTGTTTATTACGGACTACCCTTTGGTTTTGTAAAGAATATAAGGCAAATGTTTATCAGTGGTAGGTACCGAATTAGAAGTCTTCATCATCGTCAGCCCATATACGTCCCCACTGCTCGGGCACGGGCCTACCCTAAACTAGGGCGATAAGGCCTTCAAACACGCTGGCCAAGTGCGGGTTGGTTAACACACCCTTACACACACCTTAAATCTAAAAAATTACCCTTTTTAAACCTTAAATAAAAAAAATAGATTTTTTTCGTAGGAGTGCAAGTTTTCTCACTATGTTTTCCTTTACCGTTAAAGTGTCGAATAATCGTACGTATGGATCTTAAATTTTAAAAACACAGTCGTACGTGGCAAGGTTTGAACTAGCGTCCTCTCGCATGGAAATAAACGACCTAAACCACTCGGACATCGACGCTTTTTAATATCTAGTACAATTCTATTATTTATTGTAAAATAATCACGAATGATTAGTAATGGTGCCCCAGCAGTGGAGAGGCTGATGATGATGACTATATATAATTCTTGCATATTTAGTATTGACCTGATTTTATTCACCAGGTGAATAGTTCAAGAAGTCATAATGCCTCATTAACTTAACATGATAGCGTGATTAAACAGAATAGCTTTTTTATTTTCGTCATAATTTTAGTTCCTCCCCTCTTCATTGGAATTGTTTTGTTTACTTTTAAGATGAAGATAAAATACTCTGCGTTCAAACAATATCAATGTTGTGAAATGTAAAATATTAAGACTGGTCACTACAATACAAGCTAGTGCTTAGTACCGTACTGCGACCGTGTGATTTCCGCAATAATTTTATTTTTTTTGTGATATAAACTATTTTTATTACTCGTTGCCTGACTTTGGATTAATACAACACAAAAAAAAAGTATTTATTCCGGTTTATACGTCAGTATTACATAAATGTAATAGTGGTAATACCCGATAGGATGGATAGAAAAGAGCACATTACGAACGACACTATCTAATTGGCTGTATGCTTTTCACGGAAAGGCAAACGTTTGAAGTTCCGAATGCAAATTGACCAATTAGAGACCATTGTGTTTGTTCGTCACAAACACTGCTTTAGGGTAAGCAAAGTTCAGTAAATAAACGCGATTTTCATGAAGACCAGAACGACAACCATGTTGCATGAGTATGCAATGGTACAAAGTTTTATTATATCAATTGTGTAAAAAAAACATGCTTACTCCTCTTCAAAATTAGAAGTCGGCTAATAATCTACTTTTAGATCAAAACACTCCAGCACGCATTTGAAACACAGAATGTTAATTTCTTTGCCAGATAAGGGCATGCCGTATTTAAAAAAAAATAACGAACGAAAATATTTTAATCCGGTCAAAATGGAAGAGCTTTAGGTTACAATGGATCGACTTTGTGTATGTCCTAAATAAATTTGGAAACAAAAAGTTTCGAAATAATAAACTTGTTCCCAGAGGCTTGTTCTGTTAAGCGACATGACATCTTAAAATTATGGTAATGAGTAAAGTAGAAACGTGAGCGCTCCAAAGTTTCGCTATAAATTATTAATTTCTCCAACTTTGGACCTGCATTCATCCCTGGCAAATTGTTTGACTATAATATGTCTTTTGATGATTTTGGATCTGATACTGTTTATTGATGGCGTGAATTTATTTATTAGGTTTCGATCGTGTGTAGGGGCTGTTTTGAAATCAATGTTTCGCTAAATATTAGTCTTTATGGGTCTATACGCGTTATTAGGAGTAGCAAATTACATAGCTACTTATGCCCGACGTTTCGACTGGGTTACACCAATCGTGGTCGCGAGCGAACTACTATAATAATATATAGTGTAATGGAACGCGAAAGTCTAAAATCTTACAATTTTTCGCTGTTTATAATGACTATTATTAGATGTTTGCTTACTTTTTGACATCCTGAAATCAACATGTTTAATTGTATTTTTCAATTTTGTGTCTGTATGCGAATCGGTCAAGCTTTTGATGGAAATATTTTAAAATAATTTATAATTACCTTATGTTCAAGCATATTGAGTTTTTGATAAATAATAAAAGGTTAATAATGAACGCAAAAAGTTATGTAAATTGATTTTGTTATTTTTACAAACCTAAGCAAATGAAGACGTCTTGTAAAATCAGTGATGTATTTCTTTGTATTTTTTCATAACATTTTTGTGAAAACATTTTTAATACCTTAGGGACGGACGAAGAACAGAAATGCGAAAGCCTCATCAGAGTGTTTAAAAATATATTTTATGTATTTTTTCAATTCGATTTTACGTTAAAATGTGCCAAGTTATGTCATGAAGTAAATTGTATGAAACTTTTGTAATATCCGAGTCATTGGTACAGAGTTACGTACGGACCGGAAGAAAACTTTGAGCGGTAATGTGTATGATGTTGTCTGATATTCAGGAAGTTGGCGGTTGAGACATAATCATGAATGTTCTTGCCACATACATTAGACTATACACGCTTGACTATGCATGTTGTCTGATGTGTCTAAACTACATTTTTAAAATGAAAAATGTAGTACTGAAATGTTTTTTATTGTATTTCAGATTAGGTATTAATACGGTTTTCGCCGAAGAGGCATGAGGCAAGGCCCAAGAATAGATGGTGTGACCTGTGACAATTTGGTCCAATTATCAAGTAATTGGCAAGCCCAAGGCTTGAATAGAGCTGTGATCAAATTTTGAGGAGACCTTTTCCCAGCAGTGTGATGACCTAAGTAAATAAAAAAAAATAAAACTTATGACACTTATCGTTGTACAGTTACCCAAGAAAGAGGTCTACCACTTTTGACAAAAGTTTCTGCAAGATGTGAAGATCGCTAAGATGGGCAATAGTCACTGACACAATCTTATTGCCAGGGAAAATTGACCTTGTTGTTCCATGACGTTCAAACGAATCTCAACCGTAGGGTGGTAGACCAAATTTTTGGCTGACTGTACACTTTTCCGCAAATCCACTTCCTATAGAACAGCTCAGGATTCTTGTAGGTACGAAGTAAAAATCCGTATCGACTTTAAACCGTTGAATAAACAACAAATATTCACTTAAGCTTGCCGTTCACGCTGTCGAACACCCATTCCGTCTACATTCCGATCGTTCAATCGCAATAACGATTTCATGAATTTTTATTCCACCAGGACACAATACAGAATCACATTGTGCCTGCCCAGGAAGTGGGAACAACATCGTGTTAAGTTTAATGAACTCAACATAAGTCCTGAATCAAAGCTTTGTGGGCGCCCGCTTCTATTCGCTTGATTGGGATTGAATGGAGAGGCGTGTAGAAAGAATATTGACGTAATTACTTTGAGAGCTGCAACATTGTACGCGGGTCGAACTAAATATTTTGAAATTTGAAGCGATCGTTTAGTATAATGCGATTAACTCTTTTTTGTGCTGATGAACTCGTTACATTAATTTTAACCTTAGAACTTCTTTTGATCTCTTACTTATGTCTTAGATCAATCAGGTTTCAGAATATTTTTATACCTTATGTCATCTAAGTAAATATTATTTTTATGATAATTAACACTATAAAATGTTCTTATTGTCTTTTCAGAAAACTCTAACTCTCTGTTTACACTTACTTACATCAAAATGTATTAATTAGGTACGTCAAAAGTTAACCATATTTACAAATCTTTACTATACCTATCAGTTTAGATACTTTCTAAGGAAGGGGCAATAAGCAGGCAAGACAACATTTTGCGCCAGTACTTATCCTCGAAGTTCAAGTTCAGAACAAAATAAAACAAATGACTGCGCCCGAAAGTCAACACTTGCCGATATTCAGTGTAACTCTTCTCCTATAACGAAGTGTTTGGCGTATGAACGAACACTGAGTGATGGCTTGACATTTATTTCGTAAATACATCGCCCCGCCATTGTTAGGCTCCTTTATGAAGAAAGATAAAATATTTCCCGAAGCGTAACGCTCGTGGGGAAATGTCGCGGGCGGTGGAAGGTTCGCCACAGGGGCTGGCGCAAGGCATGACCGGATAATATATTTCATTTTAAGCTATTGCATAGCTTTTATCGCGGGCTTTGAGCGCGGCGACCGAACCAAGAAATTCCGTAACGAAAAAAACCTCACAATCGTCTAACGTCGCTTCAGTTCGGTAGACTTCGGCACGGTGTTTGTGTGCGTGCGGTTAGACGTATTGTACGACTCTACGAAACTCGCACGAATCGAGACGAGCTGCTCCGAAATCGGACAATGCTATGCAATAGCTATACCGCGGCAGTCCCCGAGTGCCACACGTCTTTTTTTATATCTATTCCTAAATTTTAAAACTTTGTTCGTTTTTTGGTATGTTTGTTTGAACGCGCTAATCTCAGAATCAACTAGCTCGAATTGAAAAAATAATTATATGTTGAATAGAATTTATCGAGGAAGGCATTAGGCTATAATAACATCACGCTAAAAAGTGTAAAAAAATACGGAGGGAAATGTGGATGAAGTCACTGGCAGCTAGTATAATTTAAAATGAATCGCCACAATGTTTAACTTATGCTCACATAAGGAATTATTGATGATTATTTTTTTTTGTACCTATTTGTTAGTTTTAGGACAAGTGTTATAAAATAAAAGTTTTAATCTCAAAATATGATGAAGTCCGTTGGGTCAGCTAGTTCTGACTTATAAACGCATAAGTGTGTTTCTTAATTAACTACTAACTAACAAAACATCTTGAAATTTCGCATAGCTACAATTCAGAGTATGGAGAAGGTCATAGGGTTTGCCAATCAGACAAAATATAAACATAATGTTCATCTCGATACGACGTGTTCCTCACCCACGAGTACCTAACCAACTCTCATCCACCAACAAGAGACAGCAGCATAAATAATGAAAGAAAAATATCTGTGATTTTTTTTTCTAACTGACCTTCGATGATGACTTGGAGTAGCCTTGTCATCGTAGTAGTAAAGTAACTGGGTTTTTTTAATTTGTGGAACTCTCGCTGATAGCCTGATAGGCTTTCTCAGCTTAACCGGGCTGGCGGGGGAGTGGATGGCTCTCACCCCTACACTTTAGGCAACATTGGCCTAAGGGAAACCACTAACGGGGCTCGTACCTCGGCTCTGTGTTGCTAGATCCATTCCTAATACGGACCTAGGTTTGGGGGGAGAAACGAACCGGCACGTCATCATCAGCCCAAATACGTCCCCACTGCTGGGGCACGGGTTTACCCCAAATTAGGGCGATAAGGCCTTAGTCAACCACGCTGGCCAAGTGCGGGTTAGTCGACTACACAACCTATGAATTTCTTCGTAGAACGTCCGTTAAAGCGTCGAATAATTGTACATATGAATTTCAAAAATAGAATATGAAAAACACTTTACACACAACCCGGCACGTGCCGGTGTCGAGTAGTTAAGAGGAACGAAAATATCTCTTTCGCTTTTACATCAGACCAACCATAGGTTACCATTCCCAAAGCAACTACAAAGGCGCATACCGACCTCCGAATCGACGGATATTTACGTTGTAAATTTCACTACACATAAATCCAATATGATGGTATAGTTATACTTGCCTGTCAAAGCTCAGCGTAAGAATCGCTTCATCTTTGGTACATTTTCCTTTACGATATACCTCCAAGCTCTTGGTTTTTATACCTTTGAAGTGTCTACTTGTGTACGGAGATACTCAATGCCTATATTTGACTATGATCCAGGTATTAGACTTATATTTTTGTCATTAGAAATGAGAAAACACAATTAATATCACACATAGTTTAAAGCAAAGTCTCCAGTCGCGTCTGTCTGTATGTATGTATGCTTAAATCTTGAAACTATGAAACGTATTTTGATGGGTTTTTTATTTAATAGATAGAAGGATTCATGAGGATGGTTTTTATGTAAAATACCTACCCGGAAGCGAGGGGGATATTGAAAATGAATTGTTTTTCGCTACCTGTTTTTATTGTAATAAAATTTAATTATTTCCTTATATTTATTTTCAAGCAATATAATGAACCATCTTTTTTTAACTTGCGGAAATTTTAACAATCAAAGTATCTTCCTTAACATACTTACTTATATACTAACATATTCTGAGCTAAATTTAGAAACTACTACGTATTAAATCAAATAATATAAATTTGCTCTATATTAAACCTGATGAAAGCCGTAACATAAAACTGCCAACTTTCAGACGAACAGTGAATGTTCCGCCGAATAGTTGTTTAGAACAAAACCGGGATTTAAACTTTACCGCACCAGATACCAACAAAAACTATCCCAAAAATAGCCGTTTCTAAGCTTAAGCCCCGTTTGTACACCGCGTCAATTTGCTTTTTTTTTGTTTAAGGATTTAATTTTAAAATAGTTCTTTGTATGGTACATGGCCTTCGCAGAGAACTGTTTATCTTTGTGCAGAGGAAATAAGTACACGCCATGGAACAAAACTCCGTCTTGGCTTTACCGCGGAATCGCCGAACATGGCGTCAATAATTTTGCAGATCGGTATAGATACAGTACGGTGTACAGTTGCGTAAAACCCACCAAGTGACTCTGACCTCTCTCGGTCAGGTCGCGTTCCGGGATCAGCACTGTACGAACCGGAGCCAGGGAGGACCATTGCTGCGGCAAGCGCCGGACCAGTGGAGTCTTAGCGGCGGTATTGTGTGGGCGGAGCGGGTCAGCCCGCCGGCCAGGGAGACCCATAGAAACGGTAAGGGGGTTGAGTTTGGATGGACGGAATTTGAGTCACTCTCTTTCCGGTAATTTGTTAGTACTTCTGCTTTTTGTACTATGTTCTCCCGAACACACATGTAAATCCTCTTATTAGTTCCGCCCTAGCTTGGGGTAGGCCCGTGCCCCAGCAGTAAGGACGTATAAGGGCCGATGATGATGGTGATTTTAGTACATACAATAGTATTTTACTATTGATAATCGCATTATTTGGACGTGCCCTTAATTGTCCACACATTTACTACACAAAACATTTTACTACGCAAAGCCGGCGGGCATTAAACATTATTTAGGATTTATGATCCTTCACTGAAATCCTTTTCATTGAGATAAAGGTACAATGTAACAGTTTGTTGGTAATCGAGTATAATTGATTGTAAAAGTAGCGTGGGATATCAAACTTCTAAGTGATTAGAAAAGCTCTACACATAGGCGTTGTAATGCAAAACTTTACGTACCGATTTCACTGACCACAAAACAGTTTATTCAAATGGATGATTCATTTTGTTTCTTTCTATTTAGGTATAGTGGCTTAGTACGGAAGGGGTGACACTGTAAGGACAATACAAAGTCCAATGTTTTTTTTTTTATAAATATTACACGACATCACATACATTGATCTGATCCCGTGGTAAGTAGCTTTAGCACTTGTGTTACAGATATCAGAATCAACAGTGGATACACCAATATACTTAAATATACTTAATGCACACCCAGACACGGAACAAACACCGATGTTGGAATTGTAGGTAATGAACCTTGGTCACTAACCACTGTTCCACCGAGCCAGTCAAATTACTACGTATTACGAATGTATTACTACGTATTACGAACTCTTGCCTGTACTTTTGATAGCAATGAACTAACTGAAACGTTAAACAAATGGCAAATCTGATTCTAAAGAGAGCTTAAAAATAGTTTTTGAATTACAGTTATTCTTAAATTCTCGGACATAAGGCATTGATTAGCCAAAAATCGTGAACAGTTGAATAAATATACAGAATTTATGATAAAGACACTCACGCGCGCAACGACTTTATTGAAAGACTAAGCTTTTGTATTCTTCTAATTGAAACAATAAAAGTAATTTTGGTTCTTAAATTTAATTTCCTCGAAAGGAACAAACATTCGCAAAAAAGTCTAAAGTTCTTCCCTCCCATTCAAAAAGATAGCCAATAAAACTTAATGCGGCATCATTTTTCTCGGAACCTTAAAAAATTTCGGCGATACAACACCCAAGAAGAAAAACAAGCCCCGTCTCAATATTTCCTTGGAGATTCCTTCACTCACTTAAAACTCGCGAAGATTGGACCTAATCTTTTCACGGCGGCATCGGAGGAAACTTTTCAATCGGATTTAACTCAGTTTCTTATCTAATCGCAAAGTTACGTCAAAATTTCAAACGGTTGGAAACTCGATCGAAGTTTCGGCTATCGACGTGTTGAGGAAAAAATATTCGTATTGGGCTCACGCTGACAAGTGTTCACGACACGCGATAACGATATTTTCGCTAAAAAAACTTTTTCAACGAGTTTATTTTACTTCGAGCCGCGTTCCGGCCCGTACGCCTATTTAGGGTACGGGAATAATTTGACGCGCTCTTGTTACTAAAAAAACAAAAGACGAATTCAGGTCGTTTGATTATCGGAAAGTTTTCAGTGTTTCTTGGAAAGAGGCGTGGGATTATTTCAAGTAAACTTTAATGATTTGAGTATGTTAGTGGGCTTAGGTGATTTTTTGTTTTGTTTTTGGTGGTGCAGGATAGGCTCACGAATAGTTTTCTGTAGTTAATTTTATCCATTATGTATAGATGAGACTGGCAGTATGATAAGGGATTAAACCGACAGCTTCAATATGAACTAATGTCCACCGTTCTTACCAAATCAACTCCAATGATCACTTCTGTACTTGTATTAGAGTCATCAGTAAATTTCTCCAATCACTTTTCTACACGTATTGCGTAGCTCTTGCCTTGGCTTCCTCGAAGCCATGTCCTCTTCGGTCCCTCCAGACTGTTTGATGAACAGTGGTTAGTGATCTAGGCTCACCGTATAGGTATACGGTTCAAGAGTCGTGGGTTCGATTCCCACCCGGTACAAATATTTGTGCGACAAACATCACTGTTTGTTAGTCTGAGTTTGTTATTAAATATTTTTAAGTTCATTTGTGTATCCTCTGTTGATTCTGATATTTGTAATACAAGTCCTTAAGCAACTTACCACAGGATCGGATCAATATATGTGATGTATAATTTTAAGTTTGCCCTTGATCATAGCGTTTGTACAGTGCCGAAATATCAGGAGCTCGTTTAAAGAACCCGTACAGTTTCAGTCAATACATCATCAGCTCATGTACGTCCCCGTTGCTGGGCACGGGCCTATCCTAATCCAGGGGATCAGTCATATTTCATTTAAATCAGTTTAGAATTTTTGGCCCAAAAACATAACATTTGGCATGTGTTACTTTGGCATACTACGATTCGGTAAATGTCCCGGACATTTTCAGTTTTCCAATGTATACAATTTTATTAGTACAGTCATTTAGTATTACCTGGAAAGTTTTCCGGGAGTTCCGAAATTTGCCAATTTTATAGATTTTGGTATGCTCTTGCCAATTTCAACTTTGCCACCTCGTATGGCTGCCGCTCGAGCCGCCAGTTTGAAAAAATGGCGCCCAAAAGCAGTTTTTTGAAAATAACTCCTTTCTGGCACATTTTACAGGAAAGCATATTAATACAAAATAAAAGTTGAGAAAATTTCCTACAATTTATGTCCAACCTTTTCTTTCCTAAAATCAATAGTTTGAGCATAGGAGCGCCGTAAAGTGTAATTTAATACACGTTTCGGTAGAAATGTGATCATGAGTAAAAAAAAAAGTTACCTGAACGTAAAGCCCTTCCAAAGCTCACACCAATTGAAAAGCCCTTCAGAAACACAGCTGAAGCACAGAAGACCGGACAAGCGTGTCCTTGAATAACTAACCTCACTTCAATTAAGGATTTGTTGAGGCACGCCAAACTTCAACGGTGAATTAAAACACCCCTCAATTTTATTTGGGTAGTGTATTTTTTCGACCGTGCGCCTACAGTTTTATTTTGTGAAGTTTCACGTGATCGTGAATTTTGTATTTTTTTTTTCAAGTTGAATTTTATTTGGTTTTCACCGCAGAATTTGGTTTTGAGCATTTCGGTAATTTGTTAGATCTAACGAAAGCAATGCCATCATGCCAATATGCTATCGTCATGCATGAATTATTATGCACTAGCTGTGCCAGCGACTTTGTCCGCGTGGAAAAGAGATTTTGATAAAGATAGCCTATATTGAATGTGTAAGCTATTTAGTTAAAGTCCCGTCATAATTGGCTCAGCCATTTCGCAGATTAGATGGAATAAACAGACAGATAGTCAAAAAAAATCAGTTGTGTTTTTGTTATTATTACCCAATTCATACCCATTGAAATTGGTTTAGGAGTTTTAACTGTATACAGTTAAAACGAACTGAAAATATTTTCTGTGAGATAAGTCGATATACGACCTGATATACTAGCTCATCTTTAAATCCTAATATTAATCATAATTATTATTTAAATTAAACTCGGATTGCGATATACACTGTGAAATTTTAGTAGTTGTTTTCCCGCAGCAAAATGATTCTACCTTAGTAGCACAATAGATTTGTGCAGTTATTTTTTATTAAAATCAATAAATGCTGGTTTTACGAAAGGTATGACCGAAACTTTAAAGTACGTTCGAACCACTTTATTACTTAGGGTGTAGAGCATCTTTAGCTTTAATCATCGATTTCATGCGGCAAGCAGTACCTGAATACGTCACATCTTAAAAAACAATGAAAGCTCTTCTCGTTTTCGAGTTGGAAAATTATTATTTTGAAAATGCGAAAAAAAAAATTTCTTGTCAATGATTAATTTGCATGATTCGATAGTATTACTTAAGGCAAATCGTTCTGCCACGGGAAAACAACCACTCAAATTTCATAGTGTATGTGAATAGCTTCATATAAAACGCTACTCTACTACTAGAACCTCCGATTAATATTCGGATCCGACACCTGACAAGTGGAAATGAGTACTGTATAGTCTGTTACTACAAAAGCACCGAAACAACCGAAAACCGTTCTTTATTTTACATCGTTTCAGCAAAATATTTTGTATTTTACAATTGTTTAAATTAAAAACAATGCGGCAAAGACAGAATAACATACACCCACGCGGACGTGAATAAATTAAATACTCAATAGCATAGACAAAGAAAAGCGATTCGGCACAGGAATAACTTAAACAAAATACAAGTGAAAAGTCAACGTAAAAGTTATTTATTCGTACTAAACGCTACGACGGTGCCGTAAATTCTTACAAGCTTGTATTTCCCGGTTTTATGGCCGACTAGTTCTAGCCTACGGGTTCTCTCAGAAGGTACAATGCTGAGATTCAAATCTTCTACATTTACAAAACAATTGCAACGAAACGCTCTGTTTTTACATGGATGATACATAAAAAAAAATTGTAGACCTTTATCAACGCAAAAGTGATTTTTGGATTTTTTCTTCTGTGCGTTTGAGCACGCTAATCCCAGAAACGGCTTATCCGATCTAGATAACATCTAAATAACATCTATTCATAAGTGTATTGAGGTAAGATCTACTTAAAATTTTTTCTTTGTTTCATGTCAATTGGTACATAAATAAAAGAGTTATGCTAAATTAAAGAATCGCGTCGTACTTGCTGGGCATTTGTAGGCGAAGAGGACTGATATTTTATGTAGTATGAAGCCTTTTTAGCATTTAAGTTTTCTCCATTTTGTGTATAATAATTTTTGTGCTAAATAAACGTTTTTATTATTAAAATATTATTATATTAAAAAAATGCTGCCTAAAGTCCCTTTTGCACTCAGATGAAGACGCTGGCACATTTTATTTTAAAATAACATTATCTATGTATAACATACTTTTAATCTCCAAATGTGTAAGTAAATTTTGCAGTGTTTACAGTACTTACTGCTTTATTTTATTGATGTATTTTTATAAAACAGGCCAATGTGTGTGATTAATTAATTAATGCTGTAGACTGTAGTTTTTGTGTTTATTTTCAACAATTGTTCTACGTGATTTAAATCAATTGCTTCAATTTTTAATGTTAAACCGTTACAATTAAAACCGACTCATAAATCTCTCTACTTAATTAATTATTTGTTGGATAACATATCATTGTGATGAGCTTTTATAAAAATATGCAGACGTACCAAGAAAAAAAAATAAGCACAATAAATGTGATTTTTTAGTATCCTTGTGCACAAGAAATGTCAAACTAATTCAAAATGTGGAGCTAATGACGATTAAGAAAGAGTTTGCACAATCATTAATACCAAGGTATTGATTTTTATTCGTCCAAGATGTACCAATGTTCGTACTTATGTACCATGAGGAACGATGAACAAACAAACTCTATTATTAAGAGTAGTAACGTCACAAAATAATATTTTTTACTGCACCCTGCATTAAGTGACATTGTTGCGAAAAGCATTGAGAACGTTGTTTCGATCTTTAAACCTACTTCGTACAATGTCTCGAATCCGATATTTTGGCAAGGTATAGGTACTTACCTTACTTAATATTGTAACTTACGAGGTACTTAGTTCAGATTACAATATCGCAATCGGATTGCATCTTGACCGATAAAAGCTCAGTAGGAAAGTAAGCGTAAGTGTTTCTTAAACAGTATTATATTCTCTATGTAATATGCAAACGAATTGCTACCTGTCTGTCTGGGTTACGATATATTATGACTACCTCATTTGTCAATTGGTAGCAAGCGCTCGGTTACTATTCTCTGTAAAGGAATTACTCGGCCAGGAAGTTGGCGGTTGCACGCCCGTGCCTCGGAAAACTCGTTAATCCGGTGGTTCTGCTTCCGATCTCTCAACGGCTATTTCGGATTGCCGTCTCACCGAACTATAAGAGTAAGAGAACAGAGAGTTCATTTGTGTTTGTGCGCATACATGTGCACTATAATATATTATGTCCTGCGCACTTGGCTGATCTTAATGAGATCGGCCGCCATGGCTGAAATCAGTCTTCTCTCTCTATTTCCTGACTCTCATAATTCGGTGAGACGGCAATCCGACACGGCACCGGCGTGCTTCTCAAGAAACGGGCGTTCAACCGCCGACTTCCTAACTCCGGGCTGAGTAATTTCTTTACAGAAAAACTCACACAAATTTTGCCCGACCCCGGACTCGAACCGGGGACCTCTCGGTCCTTACGCAGCGCTTGCTACCGATAAACCAACAGCATTGTACATAGTGACTATAATACTGACCAAACACAACAATTGTATTGTATTATTGTATGGTACTATTTTATGTTAAGCCGTTTGTTGACTGGACTAGACTGTTCTCGTATTTTCGTAGTTTCGCAGGAAAACCCGTATATGGATCACAACATTTTTAGTAAAAGCGTTATGGTTTATTCATAAAATTCCACTTCATTGATATTGCCGGGTATCCCGGGCCGATCGTAAAGCAGATTGAAATAGCTCTCCTTATACTAGCAAATCGAACTAGGTTGTAATTCTGGTTTCCGAAGCGCCGTAAAATTTGTTTTGTATTTGTACGTAAATAAGCGATTTCAGTCAACTTTTCTATTCGGTTTAAGCACCGAAAGTTCGCAATAGAGAATGCTTTTTCTTCTGGAGTTTGGGATTTATTAGCCAGCTAGTGGGGTGCGGTTCATCCTAAATTAGACATGAATAAAAGACCCTTCTGCCGGCTCTGGGTAATGGCCGAAGGGAACATCATTTGAGATACTAAATAGTCTTTATATTCATTCACTCATTAAGCCCTTTTTCTATTCAGGTTTGTACCACGAAGAGTTGTTGTAATTGTTTTTTTTTATTAAAAGCTAACAAGATGACCTCACTCCACCTGATGGTAAGCGGTAGTGAGATCCAAATATGAGGTCGACAGGCACAATAGATCATATTGAGCCTGTCTCATTCACCCTGAAGGCCTGCTTAAATGCCGTAATTAATAATATAATATGATAAAAATACATTTTTTCAATGAATAATAATTTGCATGATTCGATAGTATTCATAAAGGCAAATCGTTCTACCATGGGAAAACAACCACTCAAATTTCACGGTGTATATGCGGTAATAAAAATAAATTAATAACTATATCACAACGTTACATAATCGATCTGATACCGTGGTTAAGAGCTTAAGCACTTGTCACTTGTGTTACAGATATGAGAAACGGCAGTGAATGCACAAAAAAATATATATAAATAACACACCCAGGCACTGAAAAAAACCCGATGTTCATCACACAAATATTTGTTCCGAATGGAAATCGAAGTTTGAACAAAGAACAAAGTTTGTTTATGTTTCTTCTTTCTTCTTTTCTATATTAGATTAATCTTGTCTATCATTTTCAGAAACTTAACGCATTCAAAATTAAATTTTCATAATTTTTTGATATGAAACTAGTAAATTATAATGTTATAGTTAAACATGAATGAATGAATACAATTAATGTTAATGTATTTTGTGTTGTTAATTGTAAACTATATTATTATTATAAAGATACATGTACGAAAAAAACGGTTATTCTATTTTATTCCATATAATTTCTACAGTCTAGAACGAAACATTAAACATGCTCCCAAAATGTATTGTCGTAGCAATGCCGTGATATTTAACTACGTAAATAAAACACCTGCCAGAAACCCTGTCAGGGGCACAGATCGTAAAACTAAGTTTGATTGAAAAACTACTTTGCGAATCAAAGATAACTTGCAAAGAAATTCTTTATTGACGGAGAATCAGATTAGATGTCATTAAATTTAACTTTAGTATTCTGTAATTTATTGATTACTAGCTTTCCGCCCGTGACTTCGTCTACGTTTAATGGGTAAAACATTACTTCTTTATAGTGCAAAAAGTAGGTTAAAAAAGCCTATATCCTTTCCTAGGCTCTGGACTATATCTGTACCAAATTAGCGTAACCTCTATGCGTGAAAGCGTAACAGGCAGACAGACAGACAGAGTTACTTTCGCATTTATAATATTAGTAAGAATTTAAGTAACTTATTTCGATTATCCTATGAAAATCAGCATATTTTAATTAACACCAGTATATGCAGACCAATGATGAGATTAGCCATATTTTAATGCATGCATAACAGTATATGCATAGACAGTAATCAATGCAACTTCTTCAGCACGGGAACACGAACCCATGAAGACCTGCACTTAACCACTAAGCCAACAGCTATGTACGAGAGCCATTGAAGGTATCTCTGACATTACCTGGTAAGTAACATGTGGCGCCCTCTATCTTATGTGAAAAACTAATTGTAGAAATTAAAATTAAAGCAATGAACTGCCGATTTTAATATATTTTTATATTCTTTGACATCAATGATGTCCTCACTCTGCTTAATGGTAAGCGGCGTCCACAAAAGAAATTAAAAATAAAATATACTGAACAGATCTTAAAACGTACGCACGTCTATTTACTCTTAGCAACATCATCTTCAAACATTTTCTGAATGTGAATCACCATTTCCCTTTGAGGCAAAAAGGGCGCTATGGAAGGTTTACATCTCAATAAAACCGGTACAAAAACTGAGAGTAGCGTTAAAAGATCATAGTATTGTTGCACTCACCTCTTATACCCGTTCTCTTACCTTACATTTCCTAGATATCTTTTTCGCGAGTACATTTTTACCTTTATAATCAAATCCACTGAAATAGGGGGGAATGGGGCCCTACCGAGATCTTTGGGCCCAAGCCAACCTCACGTGCAAGTACGTACCCCTGCTGACCAACGAACGAGGCTCTGGCACCAGCTTTCCCTCCGGGGTTGGGTGGTCGGACGGCAGTCGCTCCCGTAAAAGTGAAACTCGCCACTTCAAAATGGAAGGAACATACAAGAAAAGTGCCAGGAATAGGGCGCCGCCGCAAAACGGCGCGCAGGAGTTTCGCCCGACTCCTGTGGCAAGTGGGCGAGGGCTACCGCGTTGGGGACGGACGCGGCTAAAGACGTTAGCCCCAACCCCACGGAAACTCCGCTTCGCGACGTGGAACACGTTCCACCACACCAGGCACGCTCACCGGTCGCGCGAGAGAGCTGGCCGACGTACTCACCAGGCGGAGGGTGGCAGTGGCGTTCCTGCAGGAGACTCGGTGGAAAGGCAGCAGATCCCGGGCCATTGGGAATGACTACAAGCTGATCTACACAGGAGCACCTAGTGGAGAGAACGGGGTTGCGGTAGTGCTGTCCGGGGAGTTGCAGGACGACGTGTTGGAGGTGAAACGCTACAGCGACCGCTTAATGGACGTAACGGTGCTGATCGAAGGGGTTACGACCCACTTGATAAGCGCATACGCTCCACAGGCTGGTTGCAGCGACACCGAAAAGACTTCATTCTGGAACAGACTTGGAGAGGTGCTGCGGGGAATCCCACCATCTCAGGAAGTCGTTCTGGGGGGCGATCTGAACGGTCATGTGGGTGAGGAGCCTGAGGAGTTCGAGCGTGTACATGGTGGCCATGGTTTCGGCAGACGCAACGCTGAAGGGGAGAACATCCTCCAGTTGTGTTCGGCTGCCGACCTGGCTATTGTGAACACGTTTTTCCAGAAGAGGCCTGAACATTTAATCACCTACAGGAGTGGGCGGCACGCTACCCAGATCGACTTCCTACTCACTAGGAGGCACCACATCGGCAAAGTAGTCAACTGCAAGGTCATACCCGGAGAGAGTCTCACTGCACAACACCGTCTACTTGTCATGGATCTCTGCGTGAAGCCCAAAGCCAAGAGCTTTGAGCGCTGTCGGCGTCAAATAAGGTGGTGGCGGCTTGACGATGACAAATCCCAGGTGTTCGTCTCAGCTATCGGCGACAAGTGCGCTAAGGCTGAGAGCGAACCAGTTCAGAACCACTGGGACAGGATTCAGGCAGCCATAACCGAAGCGGCGAAGTCAGTGCTTGGCACGTCTAAGGGTGGACGCAAATTTGACAAGGAGACTTGGTGGTGGAACGACGCAGTCCAGAGGGAGACTAGGGTGAAGAAAGCCCTCTTTAAAAAGTGGCAAGCGTCCAACTCTCCTGAAGATCGCGACGCATACAGGTCCGCAAAACGTGCAACAATGAAAGCTGTTGCCAGAGCCAGGCGAGCCCACCTACAGCCGCTCTACGATAGGCTGGAATCGTCTGAGGGGCAGAAGCTTATCTATAGATTAGCACGTTCTAGGGTCAAAGCGGCACAGGATATCTCCAAGTGCCGCTGTGTTAAAGACCCTCACGGTGACCTACTATGCGAGGACCTCGCGGTGAAGGAGAGATGGCGCTCTTACTTCCACGAGCTGTTAAATAAACAGCATAGAGAAGCGCAGCCACCGGACCTCCCTCCGAATCTTGGACTTGTGCCACCGGTAACGCCTGAAGAAGTAGAGAATGCTCTTCGCCGCATGAAGAATCGGAAAGCTGTCGGAGCCGATGGAGTCCCCATCGAAGCCTGGAAGGCAATGGGTGGTCGTGGTGTGGGCATCCTAACTGACCTTTATAACCGCATACTCAGCACCGGCGGGATTCCTCGCCAATGGAGACTGAGTGTTATCACCCCGGTCTTCAAGGGCAAGGGATCTGTGCAAGAGTGCGGTAGTTATCGCGGTATAAAGGTCATGTCCCACACCATGAAACTATTCGAGCGGATAGTAGACTCTCGAATCCGTCAGGAGTGCACTGTCTCTGGATGTCAATATGGTTTCCGCCCCGGTCATGGGACTATGGACCCCGTTTTTGCCCTAAGAATCATCATGGAGAAATACAGGACGAAGAACACGCCTCTCCACTTCCTATTTCTGGACATGGAGAAGGCCTTCGACTGTGTTCCGCGTGCGATGATTTGGTGGGCCCTGAGGTCCAAGGGAGTGCCAGAAACGTATGTTGATATCATTATAGACATGTACTGTGATTCCGATTCTGTAGTTAGGACCGCTGTTGGCGACACATTGCCCTTCCGTATTACCGTCGGAGTACACCAAGGCTCCGTCCTGAGTCCGTTCCTCTTCAGCCTGATATTAGACGTATTGTCAGACAGCATCAGAGACCACCATGAGCAGCCACCATGGCTACTTATGTATGCTGACGATATCGCGCTGGTGGACTCGGACAGGGGACGGCTGGTGAGACGTGTTAACACATGGAAGGAATCGCTTGAGAACGGGGGTCTGAAACTCAACGTGGCGAAGACAGAGTACTTGGCCTGCAACACTACAGATCCCATGTCCGTCCGCATAGGCGAAGACACGGTCGAGCGCACGGACCGGTTCAAGTATCTGGGATCTGTACTCCACGCGAACGGCGACATCGACTCCGACGTCAAGGCACGCATTGCTGCTGCGTGGGATAAATGGCGGGAGGTGAGCGGCGTCACTTGCGACCCTAAAATGCCGGTTAAGCTGAAGGGACAGGTCTATAAATCCATCATTAGGCCTGTTCTCTTATATGGCAGTGAAGCATGGCCATTACTTGAGCGGCACAAGCAGGAACTGCGGGTCACGGAGATGAAGATGCTGCGCTGGATGTCGGGAGTTACGCGAGCAGATCGCGTAAAGAACTCCCGTATTCGCGGCAGCCTTCATGTCCGAGACATCGCTGATAAACTGCAAGAGTGCCGCCTACGTTGGTACGGTCATGTTTTACGGAAACCGGCAAACTACGTAGGGAACAAGTGTCTAGCCATGTCGCTACCGCCGGGTCCCGGCAGAAGGGGAAGGCCCAAGAAGGCCTGGCTTGACGTCGTAGTGGATGACATGCGTGCTAACAAACTCTCCATAAAGGATGCCGAAGACCGTGCGAAGTGGAGAGTTAGGAGTAGGAAAGCGGACCCCGGGCTCCGCAAGGATGCAACCGGGAAAACGCAAAGATGATGATGATGATGATGAATCAAATCCACTGAAACTAATTTTGACTTAGACCTATAAGTTCATTGTCCAATCCATCTAGGTTAAATTTGTTCAATGATAAATTAACTTCTTAACAAACTTGTTATCATTGATTAGCTACAAAAAGTATGTAATTAGTTGTATAGACGCTAGATAGTATTTGAAACGCCCTAAGTATAGTAGTTATAGAGGGACAGTTATGACCTTTTTACAGACGCGACGGTGCAAAACATAGAGGTAATGGTAGAACGGGATGATTTCCGCAACTAGACTCAACATTATGCAAATCTATTAAGAACTCATGGCGCAGTAGTCGATTCGCACGAAATTCATTCGCCCGAAAGTGCGAAACGTCCACTTTTAAAATTATTTTTTTTTTGTAGGCGTTTCGCATGGATGAATTTTAATCGCACCAACCTCTTCAAGAACAAGTAGTATGCAATTTGCTCTGGAAGAGGTTGAAGAAATTCATTGAATAAATTGAAGAAACGAAACGCCTACTAAAAAAATCTTATTATTGAAAGTGACGTTTCAACCGTTCGGGCGAATGAATTTCTTGCGAATTAATTAATTTATTTTTTATAGGTACACAAAACAGAGCGAAAACAATTACAATATACTCAAACAATCACAAACAATAATGGTAGGCTGGAACTCCAAAAATATGTGTACACAACATAGCATTCTTAACATAATATAGGCGCAGTAAAAACCGCTAAGTCGTCGTAAATAAACAGCATACACGAGCAAGAAAATTGAAATAAAACAAAAAGACATGCAGAAAATAAAAATAAAATAAAATATACATATAATTACTACTAAGCCGACCTCATTTATTAATAGCCTTCAAGTAATACCTACCTACGTTTATATCACCGCCACTCATCGTCATCTCGTATGCTCAACTCCCAAAGAGGTATAGCCCAGTTTGATTGTCATGTCCAGGATTCCTTTGCCGTTTTATAGTCGTCCGCCCATCCGGTTAAATGTTCCCGGTCTCGTTTATATACCGAACGACGCTGTAAAGTGTACTTTGTGTGTATAGTACGCTCTGAATGCGGTCAGCTCAACTTATGTTAACGTTAAATTAGATCTTGGGAAAGTAGTAAAATTGTAAAGTGTATTACACCACACGAGACAGTTTCTGTAGAGGGCCTATTGCGTATTGTCTAACGGATCTAACTAAATACAAGAAAAATAAACGACGAAAGAAAAACAATTTATATTTTATGGCCCGGAAAAAAAACCTCAGCATATGGTATAGTGATGGTGATCCACTAACAGCGTTTGTATTCTGACAATACCTTGTGACCAACAATAATATTTTCTTCCTTTAATTTTTTTTTACTAATACTGTATTTATAACGGGGAATGCTCTGAAGAGTTATCTATCTATTTCGAAAAGTTTTTTCTCCCCTTTCCATGCCCGAATGACACGTGCTGGACAGCGCTGCCATACATAAACAATGCCGGCATTGGTGGCTTGGACCAATAGGCTCAGTTCCTCTTTTCTGCCCCGTGTCATTAAGGCATGGATTGCCCTTCCAGCTCATGTTTTCTCTCCCTGCTATGATTCCTGGCCCTACATGCTGGGCGTGAAACGGCTTTCAGGGTGAGTGCGACAGACTCAATAAGGTATAAATTTATGGAATCTTGAAGCAATAGCTGAATCATTCAATTATAGATTTACTGCGAACATTTTGCAACCAACTATGAATCATCACCCATCAGAATTTTTGCCTAAAAAGGCAACAAGTCGACCCATGAATAAGTTAAAGTCAAAATCACTCTGAAATGTACCACCGAACACAATATTAGGTACTCCTAAATACACCACCGTTAAATATTTATAGCATGACTTATCTTTTCGCGTTTGTAATGCAATCTGAATTTGATTCATAAATGTAATGTACTGAGATACATTATTTCTTCACGTAACAAGGGTATATTTTTGTATCATGCATGTTACTCAAAATGCGCATATAATTTGGCGAACTGCTCCCTAGAGAACCAGGGCTGGTTTCGTATTCGTTGTATGGAAAGTCAGTAAGCAATTGTAATAATACTACATACTAAACATTCGCATAGTACTAACAAGGGTCAGGAAGAATTGTCATAGAATAATAGGTTGTTGGACGTCGGTGTGTTATAAACTTAAAAATGCAATGATTCGTGATAAAATTTTCGTGCACCTGCATGAAATGACCTGCATATCTCAGAAAGATATCGAAGGTTTGTGAAGTCGACCAACCCGCAGTTGGCCAGCATGGTTGACTAAGGCTCAATCGCTCTAGTTAATGGTAGCCCGTGCCCTACAATGAAGACGAATATGGGCTGATGATGATGATGTGTTAGAACCTCATTGATCCACTTAAAATATAGATGATGAAAATATACATAACAATCTCTCAACGTGAAACACTTCTTTTATAATTTGCGCTCTAGTTTGTTCAAAAATTTTCCTACAACAATGTTTTTGTTTGAAAACCCTTGTTGAATATCGGTGTTAGAATATAATAATATGTTTTATTTAGCATACAAATATTAACCAAACATACAAATCTGAAATATTATACTAAAACTATGTGCTATAGAAACTCAGCATTGTTTCACGGAGTGAGTGTCTTTACAAAATTTTTAGCTTTCCCAAAAATCGCACTTACGAAGCCGAGTTAATAGTCCGGTCAAATTAGACCAAAAAATAAGAGTAAAGTTACATAAATTCCCACCAAGCTGAAAATCGGTAAGATTGCTTAAAATATCATTAAAAACAAAATTTGAAAGTTCTCCATCTTTCCCCTGTAAGGAAAAAATGTTATTCAAGGTCAAAAGTCAAAAAATTAGTTTTTCGCGATTTTCAGCAAAACGGTAAGTTTTATCATAAAAATACCTCAGACAAAAATTGTAGATTATAAAATTATCTACAAAAACTAACTTTATACTTTTTTTTCTACGAGCCACCGTTTTTGAGATATAACGATTCAAAAAGTTGTAAAAGTTGTAATCGTCATAATATGCACGAGTACGCCACGTATATTACACGCAATAAGTGGCTGTGATACGACATCTGCATTTTACAGGAGGGGAAAAATAACAGTTTTAAACTATTTGAGAAACAAAATTTAATTGAATGTGCTGAAGTTTTTAGAAATAGTAATTCTACTCGACAAGAAATTATTACCAACGGCATTCGCTTTCTTCTTTCTATGTACGGAGCTCCTAAAAAACTACCTGCTTAGATAAGTTTAGATATGCATGTTTCGTAAGAAACACCAAAAGTAAAAACAAGTACAATTAGCTTGTCTTCCTCCAACCTCAGTTGCTGCTCATGAACATCTTTTTAGAGTATATTACCAAGTTCAAGTGTGGCTTGGTTATCAGCTAGACCCTACAGACTGGGGTTGGAAGTTGGTCAACAATTCATTGGAACCCATCGACTTGGAACCAGTGCATACTTTACTTCCACCTGCGCCAGAAAAACTTTTAAACTCGATTTTTGCAACTGCAAAAGGGATGCAGTGCTAAATGTGGTTGCAAAAAGTCGGATTGTTTTGTTCTCCCGCATGTACGCATTGTCAAAGCCGGTCGTGTTCTAATATTGAATCACCAACAGAAGAGGATCCGTTTGATTCCAACGAGGCAACATGCGATACATCGCTATTGACGCAGTTTACATGCACTCAGGATGAAGATGAAGAAGAACAAGAAGAACAAGAACAAGACGAACAAGAACAAGTAGATCAAGAAGAAGAACAAGAAAAAGAATTTGTCAGTTACGACTCGGACGATTAAATTTCACCACATTTTTTTTAACTTAAATTGCCTTTATTTTTTCAATCTCTGCTAATATCCATTATTTTTCAATAGTTTCAAATAAAACAGGATCAAAACTGACCGGTGGAATAGGCCTACTTGGGAAACCACGTAAAAATAAAACGCGCCAAGTACACTACCTCATAGGTGGCGAGGAAACGTGTGCATATTATGACGATTACAACTTCTACAACTTTTTGAATCGTTATATCTCAAAAACGGTGGCTCGTAGAAAAAAAAGTATAAATTTAGTTTTTGTAGATAATTTTATAATCTACAATTTTTGTCTGAGGTATTTTTATGATAAAACTTACCGTTTTGCTGAAAATCGTGAAAAACTCATTTTTTGACTTTTGACCTTGAATAACATTTTTTCCTTATAGGGGAAAGATGGGGAACTTTCAAATTTTGTTTTTAATGATATTTTAAGCAATCTTACCGATTTTCAGCTTGGTGGGAATTTATGTAACTTCGAATGTCTAAATTGACCGGACTATAAGATTTTATTTGAATAAACTTATGAAATCAATAAGCAACGCAATCAAAGACAAACGAATGCACTTTTATTGTGACGATAATGTACAATTAGGATAATGTTATTTTAGAAGTATGCAAATGTTTTTGTTGATGTGTGCATATTGCAAAATTAAATCAACTCTAGATATTATAAATAAGTAGTCCGGTCAATTTAGACATTCGAAGTTACATAAATTCCCACCAAGCTGAAAATCGGTAAGATTGCTTAAAATATCATTAAAAACAAAATTTGAAAGTTCCCCATCTTTCCCCTATAAGGAAAAAATGTTATTCAAGGTCAAAAGTCAAAAAATGAGTTTTTCACGATTTTCAGCAAAACGGTAAGTTTTATCATAAAAATACCTCAGACAAAAATTGTAGATTATAAAATTATCTACAAAAACTAAATTTATACTTTTTTTTCTACGAGCCACCGTTTTTGAGATATAACGATTCAAAAAGTTGTAGAAGTTGTAATCGTCATAATATGCACACGTTTCCTCGCCACCTATGAGGTAGTGTACTTGGCGCGTTTTATTTTTACGTGGTTTCCCAAGTAGGCCTATTCCACCGGTCAGTTTTGATCCTGTTTTATTTGAAACTATTGAAAAATAATGGATATTAGCAGAGATTGAAAAAATAAAGGCAATTTAAGTTAAAAAAAATGTGGTGAAATTTAATCGTCCGAGTCGTAACTGACAAATTCTTTTTCTTGTTCTTCTTCTTGATCTACTTGTTCTTGTTCGTCTTGTTCTTGTTCTTCTTGTTCTTCTTCATCTTCATCCTGAGTGCATGTAAACTGCGTCAATAGCGATGTATCGCATGTTGCCTCGTTGGAATCAAACGGATCCTCTTCTGTTGGTGATTCAATATTAGAACACGACCGGCTTTGACAATGCGTACATGCGGGAGAACAAAACAATCCGACTTTTTTGCAACCACATTTAGCACTGCATCCCTTTTTGCAGTTGCAAAAAATCGAGTTTAAAAGTTTTTCTGGCGCAGGTGGAAGTAAAGTATGCACTGGTTCCAAGTCGATGGGTTCCAATGAATTGTTGACCAACTTCCAACCCCAGTCTGTAGGGTCTAGCTGATAACCAAGCCACACTTGAACTTGGTAATATACTCTAAAAAGATGTTCATGAGCAGCAACTGAGGTTGGAGGAAGACAAGCTAATTGTACTTGTTTTTTACTTTTGGTGTTTCTTACGAAACATGCATATCTAAACTTATCTAAGCAGGTAGTTTTTTAGGAGCTCCGTACATAGAAAGAAGAAAGCGAATGCCGTTGGTAATAATTTCTTGTCGAGTAGAATTACTATTTCTAAAAACTTCAGCACATTCAATTAAATTTTGTTTCTCAAATAGTTTAAAACTGTTATTTTTTCCTCCTGTAAAATGCAGATGTCGTATCACAGCCACTTATTGCGTGTAATATACGTGGCGTACTCGTGCATATTATGACGATTACAACTTTTACAACTTTTTGAATCGTTATATCTCAAAAACGGTGGCTCGTAGAAAAAAAAGTATAAAGTTAGTTTTTGTAGATAATTTTATAATCTACAATTTTTGTCTGAGGTATTTTTATGATAAAACTTACCGTTTTGCTGAAAATCGCGAAAAACTAATTTTTTGACTTTTGACCTTGAATAACATTTTTTCCTTACAGGGGAAAGATGGAGAACTTTCAAATTTTGTTTTTAATGATATTTTAAGCAATCTTACCGATTTTCAGCTTGGTGGGAATTTATGTAACTTTACTCTTATTTTTTGGTCTAATTTGACCGGACTAAAGGCGTCCGACCGATTTCAGCAATGGCGGCCGATCTCAATTGAGATCAGCCAAATGCGCAGGACATATTATAGTGCACAAGTGTGCGCGCAAACACAAGTGCACTCTCTATTCGCTTACTCAGTGAGACGGCAATCCGACATGACCGATGAGAGATCGGGCGCAGGACCACCGGCTTAACGTGCTTTCCGAGGCACGGGTGTTCAACCGCCAGCTTCCTAACTCCTGATGCTGAGTAATTTCATCACAGAAAAACTCACACAAATTTCGCCCGACCCCGGACTCGAACCGGGGACCTCTCGGTCCTTACGCAGCGCACTAATAGACCAACGAGGCAGTCACTAGACTCTAGATATTATTTAGTTGGCTTTGTAAGGGGATTCCCTGAGCGTCTTTATCTATTCATGTTTTGATTGGCATGTAATTATACAATTATAGTTGAGTATTTGAAGTCACTGACCTTTATATAGGGCAAATCGCATCTATTTCATATTGACCTTTTCTTTAAACTGTTATTTGACAATTATCTCTCTACTTTTTTGTTTAAATTAGTTCTGAAGTACTTAACAGGTTGTTTTAATGTCATAAAATAATGAAAATTCTTTTCTGCAACGGCATGGATCATGCGGACATTTTCAGTAACTACGTAAATAAGGTTACAATGTTTAATAAACCACACTAATATTGTTATAAAAATATATATTTTTTTAAATTAAAACGATTTAACCCGAAGTGTCAGTGTGTGTGTAATCGATTAAAACTATAATTTTACCTTAAAAAATTAAGGTAAAAAAATCTTTAAAAACAAGCTTTTATTTAAATGCGCTAAAAAGAAAAAAATAAACTTTTACACTATAACTTTACTGTCAACTTATAACATTTCAAATTCAACATATTTGACACAATTTATATGTTTTAAAAGCTTGTCGCGAGATTTAAGTACTCGTATTTACTTTCTTAGTTTAAAATTTTTAATAGGCAGGTATTTTAAAACTTGCTTTTAAAATTACGAGTAGGTACTTAAATCTCGCGACAAGCTTTTAAAACATATAAATTGTGTCAAATATGTTGAATTTGAAATGTTATAAGTTGACAGTAAAGTTATAGTGTAAAAGTTTAATTTTTTCTTTTAGGGCATTTAAATAAAAGCTTGTTTTTAAAGATTTTCTTCCCTTAATTTATTTTATACTTTTTAGTTTTCACCTTGTAAGTTCCTAAGTCTGTTCATCTCATTCAACCCATCATTATTGCAAGGTCGTTTGCCAGTTAATTTTGAACAATCCAACTCTTCAATTAGACCCTGGTTACCATCTAGCATCTAAGTACTCATCTAGGCGAATCAAACGAGCCCAAACTCGATGGGGTTGTGTCGTTTAAGTACTGAGTTCCTTTGGCTGTCTTCCGGCTCCATCATCAGACCCTGGTTACCATCTAGCATCTAAGTACTCATCTAGGCGAATCAAACGAGCCCAAACTCGATTTGGTTGTGTCGTTTAAGTACTGAGTTCCTTTGGCTGTCTTCCGGCTCCATCATCAGACCTTGGTTACTATCTAGCACCAAAGTACTCATCTAGTCGAATGAAATGAGCCCAAACTCGATGTGGTTATGTTATTTAATTACTGAGTTGCTATGGCTATCTTCCGACTTCATCATCAGATCAGCTCCATGTCATAATAATATTGCATTGTCATCGGATATACACGTGCATGCAAAATTTCAGCTCAATCGGTTGAGGGCAAGTGCCTTAAAATTGAGTTATAAAATTCCACCCGAACACACAAACATACATACATTGCAAGTTAAATAAAAGCTTGTAAAATATGAACATTAATTTTACAAATATGCAGAAAAATGGCTAAACATGTTTACCTCAAAGGCGATATTTGGTAGGTATTTTATACGTGACCTTCCTGAGGCGGTCAACTATAATTTTATAATAAACAATCCTTAACCCTATACCAACAAGGGTATTTGCAAAGCAAAGCAGCGCTGTCCGGGCCAACGTGGCCCGAATACCCAGGGATTAAGAATTTGACTTTAAAATTAAGGAGATAAGCCAAGTGCTGCCTACTTCTTGAGATGAACATTGATTTTCAATAAGAAATCCTCGAGATGTTATTTTTGACGGACTTAAAGGCCCGGGGGTATAATTTGCAACGGTTATTCGGGGTTTGCTAAATGAGCATTGACTGGTTGAGATGGTCCGTAGGGGGTTTAATTGGGAAAAAATTAAACGCCTGAAAATGAAAAATTGATTCACATTTTAGTTTTTTCGTGTAATACGAATAGCTATCGTTTTGTATGATTTATTTTTAATAATTATTATCTCTTTATTAGTAAAGCGGTTTTGTTGTTATTTATCTACTTAACCTCTTATAAAGCAGGGTATTTTGTAATTAATTAATAATTAATTTAATTTTTAATAAGTTTGAACCTTTATTCTTCAAGACATAAAGATTAAAATTATCAGTACAGTGGTATTGCTTATTATAACATTACACCCTTAACAGATATGTGTACCAAATTTCTAAATCGGCTCGAACAAGCACATACCTCTTCGTCTCTACGTGACTCTATATAACTACCTTAACACAACAGACCTACCAGTGAGTCCATATACCAACACACCACAATGCATCCTTCCAAATAAACAAGTATAGGGCCGATAGATAAGCGGCCGCATCGTATTTTAAAGTCAAATTGCCAATAGCGAAATATTCAAAGCTGCGAACGGTTAGACTTGCAAATGTTGCTTGCCCGCTCCATCGTACGTACTTAACCTTCACCGATACACGCTATCCTGGTGTCCTTGGTGTACGAGAAGCGCTGCAAAGCGACGCTTTGCGATGGGACGCAATACTACGCGACGCAATAAGACAACGCAAATGTTGCTTTTTTCTGTTTTTTTTTTTGTTTTTAAGTTATTTATTTATTATGGTACACAAACAGATAACTGTCATTACACATATTGGTTGGTATTAGTATTCTGTCAATTTTGTTTTTACCTGTGGTCTTTGTGGTCAATAAAGCTTCTTATTATATTCTTTTCTATGTCTGATCAATAAATGTTTTCTTTTTTCTTTTAATACAATATGATATTCAGACATTTATTATTACATACATACATCACTACATACCCATACTAGATTTTGTTCGACAAACGCGACAGAGACTTTACATCTCGTAAAATAACTATCGCTTCTCACGCTTTCGAGTTGGATGATTGTTTTTTTAAAGATTTTTTTTCAAAAAATAACTAACTTGATTCGATTGTACTTTAGTAGTAACTAAAGGTAAAAGGTTTTCTGCTTTGGGAAAACAAAAAAACCGCTAAAATTTCATGGTCCCAATATAATTTTTAACCTTCAATTTATATTCTCTGTCGATTCAACAAATCTCACAATATTCTTTATAATATACGTACGTATGTGCGCGTATACTTTATGTCATACTATATATTAAAGTAATAGTTCTATATATTAAGCAATACTTCCCGTAGGATTGTACATGAAATAATAATGCTAAGAAGCTTACACGAATCTAAGAGCATCTTTCAATAAATTGTCTCGAAACATTTACCTCGCATTACTTTTCTTGTTCTGTTAGGAAATCGTAAAGAATCATAAATCATTATTTCATATGAAGACGCGAGCATGTAATACGAAATTCGTAATTGTTGTGCCGAATTTTATTTATAGGGCATTATTGAGTTGGTATCTTCAGAGATCAGTTATTTACAATAGGTTAATTACATAAAATACACAGTACATATACAGTTAAGTTATAACATAAAATATACAGTTTTTTTTAAGCTATTGCATAGCTTTTATCGCGGGCTTTGAGCGCGGCGACCGAACCAAGAAATTCCGTAACCAAAAAAACCTCACAATCGTTTAACGTCGTTTCAGTTCGGTAGACTTCGGCACGGTGTTTGTTTGCGTGCGGTTACACGTATTGTACGACTCTACGAAACTCGCACGAATCGAGACGAGCTGCTCCGAAATCGGACGATGCTATGCAATAGCTATACCACGGCAGTCCCCGAGTGCCACACGTCTTTTTTTATACAAGATGATCTCACTGCACCTGTTGATAAGCGGTAGTGAGATCCACATACGAGGTTGACAGACACAATAGACCATATTGAGCCTGTTGCACTCACCCTGAAGGCCCTGAAAACCAAACTATAATTATAATTTTGTTACAAATACAAAGTTAGGGATATTAAAAATTTGGCATTCCAAAGAAGAATCTACAAATTTTACACACATTACATCCAGGTATGTGATACCTATTTGTTAGTCTAGATGCAACATTAAGATACTTTATATAATCTCATCCTTTATTGTACCAAAGCTTCCAAGTCAGATTGATGTACGTGCCTTAATATGACATCGGAATTTGAATTGCTGTGCACTAGTCTATTGGGACGTGTAACACTAGAAGTTGGTAATGAGTATACAAGTAGTAAACAAGAAAAGTTCGAAGCTACCCTGAGTTACTGAACTGAACAAAATTTACTCAAAACTCTGGTTCTTCAGGTCTGTTTGTGAAATAAAGACGCATACGATAGTCTAAGAAAAAAAAATCTCGCTGAATTTAGACACTATTCGAGATTCATCGAAGCATTAATTGATATTTTTTGTGTCTACTGGTACTATGTATTATATTGGTAAGCCGATCTCTTTGATCACCCTACTTTCCAAGAAAAATCGTAAAGAGAATTTTTTTTAAGCTATTGCATAGCTTTTATCGCGGGCTTTGAGCGCGGCGACCGAACCAAGAAATTCCGTAACGAAAAAACCTCACAATCGTCTATCGTCGTTTCAGATCGGTAGACTTCGGCACGGTGTTTGTGTGCGTGCGGTTAGACGCATTGTACCAATCTACAAAACTCGCACGAATCGAGACGAGCTGCTCCGAAATCGGACGATGCTATGCAATAGCTATACCGCGGCAGTCCCCGAGTGCCACACGTCTTTTTTAAAGTTATAACTAGTACACGAGATATCATACGGTCTCCAAACGAATAAAAATCGACTTAAAATCAATAGAAGCGACAAAAAACATTTTATTGCAGTGAAGAAGTTATTCGAACAGTGTAATTCAATTATTACATTTCAATACGGGTCAGGGCATTAACGAAAACGCAAAAACTCAAGTAGTATCCATAGAATTGACGACACTATGAACGTATTGAGGGAATCAAATGACAAAACCTAACTCCTTCCGTTGAACAAAATGAAAAAGCTATTTTCCTCTTTGTACCTCCGGATTGCCCCCATTAAGTACCGGCACAACATCTGCTTAGCAATCAGCCCATACCCGCGCTATAATTCTCGAGTGTGCGTCGATGTAACCCGTGTTAATTAATTCAAGGCACGGAATCAGACAACCCGATATCTGTAAGGCTGCGGTTACATCAGACAAGTGATTTATTGTGTGTAACAATATTTTCTAACAAAAGCTCGCGTTGCTTTTGGAGCGTGATAATACCGGGATTTATAGTGAAAACTGTTTAAAGGTGATTTAAACTTGGGCTTATTTCGTTTTGTTGGGCTGATAAGTGAAGTTACTAAGTTGAAGGTTGACGTTCATTTCTTTTACATTTAAAATAAAAGAAATAATCAAGAAAATGTAGTATATTTGACATAAATTATCGCTTCATTACTTTGACATAATGAATTTCTAGCGATATTTAAGAATATGAATAGGGATTTTTGTACAAGCGGATTATAATCGTTGTCTCATATAAAAAATAACTAGGTAAACATCCATATCACCTAATTTTAGGCTTGATATAGTATGTTTTAAACATCAAAACAAGTTGTTTCAAATATTGCTATTTCTATCACTCCAGAAATTAAATTGTATGTCGTCCAATCAAAACAAGGCTTAACCGGTAATTGTGACGAGATGTCGTCCTAACCGGAACTACATTGTCTCGTCCGGGCGGTTGGAATCAACAAGCACAAAATGAACAAACTACTGTAGCCATATTGTCAGTGATACATTAACTACAGTGTAATTTTTATGCTATGTACGTACATTCTGAGCCGACTAGAAGGGAAAATGACATTTACACTGGTTCATTATTCCTACACTCTGTCAGCAATCGTTAATACGACTTGACGGTTATGATCAAGTGAAAGACCATCGGCTTAACGTAGATGGAAGCAAACCAACACTTTCGGGCCAAATAATTCAGCCCGAAAGCCTTTACTGAAAATCTAAAAAAAAACCTTGACTGGGATTCAAATCCAAGACCCGTTCCCATTCATCGGGCGGTACATGTCCATCAATAGGCCAACAAGCCAGCCATTCCCCACAGCACCAATAAGGAAAATGTATAAATACTTTTCATAAAATCTCCATAGGTAATCCTATTTCAGCGAATTGAGAAACACGATTCCGTACACAAAGAGTTGAATAGCAAATTGCATTTGTACACTCCGCCCGGACCACGTGCGTTTGTGCAAGCCAAAAATAATATTTCGGCTGCAAATTGTCGCACTCGTTAGCTTCAAGTTCGTCTAGAAACGACAAAACATCGGAGCATTAATTTTGCACGAAATTGCTGCATTTGGTCCTCAGTAATAATTTTGTGGTAATAGTCAACCGCAATCTGCTCTTACGTAGATGTCTGTTATATTAGTGAAATATTAATTTATTCTACATACGTGTGTGATACGTTCGTTCGTATCGTTGGGTGCGGTCTTTTAAATGATGGACATGTTATTATTAATGTAATTGATACATAAACACAAAATGCAAATGTCGGCATACTCGTGTGTTATTTCAGACCATAATCGCTTTTCTTTGTATATGTATGTATGTAGGTATAATATAATATAAGTCAAAGCATTCATTTGCATTCATAAATGTGACAAAGATCGTAACAAAATTATATCCAGTACATCATGTTACCTTTTTGGGCAATTGTGAAAATCCGGTGATAATGGCAAAAAATGCCATCATCACCGGATTTTCTGAAGAACGAATGGCCCTCACCACAAAGTTCTTAAACGATCGCTCAAAAAGGATTTAAAGTTATTTAATGAAAAAGCTAATTAATGAGTTACCTGATGAGCTAAAGACATGTTAGTGCATGCTACATTTTATGGAAAAAAGGTGCCGGTCGATTATAAAATACATCCCTACTTAAAGTTAATTATATATTTGTTTGTATTTCTCATTATAAGTGAAATGTAAAGTTTCTTATAACTTAAACCTATGTTAAAATCTTAACCTAAAACACGATGTACAGTTTCCCACCTTTTTTGTGTGTATGTGTGAGGGGTTAAAAAGACCACCGATTTAACAATTTCACAAGAAACAATGGTAATACGTGCAGGACCAGTCTACAAAGCGGGCGAAATATTCACCAATTTTGGTCAGTAAAAGTTGTGCAGTGATAATTTGGACCCCAATTTACTGAGTGCAAATTAAGGGGATTCAATTAACAATTTTGCAGCGGTCCGACGCTATTCTAATTTGCGAAGTTATTTTACGGCGAAGTCGCCATCCAAGATGTTTTCATTTACTCACGGTGGGCTGCAGTGAATTAAAAAAAACCATTTAGCTTAAAACTCCACTATATTAAAGTTGTTTTGTTTACCTATATCATCATTCTCCTGCCCTTATCCCACGCTAAGTGGGGTCGGCGCAACATGTGTATTTCTTCCACTCGGGCCTATACGGATGCATAAGTTCCAATATGATTCTTTAATAGATGGTTGTGAAAAATAAAAACCTTAAAACCCGTAAATTTTATTAAAAATGTGAACGCGAACGTGAATCCATGTAATTTGTTTTCGTTTAAATGTTGAGTATTAGAAACTAATGTTATGGATTATACTCAAAACTGAAACCAGTCACCTCGTACTACATAACTTAGCATTCTATTGTCTGTTAAAGCTCTATGCTATAAGACTTCATTAACATAAAATGGATATCTGTAATCTTGTCTATGGATCAGGACTATGCCTGGATTTTTATGTATAGTGGCGTCTTTTTTTTTCGAGCGGCCTTCAATCAAAGCTTATTACAAGCTTTTATTTAACTTGCAATGTATGTATGTATGTTTGTGTGTTCGGGTGGAATTTTATAACTCAATTTTAAGGCACTTGCCCTCAACCGATTGAGCTGAAATTTTGCATGCACGTGTATATCCGATGACAATGCAATATTATTATGACATGGAGCTGATCTGATGATGAAGTCGGAAGATAGCCATAGCAACTCAGTAATTAAATAACATAACCACATCGAGTTTGGGCTCATTTCATTCGACTAGATGAGTACTTTGGTGCTAGATAGTAACCAAGGTCTGATGATGGAGCCGGAAGACAGCCAAAGGAACTCAGTACTTAAACGACACAACCAAATCGAGTTTGGGCTCGTTTGTTTCGCCTAGATGAGTACTTAGATGTTAAGAAAGTATAAAATAAATTAAGGTAAAAAATCTTTAAAAACAAGCTTTTATTTAAATGCGCTAAAAAGAAAAAAATAAACTTTTACACTATAACTTTACTGTCAACTTATAACATTTCAAATTCAACATATTTGACACAATTTATATGTTTTAAAAGCTTGTCGCGAGATTTAAGTACCTACTCGTAATTTTAAAAGCAAGTTTTAAAATACCTGCCTATTAAAAATTTTAAACTAAGAAAGTAAATACGAGTACTTAAATCTCGCGACAAGCTTTTAAAACATATAAATTGTGTCAAATATGTTGAATTTGAAATGTTATAAGTTGACAGTAAAGTTATAGTGTAAAAGTTTATTTTTTTCTTTTTAGCGCATTTATTTTTCTACTGAAGAATTCGGTCGATGGCCAATTGAAAAAAAAAAACGCTATTTTCAGGCATATCGTGAAATGTTTGGCCAAATCACGATATGCCGGCATATCAAGATTGGTCCAGTTTAACGATCAGCCTACGACAGATATACAACTTTTGTTTGTGATTAAATAGGAAAACTATACCTATTTAATCGTTTGATATGATGTTAAGTATGTTGTGGTCGATCTCTTGAAGGAAACAAAGAAACGCCGGTGACGTGATTGCTCTGCTACGAAAGAAAATAATGTCCCCGAAAACATCTGAGCATCTACTTATGTTTCAAATTTATGCTCGCTTACACGTCAGATAGGGCGAACCAACCACGTCACCTAACATACGTGGGACGAATAAGGAACGCTCAAATTGCTTTCTTTGATGGCTCAAAATTGTTTTCGTTGACTAATTTGCCAAGTCGGGGAAGACGATAGACAATTTGCCCCGTTCCGTAAACGGGCTACGAAAAGTTGCTTCGTTATACGGTGTCCTTAGCTCCTTATGATGTTTGATGTGATGCTTGATCGACAGACTCGACAGACTATTATTGACTGCATAATCTCTCATCGGTCATGTCAGATTGCCGTCTCACGGAACACACATCGTGCACTTTAAGATTTTCTAGGATCGTATTACGACCTCTTCTTTCCAGTCAGTTTAAAATTGGGCATCGGTAGGTGTATAATAATATTACACTGATTTTTTTATTAAAAAAGAAAAAACTTAATAAAATGTGATAAAGAACTGTTATTACTACACTTCCTTTAAAATGTATGTAGATGATAACGGGGTTGTAACAGTCTGTATGGTTGCACAACTAAGTGTACCAGAAACACGAAGTCGATGTCCATTCTTAAACTGACCGGAATTAAAAGGCCGTAATACGCCCCCTGATGTCAAAGAATCACCCAAATCTCCGTACTATTTCCTTGTTAATGGAGAATGAAAGGTCCAGACACTAAAACCAATCAAAGCGTCAAAGGTAAAGAACAAAAGGATAGATCTATTCCAAGTAATTGCATCACTTTTCACTGCGCCCCATTAATGTAACCTTTTTTAATCCGTTTTTTCCGTCCGGTCCGGATATGGGCGGAGGAATAACGGGCCACTTACCCGAATCTATTGAATGGGCCTCTTGGACACTAACTACTACTTTTCGAATTTCTAACCCGGTTAACGGGTTTTAATAGATTGGGAAAGCGATATATAGGGCCATTCATTTAGTCTTTTTCCTTGGCTGAAATGAACTGGGTAATGGAGGCTGGCACGGATTCGTGACGTGATTCCTTTGGTAATAGCTATTTACTGTTAATGTGTAGTGGGAAGAATAACTATTTTTTCGTCCTGTTAGTAGACAAACATCCACATACGCCGTGAAATTTTATGGGTTATTTTCCCGTAGCAGAACATGTTAAAAAGTGCTTATATGTTTGACATTGAGTATTATTATTTTATGTCATAGCTCTTTTTAAATAAATCTTTGAATTAATTCCAACGACATTAATAGAACCTACAATTTTGATTAAGCAATAATCCGTCAAGCCAATTTAGTAATAATAATAATAAGCGTACTTTTATAATAGTGATGTAAAGGCTAATTCATATTTTGGTAAACAGTCTGGAGGAACGTACATACATACATACGTACATAAAATCACGCCTAGAGGGGTAGGCCGAGATCACTTCCAGCGATCCACTTTTCACCTCTGTGGTAAACCTGACGTGTCGGGTTGTGGACCACGGCGCCGCCATTCTGCCTTGTGCATTGTTTTAACAAGGTCATTGCGTTCCCACTAGTAGCGACGATATATGACGGGGGAAGGAAAAGGGGAGGAAGGATACTATCGCCTCGGATGATTTGGACTGAGTCGATAGTAGCTCGAGGAGCCGGGGTCGCTTACCCGTATACCGTTCACCAACCACCGGACAGATAGTTGTGACTGGTATCCCCTGATTACGGACGTTACCTGGAGGAATGTTCCTTTAATATGTTTCAGCTTTCTTAGATTGATTGGAGTATTTATTTCAAAGTTCTGTTCGATGTTGTACCGGAATGAAGGGAATAGAGATGGGTAATACCGTTATTCGGCATACCTACTTCATTCAATTCTATGTTAACTCAAATTTGTTATTTTTTACTATTTTTGACCGGGTCGGCCCCTACCTTTTGCGTTATAGAGGAAGATCCCTGAGCTGCCAGACGTCACTTATTTTCTAATGGACAAAATATATACGATTAAGTAGTGGTGGGGTGTACTATCATCATATGACTAGTTGCTACCTTGACCAGACGGCCATTTTTTAGGTATCAATTGATCAAGGTACATAGAAACACTGCTCACCTCACTTAAATTCTGATGGCTGATTTTAACATATATTTCACACAATATCATTAAAAATCAGGATTCATTACTCCCAGACACATGCGTTCGGCGGTTTTACCTTACAGACGCTTTAAAGCTATGAAAAAAATTAATTAAGGTTACTTATTTTCTGATGCTTGATTTTTATATATGTTATTATTATCTTGGACTATTAAGAGACGGGTTCAATTCCCGGGACAAATATTTTTGCGCTGTTTGTTCCAAATCTGGGTGTGTTACACACCGTGAAAATTTAGTGTTTGTTTTCCCGCACTAAAATACCTTACTAGTACCTACCTACAAGAAATTTGTGTAGTTTTTAGGGTTCCGTACCTCAAAAGGAAAAAACGGAACCCTTATAGGTTTTTTATCAAATCAATTTTATATCAGTTTTACGGATTTAATAAACGTAACTTGAATGCTTTCAAGCTCGAACCGCTTCATAACTTAGGGCGTGGAGATTCTTTAGTTTTCATCATTGATTTTAAGCGGAAAAAAACCCGATTACGTCACATCTCGTAAAAGAACGATCGCTTCTCACGCTTTCGAGTTGGATGATAATTTGTTTTGATAAATTGAAAAGTAATCCTTTTTTTTAAACTTTACCTACCATGATTCGATAGTACTACTTAAGAACTAAACAATCACCACTCCCCATTTTACAGTGCATATTCAGTATATTTACTTGACTACACACTGTGCACAAAATTTGAAAACATACAAACATCGGGCGCAATAATTTCATTGCTTGAATCATTTGGCTTTAACTCAATGAGTAGACGGCGAGAATCTGTTACTCAACTCTACAAGAAATCATACTCCTGGGAGCAGGGAAGATATCATAATACTGGGTCAAGCCATTAGTGCGGAAAATAAGAGCCAACTTCGCAGGAGGTATTTATGTACCTACAGCCGTGATATTGCAAATGTTTTTTTAGATATAACGATAGGCCGATCTCAATTGAGGTCAGCCAAGTGCGCAGGACCCTATGGACGTCCCTATGACCTATGTCAAACTCTGCTTTGTTTGGGTTCAGATAGATATATGTGGAGATGTGCCAAAAAACATTTTTTTTGAGCTATGTTGGGTATGCCACTAGGTCTAGCTCATCATCATCATCAGCCCATATACGTCCCCGCTGCTAGGGCACAAGCCTACCCAAAACTAGGGCGATCAGGCCTTGGGCAACTAAGCTGGCCAAGTGCGGGTTGGCTGACTACACAACATAGAATTTCTTGGTAGATGTGCAGGTTTCCTCACGATTTTTCTCCTTCACCGGAAAAGCATGGAATAATCGTACATATGAGTTTCAAATTTGAAAAACACAGTGGTACGTGGCGGGGTTTGAACTAGCGACATCTTTCATAGCAATGACCTTCACCACTCGGCCATCGACGCTATTTCTAGCTTATATCCTGTCTGAATGAGTCTCCTCTTTGTACATACTCCGAGGGTATCTGTTCTCTAACTCTTCCATAAGATTCACTCACAGCATTCCAACATATTCCCACCGTAGAGCAAAATGTTTTTAAATGGGCAACAATATAAAAATTAACGACATCATAAAAACAGTTTATTTTCCTTGTGAGCATTTCATGTCGCGTAAATTCCTTCTACTTTTACCACACTTCTTAATAACGTATCAATAAGGTCCAAAGTCGAATATAAGCCGAGCACAAGTGACAATACTGTCTATATTCTTTTTTCGCAAGATAAATTCTATGAAAAGATATTCTTAAGTAATTTCTTGTGTTGTTACGACGGTGGTTTCCTCTCTGGGCCATTGTTGGGTTGGAGCATTTTTTTTTCTTAATATTTCCTTGAGTACTTAAGTGAGGTTAGGGTTTCTTAGCAAAGGCTTAGCGGGGAGATATAAACGAGTTTTTAGTACTTTACTTGGATGGGGATAGTTGATAAAAAGTGGGGTGAACGGAGATTAAGAAGACTGAATTGATTGCCAAGGAGATAACAGTGCTAGGAAATCTGCTTTTTAAACCACTAGGTCTGTCTAATCCTTACTACGTAGTATTACTAACTAGTGACCTGCCCTCGCTTCCCTTAGGGTGAATTTTACATAAAACCTTCCTCTTGAATTCCTCTATCTTTTAAAAAAGGCCGCTTTAAAATCTGTTAGGTAGTTTTAAAGATTTAAGCGTACATAGGGATGTAAGGACAGAGAAATCGACTTTGTTTCATACTATGTAGTGATGCGAAACTATGCACATGCAAGAAGAAGCGTGAAGAAGTAACACACATGTTTTACCTCTTCACGCTTTATCAATATATCTCGCTTAATCCCAACAAATCTTCTTGAATTTCGTATACAGTATCCCCGTTAAGAAGCAGTGAAATGATAAATTTTATCTACGAATAAAAAACGATACTTTTAAACGTTCCTACTCTCTACTTTAATTATGAAAGACTACATTTGTGGTCAAAGCGGATGAAACAAGAGGCCATTGATAATAATTTGATAAGCAATCATTCGTGACTACCAGGTCATATAATCATCCATACATGATGCTCTTACATATAGTTTCTGTTAATATCACAGTAGGTATTCTAGATAACATTACAATGAAAGACACTTTTGTTCATGTAAGCAACTTAGTAATGGTAAGTAGTATAATAAGTCACATATGAATTCGCTTAATTATCACATCACTTATACAGGCTGATGACAAATCTACACTAATATTATAAAACTGAAGAGATTGTTTGTAGCTTTTCTCAGGAATAAACCTCGATGGCCGAGTGGTTAAGGGCGTGGCTTGCCATGCGAGGGGTCGTCAGTTCAAACCCCTCCACGTACCACAGTGTTTTTCAAATTTGAAATTTACATGTACGATTACACTGGTCGACAAAAATCGATGTTTTTTTCAATCCCTGGGACCAAAGCACACTTTTTTGAAAGTTTTCGATGCACTAAACAAGGTTCTCATAGAAATTTACCTTATCACGTTAAGTTCTTGAAATATCTCTCATCCTAAAAATCAAAAAAACGCGATTTCGGGTCCCTTTCTGGGACATGTAGCAAACCTAATATATTTTTGACTATCATTTACAAACGTGTCACGTAAGAATAAATGTCCCTATAAATATCATTAGGATTGCTCAGATGTATTTTTTCTATTTTAAGATAAGATTTTTTGATTTTTTTTAATTTTTACCCATACAAACAGCAAGATCATAAATGTATGGGAAAAAATCACAAATTTTATTATTAATTATATTTATTATTTTTAGGTTACTTGGAAATCTGATGTGGTAGATCTAAAATGCAGAAGAGAATATTTAACACATAGAAATCTTTCACAATAAAAAAATCCTGTCGACCAGTGTTATTTGACGCTTTAACGGTGATGAAAAACATCGTGAGGAAACCTGCACACCTAAGAAGAAATTTTAATTTATTCTGAGGTTTCTTCTTAATTTTGGTCCTTGAGACAGGACGACGAAGTATATCGCACAATTTGAACTATAATGAACAATTTGAATGAAAATGAACGGTATACGGGTAAGCGACCCCGGAATCGAGCTACTATCGACTCAGTCCAAATAATAATATACCTATCCTGCGCAGTTAGTGCCTATATCGGTCGGATATCGCGGGGTGCACGCTGCGAGCTCGCGGCGAAATCGCAGCGGTATCGCCGCCATCGAAATCGCTCAAAAATCGCTAAGTGTGAACACGCTGTTAAGCCATGGCGGCCAATCTTAATGGAGTCCAGCTAGCTAGCTAGGAGCTCGCAGCGTGCACGCCGCGATATCGTCGCGATTAAATAATAATAATAATAATGTCCTGCGCATTTAGCTGAACTCAATTAAGATTGGTCACTTGGCTTAAATCGGTCGGATATCTCGCCTCTGTCTGTCTCTATGCATGCTCCCATCTTTAAAACTACACAACGGATTTCGGTTGCATTTTTTTAAATATATCTATCTATTTAAAAAAAAACTTCCTCTTAAGATTTTTATATATCCGAAGCGAAGCGACGTGACGGCGGTATAACATATTACTAGTATAGCAGGGGCGAACTGCTAGTTGTATTATTTTATTTAATTATTTATAAACATACATACATGGTTATACCTTATACAATTATATAGTTTTTTTTGAGGCTATGTTAAAATCAAAGGAGCAGATATAAATCACCCTATAGCTTGCGAGGTACTTCCCCGACCATAAACAACTTTCTTATTAATCATGTCAATGGAATAATCGCGATCCTATATATTAAAAGCGCGGCCCGAGCATGGCTTATTTGTTCAAAGATGGCAATGTGGGTGAAACTTGTACTGTTTATTTGTGGTAAGCTAATTTTGCAATTATTTGAATTTTGAGGTTACATTGACAATTAAGTCTGATAATCTTTACTTACATTTCAATTAAATTTATAAGCCAAATAAATTACGCTTGACAAACTTTTTATCAAGAGATTTTTCAACGTTTACTTGTTTTAGAACCAAAATCACTGTTTTTTTCCTAACTGACATACGATGATGGCTTGGCCTCATCATCATCACCGAAATTGCAGGGGAGCGGAACTCATTGGCATTCTAATAATAGCAACGAATAACCTGCACACCTACGAAGAAATTCTTAGGTTATGTAGTCGACCAACCCGCACTTGTCCAGAGTGGTTGACTAAGGCCTTATCGCCCGTATTTAAGATAGGCTTGTGCCCCAGCAGTGAGGACGTATATGGGTTAATAATTTAATATTTATAAGTGCTTAATCAATTCTGGTTTTCAGGTCTCACTTCGGTGAGCGCACGCGTCAACTTCTATAGAAGAGATTACACTTATGCAGAAGAGTTTGATGCTCACTACAAGTTTCATTGGGACCACAGTGGATCTGACTGGTACTCATCATTCATCGCTTGCAACGAGGAAGAAGCAGAACTTTTCTACCCACGTGTACCTAATGAATTTACTGTTGGCAAGAAACTTGCAGAAGCAGCACAAGCTCCTCTGAACGTCACTGACATCTTTGTCGGTGTTCATGACATGTTCAGTCTGGGTCAATTTGTCACTGTTGATGGTAAGTAAAACCTGTCTAAGGTTACAAGTACAATTAATATGTCCGGGATAGTTACCAAGTACCATTTTGCCGAGATTCCGATATTTCGGTCAGGTAAGTGTCATGATCATGAGTCCACTTGATCTATTAGGATATATCTCTTACATAATATTAAATATTCTAATGTAACCATGCTATTTTAATTCCTACGATTGGTCATTTTATAACGCGTGTCTTTATTCATTTAAGTCTAGTGAATTTTTTTACATTATTTTTGTTCTATTAATGATATTCGCATAAAAGATGCGGGTTAGAAATTGGATTTGTGAATTTGATTCGACTTGAACACCTGCTGCTCCAATCCAGAGATTTGGATGTCCGGTATTTTGGTGGTCACACTTCCTGACCCAGTATTTCACACTGGGTCACGAGAGCATGATCATATCTTATTTTCATCTCTTTGGAATAACAATAATGGTGCAAGTTTCCCTTGTGAATTACAATTTTCAATTAATTTAAGGTCACTTAACGTCTGATCTGAATTTGAACGTGGAAAAGAAGACTGCTTTTGGGGGAGAAACCTTATGCGTAACCATGAATTTGGATACCGGTGCTTTGGGGACCAGTGCCTGTGTTGCTGAGTCCAGAAAACCTCGTCCATTCCTGTGTAGAAAAGTGGAAGACGTTGGCTGTCCAACTATTGATAAAGGTATGTACATGTTTTATGTTTATTTTCAGATATATTCTTGATTGTAAGAGTACCCTGAAATAAGTCTTTATGGGTCTTCACGCGATATTAGGAGTAGCAAAATTACATAGCTACTTACTGCCCGACTTAAAGACTAATAAAGACTTATTTCAGTGTAATGGAACGCGAAAGTTTAAAATCTTATGTAAAAGTACCCACCTGATATTGTACCATGTTAAAGTTATCGAACAGTATTACAACGGATACGGAACGGCGCGCGAGTTTTCAACTGACTTACGATGATGGCTTGGAGTAGCCTCGTCATCATGACCGAACTTGCGGGGGAGCGGATGGCTCTCACCCTACGCATCTCGATCACTGTAATCAAAATACATTTTGCATTTTATTGAACATTCCCTATTCTTATTTATTTATGTATATCGATGTTTTTCTAATAAAGTATTTGTACTTGTTTTAACCCAACTCATTGTAAAGTATTTATTATCAGTAAGTAATTTAATAGAGTTTTCGCACGTATTAGAAAACTGAAAGTGTCCGGGATATTTACCATGTTTTAATGTGCTCCCGATATTTCGGCACTGTTGCAAGCGCCATGATCATGGCAGTTCACCCGTGATCATGGCGCTGGCAATAGTGCTCGGGAGCTCATTAAAACAAAACAACATGGTAAATATCCTGGACACTTTCAGTTTTCTAATGTGTGTAACCATGAGAGTTTAAAATTATATATTTTCGCACGTAGTTTCGCAAGTAACTGTGTCAGTTAGCTGCGTTTTCACACCAAAAGTACCTTAAAAAATTGTAATTTAATTTGGTACACGTAAGACCAAAGCCCATGAACGTAGTAGGATAATTTAGGCCATCTTATATGGTTTACGAGATTTACGCCTTAAGCGGACGGAGTCGCGGGGAGAAAGACGGTCTTTCATGCGTTTTTTTTTCTTTTCAGGTTACAAGTATGTAAAAGGTACAAAGAAATGTTACAAAAAGAATGCGAACCCCAAGAATTGGCGCGACGCTATGGACACATGTTTCAATGAAGGCGGCACTTTGGTGATTGTAACCAACGAGATTGAATCTAGGGAAATAAATGGCATCATTGATAGTGAATACTATTTCGCCGGTTTTAGGAAGATATTCCCGTTCAAATATTACTATACAACTACAGGTACATATAAAATCGTTACAACTTCCGTCACATAAAAAATGCCCTCTTCTTGTAGTGAAAATAACATTTGGCAAATAATATTTGGTTAATTGAAAATAATATTTGGTTATTAATCCATAATATGCCAAGAAAGAGATTTGCTATATCAAAATTTGCAAAACGTTGTTTTGACAAACGTTTTTTTGTTTTCGATGAGATAGTTGGCCAAAACAATTGTAAATCAACTGCCGACTCATTGATTCGCTCAATGGAACAGTGGTATTGCAGTACCCAAGTTCACAACCTACAGTCCCAAGAGTCGTGGGTTCGAATCCCACCCGGGACAAATATTGGCGTTTCGTCACACAACGGTGTTCTTTTTTGTATCAACGTGTATCCATTTGTGTATATGTTACGGCTAATACCCGAAGTGCGGCTACACCTACTTTTAGCCGGTTAGAACTAGGTGTAACCACTTACTCTTGGCTAAACCTAGGTGGAGCCGATTGTTTTTGGATAAAACTAGGTCTAGCCTTCGTCATGACGGCTACAACTAGGTCCAGCCATTCCCTGTTGGATAAAACTAGGTCTATCCGATACTGTTTGGCTAAAACTAGGTTTAGAGAATCCCTGTTGGATAAAACTTAGATGCGTGTCCCGCCGCGCCTTCCGCCCCGCGTCACACTCCGGACTCACAGCATCTGCAGCAACACCGCGGGGTGGAGGGCGTAGCGAGACACGCGCCTCTGCAGGTTGTGAGCGCCAAGTGCTCCTGATCTACTGCAGGTCTACTAGCGAGTATGACTTATAGCGTCTGTACATAGGTGTAACTGCCTCGTTGGTCTATTGGTAGCAAGCGCTACGTAAGGACCTAGAGGTCCCAGGTTCGAGTCCGGGGTCGGTTAAAATTTGTGTGAGTTTTCCTGTAATGAAATTATTACTCAGCCCGGAGTTAGGAAGTTGGCGGTTGAATGCCCGTGCCTCGGAAAGCATGTTAGGCAGTGGTCCTGCACCCGATCTCTCATCGGTCACGTCGGATTGCCGTCTCACCGAACTATGAGAGTAAGGGAACAAAGAGTGCACTTGTGTTTGCGCGCACACTTGTGCACTATAATATTTCCAGCGCACTTTGCTGATCTCAATTGGGATTGACTGCCATGGCTGAAATCGGTCGGAAGCCTTGTCCTTGATGTTTTTGTAATATCTAAAAAAGCTCTGCCGATAGCATGCCGGCTGTAACTATGTAAGATAAGGCGTCCGACCGATTTCAGCCATCGCGGCCGATCTTAATTGAGATCAGTCAAGTGCGCAGGACATTATTATAGTGCACAAGTGTGCGCGCAAACACAAGTGCACTCTCTATTCCCTTACTCTCATAATTCGGTGAGACGCCAATCCGGACGTGACCGATGAGAGATCGGGCGTAGGACCACCATCTTAACGTGCTTTCCAAGGCACGGCGTTCAACCGCCAACTTCCTAACTCCGGACTGAGCAATTTCATTACAGAAAACTCACACAAATTTTGAACGACCCCGGACTCGACCGAGACCTCTCGGTCCTTACGTAGCGCTTGCTCCCAATAGACCAACGAGGCAGTTACAACTATGTACAGACGCTATGAGTCACACTCGCTAGTAGACCTGCAGTAGATCAGCAGCATTTGGCGCTCACACCCTGCGGAGACGCGTGTCCCGCCACGCCTTCCGCCCCGCGTGACACTCAGCACTCCCAGCGTCTGCAGCAGCAACGCGGGGTGCAGCATCTAAGTCTTATCCAACAGGGATTCTCTGAACCTAGTTTTAGCCGTAACGGTATCGGATAAACCTATTTTTCTCCAACAGGGAAAGGCTGGACCTAGTTGTAGCCGGCATGATAAAGGACAGACCTAGTTTTATCCGAAAACAATCGGCTCCACCTAGGTTTAGCCAAGAGTAAGTGGCTACACCTAGGTCTAACCGGCTAAAACTAGGTGTATCCGCACTTCGGGTATTAGCCGTAATATATCCACTGTTTGATTCTGAAAACCGTAACACAAGTGTTTAAGCTACTTACCACAGTATCAGATCAATTAACAATGTGTTGTGAAATATTTAAGAAAAAAATTAAAGTGACATAAGTTGTCTTATTAATATTTATAGTAACGACAGAATCATTTACTATAACAGCCGACGCGAACGCGAAACTTTATATGAATAAAGAAAAAATAATACTTATTAATAGGTAATATATATTTTTTTACAGGACATAAAATTGAAAACGAAGGTTTTATCAATTGGATTGATAATAATCAGGAGCTGGAATGTGGTAGCATCCGTGACGGGGACAAATATGTTTATTTTTCTTCAAATAATTGCGAACAGCAGCTTCCGTTTGTTTGTGAAATGTATGTGTCTCTTTAATGTCAGTAACCTATATCTTATATAACCTTAGAATATGCTCTAAATTTTTAAATTAAACATAATGAACACATTATCATATTTTCATTTATGTACGATATTTTTAATGAATACAATAACCCTAATACGGTAGGTGTAAGGACCACAAAAGCTATGGTGCGTTTCGTTATCATCATAAATCATAACCTAAACTATCCAAGTATCTTTATATCGTAAGCTCTACCTAAGAATTTCACTAGATGGCAAGACGTAGATATAAGGTCTAACTGCTAAGAGATTGCTAAATATTGACTATTCTGTCATTGTCTTATCAAAACTAACCAATCATGCTGCAGTTGGACCTCACGCCTCACGTACCGCGTTCTTGTGAATGAGGTTTTCGCGTATTTCTAATACGTAATTCGACTTCTCATTGGTGACAAAGGCGTCCCTGGTTCAAGTCCCGGGTAGCACCAAGTCAGTGTTTTATTCTTATAAGACTCCTAAATACTCCTCCTAGATGTTGTTAGACGCACGCCAATGCCTCGGAAAGCACGATAAGCCTTCGATCCTGCGCCTGATCCATCAACGGTCATGTCGGATAGCCGTCCCTCCGAACTATGAGAGTGACGAAACAGAGAGTACACTTGTGTTTGCGCACACGATTGAGCACAATGCGTTGCCTTGCCTGATCTAATGGCCAAAATCGGTCGGACACCCCTGCAATGTTGCGTATTATTACGCCATTTTGTTATTTTTCCTTAACAGGGAGCTAGCAAGGGCCGTATTAGTAAAAATAAAATAAATCTCATCGCATATCCGTTCCGTGCCAAACATTTTATTTAGTGCGACCATTCCGAACCGTTTTGGATATATTTTACGGCGTTCGCTCAAATCCCTAATATTATTCGATGGTTTTCAATTTCCCTTACGATAGCTCCGCGTGTTGCAATCATGTATTGCCCTACGTATATCAAAATAAATGTACATTTTGTAAATTGACTTGGTTTGGTCAAAGCGAGTGGCGCAACGGAACTTGATAGTCTTATTTAATATACTAGCTGTGCCCGCGACTTTGTCCGCGTGGACCGCCCTTATCACTCAGGGGTATGAAAAATAGATGTTTTTCTCAGAGCTACTCAATATGCTCACAAAATTTTATGAGAATCGGTCAAGCCGTTTGGGAGGAGTACGGGAACGAAAACTGTGACACGAGAAATTTAATATATAATATATATTTATAACCTTCTTTCTTAACTGTTTTGTTCCATAGATGATTCAATTTAAACAACTAAATCAAATTGAAGTGTCTGTTTGTAATATTAAAATAACGACTTTTTATTAAATGGGTATAAATCTATATCGGGCAACAATAACAAAAACACAACTTAAATAATTTTTGTCTCTCTTTCTGTTTGTTCCCGCTAATCTCCGAAACGACTGGATCGATTTATATACCTAATAAATCTGTAAATGGCTCGGTGGAACAGTGGTTAGTGACCCTAGCTGCGGCTCATACGATGAATTTGTTCCGAGTCAGGGTGTGAATATGTATTTATAAATATCTCTATGTATGTATATCATTCCCTGGTACTCATAAGACACGCTCGCCCTGTTTATTTAGTTTGGGCTAAGTGTACATAGTAATACATAGAAACGAGAACTAAAACTTGTCACCATTGTAATAGGAGGTACACACTTGAATCTTCCTTCTTCTAGCTGATAATAAAATGAAACATATTTTATAAGATCGATCAGTAGCAAAGTCGCTTCCCGCCTCAGTCTGTGCCTCTATGTTACGTCCCCACTGCTGGGGCACGGGCCTACCCTAAACTAGGGCGATCCCCTATGTATGTTTAAATCGTTAAAACTACACAACGGACTTTGATGTGATACAGACAGATAGAGTGATTTAAGAGGGAGGTTCTCATGTATAATATACCCGAAGCGAAGCGAGGGCGGGTCATTAGTTATATAATAATAAAAAATAATTTTGGAAATAATGGGTTGCCTTAAATACAAGGCTTAAGTGATTTAAATTAAAATGTTTTTTTCGTGTTTTATAAATAAATCCTTACTTATTTTTGAAATGTAAATGTCATTATATTACATTTGCATGCCTGACGCGTTTTTTAATTACTGTAACTAACATAACTAAATAAAGTTAAAAAAATACGAAGATAGAATTTGAGGTATGACATGGCTATTTATTCAGGTTTTTAATCCGTCTTAGCTGCGGGAGAAACAGGCAAAAGCTGGGATTAAAATTAATATCTGCTGAATTTCAGTTTAGACTACGTCCAATAAGAAAGTTTGTCGTCGCGCCATCTATGGCAAGTAGAAAATATTATATTATCTGAATTTATTCGACAACAGCGCTCTCTAGTGTGACTTTTTGAACTATTTTGTAATACGGGCTTAGTACGAAACACTATGTTTTTTTTTTCGTAAATAGTTTAACCAGGTTTCTGAAGATGGCGCTGAAAGGCAAAAACATTGTACGTACGTAACTACATCTTACATCTTACGTAGGTATAGATATGTCAATAGCGAAAAATAAAATAGTAGTAGACTGTTAATATAATTCTAATGAAAGCATTCAGATATTATTTATCTATCATGTCTATTAATAAACTACCATAATGAGCAATTTTCTTAGTATGGATTCCCATACGCATTGTTCTGTAATGTTTTCAGTTTCAGTTACCAAGTGAGTCGATATCAGTAAGCAGGTATTTCTATGATTAATTCCGACGGCAATTTACAGTAGTTATAATAGAATAAACGGGTCCGTAACTAATATGCTTTATATTTTTAATTTTGTGAATATGGATATGTTACGGTAAAAGTGGATAGAGTGGTTATTATGTATAATTACCGGTAACTATGCATAATTACTAGTGTTCTTGGTAAAGGCGATGAAAACTATCGAATTAATCACATTTACCGGTAATTATATAAAATTACGATACCCTTTGGGTAAATGTGGTAAATAATAAAAATAAAACTGACTTGACTGGCTCGGTGAACCAATTGTTTTGTTAGTGACCCAGGCTGGCGATTCCAAGAGTCGTGGGTTCGATTCCCACTCGTGATAAATATTTGTGGGATGAATATCGGTGTTTGTTCCGTGTCTAGGTGTGATTATGTAGGTAAGTATGTATTTATAAATAACTTTTCTGAAAACATTTAAACCGTGTAAGATAGATGATTGAAATTTAGCATGCAGGTACCCTAATAGACTTAAAGCTTACTTGCGACGCAATATTGCAAAATTCGTAAGGTAAAAACTTTTGTATGTAAAATCCTGTAGTCCACGCGAACGAAGTCACGGGCACAGCTAGTTAAAAAATAAACCAGTCAAGTATCTAGAAACCAAATTTTATGGTTGGTTTTTAAAAAAATATTATCTTATAAAAATAAAGTTAAATAAAATTAACACATTGGCAGGGAGTTTTCAGTGGAACTCTTAAAATTCTTTCTCGTCAATATATTTTTGCCGGTTTGAGATTTGTGACACTTGGAATTGCAGAGTACTTGTGATATTTGTCAGCAATGTCAACATTTACCACAGTCGAGCGGGAGTTTTATACAATTACCGGTAAATTTGAATAATTTACTACATTTACCATGTGTGTTGGGAATTATCTATATTTACCGGTGATTATAGATAATTACCGATTGCTCACATTGACCGTAACACATACATAGTTAGGTAACGGGAAATAGTGATAAGTGATTAGACATAATAAGTATGTATTTAAAAACTCACAATAGAATAGCTTGATCCAGGATTCGAACCTAGAACGAAACTGCTATCATGCTATCAAGTATCAGACCATACATCAGGCCATTATTACGGGCCATAAACGTCTTACCTCTTTTTGTATCGTGCTATCACCAAAATTATTAGTAATTCCATGTTGAACTTCAAGATCACTCCAGAATGCATTGCCTTCGCCTAAGGTTGCCAAATATACTATAATAATTGGATACTCTTGTACTACATTTCCGGTTTGCGTACTTTAATGGTATGTAGGTACTGTTGGATAAATATGTACGCAATAATATAATTTCAACACCAGAACCTTACAGACGAATCCTAGATTCCAAAATTTACTAACACTTTAAGCTTTTACTATAACGTTAGAGTTGAGGAGGTGAATTGATTTTTCCGTTAAAAACATATTCCTCATTAAGCGGCCTACAAGGCGCGCATTTCACAAAATTCATTGCTCCACAAAACGGGAAAGGCAAGGTATGAAAATAATTTGGACTCATAACGGAAATCGGACGTCTTTGGTCAACTCATCCCGCTCGATCCCATCCCGTGGGATGAGTTGTCTCAGTACAGCTTTTGAATCGGACAACTCATATCGCTGATATTTTATACGTGTACATCTACATATTTATACAAGTGTAATATTTTGTAAGTTTTACCATGATGACCATGGCTGTCCTCTAAACATCCATGGCTATCCATTAAACACCACTATTAATAAATGACTTATATGTTCATCATTATCACCAGCCCATATACGTACTTACCTACTGCCGGGGCACTGGCCTACCCTAAACAAGGGCGATAAGGGCTTAGTCAACCACGCTGGCCAAGTGCGGGTTGGTCAACTGCACAATCTTAGAATTTCTTCGTAGTTGTGCAGGTTCCCTCATAATGTTTTCCTTCACCGTTAAAATGTCGAAATCGTACACATTAATTTCATATTTAAAAAACACGAGTTACGAGGCGGGATTTGAACTGGCGATCTCTCACATGGCAAGCAACGACCTTAACCACTCGGCCATCGATGCTTTTGTTATTTAGTTGATTTTTAATGGAAGATTAGATAAGAATTGAATAGTCTGTACAAATAATTTCAGATGAAAATGCTTATTTCATACTTTAGAGAGCGTGAATTTCAGTCAGGTTTAAGTTTTTACAATGTGGGACAATTTATCTCGCAGGATAAGCGGGATGAGTTGACCAAAGCCTTGTCCATTGCACATTACTTTTGAAAATAGCATTTTTGATACATAAAGTCCCCTAATATTTTTTTTAGGCGAAACTGGGTACTTATGGAAATTAAAAATTATCTTAGGCCATTAATGGGTCTCACTTTGTTTGAATATGTTAAGTTAAGAGACAACTTTGATCCGCGGAAGGGGATAGTAAATAACATAATGAGTAATTTGTACCTTACAATTAATGTTTATTTTAATGACTGTGATAGAGTATTCTTATAGCTAATGCGACTTACAATTTTAAATTTTTAAATCTAGATTTTAAATTATAAAAATACCCGAATACATAACGTTATTGCAACAAGCGCTGGAACAGATATGTAATGCCTGTAAGCATTATCGGTTAGGCCTTCGTGTGAGGGCTTTTCTTCCTCCTGAATACTTCTGTGCGCTTTTATTCTGTCTGGTTTCGCTTCATCAGATGCCATGTCATGGTCGTCATATCCTTTATGTTCCACAGGCTTTGCAGACACAGTCGCGAGCCGACTAGTTGTGTAGATACTGTCTTTCTTCTTTTTCCGTTTCTCGTCTTTTCCCAAATTTGTGTGGTGAATGTCATTGTGTTCTGCAGGTTTGTGAGTTTTCCTGTCTGTCAACACTGACTCAGGTGTAGTTAACTCAGCCGTGGCTAAATCTAAGATTCCTCTATTGTTTACTGTGGTACTTTTCTCAGTATCAGGTTCAGTTGATGAAACTATAATTACATTGGGACTAGATGCTGTTTTTTTTGGTTTATCATTTACTTCTTTGCGCGTTTCAGGTGTCTCGCTTGTTAATGTTGTAGAAACAATATCAACAGGTGATACATCTTTATCGCCGGAACAATTTAAAAGATGTCTAACGTCAAAATAGAACAACGTTCCATTCAATTCAGTTTCGTCATAATACTCATATGCCCCATTTTCTTGTAGCTCTTCGTCTTCGAAAACTTGACCGCTAGTTTTTTCAACCTCTTGAAATTTGTCCCATTTTTGTTTTACTTCTTCAGAGGGATAGCATTGTAGGTTTTGTATTTCTAATTTCATGCGTTCATTTAAGGTTTTGTTAATGAAAGGTTTGAACACATCCAAACGGCAATCACATAGTAAATGGTTACCTGAAAAGAAAAACAATGATTAAAATATAACATTTTATTGAATAGATATAAATATTAGAATAAAAGTTTTATGTGTAGTCTACACATTTACTAAACAAGAAAAATGATAATGTATCAAAATTTCACATTCAAAAAAATTTACATATAAATATTTAAAAAAATGTACCAGACATAATCAGGAATAGGTTCTTATTATTTCAGAACCGTTAATATTATTCTTAACAGTTGACTTTTAATTGTTAATGAAATCTTTACTTTCACAAGTAAACATAAAAAATACAATAGATACCTTCTAGATTGATTTGAGCATTTGTGTTGTAGAACTTGTTAAGAACCGGGGCGATTGCTTCAGGTTTTATCACACGAATCTGATTATTTTGTAAGCTCAAAGAGTTGATGTGTATTAAAGGTTCATAAACTTTTTCATTCTCAATGGCTGATAACTTGTTGTTTGTGAGTGACAAAACTTGCAAGTATCCGAGTCCGTAGAACGCTTTTCCATCTAGCATTTGAATGTTATTAGCTGCTAAATTCAGGTACTGAAGACTAATCAAAGGTATGAAGGTATTATCTCCAATAACTTCCAGGTTATTATTGCTAAGCTCCAGTCTTTCTAAGTGACTTAATCCTGAAAATGTCTCACTATTTAAACTAAAAATTTTATTGTTATCAATTTCCAGCTCTTTTAAATAACTCAGGTGGATGAATGCTTTATCGTGGATGGTGGTTATAGCGTTATTAGTCAGATATAGCTTCTCCAATGATGGCAAATCAACAAATACATCTCTGTTGATCTCGGCAATATAGTTTTTATCCAAACTTACTTTAATCAGACTCGGAAGGTGTGCAAACGCATTTGGAGCCAGTACTCTCACTTGATTATCTATTAAAAACATTTCTGTAACTCTACTCAAGTTGGCAAAAGCGTATGACTCAATCTTAGCTATGTTGCAGTATTTGATGTTCAAAACGCGTACTCCTGTCGTGTGTTGGAGAGCATTGGTGGGCACATACTCCAGAGCGACTCCCCTAGTGTTAGTCAATGTTAGTTTACTGACGTTTTGTAAGACGTTAAATCCTTCCCAACTAGGATCGTCTTGTTTCACACTTGGCACGTTTTGGTAACAGTCAGCGCTGGCTGTCCGTTGGGATGCTCCACCGCAGTAGCATTGCACTTTGTTTGTGTTGTTCTGTATCGGGTCGCAAATGGATGACTTTATTTCTCGTTTATCGTGCTGATGCCATTTGGAGTCTGCGTGGACTATCGCGATGCACATTATCGTAAGAATCGTCCAGGGCACCATTGTTGAACTTTGCTCGATGTTATGTCTGGAAATGGAAAGGAGATTGAGATTACTACTTGTACCTTTCATAAGAATTAATATAGTTCTATACGAAATGGGCTGATGATGATGATGATGATGATGATACGTATACAGGAACATATGTAGTTATGTTTATACACTATATGGACATAGAAAAAGAGTGTGAAAAATGAAGGAAAACCTTTTAATTTTGTCGGGTATCAGATTGAGTTTTATCAGTTTTACCAAGTACCTTAATCTAGTTATTATAATTATGAAACAATCATGCTGTGTTCATTAAAATTTTAAAGCGAATTACTTCAGACAGAATTTAAAACTAATAAAAATTTGTGGTACTTATGGGTTGGCGGTTGTAATTATAAACTTAAATAAACTAATCAAGTCGACTGGTTGCGTATTGTCCTAAGCAAACAGAGTTTGACAAACTGTTCACACATGATGAAACGGTGCTGTGTAACAGTGTTACTACTGTGTCTGGGTATCTATCATTTGTTGCATTATAACCCTTATTACTTCTTAATACAGCTCTATGACATTCTCATTCATCCTATACTGTTTTGCCTATTTCAAGCCTGACAGAATAAGGGTACCTTTTCATCGGTTTAACGTTATGTGCGTGCGTAGTTTTTTCTCGACTACGACCCGATTTTGACATGTAGGTACACACATTGTTTTTGCTCAAATATATCATGTAAAAATCTAATATTGCAGAGATATATATGTTTAAAAAATCTGTTTATATAAATCGGAAATTTTGTTATGTACGAATATGACTAGTAGAGAGATATTATATATATTTACATTATGTGTACATCAATAATTATAATCGTTGAAATGAAGCAAATTACTTAACCAACCATTTATTTATATTTATAATTAATCGACGTATTCAAAAAATTGGTTCAGAAAACAATATTTACAATTATCACAAGAGAGAGAGGGTCAATGAATTGTGCCTTTTAAAAATAGTTACAGTAAATCCTGAAGGCTACAGAATGGTCTCAATTAGTAGGATTAAGGAAGACGATGACGGCACCCGGTCGCCTTAAGATAAACGTGACGGGAAGAATCCTAAGCCACAATTAAATGAGGAATTTATTGGTGTCGGCAGCATTGGCGCTTTGGTAGAAGTTGGTGAGTATTTAAAACATAGAGCTGAGTATATAGAAAAACGGACGGTGGCTAACAGGTCAAATACGGGAAAAATTCGACGGCTTCAATTAATAGCTGCTGGTCTGGTGTGATGGTAATGCACATCTGGGCGCGATTCCTAGAAGGACGGGTATTCGAGTCCCCGGGCTGCGGTGAGGCAGTTGAGTTTTATCCGTTTTTCTTAATATTAGAACAGCTAGTGCAAGCTTTAGCACTTAAAAAATTTAAATACAGCTGAATATCATCCACTCCCCCGCAAGTCGAGTGTTCATGACAAGGCTACTCCATCCATCATCGTAGTCAGAAAGGAAAACAAAATAAATCATATAAATATGTGGATTAGATTTTAATATTTTTTATTTTTGTCAAAAGATTTAGTACTTTTTGTTTAAGTATATACGTGACATTATTACCTTATTTTGTATAAATTGTCGATGGAAAGTGACAGCTGGCAGGGAATGTCAAGTAAAAAGGATGAGAAAATAATAATGTAATGTTTGCTGGTAAATAAAAGTGAAGATTTTCTTTTAAATATTTGTTTTGAGCTACATCCCACATATATATCGCCATATCGATACCTTAAATCTCAAACGGCGTAACCACCAAAACGCAACTTTTCAGGAGAGCAAAAAATCGAAAAAAAAAAGTCAACATCAAATTTCTTAGAATTTTGAGATAAAGGCTTCAGTAAGAACTCTTTGCACCTAAATCTTATTGGCTGAAGGTCGTATCTCCCATAAATAATTGTCTTTTTTGCTTTAAAAATAATTTAATTATGAAAGAAAACGTAAAATTTCACTCTGTATTACGCTTTTTACAAAGTTACGACATTTGACACGTTTTCATAGTGATACCTATGATGGGTAATACTCATCGTGTAAGATTTAGAATAGGATGAAGAATATATGTATATGGGAGGGATACTTCACTTATATTTTAACGTAATTCGATAAATTTGTCATTCGTAACCCCCGCTGGTGTATATTCATTCACCATACATTTATCTATGTATTTGCGTACTTGTGCGCATAGATTACGTTCCTCCGTGTATTTATTATTTTCTGTGACCGTTACGTTGACTTTGGCGCGTTATTGATCGTTGATTCTGATTTGTGTTTGGACTTTGATTAAGACGATAATTACCCTTTGGTTACGGAACCCCAAAAAATTATCTTACTTGTATTCAAAACCAGATGTCGACTATTAATACGGGCCTTATAAAGTTAGTGTTGGACTAAAGAGGCTGCGATAACGCTAGCTATCATTTAATTACAAAAGCAGTGACAAAATTCTTAAACTATTTCTTCCAAAGTAAAATGTGAAAATTTAAGATCTTTTATTCGTCAAACTCTAGCAGTTTATTTTTTTTATAACCAACTAAAGTAGGCACTTTAGTGTCTCATTTTAATGCTTCATATGTATGCTATTGTACATACAAGAAGTTACAATTTCTGTGAAATGACCTTGTTAATACCATTTAAATTACTAAGAACCTTAAACTAAAGTGCGATTTTAACCCCTTAACGACTATCACAAATATGTTTATGTGTATGTATAATGTGTCTACACCTATATTTACTATTTTTAAATATAGTGAGATCCAGATATGAGTTCGATAGGCACAATAGACCATATTCAGACTGTCGCACTCACCCTGAAGGCCTGCTTAAATGCCGTTTCGCGCCCCGCCTGAAGAGTCCGGGATCATAGGAGGACTTTTGTGTATTTATTTGATAAGGTAGTTTTTCCTTCTTATCTACGTTACTTATATCAAAAACTACATATACACATGAATCACATGATATAAAGTTAAAGTCAAAACTTTTAAGACAAAGTCCTACATCGCATTATAGTATTCTACTTGAAGTAGAGTGACTGCTTTATCTTCACGCTCTTATTAAATCGTTAGAAATATAAGCGTGGGCCCAAGCAATCGCGTTAAAAGACTTTGATTTAATACAACAATGTATGATAATATCTGTATTTGGTTTGAGTGGGCACTGGGGTCCAGATATGGTACGTATTACAAAGATAGACAAAATATCGGCACAATCAGGCACAATACTTTTAAGCTATTGCATAGCTTTTATCGCGGGCTTTGAGCGCGGCGACCGAACCAAGAAATTCCGTAACGAAAAAAACCTCACAATCGTCTAACGTCGTTTCAGTTCGGTAGACTTCGGCACGGTGTTTGTGTGCGTGCGGTTAGACGTATTGTACGACTCTACGAAACTGGCGCGAATCGAGACGAGCTGCTCCGAAATCGGACGATGCTATGCAATAGCTATACCGCGGCAGTCCCCGAGTGCCACACGTCTTTTTTATTTAAGACGTCAGTAAATCAATCGTAATGTGATATGAGTATGAATGTCAATGGACGTAATAGTAGAGGATGGTCGAAGAAATGGATGGATTGCGTGAGAGATGATAGAGAGTAGACAAGAGGTGACGAATGTCAGGCCCGAGTGGAAGAAGTATACATGTTGCGCCGACCCCAGTTTTATGATAATACCATCGTCAGCTGCTGATGCAGGTGCATAAACCTGGATAATATTTAATTGGTAGAGGTGAAGCATTAATTTTGATAGAAATAATCCTCTCATCAATTGAATCCTCTGATCAAATTGACGCATTCATATAATGCGTAGTATTATGAAAAAATGCCAAACTTAAATAACATTGTAAGAGCATAATATGGAATAGATATATTTATATTAGTTCAACAAAAACGTTTGCCAAAAACTTCATAAACAGAAATTACGCCAATAACCCGGTAAATTTATCTTACCAAAACTACATGTAAATAATTTTTTTTGTATCGACCTTTAACAAGTTTATTGCCGTCATATTTTTGTCACTAATTTCCCAACAATAATATTGTGTATCATGATAACTTTGTAGATATCAATCGGAAAAATCTGGAAAAAATTGTCAAGGTGTATTCCAGCCCATAGATACCGAATTTGACATAACAGCATAAACCCCATAATAGCACTTTACCGGGTTATTGTTAGGGGGCGTCGAATATTAATAATAAATCTGTAAGGGTCGGTCATGGAGTAAGTTAGTTTATTTTCAGAGATATTGTGTTTATAGGCTCAATATATGATACTGATACTAATTTCACTATTTTAGAGAATTTTTTTCTGTATGTGTGTATGTATGTATGTATGTTCCTCCATAACTCTTAAACTAATCATACGAATATGATAAAATTTGGTATAAAAACACGTAGACATCTGGGACACAGGATAGGCTATTTAAATTCTAGCTCCAACGCAAACGGAGTCGCGGGCACGGCTGCACACTAATAATGAATCGCCGAAAATTATGTACGCTCATAAGTTCAGAACTTGTGGCCTAGATTGAATGATAACTTCTTTTTGTATTTGTTATGTTTAGGGTAAGGTTTGTACCAAAAAAAATCATGGGCAATGTCGCGGGCTACCAGCTACCTTTGAAGCAACGTTCATTTAAAATGCTGAAGGCAAAATTATACTATACTAGAGGCTATCGCGACTTCGGCTGCGAGGAAACTCTTAAACCCTGCGGGATTCCAGGTTTTCAGCTAACTACATAGCAAATTTCATTGTAATCGGTTCAATAGTATTTGCGTGAAAGAGTAACAAACATCCATACATACTCGCAAACTTTCGCATTAATAAATTACATATCAATCTAAATATTTTGTCTATTAGTTTAATATAACTGGTTCTATATTGTATGTTTTATTATTTATGCTTCCATCTCTGTCTTTTATTTATAACACAACATCCAAAATTCACATTCAAAGCTAGCGTTGAATTTTTTACGCCGTTTGGTTTTTGGACGTTCCCGACGCGCATAAAATCATTTTTTCTTATACACCGTGAAATTTTAGTGGTTGTTTTCCCGCAGTAAAATGATTCTATCTTAGTAGTACAAAAGATGTGTGCAGTTCTTTTTTGGTAAAATCAATAAATGCCGGTTTTACGAAAGGTTTAACCGTAACTCGAAAGCACGTTCGAACCGCTTTATGACTTAGGGCGTAGAGCTTCTTTAGCTTTAAGCATCGATTTCATGCAACAAGCAGTACCTGAATACGTCACATCTTCAAAAACAACGATAGCTATTCTCGTTTTCGAGTTGGAATATTATTATTCCGAAAAATCGAAAAAAAAAATTGTTTTTTTTCGCGGAATAATTGCATGATTCGATAGTATTACTAAAGGCAAGTCGTTCTGCCACGGGAAAACAACCACTAAAATTTCACGGTGTATTCTTTTACAGCTGGCACGATATGAAATTCAAACACCTTTGTAAAAGGGACACTGGTAGTTAAACATTTTTCCTAGGTACCTATTAAAGTTTACTTTTTTTTATAATTGGCTAATAGGATGACCTCACTCCACCTGATGGTAAGCGGTAGTGAGATCTACATATGAGGTGACAGGCACAGTAGCTTATTGAGCCTGTCGCGACTTATCCTGAAGCCCTCATTACTTCGCATTATGTAAGGTCATGCAAGGTCGCTACATTATATCAATAAAGGAAATCATATTATCATATACGCGTATATGTGTGAATGATAAACTATAACCATGACTGTAGGGCTACCATGAGTTTAAAACCTACGCACTCGATATCGCCTACGTAAATATGTCTATGAAAAACTTGTACAGCGCCGCTGGTGGTTACGCGAAGAACTAAAATCGGCCGTATGAAAAAAACAACTCGATAGGTTTTTAACGTACGTAAGTTTTCGATAATAGCCAACTCATGGTAGGCCCTCTGGTGCTTACCGGTCGAAACGTCGGGCAGTAAGCTATGTATTTGCTACTCTTTTTATTGCGTCTAGACCCATAGATATAGGTTTTTTTTTATATGACACACCAACAATACATGCATAAACATAGTATAGGTTTTAATGTAATAGAATGCAAAAGCCTAAGATCATCGTCTGAATGTCCTGTTAAAAGCGAAAAACTTGAGTAAAGCTGAAAATTTCGTTGTTCTTATTGCCAGGGGAAGGTTCTGGTGAAAGAAAAAGTAAAAAAAATGTACAGAAAGTTAAAAAATAAAGTATAGGCAGTATGAAGTCAGCAGGGACATTATTTAGACTACTTATAAAGTCAGCAATACCTATTATGTGGGCACTTTGAAATGCTACGGTAATAAAACGGTTTATGGCTCATATCTCTACAGACATTTACGTGAACTACAGAATTTTTGAGAAGCAATACTTTTAGATGACTTCTTGTTCGTAGTTTATAGTTTTTTTATTGCTAATCTTAACATTGCTTTGATTAGCTTTCATTATCTTCAAAGTCATCCTTATAAATACATAAAAAAATAATCACGCCAACCGATTTCAACCAAACATAGCTAGGAACACTCTCGACGGAAATACCTTTCAAACGAAAAAAACCGCATTAAAATCATAGCACATACACGAACACACACACACACTCACACACAGAGACACGTCAAACTTATAACACCCCGTCGTTTTTGCGTCGGGGGTTAAAAAACATAGTAAGGAAGATGATCGTTGTCATGGCAACGGTTTATAACAACAAACTCGTGTAGTTGCTTTGACAACATGCTATTAATCTAATTTATTTAATTTTTAAAACTGATTAAAGCGATCTTTAACTTCGTAGGGTTGTTTTGTGTTATTAAAGATTTCGTGTTATGTATTCATTTATCGCTGTAAAATAACATCACAGGCGTCAAGGTAGCGTGGGAGCGGAACTATTCCTATGTACGCTTAGATCTTTAAACGATGTAACGGATTTTGAATTTTTGATGCAATTTTTCTATAGAGCGATTCGATAATATACCCGATGCAATGCGAGTACAGGTTCGCTAATCCAATAGAATAACTGAGCCCAGTTTTCTTTGTCAATTTCAAGTGTTATTACTTAGTGGGCAGTAACGGTAATGGAGGTCATTCGAAGTCCATTCACAACGCGGTCGGAAAGTGTCATCCGCCTGTTTTGGGCATGTAAAAGTGTGTGAAGACGCGAATGATGTCATTCTTTTGTCAGCAGTATATGTGTCCGATCAAGGACCGTTGCAACCATACATGTTGTGTAGGACTCTACAATAGAGATATTGATATAGCTTTGAAGAGAAAAACGTGTACATACACTGAAGTATACTGTAGTAAACATCATACCGACAGTACTTATTTTATTAACTTTCGGTTTTTTGCTGCTACAATATAAATTTAAACCGTCATGGTTACACACATTAGAAAACATGTGACCTGCATGATGACGGGTCAACAGATCCGCGCTTGCAACAGTGCCGAAATATCGGGAGCTCATTAAAATGAAACAACATGGTTTTCTGCTCAATTTTCATTTTTTTTTCTTTCATAAGAGCTTTGCCCAGCAGTGGCACAGCATAGGCTAAATCAAAAGTAAAAAAAAGAGCATTACTAAAAGTAACAAACAAAATAGCAAAAAAACCAATCTTCGAAATCAGACCAGGTATTCTCGCGTGATGCTGTGATCAAGTTTTTGTTTTTTCCTTACTAACGATGATGGCTTGGAGTAGCCTTGTTATCATCACCGGGCTTGCTGGGGAGCGGATGGCTCTCACCCCTAGCTCTGATCAAGGGATATAGGTACGAGTAACTATGTTTTACTGGTGAGTTATTGTGAAGTGAAAACATAAATAAATAAATATTTGGGACATTTCCACACACGGTCTTCTGACTCCAAACTAAGCAGAGCTTTACTTCGGGCATCAGGGACTGATACACATACACATCATCATCATCAGCCCATTCCTGTCCACTGCTGGATATAGGCCTCTCCAAATGCACGCCACTTCTCTCTATCCTCGGCCACTCGCATCCAGCTTCTACCAGCCGTCCTGCGCACATACACACACACATACACAGGTATTTATAAATACATACTTAAATACATAATCACACCCAGACATGATGACCCACACCGATTTTCATCACATAAATGATACACATATGATTGTTTCATCTATTGCATTGCAACTTTTACTCATAATCTTATCTACTTTATTTTAAATTGTAAACATACTGCGGACTGGGATTTAAACACATAAATAAGCACCTTTTGTGGGATCAACGACAGTTTATTCAACCGTTGTATCTAAAATAGGAAGGGATTGTCAAAGTCACGTATGTTCCACTGTGAGGTGGCGGCTAAATCGTAAAATATGTTTGTTTATTGACGTAGCTGCTAGCCGAGATGCTTCCATGAGAAATGCTTGAATTCTAGATGCTAGCTCGCTCCTAGAATCTCTAGCATTGAGTTCAAGAAGATTATTTCTTTTGTAGATTGCGTACCAAAAGTATATTAAGTTTGGATGACTTGATGGCGCTTTTACTAGCTGCTGATGTTTCATAACGCATTTCAAATAATTTCTGACGGGAAATTTTTTATGTATCAGCAATAATACCGGAAAATAATTTTATTGGTACATTAAATTTAAACAAAATGTATTTAAAAAAAATTACACTTCTTATTCGTATGAATAATAAGTGTAATTTTTTTCAGCGTCAGAAACGTAATCAAAAAAACACGTTTTACTTTCCAAAAATAATAATGTTAGTATATTAAAAATTTTATCAAAACATTAATTTAATCTTAAAATAGTCCCCTCTGTTAAAAATAAAAAGTTTCATTTTACCTTACTACATAATACGCTACTACTAAAGCCTACAATCTAGATTCTAGACTAGTAACCAGAGCCGTAGTTTCACTAACAACAAATTTAATACTTCGACCGCATTTTCCGCCTCTGCGGCCGTATCAATGGCTCTTGCATAATTAAAATCCATTTTAGCCGCCATTACGTCTTTATTAAGCTTGACTCATAGCACAGCATATAAAATAGTTATAGCTGAATGATCTCACTGAGACAGAATTAGTGGTCAGCTGTTGTTTACAAATTGTGTTTGAAGTTTTGCGATCGCTGGGAGTGTCTATCAATGAGCTCTCTACTTTTTTGTACGAAGATTTATTTATTAAGGCACACCAATTGAACGCAGTAGGAGTAACTTTATAATATTCATATTATGGTATTTTGCATTTAGCCGCGATATGTTTCACATCTGATATAGGTAGGTATATGAATCGGTCTACATACATTATAAATTATTTAAAAGATCTTCACAAATTCATAGGCTAATTAGCCACGTCATCATCGGATTTGATGAATACTAAAACTATAGTAAGCTATTTATGTAAGTGCTCAGACGTCATTATCACGTAATCGTTAATGTATGTGAAAAGTGCGAACGGTCTGTATTTTAAACACTTTTAACGTTGTCACCGGTGTCCTGCATGGCGAAATCAATAACACATATCGCTTTAGTTTATCATACTTCCAAGCTTCATCACCGAAAATCATGAACTTTTTCCATTGAACGCAGGCAAAGCCGGTAACGATAGGTGGTTCGCTATAGTTGTGACGTGGTCATCTTATTTCAAGCGACGACGTCATTGCAAATGCAGTCGTTGAGTCAGACAGCAGGGCGCTTTATGCTCAGATGTATAAACAAATGGTAACTGTGTGACGCAAGGTGGCATGTTAAAAGTGTAACAGAATACATACACCGTGAAATTTTAGTGGTTATTTTCCCGTAGTGGAATTATTTGCCTTTAGTAGAACTATCGAATCATGGTTGATGTTTCTTGAATTTTTTATTTTAAGAATTATCATTTTACTTGAAAGCGTGAGAAACGATCAATCTTTTACGAGATGTGACGTAATAAGATCAGTACTGCTTACCGCATGGAATCGACAATTAAAGCTAAATAAGCTCTACGCCCTAAGTATTAAAGCGGTTCAAGCGTGCATTTGAGTTTCGTTCATTTCTTAAGTAAAACTGTTATTTATTGATTTGATAAAAAAAGATACAAAAATCTATGGTACTAGTATAATAGAATCATTTTCACAGTGTATTTTCACAGTGTGATCCAGGTGGGAGACATTTTGTCGACCGGTTGCTGTTACCACCATACAGTTGCGTAAAACCCGCCAAGTGACTCTGACCTATCTCGGTCAGGTCGCGTTCCGGGATCAGCACTGTACGAACCGGAGCCAGGGGGGGACCATTGTTGGGGCAAGCGCCGGACCAGTGGAGTCTTAGCGGCGGTATTGTGCGGGCGGAGCGGGTCAGCCCGGCGGCCAGGGAGGCCCGTAGAAACGGTAGTGCCTTTCGTTCGGCGGACTGGCCAACTCCGACCCGCACAGCTATACCAATGCGAGACTCCACGCCTTGTCTCGTTGTTGCCGCAGCAGTGGTCTCCTCTTTCACGTCCCCCTTTCCCTCTCATATCAATGTTCCGGGAGGGAGGGGTGAAACGGCTTTCAGGGTGAGTGCGACAGGCTCAATATGGTATATTGTGCCTGTCGACCTCACTACCGCATATTTGGATCTCACTACCGCTTACCATCAGGTGGAGTGAGGTCATCTTGTTAGCTCATTATAAAAAAAAAAAAGTATAGTTGATGTTCAAAAGATGTGTCTCTCTCTGTTTGTTGGTTTGTTTTGACTGGTCTCCAAAACTATTGGAACAATTTTACCCTACATCCTTGGTCAATGACTGAAATACTGTTAATCACGGAATGTTTCAGAGGTTGCCTAGAAACGTAAAATCTATTTACGTAAAAGCATTTTAATCTCTGAAACAGTTACACCAATTTAAATGAAACATTTCATAGTGGTACCTTTTTTACATCGCCGGTCAAGATAAATCAATAGTATAAAATATCACACAAAAGCTCATATATTTAATTAAATACATACTTTTAATTACGCAAATTCCCTTGTGCTAGTTAAAAAATGTACCCAATAAGATCCATGTCTTATTTTGAGCGAAGACGTCACTTCAAATAATCTGGGACATTTCCACACACCGACATATTATTATGACCTAAACTAAGCAGAGCTTGTACTATGGGCGTCAGAAACTGATATACATACATAGATATTTATAAGTACATATAATCACACCCAGACACGGAGTTCGCTCCGTCTGGGTTTGATTGACACATTTGTTCATCATACAAATATTTGTTCCAAATGGGAATCGAACCCACGACTCTTGGAACCGCCAGTCAGGGTCTCTAACCACTGTTCCACCGAGCCAGTCAAATGCAGTCGTTGAGTCAGACTGCGGGGCGCTTTATGTCCCGATGTATAAACAAATGGTGGCTGTGTGACGCACGGTCGAGTTTGGATACGGTTTTTATAATTATTATTCCGTTGCAACCGAATAAAACCGGCCAAGCGCGAGCTGCAGTCACGCACGAACCATTTATCTGATTATGGTTTAATATCAGTCTCTCACTGCTGCTTTCATCACTTTTTCATATGGGCCACTTATATGAAAAAGTGATGAACCCTCAATATTTACTTATTTTGTTTTATGTATTTGTTGCTATGGCGGCAATACAATACCTACATCATTTCATCAAAATATATCTTCTAAAGCTATTGATGTTCTTGAGATACATCCTGGACAGGCAGATGGACAGACAGACAGCGATTTATTAGGAATAAAAAACGGGATGCCCGTTTTTAACTTTTTATTACGGAACCCCACTTGTTTGATGCATGCATGCATACTAACTATATTTATTAATATCTAACAGATGTGTTAACTAACTGTTTACCAAAAGCTTGAGATTTTTGTATACAATCGGCACTCTGCAATAAGTGCATTATAAAAATGCATTGCGCTATTGGACGCATTAGTATTCTTCAAAGCTTTTATCCCAAAGAATTATCACTGAACAAAACACTCGTCTGTTATATCCAACCAATAGACGCCTACTTCAATTCTATACACGAAAATGCAATATTATTTCCTATTCCAACAGTATACGATCCAATTTAGCTTGCACTTCCTAATGCATAGCTTTGGAATAAGTTCCTTCAGTCATACTGAAAGACGGAGTTGTGGTCGAATGTTGACAAACGAGTTTTTTCGAAGTCTCTAACTGTCACATTTTGTTTAATAGGTCTGACATCATCCGTGTAAGATTGTGACACGTAATCCATTGTTGATGACGTCATTTTATCCCACACTGTACTGTAGTAATGTGCGTATAAATATAGGCCTAATAAATTTGCGTTTCTCGGTAAGTGACAATGTGATCATAATAAATTTAATGGCATTTTCGAGGTTACCGAATAGTAGCAGCCTGACTAAACTTCGTAAGCTCTTAGCTTCCACTTTAAAGATAGGTACTATTTATAGCCGTTCTATTTGTAAATAATTGTTTGTAATAAATATGTATTCCTATTGTTATGTTAAAGATATACCTCCAAGTGTATGTGAGATCCATGCCAGTTTGCAGATGATAGACTTTTTCCGGTATTCTTGACACTTATCGCTATAGTTTTAATAGCTTTATGAATTGTAGCTTTTTGTGTTCTAATAAGCAAGCTGTATTCTTGTGAAATTTCATCAAAATCTAATCAGTATTGTTTGCGTGATAGCAAGTATACCAGGAATTATTTTACTATAGATAATTATGTATATACTTAGTTAGGGGAGGCCTTTTCCCAGCAGTGGGACAGAACAGGCTAAATAAAAAAAAAATAAAAAAAAAAAAAAAAAAGATAATTATGCGGGTTTGTTATGCTCTTATCAACGAAATGTGTACGCAAAGCGCCATGTGCACAAAGACTTTATCTGTTAAGCTCCCTAACAAAGTAAAAGTAATTTAAGTCACAGTCAATGTCAAAGTTATCATTGCTATGTGTTGTTACAGGTGTTATTGATAAAACAGGATCTTAATACTTAGTTACCCTTGTTAGGTAATGCAATATGAGGGCTATAACTTAACAAAGCAATTTGAAACTTATCCTATATTATGTATTACATTAAATTACGGATTAAAGTCGCGTGTACTAAACTTAATTGTTTAGACCCTCAACATTGGAGCTTTTACAGGGCTTTTTGGCAAAGGAAGACTAACCTTACTTTAGAGTACCAATGACGAAGAATACTGTAGTTGTGAGAAGATGTGTTTGATCAAAGAATAGACAATAATACCCTAAGCAAAATGAATAAATATGGGATATTTACCATGTTTCATTATTCATCAAGCTCCCGATATATTCTGAGTACCCGAGAGAAGGTGATAGTGGCGAAGACGTGGGGAGGCCTATTTCCAACAGTGGACAAACCTATAGGCTGATGATGATGATGACGATGATGATGATGATGATATATTCAGTTTTCGAATGAGGGTAAGTATTACAGTCTAAAGTGAAATACCACCCTAAGAAAATGTATCTACGTATGATTTTAGACTTTCGCGTTCAATTATACTAAATATTAGTCATTAGGTCTTACACGCGATATTAAGAGCAGCAAATACATAGCTACTTACTCCCCGACGTTTCAACTGGGTTACACCAATCATGGTCGCGAGCGAACTATGTATTTGCTACTCCTAATATCGCGTGTACAGTCTTCTATCTAACTTACAAAAAAGCTTTAACTTACAAAAAAGCGCTTTGTTCGCGACTTATGCTTAACGTGATTCTTTCCTCCACTCGTTGTAACTCTATGCAAATGCGATGTAAATAAATTCCATCCTCAGTTGAATAGATTTACTACTGTCGGACTCGGCAAAATGTTTTATTCTTTCTCAGATCAAAGACGCATTAAATTTATCTTTTGGATGATAAGTGTGTCCGTTCTTCTCTTTTGTGCTACTTTCCTATGAATGTATGGAATCAGGCACTTATTGAAATAAAAGAATGAGATCGGTAAAAATATTTTAACTGTCTCTTGTTTAACTGTTGTAATAGACAAAAAGAAATGTTTCGTAGACTAGGAGGTCGTCTATTTTAAATTGTATCCTAATTAACTTATGAATTTGTTACATTCGCTTTTAATAGGAAACCCTAAGTCCATTTCGAATTGACAGTCAACCTGATTAGTAAGTAATATTGTTAATAGAACACAGCGACGTAGTATATAAACGTATTTATAGAAAAATCGCAATCCCTAGGACATACCAAAATATTGTCATCATCATTATCGTAATTACAATAAAAAGACCCAATTTAACTGTAGTTTCAGGACAAACGAGTTGAATACATAATCAGCCTGTCCTAGTTTAGACCACACACGATTGCATCTGCTTCATAACACGAAGCCGCGAGTGCGATGCATATAAATGCACTCATATTTATAACGACTCATTTTAATATTCAATATGCGCTAAACATAGATTTTAAACCAAATATTTTATAAAAAGACTTGTGGCGCGGTATAGCTATTACATAGCATCGTCCGATATCGGAGCAGCTCGTCTCGATTCGTGCGAGTTTCGTAGAGTCGTACAATACGTCTAACCGCACGCACACAAACACCGTGCCGAAGTCTACCGAACTGAAACGACGTTAGACGATTGTGAGGTTTTTTTCGTTACGGAATTTCTTGGTTCGGTCGCCGCGCTCAAAGCCTGCGATAAAAGCTATGCAATAGCTTAAAAAGGGGCACAGCAGGGCAGAAAACGGAACTGACGAAACTGAATATATTAGCGTTATAGAATGAGTCAAAGTGACAATATTTAATGACACGAAGACCCAGAGAACCTTCAAAAACTATTAATAAAGGTCTACACGCGAACGGAACGCGAAATTCCAAAATCGTATGGTAAATAACCTTGTATAATGGATCTATGCTTTTCTTATGTAGGTATACCAAAAAAGAAAGACCAATGATTATTTTTTAATGTTAGAGTTATACATATACAATATACATAGTAACATTGGTATTCGTTTCTGGTCTTAGGAAATAAAAGATCATTTAATTTAAAGTATTCCTTATATTATCTCTTAAATGACGCAGCCGAGATCCACGCTTTTACTTACAATACTTTGGAATCCTTACTAATATTATTGAAGCTAATATTCCCCCCGTTTCTTACACAGTTCCTATTGGTCGTGGCGTGATGTTATATATAAGATTTTAGACTTTCGCGTTCCATTACACTAAAATTAGTCTTTATGGGTCTACACGCGACATTAGGAGTAGCAAATTACATACCTACTTACTGCCCGACGTTTCGACTAGGTTACACCAATCGTGGTCGCGAGCGACCACCTAATATCGCGTGTAGACCCATAAAGACTAATTTTAGTGATGTTATATAGCTTGAAGCCTCCCTCGATAAAAGGTCTATCAAACACATATATGGGTGTCTCACGGAAAATTTCGAATTTAAAAAGGCTATAAAAAAAGAACGACTCGATAGATTTCAATGATCAAACATTTATTTGAAAGCATAATTCATGACATTATTTGTGAAAAATTATCTCGGTCAAATGTCCACCACAGCTTACTTGGCAGTACCCTATTCGATCAGTCCAATTTTTCAGTACATTTTCAATTGTTTCCGGCCTTATGGCAGCAATGGCAACTTCAATTTCATGTTTCAAGTCATCAATCGTGCTTGGCTTGTTGGCGTAACAAACGTCTTTGACCGCTCCCCAAAGGTAATAATCCAATGGTGTTAAATCGCAGCTTCATGGAGGCCAATTCACATCACCATTTTTGCTGATTATGCGATTTTCGAAGATTGGGCGCAAAACATCGACCGTAGCATGGGCTGTATGGCACGTAGCCCCGTCCTGTTGAAACCAAATATCGTCCAAATCATACTCTTCCATTTGACCGAAAAACCAATCAGTTAACATAGCGCGGTAGCGCTCGCCGTTGACGGTTACGGCGGCTCCTTCATCATTTTCAAAAAAAAATGGGCCGATGATGCCGCCGGACCAAAATCCGCACCAAACAGTCACTCGTTGTGGATGTATCGGTTTCTCCTCAACGACGTGCGGGTTTTCTGTGCCCCATATACGGCAGTTTTGTTTATTTACATAACCGCCGAGGTGAAAATGAGCCTCGTCGGAAAAGATGATTTTTCGATAAAACTCACCATCTTCGGCCAAACGATCTTCCGCCCAATTTGCGAACCGTAGACGTTTCGGATGATCAATTGGCTTCAGCTGTTGGGCCAACTGAACTTTATATGGCTTCAGGGCAAGATCTTTGCGCAAAATTCGGTGCGTAGTTGACCGAGAAAGGTGCAACTCTTGCGCTCGATGACGAATCGATGTGGATGGCCGTTCACGAACACTTTGTTCCACCGCAGCGATGTTTTCGGTTGACCTTGCTGGAAATGGACGTTTACGTGTTGTTTTATCCAACAGTGATCCAGTTTCGCGCACACGATTCACAAATTGCCGCACATATGCCTCCGATGGCAAATCTTTTTTGGCAAATATTTTTTTCAAATTTCGCACAGTTTGCGTTGGCGATTCACCACTTTGGAAATAATTTTTTAATATTTCCCAGCTTTCCTCAAGCGAATAGCGACCCATTTCGTAAATGTCAGACTTATTACTAAATATGTGACACTTCTCCAATGACAGTTGACGTCTCCAATGTCAAATTATCGTTAGTTCAAATTCGAAACGCTAGATGGGACACCCGTTATTTTTTCCAATTCGGAGTAGTTCCTGAGATGAGTGCGTTGAAACAAACAAACTCGTCAGCTTTATACTATTAGTATTAATTTGTAAGTCTGTCTGCTTGTCTGTCGAACTTTCATACCTGTTACTGGACTGATTGTACTGTTTGGTTTATAGTCTAGACTAGAGCCTGAGAAAGGACAAAGGTTTTTTTTATGGACTTCGTTATAAGAGAGTCAATATATTGCGAGAAATATTAAAATAAGATAACATTAATTAAGTTTCCGTCCTGATTTATTTGAATGCTAGTCAAAATATTAACTCTATTTCTACCTACACCTCAATTTAGTACATTGTCAGAATAGTAGGTCAGACATCCTCTTTTCAAACGCTTTATTAAACTGCTTTATTCATCACAAAAGTACCCACACTTCTGTATTTTAACCCCAAACAAGGGTAAACAAAGTTATTGCACCTAATAACTCGATTATCTCCCTGAGATTCCATTCCTGCCTCTACCTGGAGTATATCTAACTATTATGTTGCATATCAAGCGAGTTGTAATATCTACGCAATCTGACCTGGAAAGCCGGGATACCGCGCGAACAATTCACACGACCCACCTACTCCCGATGTAGATACGGGAATAGAAACATCGATGCATGTGAAGGGAACACAAACCGGTCCACCGCTTTATTAAGCTTCTCGTGTGTCTTGTGACGCAAGTAATATGCAAGGAACAGTATTTTTTCCTCTGGATAACCTAGTTGGTAAGAAAACTCATCCTAATTGGTACTATGTGTTAGGATATCCGACCGACTTCGGCTATGGGGCGGTCTCAATTGGGATCTGCCCCCCGCGCTTGACATATTGTATTGCACCAATTGAAAACTTTTAAGTAAAAGAGTAATTTTCTTTTCCAAAATCCAAACGATGCAAGCAAAAATCATCAGCGCAAAAAAAATAGGGAAAATAAGGGAAAGTTTTTGATGATAAACTTTAATTATTTGAAGCAAGAAAGAAATTCTAAGATGTGTGAAGTCGACCAAGCCGCATTTGGTCAGCGTGATAGACTAAGGCCTGATCGCCCTAATTTACAGTTTGTGCCCCAAATGGGGTCGTATGGGCCGATGATGATGAAGAATTAAAGGTTCCACCATTCAGAACTATGTCACTCGTGTATTTAAAATAGGACATTACCAGCAATCACAAATGAATAACGTTTATGAGTGAATATCGCCGATGAAACGAACGATAAACCCCTATCGACATCAGAATGCATTTCGGTTGGGAGCAATTGACATTTTGCCAAATGCAATAGCATCGGAAACGCTACAGGAACCATTTAGTATTATTTAATTGCGATGGGCTGCCAATTTCAGAGTCGTTATTGCTTTGAGAGGTATGACATAATTCACGGTAATAGCATTAACTCATACGTTTGATTAAGTATACATTTAGAATGGAACCCTTTGTGGTCTCTCTGAGCTTATGGTTTCGCCATTCGCTCTCCCGCAAGTTCGACAAGGATGACAAGGCTACTCCAAGCCATCATATTATAAGTATGGAAAAAACATTCTGTTTGAAAAAAAACAGACAAAAAAAAGACGTGTGGCACTCAGGGCCTGCCGCGGTATAGCTATTGCATAGCATCGTCCGATTTCGGAGCAGCTCGTCTCGATTCGTGCGAGTTTCGTAGAGTCGTACAATACGTCTAACCGCACGCACACAAACACCGCGCGGAAGTCTACCGAACTGAAACGACGTTAGACGATTGTGAGGTTTTATTCGTTACGGAATTTCTTGGTTCGGTCGCCGCGCTCAAAGCCCGCGATAAAAGCTATGCAATAGGTTAAAAATTACGATAAAGTGACACGAAACGTGAACGATTTATTTTCCCAAATCGAATGATTATAATATCTACGGAATCTACTGAACATTCGCGTTTACTTGCATTTATTGAGAAGAACGTTGATTTCGCACTGAGTTACCACCTGCCCAGTCCCAACACTTTTATTGAAATCGTGAAAAGCCCAAAATCTGTGTATTAGAAGGAGCATTATGGGAAAGAGCTCTATTCATCATAGCAGAGTAAGATTAATGTACGGTGCTCAAGATTCTAAAGAGCGCTCGTAATTATTTTGATGTACAACTTCTGGAGAGTGCGTAAATGGATTTTAATTGGAATGAATATTTCGTGGAGTGACCGATTTGATACAGTGTCATACTGTATTATAAGAGTTGAGTAAACACTTGTCGGAACATGTGTTTTCTCCTTGTTGTTCGGGTTCCCTTGTAACTAAGCGTGAAGAAGACTGTTTGTATATGGACCAGTAGCGCTACCATGAGTTTTAAGTTACGGACTCGATGTCGCCTACGTAAATATGTCTATGAAAAACTTGTGCAGCGCCCCTGGTGGTTACGCTAAGAACTAAAATCGGTCGTAAAAAAAAAACAACTCTATAGGTTTTTAACGTGCGTAAGTTTTCGATAGCCAACTCATGGTAGCGCTACAGCAGAGCAATGGTAGCTTACTTATCAACTATATCTTTTGTGATTACTTCGTCCATATGGACTATTATTAATAATTAGAAAGGCTTAACCTTAAAATAAAATTATATTTTGCTCAGTTTATTCGACGCTCTTACGGTGAAGGAAAACATTGGCAGTAAATCTGCACACCTAAGAAGAAATTCTGAGGTTATGTGAAGTCGACCAACCCGCACTTGGTCAGGGTGGTTGACTAAGGCCTGATCGCCCTAGTTTAGGGTAGGCTCGTGCTCCAACAAGTGTAAATGTATACACGGTGTCCCAAAAAGTAGTGTCAAGCGGAAGTCCTGAGATAGAACATCCCATGGGGCATCCGAAACATCCCAATGTATGTTCCGCGATTTTTAAAAGTTAGTTATGTTATTTATAAGTTATGATTTTTTTTCTTAACTTTTGAGAATAATTGACCTAACCGACTAACAATATTCTAAAGAAAAAATAATTTTACTTTTTTGAGTAATTCTTTTTGCAAATCAATTTTCATAAGTTTTGCTTTAATGCCTAAAATATTTGTCTCTATAACTTTTATGGAAGTTTTCAAAATTATGGTACAGCCTACATAGGCTGATGATACCTCATTGGTCAGTTTGTCTTAGCAACGCATTTAGACGCGTCTTAATATTTTGTAAACCTTTTGCATGAGTTATGCCTTGTTGGTCAGCAGTCAATTTACGCAGGTGAGTCACATATCCGGTGTTAGACAATGGTGCGCCGGTTGTGTTGCAGATTGTATGCATATTCAATTGCAATCAACGTTGCGTCAGTGATTAGCTCACTAAATAGTGTGTTTGTATACACTTTGCGAGCAAAAATGTATCATCATTTTGTAACTATACATTTCTGGGTGTGTTTGAAATATATTTTAATTGTATTATTTATCTTTAACAAGTCGTAAGGTCTGGTTTTAGCTTAATATTAGGCAGGTAGGCCAGGCAACTAAATATTAATTCATGATTAAAAATTTACAGTCAACACTGATATCTTCAAATATATTTGGTAAAGTAGGTAATCCGCCTAAACAGGTGTACCTTATAAATAATAAAAAATGAATCCTGATGAACCTACCAAAAATATTTTAACAAATCTGTGTTAAATGTAAATGTTTAATCATGGGTTAATATTTTGTTGCATAAGTCAGGTTATAGTTAAGCATTCGTAGGGTATCGTAAAGCAAAGCCATCGTAAGGTAATCTGCATCTTAAAAACTATCCGTCGAAAAGTTTTAATTCAATACCGTGTGTGGAAATGTCCCAGTTATTTATTTTAATATTTTTTATATTTGTGGTAACAGTAATAAGTACACCCACCTCTAACACAAGTCTCATAATAGTACCCATTGTTCAACTGTCTTTGACCTATAAACACTCTAATTTAATATTGACAAAGCCAATACACCTATCATCAACACAACCTTGCCAGATGGAATATATCACATAGCGGATAGATCCATACGCAATCCATTGTTTATCCAAAACGTTGCGTGCGAAAATGTATTTGACACAAGAATGAAACATACTTCAATTTATATCTCCGCTGGAATTTCGCACACTTCTATAGAGGATGTTAAAATAGCTTTCGTGTCTACATTGAGAACTGTTTTAGCTATATTTAACTTTGGATCGGCGAAACTATTTTTAGAAATGAGTATTAACTCATCACGTACCTATTAATTCATTATGAATCAACTACGATAACCAGAAGTAAAAAAGTGAAGTTATTCCACCGATTAGAGAGACAAAGATTTCATATAGTGCACAAGCACGACTACAAGCACTCTCCATTTCTGAGTCGGGGTGCAAGACCGCCAACTTCCTGACTCTATGTTGGTAATTGCTAACAAAACACTCAATTATTAATTTTTAAACCATAGCATAGCTTTTATCGTGGGCTTTGAGCGCGGCGACCGAACCAAGAAATTCCGTAACGAAAAAAACCTCACAATCGTCTAACGTCGTTTCAGTTCGGTAGACTTCGGCACGGTGTTTGTGTGTCTGCGGTTAGACGTATTAGAGGAAGATCCCAGAGCCGCCAGACATCACTTATTTTCTAATGGACAAAATATATACGATTGAGTAGTGGTGGGGTGTACTATCATCATATGACTAGTTGCTACCTTGACCAGACGGCCATTTTTCAGATATCAACCAATCAAGGTACATAGAAACACTGCTCACTTAACTTAAATTCTGATGGCTGATTTTAACATATATTTCACACAATATCATTAAAAATCAGGATTCATTACTCCCAGACACATGCGGTCGGCGGTTTTACCTTACAGACGCTTTAAAGCTATGAAAAAAATTTTAATTTTACTTATTTTCTGATGCTTGATTTTTATATATGTTATTCAAACAACTATTTTAAAACGTTTTGCAAACGGACAGACCGATCCAAGGGGCCAAACATTCACCAGACCCAACTGTTTTAGATTTTTTATTAAAAATTGAATTTAGTTAAGTTTTTCTAATAAAATAGTTTGTAAGGTACAATTCTATAATTATTGCGGTCAGATGAGCACTTTTTAGTTGTTTGAATAACATATATAAAAATAAGGCATCAGAAAATAAGTAAAATTAAGTAAACGTAAAATATTTTTCATAGCTTTAAAGCGTCTGTAAGGTAAAACCGCCGACCGCATGTGTCTGGGAGTAATGAATCCAGATTTTTAATGATATTGTGTGAAATATATGTTAAAATCAGCCATCAGAATTTAAGTGAGGTGAGCAGTGTTTCTATGTACCTTGATTGGTTGATATCTGAAAAATGGCCGTCTGGTCAAGGTAGCAACTAGTCATATGATGATAGTACACCCCAACACTACTCAATCGTATATATTTTGTCCATTAGAAAATAAGTGATGTCTGGCAGCTCTGGGATCTTGGACCATATTGTACGTCTCTACGAAACTCGCACGCATCGAGACGAGCTGCTCCGAAATCGGACGATGCTATGCAATAGCTATACCGCGGCAGTCCCCGAGTGCCACACGTCTTTTTTTTATGAAATCTACACTAGCGTTAAACTTCATTGATTTGATTTAATTATGTAGATAGTGGAAGTCACAATACAAGTAAACATAATTGGTTGATAAGACGAGTATCTAACGTAATAGAATAGAATAGAATAGAATAGAATAATAGTTTATTTGTATCAAGAGACACACATACATACAATATCGGAAATTAATAAAACAAATAGTAAAATAAAAAAAACAGAAAATACAAACAAAATTAAAACTAAACCAAATAAAAAAAATCACAATATACATACATAATACCTTTTATAAACAGTCCTTACATTAGGGGTGAGAGCGATTCGCTCACCCGCAAGTCCGGTGATGATGACGAGGCTACTCCAAACCATCATCGTAAGTCAGTTAGAAAAATCTCAATCAAGGTCTATGGATTCCTTACTTACATGATTTGTAAGGCAAAAGGTAAAATTATCCAACTGAAGTGGCAACCGATATTTAGTTTATGTGTAATACCTGTTTAAATGAATAAAGAAAATTTAACAATACATGTGTCGTTCGGACCCTTAAATGCCCGAGTCAGTAGTTAGCCGTATCTTATGGTTAGTGCTAAGTCCACTTATCTAATAACAGCAATAGTTAAAAGCGTCTTTCATCACAAAAGCATTCAGCGATATCTCATAAACACACAGACAGACAGCCTTGGCCAGTATTCTTTCATCTAGGTAGGCGTTTAGGTCTAGGCAATAACACTGCCGTCCTCAGAGCCAATTTTAACATACACATTGGAAACATACGGAGAAAAATTACAGGCGGTTCTGTTTTAGTCGATATACTGGAATATAGACCTAGACCACTTTTGTACCATGGATGGTACAAAAGTGCTCTAGGTAGGTAAAATTCTTCTCGCGTAATCCATGCTTGTCTCAATGTGAGATTTTAGTCGAGCTTTCAATCAATTAGATTAGATCAGTAGATATAGTTCCTAGAACTTATTAGACAGGCTCAGTGGAACTGTGGTTAGTGACCCTGGCTGATGGTTCCAAGTGTCGTAGGTTCGATTAAGGTAAACCTACTACCTACTCAACATTAAGTTTATTTGTATCCATATCCACTTTCGTTTCCGATATCCGTACAAACTTTCATTTAAATCAATTGAATGATTTTAGCGTGATAGTGCGAAAGTTACCTACTCTTGCGTTAATATATTAGTTTCGAGCCATTAAAATGCCTAAACATTCATGTAAAACCTATATGAAAGCCTATGTCCACGTTGGCGTTCTAAGATCTTTTCTCTGCATATCTAGAATCTGCGTTAGCTAATAACCTAAAAAGAACGGCGATTCACGCTTTAAGAATGTAACTAAAACTATTAAGACTGTGCCCCAAAGTGCAATAAAACATCCTGATTGCATTTTTCTGCAATCTCATTGGGACTCCTTGATTTCACCTAGACATCCAATCCAATTTTATGTCTGCAATTTGTAAGGATTCTCCGCTTGACTTGCGATAATCCCTGACCTGGATTGAAATTCGAACTCTAAGAATGTTCTCATGTTATTTTTATTACTTTCGATAGTAAGTAAAGTCTTAAACTTTTATAATACTCTCTATATTTCACTTTAACTTCTTAATACTTTCTGAAACTTCGATTTGAGTTTCGGATTTTTTTTAGTTTTTATAATAGGCTAACAAGATGACCTCACTCCACCTGATGGTAAGCGGTAGTGAGACCCAAATAAGAGGTCGACAGGTACAATAGACCATATTGTGCCTGTCGTACTCACCCTGAAGGCCTGCTTAAATGCCGGTTCACTCCCCGCCTGAAGAGCGCGGGATCATAGGAGGGAGGGAAAACATGAGCTGGAAGGGCATTCTTTATGACACGTGGCAGAAAAGAGGAACTAAACCTTTTAGTCCGGGGCACCAGCGCCTGCATTGTATGTGGATGGCAGCGCTGTCCAGCACGTGTCGTTCGGGAGTTGAAAGGAGAGGGAGGGACTAGCTGAAATAGTTCTTCAGAGCATTTCCCATAATAGAGACCGTAGAGAACATAAAAATCATCACAACATTAATAAAAATTCATACTGAATTTGACTTTATCTTCCTGACAGACTAATATGATGGCTTGGAGTAGCCTGAGAGAGTCATCGTTACCACCTGGTCGTCCCCCTAAGGGGGACTTGAGGGAGCCCGACAGGGCTGTCCGACGGTGACGTCGTGGCTTAAGGGCTTAGCCGGAGCACCATGATGCCGCCAAGGCGATGAGGTACATCGCGGTGTATTAGTCGGTAGACCCCCTGGCACGCCCAGTAGCCGCGACTTTTACCATCTTATCGCCAGTCGCTGGGGAGTCCAACACACCACTGGGAGAGAACCCCCTTTCGCAGTCAAGGTGCACAAACCATTTCACCGCGTCAAAAAAAAAGTCATCGTAACCAGTCTTGCGGGGGAGCAGATAGCTTTCCTTAAAAACGGTGACGAAAGAATTAGATGCCAGGGGAGCTCGCGTTGATTCAGGTTTCTGAAATGTCTTTGTTGGTCGGTTATACCCTGTACGTATTTTGTATTGTTATAGGCCGCAACAAATATCAGCATGTGTACTCCCAAGAAATAAACTCCGTTGAGATCATCCACTGAAAGACTAAAGTTCCGCGAAGTACTAATGTCGTGCACTACATCATGCTGAGCCTTTATTGCAACAATACCCGCATTATTGTTATTCGAAACATATTTTTTGAGACCCGACGTTTCGAGCTCTTTACAGCAATCGTGGCTTACTTATAAAGACATCATTAGGCCTGTTCTCTTATATGGCAGTGAAGCATGGCCAGTTCTTGAGCGGCACAAGCAAGAACTGCGGGTCACGGAGATGAAGATGCTGCGCTGGATGTCGGGAGTTACGCGAGCAGATCGCGTAAAAAACTCCCGTATTCGCGGCAGCCTTCATGTCCGAGACATCGCTGATAAATTGCAAGAGTGCCGCCTACGTTGGTACGGACATGTTTTACGAAAACCGGCAAACTACGTAGGGAACAAGTGTCTCGCAATGTCGCTACCGCCGGGTCCCGGCAGAAGGGGAAGGCCCAAGAAGGCCTGGCTTGACGTCGTAGTGAATGACATGCGTGCCAACAAACTCTCCGCGAAGGATGCTGAAGACCGTGCGAGGTGGAGAGTTAGGAGCAGGAAAGCGGACCCCGGGCTCCGCAAGGATGCAACCGGGAGAACGCTGAGATGATGATGATGATGACTTATAAAGACAACTGTCATCTTTAGCTTGCTTGACTTGCCCGTGACCACGAGCGCAGTAAAGAGCTCCAAACGTCAAGTCTTTAAAAAATATGTTTCGAATAACAATAAACGCGAGTTTAATCCGTAAAATTAATCATCAAAAACATCCTGTAAAAAAGTGAGTACCCTTCAACGGCCAAGTCACACAACACTAACTATAATAATGAAGAAATCGCAGTAAGGAACCTTAGGCTTGGCACGATGTTGTCTAGATTTCATTACTTTTTATTTATACTTATTCATTGCAGCTAACCAAATTAAATATTTTTTTGTAAAAACGGTATGGCGTTTTTTAATATTTTTAGACGACTTTATAATATTGGGCTGTTGTTTTCTAATCAGGATCACCAGGTACTCCAGATCTTCGATTATCGTAGTTTTTATAGTTTTCACTTTATGTGACTAGTAAACCCTAACTCTGTACCAAATTTCAGCGCTCTGAGTTTATGGGAAGTACTAGTTCTATTTTGATGATCATGAGTAGGTGTGATCATGAGTAGGTACATTTATGACACTCACTCACACACTCAGTGTGAGTGAGTGTCATAAATGCGAAACTTTGCTTTCGCTTAACTTCGGAAATATAAGTCCCACAGACTTAAAATTTTGAATTTTAAGTATTGAATTTTTTTTAAATGAAATTTTTATCATCCTGTAACCTATGATAATATAGGTTACTGGATGATAAAAATTTCAGCGTTCTGGTCTTACCCAGAGATTCTCAAATAGGGGCCTGAAAATGCGGCGAAATGGTTCCAGTAAAGGATGGTACGGCAGTGTTTGCTTCGCGCTCGACTTGGCGGGGGCACTGCCGTGCCCTCAGATTATTTCAAATGTGTAGTGTTCGCGCAAGTAAATGACAATACTATAATACCCGCTGTGTTAGTACTTAACGCCATTTTTCTGTGTCTGCAAAGCGTAGAGAGAAATTTCAAAACGAATTACTTTATAACAGTGAACAGAGACTCGAAACCACAAAGACAAAATGTATAACCCTTGAATGGGCAGAGAGGCATGTATCGTATATATAATATACATCGTATACATAATTTGGACTTTAATTTTAAAACTTAACACGACTAAAAACATTTTTGTCTGTCTGTTTGTTCACACTATCAACGAAACGGCTGGACCAATTTCGACGGGACTTTCACTAATACATTGCCAATTTTACATGGTACATAAAAAGCTATTTTAATTTCCACATTTCCACGCGGACGATTTCGTGGGCGGCTGCTAATTGAACAATATAATAAATAAATAAATATCTGGGACATTTCCACACACGGTCATCTGACACCAAACTAAGCGGAGCTTGTATTATAGGCGTCAGAGACTAATATAAATTAGGGGTGAGAGCCATCCGCTCCCCCGCAAGCCCGGTGATGATGACAAGGCTCCTCCAAGCCATCATCGTTAGTCAGTTAGGAAAAAAAAATACATAATATATTTTTAAATACATAATTACACCCGGACACGGGATAAACACCGATGTTCATCACACAAATATTTGTTCCCAGTGGGAATCGAACCCATGACTCTCGGAACCGCCAGCCAGGGTCAGTAACCACTGTTCCACCGAGCCAGATCATTTGACAACTTTTGAGTCTACAAGTTATTCACTTTTATCTTTTTAAGTTGAAAGATAAAGTAGCTTAGAAAACATTGATGTCAATTATAAGACGCTTACTAAATTGAAAGATAATAGGACTTGAAAATTTCAAAGGAGTATCTTTCTAGATAAATTCCCAGTAGTTGCGAGAAAGTGTTTAAGTGAACTTGACACGTTAATATCCTTTTCTCTCATTTCTACCGGCAAAACTGAAATGTTTTCTTTCAGAAAATGATATCTTTTTGAACTGGGTGAAAACTTTATAACGAACGATTATAAACTAATCTAATGTTAGATTTGATTATGATATATTATGTAGTTTTGCTGTGTCCCTCCTATTATAATTCGTGACGTATGTAAATATGTGTTATACTTTTAGCACCTACCTACTTAGTCATAATTAGATAACACTTTTTTTTCTTAACTGACATTCGATGATAGCTTTTTGTCTTTTTTTTCCTATCTGATTTACGATGATGGCTTGAAGTAGCTTCGTCATGATCACCGGACTTGCGGGGGAGCGGATGGCTATCACTCCTGAAGTAGCCTCGTCATCATCACCGAACTTGCAGGGAAGCGGATGGCTCTCACCCCTAAGAAGGTTAGATAAGAACATATTGTTTCATTTGATGTATTTTCTATTTTTGTAATTTATCATTAAGTTTAAAATCTGTTGAACAGTAATCAGTACCGTGTAAGTATTTTTGGCCCGTTGTTACAGAATAAAGTAACAAAATTAACTCAATGTCTCCATTGAACTGTCATATAACTAACGGAATTTTAAAAGCATAAAGCAGACAAAATCCACCCACTGGACCATTAATCTAAACTGTACTCTAACTGCAAACATTTAAAGCAGAAAATAAATGCGTTGAGTAGATCGTAAGTTCAAACAGTTTCGCGAAAAATATACCCAAAAATGTAGTTTTAAAGCGCTTTCCCTCGGCGCCTAAATTTATTTTATTCCTATTCATATCCTACCATTATGGGCCTAGGGTTGACCCTTAATAAATAAAATACACTTTATATGACATTTTGGGATATTATTACATCCGTACTATTAGGATGACGACAGAAGCGACGGATTTATAACATGCAGTAATTGAGTTTTGTGATATATTGCTAATGTAATATGTTATCGCTAGAATATGTCGCTGGAAACTGACAAAATTATTCCGCAAATAATAATAACACTCTCTGAAATTGGTAACTATTGAAAATTGAGCTTTTCATTTGACTACTCTAACTTAAAACAGTTTAAACAAATAATTTAAACGGTTTAAGTCTGTATGTGATGTTATAAATTTAAATGTATTTGAAATGCTTTATCAAATTCCAAAAATATTGACCAAAAGGCTTCCATGAGCTATTTTCTGAAACAGGAAAATATAAAAATAAATAAATATTATTTCAGTTTAGGTTTGACACTATATTATTTTTCCATAAAACTATACTCGGATTTGTAATTCAAGATCAAAAAAACTACTACAAGGTTGCCACTGCAATAAAATATTTTTACAATAGTAAATTCAGTTTTTTGCAAAAAACAACCGTATATAACAAATTTATTGGTAATATGATTTTCATCAGTAATTCCAGTTATTTATATTTCCATAAATGCAAGACGACTTAATAAAAACTTAAACATCGGTAATTTTTGGTAACAAACATGGTATTTTACTTGTAACACTTCAGGGATTCATAACATTTGGTGCAATAAACTACAAGCTAAGTTAAGAATATACTCGGACGCAATTAATATATTACACTTCATAACTAATCGGGACATAATGCGTAACTGTTCCGAGTGTTCGAATGTGTTTGCTCCGTGGTGATTTTGTTTTGTTTTAAGTTTATGTTTTGTTTTAAGTTTTTGTTGTTTAAATCCGAAACAAAGAAAATATTTTATTTATCTTCCCGACTCCTCCACTATTGCTCAAAATTATGTCTTCTTAAAATTAGTTAGACATGAGTTATTTATAAAGTTTTTTACTAGAAGTTATAATACGTAAGTAATAGTCAGACTCAATACAATTTTGAGAACGTATAATTTATATCTAAATAATGCATTTAATTATTAGATATAGTATGAACCCTTTTACTTTAAGAAATTATTATTTTATACGCCTTAATTATCAATAAGTGATGTTGGCATTAAATAAAATAAAGAATTATATTACGAAAAGGTTGTCGAAACCTGAAATCATCACTTGAGAGTGACATAAGTGACTTTACCACTTTTGACAGTGACGTATCTGTCGTAGGTTTTTTGATCTTGAATTACAAATCCGAGTATAGTAAAGGCAACTGCCAGGGTTTACATTTGGAACATAAAACACGAGATAGGATTAATCAATCTCCCATTCATCATATCATCATCATTATCAGCCCACATACGACCCCACGGTCTGGTGGACGGTGCTGGGGCACGGGCCAATCCTAAATAATCCTCGCTGGCCAAGTGCGGGTTGGTCGACTACACAACATAAGAATGTCTTCGTAGGTGTGCAGGTTTCCTAACGATGATTTCCTTCACCGTTAAAGCGTCTAATAATCGTCTGTACATATGGATTTCATGGTTTGAACTGGCGACCTCTCACATGGCAAGCCATGACCTAATCCACTCGGCCATCGACGCTTTTCCTTCTTTGTTGGTTTTTTAAATAATCTCCCAAATAAAATAAATTGATCGTCAAAGTACGCCTACAGGCAGCCCTACCAAAATTGCCTCTCATACTCTCATCGAGTGACGCAAAAATAGCAAAGTTTTAAATGAAATCCACGAAAGTATTCCCTCACTCGAAAGCCGGCTTATTGTATTGGAAAACCACCTTCAGTATGACGCGAACTTTCGAAGTATAAATCTTCATTTCGCCAAAGAGGATTCTTTCGCAAGTGTCGCTGAGGAACGACACTCGATTTGTCTCAGAAATTTCAAGATTCCCCATTGAGATAGTTTATGGGGTTAATCTTCTCGAATTACGTAGACTTGGAAATTGTTTGTTGAATTCGCTCTAGGCATTGTGACGGTTTTGCGGGTAGATTTTCAGATTTATTGCCTTGAATAGAGCGAGAATCGCCCGCGATTTTGACGCTTTATAAAGTGGATGAAGAGAGTATGTGTGACTGTGACTTTCCTTTTTTTAACTAATAGTTGACATATAAATTCGTACTTCAATGTAACGGTTTATTCTTGTTTTCTCTCGTTGTTATTTACTACTATCTTTGTTTCAAGCATTTGTAATTTTTTGCATATACATACATACATACATAAAATCACGCCTTTTTCCCAGAGAGGTAGGCAGATATCACTTCCAGCGATCCACTTTTCACCTCTGTGGGAAACGTGACGTCCGGGTTGTGGACCACGTCGCCGCCATTCTGCCTTTTCTTTTTTGCTTATTTTATATGGTTTTAAGTTAGACGCGTACCAAATTCATATCTTCTGATTATTTCTTTACATTTTATCATTTCAAACCAACGAATCACTGTACTCTTGTAATATTTTTTAATTCTACTTTCAATGTAAACGTAGGGAGACAAACAAATTACATCATTTCCTCATGAACTTCATCAGCCCATATACGTCCTCACTGTTGGTGCACGGGCCTACCCTAAACTAGGGCGATAAGACCTTAGTCAACATTACATTACATCATTTATTTGGTCTAAACTGTTCCAACTTTTACTTAAATTTGGTTTAACTTTAGCCGGAACTAACATCTTTTATCTTTCTTCCTAAAAGTTTTGTAGTTTCAAGCAAACTATTCGCCGTATTACTTCAAGGATTCCTGAAAACGTTTGCAAGGAATCTCGTTTGACCTCCAAAATGCGAAACAGTCCGCATCCCACTGATGCGAGTTACGTAGCTTCGATACTGAAAGGCTTCGCATAAATCTTACTTACGACAGCTGCCTGAAGGCCTGGAACTATTCGAACGCTGGAACAAATATTTGCTTTAGAGGCTGCTTGAATACAATCTGCTATTCATAGCAATATTTACTACGGCAATTGATGGTCTCACATTGATGAAGTGGCTCTCATTATCACGGCTGGCATTGACGAAAAGTTCCATATAATTTGACGTGGTTTGAACAGGTGAATAAGATTGCTTTATTACCTATTAAATAAATTTTATTTGCTTTCATGCGCTTTGAATAAAATAACGGTAAAAATATATTTTAAAAATAAGCTTTTATTATGCACGATGTAGTCGGTACTAAAGGATTCGAATGCATTTTGCTAACGACTCCACTGGATCTATTGCAACGCTGAAACAAATATTTGCTTCAATGGCTGCTTGAATACAATCTGCGTTGGAGGCAATCTCGTTTTAATAAAGTCGCTCTCATTTTCACGGATTTTCGTGAGAAAAAGCTTCTTATGCAATTCTTCTTCTTCTTTCTTATCGTATGGTTGATGAACAACCTGGTGTCAGAGTTATGCAATTAAAAATGTTTGATTGGATGAAACTTTGTAAATCTTAAAGCTTTAACTGTTGATTTGATATTTACTTTTAATTTACGCTAGTTTGTTTGTTTGTTTTGTGAGGGATTCGTTTCCACCCTTTTCGACCCGTGACCCGCGAAACGTTTTTGCCAGAATGTAAGTTTTCGGCCCAAAACACAAGCGGGTGGAATCGAAACTAACTCTTCATACGTATGATTTTAAGCTCGCATTCCATTACACTAAATATTAGTCTTTATTGGTCTACACGCGATATTAGGAGTAGCAAATACATAGCCTTATATCGCGTGTAGACCCTTAAAGACAAATATTTAGTGTAACTCTTTTTACCCGACTGCGGTTGAAGAAGGTATGGTAGTTAGTAGGTACTTAAGGCGTATTCATTATAAAGTAGGTAAATTAATTATTTTATAAATTCATAATCAATGAAAATCGTTCTCAACGAGCTTATTTAGCGAAAAAAAAAACATGAGCTTTTTCCAGGAGACTTTTATTCCGTAAGTACCTTTCAAGTGCACACTTAACTGACTGTATGGAATGTGCCTAAAAACAATAGCCAACCCCCATCGATATAAACGGAAGATAAATAACATATCGATTGACGCCCACATTTCAAGGTTTACCAGAAACAGTTCGGAACTCTGTATTGCACCAAAAAGCTCAGCATAAATCTCGCTAACGACACTTACCCGCAAACTATTGCCGGAATGTTCGGCAATAGTCTCTCGTCTTCTATATGTACATGTCTTATATGTTTATAAGGTACCGTGAATACTGCCTCGTTGGTCTATTGGTAGCAAGCGCTGCGTTAGGACCGAGAGATCCCCGGTTCGAGACCGGGGTCGGGCAAAAGTGTAAGTTTTTAGTGAAATTACTTAGCTCGAAGTTAGGAAGGTGGCGGTTGCACGCCTTCGGAAAGCACGTTAACCCGATGGTACTTCGGCAGATTTCTCATCAGTAATGTCGGAATGGCGTCTCACCGAACTATAAGGGTGCACTTGTCTTTGTGCGCACACTTGTGCACTATAACATGTGCTGCGCACTGGGCTGAGCTCAATTGAGATTGGCCAAATGGCCAAATTCTGAATAATGCTCTCTGAACAACTGCATCCAAAGCTAAACTTTATCTTAAGTTACAATTCTAAACGTTCATTTCCGCTAGAAAAGTTGCTAGTACGAGTCTAGCAGATTTGGGAATCCTATTGTAAGGTTGTGTAAGATTTTAGACTTTCGCGTTCCATTACACTAAATTAATTAATTTTAATTCTAAGGTTATAGTCACCAAATAGATTTATATTTATTTCGTGATATTCTACCGCATGTTATTGGGTATTGGGTTAATAATATTAAGAACATTTTATGTAATATATGTAATGTAGGCTCAGTACCTAATATTTGTTTTATTTCGCGAATTTAATAGATAGTTATTTAATATATTACAAAAGGTTTTGATACAAGTTTACCATTCGTAGGAGCCACTTATTTACATACGAACTGGTTTTTATTTTTAAATATGAACTAAAAACACAGTTTAATATTCATATAAAATGCCAATTTTCGCTGTTTTCACAGAACCGGGTACAAAAAGCTCCGAATAAATGTTTGATTTGAATTATAAAGTCAATAAAATGTTAAAAAGTACACAATGAGCTTCATTTGCGCCAAGCTATTTCATTTGCGGCTGAGTTTGCTCAAATAAGTAATAACTGTAGTTACATAACAAAGTTTTAACTCAAAGCTTTGTACAATTTAAAATTAATTAACAGCTTACGAGCTTTGTATGTACGTAAATATGTGGCTTATGCGCTGAAGCTACCTAAATTTGTTGTAAATGTAACTTAGAGATTAAATTACAAATGATACCTTGTTTACAACTAGAATTTAGAATAAGACAAGTAGGATTTTTTTGATGTAGTTATGAAAAGATTAAAAAAAACAAAAAATACTGGAAAAGTGTTCGATTCCCACTCTGGACCAATATTTGTATGATGAAAATCGTTGTTTCTTCCGCGACTGGGTGTGATTACGTAGTATTTAAGTATGCATTTATAAAATAAATAAATACATATGTATGTATAGTCTAAGACACCCATCGTACAAGCTCTGCTTAGTTTGGGGTCAGATGACCGTGTGTGGAAATGTCCCGGATATTTAATTAAATCAAATCAGTTATTTGCTTTCTAAGTGAACACCGTACATAGGGGAACGTAAATCGATACGTCTAAAGATTGTAAATATCTGTCCAACTATTTTAATTATTGCAGAAAGGAAGGTTATTTCGAACAATGAAACGGAAACTGGTATAAATAGCAAAATGTTTATCAAATTACTTTCACCTAAAATCCATTGAAAATCTAAAATCGTTGTAGACACATGGTCCAATGAGTCATCTCAACAGCTTGACACCTACGTTAGTTGGCAACATTTTACAAACTATCAATTGATATTCAACCTTAATTATTGGCCGTTAAAGCAACTAGCCGCTTGCAATCGGAAATGTACAATGAAACAGTTTTCTCGTAAACTCGTGAACTTTATGGAGGTCAAACAAACATAAGTTTTTATGAATGAGTCAGCTAAGAAAGTTCGAAGCTAGTGTTGACGGATGGTACTAAATGGTTGCGGATAATTGCGGTTGCGGTTCTACAACATATGTTGTAATGTAAATCCTACTGAACTGATCAAAATTAGTATAGGTATTTTTATTTCTGTCGCAAATAAATACCAGTTTGGATCCATGATCCATAATATTTTCATAAAATTACAATTATTTCATCATCAACAGCCCATATGCATCCCCAATGCTGGGGCACGGGCCTGCCCTAAACTAGGGCAACCTTAGCCAACCAGACTGGCCAAGTGCGGGTTGGTCGACTACACAACCTTAGAAACAACCGTAGCCGTTTTCTCACGATGATTTCCTTCACCAATCATCGAATAATCCTACATATCCATTTCAAATTTGTAAAACACAGTGGTGCGTGGCGGGGTTTGAACAAGCGTCCTCTCGCATGGCAAGCAACGACCTTTACCACTCGGCCATCAACGTTTTTTTTTATTTGGCTGCAAAATTACATTTAGTAGGTAATTTTGTGCATTTTTCCAAACAACAAAACAAACACATAAAGCAAACAAAATCTATAAATAATTATTGCTTTTGCAACACTCGAACTTTCAACGGAAGTGATTAATCTACCTGATTTTTACAAAGTAATTGCTACGTTTTCTGACGCAAATAACAAATAGCAGAGGAAAAGTCCACTTTAGCGACAAAACAATGGCTATCGTGAAATAACGGAACATTTCTGTGAGAAATGGAAGCCTTCGCAAAAGTTGTAGCTACCTGAGGACCGTCGACTGTAAACATTATAAGGGGTTTGGACTTTTTCTTGTTGTATTCGGCTTTTGTTTCGAGTTTGTTGTGGAACCACTGGTCTGTCAGATGTTGTTGTCACAAAAATTTCAGTAATGGCGGCCAGTCTCAAGGGACTTAGACCAACTGCACAGAACATACGAGTATGCATAAGATTTGCTTAAAAATAACTTATTTTTGAATTCACATCATAGCAATCTAACTCTTGGTCTTCACAATCACGATATTATTATATGCTATATTTAATGTCGTATTTAGTATTTATGTTTATCATAGTCATAATTTCTGTTATTGTTCTGATATCGTGTACGATTCATACATATTTTGATGTTCAAGTAATATAAATAAAGCAATAAAAAGGCATCTTACAATCAAGCATTATTCACTTACACTGTTGATTTTATCGTCACTATCCATATGGTCCAAGATCCCAGAGCTGCCAGACATCACTTATTTTCTAATGGACAAAATATATACGATTGAGTAGTGTTGGGGTGTACTATCATCATATGACTAGTTGCTACCTTGACCAGACGGCCATTTTTCAGATATCAACCAATCAAGGTACATAGAAACACTGCTCACCTCACTAAATTCTGATGGCTGATTTTAACATATATTTCACACAATATCATTAAAAATCAGGTTTCATTACTCCCAGACACATGCGGTCGGCGGTTTTACCTTACAGACGCTTTAAAGCTATGAAAAAAAATTTACTTTTACTTATTTTCTGATGCTTGATTTTTATACACCGTGAAATTTTAGTGGTTGTTTTCCCGCAGTAAAATGATTCTATCTTAGTAGTACAAAAGATGCGTGAAGTTCTTTTTTGGTAAAATCAATAAATGCCGGTTTTACGAAAGGTTTAACCGTAACTCGAAAACACGTTCGAACCGCTTTATGACTTAGGGTGTAGAGTTTCTTTAGCTTTGAGCATCGATTTCATGCGGCAAGCAGTACCTGAATACGTCACATCTTCAAAAACAACGATAGCTTCTCTCGTTTTCGAGTTGGAAAATTATTATTCTGAAAAAATCGAAAAAAAAAAAATTTTTTTCCGAGGAATAATTTGCATGATTCGATAGTATTACTAAAGGCAAGTCGTTCTGCCACGGGAAAACAACCACTAAAATTTCACGGTGTATATGTTATTCAAACAACTAAAAAGTGCTCATCTGCCGCAATAATTATAGAATTGTACCTTACAAACTATTTTATTAGAAAAATTTAACTAAATTCAACTTAAATAAAAAAAACCTAAAACAGTTGGGTCTGGTGAATGTTTGGCCCCTTGGATCGGTCTGTCCGTTTGCAAAACGTTTTAAAATAGTTGTTTGAATAACATATATAAAAATCAAGCATCACAAAATAAGTAAAATTAAGTAAAAGTAAAATTTTTTTGATAGCTTTAAAGCGTCTGTAAGGTAAAACCGCCGACCGAATGTGTCTGGGAGTAATGAATCCTGATTTTTAATGATATTGTGTGAAATATATGTTAAAATCAGCCATCAGAATTTATGTGAGGTGAGCAGTGTTTCTATGTACCTTGATTGGTTGATATCTGAAAAATGGCCGTCTGGTCAAGGTAGCAACTAGTATTATGATGATAGTACACCCCACCACTACTCAATCGTATATATTTTGTCCATTAGAAAATAAGTGATGTCTGGCGGCTCTGGGATCTTCCTCTAATAAGGCAAGGTTGGAGTTAAATGCAAGCCTATCTAGTTCTAAATATATCACCTGTGGAATATCCTTACTAATATTATAAACGTGAAAGTTTGTGAGTATGGATGGATGGATGGATGTTTGTTACTCTTTCACGCTCAAACGTCTAAACCGATCATGAAATTTGGTATGATGGTAGCTGGCACTCTGGAATAACAAATACAAATAGGCTTTTTTTTCAACATTCAACCCCCATGGGGATCATTGGGGGGGGGGGGATTTTTTAATTTTTACGTGTTTGTAGATTTAAACTTGGTATAGATAAATAAATATCTGGGACATTTCCACACACGGTCATCTGACCCCAAACTAAGCAGAGCTTGTACTATGGGTGTCAGAGACTGATATACATACATAGATATTTTTAAATACATACTTAAATACATAATCACACCCAGACACGGAACAAACACCGATGTATGGAGGGGGGATTAGGCTTGCGGGCAAAATACATGTAACATCGGATATTACGCAATATAAATGCGTTAGCACCGAGCACTTAGTTTAGCTCCTCCTTCATCATTTCAGTAATCCCAGCTTATTCAAAGGCTCATTAGTTCAAAGCATACATATTTGACATACTGAGCGGAAGGGACAGCTTTTGAATTTCACGCAAATTTCTAACGTTAATTTTAGACCGGATTAGTATTACACTAGTAATAGCAATTGTATACTAGACATAAGCATAATAATCAGTTACGAAATTATTAATCTATTTTATTTTTCGTTTCTAATAGTCGTAGGTCTCACAAATATAGTGAACTAGCTTTCCGCCCGCGACTTCGTCCGCGTAGAGACGTTTAACGGGTAAAATATTACATACTTCCTTAAAGCGCAGTCGGTTAAATAGTAGACTATAACCTTTCCTAGGCTCTGGACTTTATCTTTTCTACTCTACCAAATTTCATTTAAATCGGTCCAGTACTCTATGCGTGAAAGCGTAACAGACAAACAGACAGGCAGAGTTACTTTCGGATTTATAATATTAGTAAGGATAAGGATGGTAATACATTCGCCAAAAGTCAATACATTAAAAAAAAACAAAAAATTAAAACACTGAAGTAGTTACCAACTAACTACTACGAAAAACTCCAACCGTTGAAATCAACAAATTAATATACACAGAACGTGAACAATTTATAATTTATGGCTAAAAACAATTAATGTTGGTCCATTTATAACGATGTCACGGTCCAATTAAACACATTTGCCCAATTAGGCCCGTTGTGGACCCTCGAAGGGACTGGGAATTACCCTTTTTATGGACCCTATTCCGAACTCTCCCATGAACGACATAGTTTACAACGCGAGAAGGTACAGTGATACAACTTAAAATAACTACCTACTTGAAAATATATAAAAAAATTAGCTCTGTCCGAAAGAAAGAAAAGAAAGAATACTATTGATCATTATCATTACAAGAAATACATAAACAAAAATAGACAAACATGCACATATGTATAATGATCAAAAGGTTCTGCCTCAGCATGTGCCGTAGCAATCGCAAGGACGCGACGGCGCTGATATTCTGGCAGAGAGAAAGATTCCTACCAAACAAACTTACATATACATTCCAAATTATCATCATCAGCCTATATACGTCCCCACTGGGCACGGGCCTACCCTAGACTGGCGCGATAAGTTTAGTTAACTTAGTCAACCAACCATGGCCAAGTGCGGGTTGGTTGACTACACAACCTAAAAATTACAATATGAGCTATCACAATACACATTGTTCTGTTTCCTTGACTTTGGATTGAGCAATTCGCAACCGATATAGAGAAAGAGCCCGTGACAACCAGATTTTCGTCACTTTTGTCATTAATTTTTTTTTTCTAACTGACAACGATGATGTTTTTTATATTAAGGTAACAAGATGACGTCACTCCATCTGATGGTAAGCGGTAGTGAGATCCAAATATGAGGTCGACGTGCACAATAGACCATATTGAGCCTGTCGCACTCACCCTGAAAGCTCGCTTAAAGAAGAGACCACTGCAGCGGCAAGGCGTGGAGTCTCGCTTTGGTATTGAGCTGGCCAGTCCGCCGGTCGGAAGGGCTCACGTTTCTACGGGTCTCCCTGGCCGGCGGGCTGACCCGCTCCGCTCGCACAATACCGTCACTTAGACTCCACTAGTCTGGCGCTTGCCGCAACAATGGTCCCCCCTGGCTCCGGTTCGTACAGTGCTGATCCCGGAACGCGACCTGACCGAGAGAGGCCAGTGCCACTTGGCGGGTTTTACGCAACTGTATGGTGGTAACAGCAACCGGTCGACAAAACGTCTCCCACCTGGCCTGATGATTTGGAGTAGCCATGTCATCATCACCGGCCGTGCGAGGGAGCGGGTGGCCCTCGCCCCCTGCCTCATGTAATATTTTTGTAAACTTATACAGTGTATTACTGATATCTTCTTCACTATGCTTAGGCTCGGCTCAGAGGTCTGACCTTAAGAGTCAATTGTATAGGCCAAATGAGGTAGTAAGGTTAATAGCGCTTGTTTGTTTTAGTAAAACAAAGTATTATCATAGTACTAGGTATTTACTTAGAAGTATATCATATTGATCGATTTGAACTCAGTCCTCTCTCAATCACTTTATAGAGTAGCGGTTGAAAGTTCGTCCTGAATTAATTTTATTATGTACTTTGTTATTTGGCATCTATAAGTTGGAAGAAAAAGAGAGGTTCCAACCTCACGATTATTTGAGATACCCTTTCCTTGATTTCCCTTTGTTTTATTTTAGGTCAGTCAGGGGATACCAGTTACAATTATCTGTCCGGTGGTTGGTGAACGGTATACCGGTAAGCGACCCCGGCTCCCCGAGCTACTATCGACTCGGTCCAAATCATCCGAGGCGATAGTATCCTTCCTCCCCTTTTCCCTCCCCCGTCATATATCCTTGCTACTCGTGGGAACGCAATGACCTTGTTAAATCAATGCTCAAGGCAGCATGGCGGCGACGTGGTCCACAACCTGTCACGTCACGTTTCCCACAGAGGTGAAAAGTGGATCGCTGGAAGTGATCTCTGCCTACCCCTCTCGGAAAAAGGCGTGATTTTATGTATGTATGTATGTTTATTTTAGGTGGACCTAAAAACCCTGTGGATAGCATCAAAGACCACTGCTATCTATAGAAGCTTCAGGGTTTTGACCGCTTGGTACCTTGGATAGCTAACAACCCTTCATCAGCGTAGAGCGATGGTAACTCAATCATTACGTGTATGACGCAAGGCAAACTGCCGAGTGGTGCGAAAACACACGTCAGATACGTCACGTTTAGCCGTCCCGACGAAAAATACAGTACCTAAGTAGTTAGGTAGGAAGGCTTTTATGAAACCTGAATCTAAGATCACTTACTTTTTTTGTTTGAGTGTACAAAGGTTAACACGCCATCTCTTTTTGACAGGCTCGATGGCATTTGGCAGTGCTCTGTCTTTTGCGCTAAGGTATAGGTTCGATCCCCACCCGAGACAAAAATTAGTGTAATGAAAATCAATAAATTCCCGGTTGACTACTTATAAGGCAAAAATCACTTGGCGCTTACCCGTTTCGGTCATAGCTAGCCCCGCCACCAGGATACTTTAAAGATCTCGTGAACGTACTCCCCTCAAAAAAAGTAAAAGTTCAACAGTCATTTCAATATAAATATAAACCCATAGTCAACATTTATCGCATAATCAAAAAGTGGTCGATTTCAGAACCTCCCCTTTTAAGTCGGTTAATAATTACATCAGCGATTGCAGTCGCAATGGAGGCTGTATGTCCCCAAGTGTGTACAAGGCATCGATCGCATCAGCCATGTTTAATCTCGTCATCATATATCATGTCCCGTAGGCATTACGTCGGGAGTCCAATTACCTCGATATACTATGTATTGTGATGTGCATTTGGTGCTTGAAATTTGTATGTTGCGGTGTATGTTTCTTGCGGCCTAGCTGTACTAAGACGTCCTGGTTTGTGACTCATCATCAGCCCATATAAGTCCCCACTGCTGGGGCACGGGCCTACCCCCAAACTGTTTTTAAAGAATTTAAAGTTAAAGGACAAGCTAAAAACCCGGGTTAAAGAACCTTTGACTTGGTACGACTTTGTCTAGATTTTATAAATTTTCAAAAATAAAACTAGAAGCTCCATCGAAACTTAGCTAGTCTTTTACAAAATTTTTGGCGGGATTATCATCAGCCCATATACGTCCCCACTGCTGGGGCCCGGGCCTACCCTAAACTAGGGCGATAAGGCCTTACTCGACCACGCTGGCCAAGTGCGGGTCCGACTACACAACCTTAGAGGTTCTTCTTAGGTGTGCAGGTTTCCTCACGATGTTTTCCTTCACCGTTAAAGCGTCGAATGATGGTACATATGAATTTCAAATTTGAAAAACACATTGGTACCTGGCGGGGTTTGAACTGGCGACCTCTCGCATGGCAAGCAACGACCTTAACCACTCGGCCATCGACGCTTCTTTTTGGTGGGATGGTGGCATAATTATGTAAGTACATGTTAGTAATGAACAATACTGTTTAGATTATAATTAAACGAATTGAAGTCGAGATATGGGTCACCAGACAAATCCCTTAGTTCAAAGGCTATCTTGATTTAAAAGAACACATGAGTGACCTCGTCTTAACAAACTGATGTCATGGTTTATTTTTGTAGAACAATCAACGCATCACAATAGCTGTTGTCATTTCATTAGATAAGGACTTTACTACATTGATTAGTATAATCACTAGGAATATTATTTTATCTTTAGCTGGGTTTACGTACACCGTTTTCTCCCTTATTTCGAAGGCAAGTAAAAACTAGTGCAATAGTATAACTTTTGCATTCTTATTACTATTAAAAAAGAAAGGATTAAAAAACTGCTCATAGTAAATATTGTAAAATACATAACTAATACCAATAATGAACATTCGTATATTGATATTGAACCGATCAATATAACGTTAATAGTGAACACCAATCAATGCGAAGAGTATGTGCTATGATTGGCCATTATCGTGATTCCCACGCCACTTTAAACCAGCTGTAGCGACGCCATCATTTAACACTGTACAAATAAATTAACAGCTATTAGTTGGATGGCGCGACTAATTATTTTGTGATGAATGGTTAAGGCAACAGGGTAGCTGAGCCGTCTATATACTTTATCACCTTTAATGGTGTACTGTCATGGTTACCCACATTAGAAAACTGAAAATGGATAACGACGCACGAGCTAGCTGAACCTCCTCCGTTTGTCTTGACAATTTGTGTCCTAATTTTATGTATAAGTTGTAAATGTTTTTTATTGAGGCAATAAATTGATTTTTATTTTTATCATTATTTTTATAAAATAAGGTAACATACATTTTCCGAACTTTTTGAGATTTCTTAACACATATTATGTATATTACTGTTATCTAACCGGGTAGATATTTTTACATTAGATTTCAAGGTGACCTCACATCACCTGATGGTAAGTGGTCGTCGTAGTCCAGGGTTGTGGAACCTCTCTTTGTGTTCCGTGGTGCCCAAGTTTTTGTGTTGAGCTTGTGAACGCAAACACAAAGAGAGGGGTTCGTTGGTTTGCGGTGCGTTCCCAGGACAACTCTCACAAGCGACCAAGAGGAACACCCGTGGCTAACGGGTAAAAGGTGATAGAAGAATTCGCATTGGTGACTAATTGCCCGGATAGCTCAGAGGTTAGAGCAACCGACGCGAAATCGGGAGGTCCGGTGGTTCGTTCAGGCGGGGTCATGAATGCGAATTTTTTCAAATTTTAAAATTAACGTCTTGGGTGTTTACGTTACGAGGAGTCTGACGTACCAATAATGGGGATCCATGTAGTAAAATAAGCAGCCTTGAGGTTCTTATATGACATCGACACAGCCACAGTCGATCGATAGGTCAACAGACTTGTTCTTAGCTACCAGGACAAAAGCCATTCTCCGAATAACAAATCTCCAGTGTAGCCACCACAGATCAAGTGCGAAGAGGAGTTGTTATTATTCATAATTATTTTAACCGACTTCAAAAAAGTAGGAGGTCCTAAGTACTAGGAATCTTTTCTTTTTTTCACATTTTGCTTTATAATCTGAGGGTGACAAAATGTGACTATTAACACTGCTTTTTATCAAAGTGCTTGCGTTTTCGTGGAAAATCGGATTCTTAGATTCCGTTTTAAATTGCAAATCACTAACATGAAATATCACAGTCGCGTATGCGTAGGCTAAGCTACCACCTTATCAGTCGTATCAGTGATACGGGGCCACTATGGTACATGACTTCTAATAACTATAAGTTTTTCGGTCTTAATTTTAGCGCTTCTACTAATTTTGATACAGCGTCTCACTACGGTAATATTTCTTGTCCCACCAAAGATCGAAACAAGTGGCTGTGGTCCGTCTCCTCTTTAACCTTACTCCTTGGCAGCCGCTGGACTGTATCCTCTGACAATCATATACAACGTCGGTAAGTCACTGTCAAAGGAGGTGTTGCAATCCCGCGCGCCATTTAAGCCTGCACCGGCCATAAATACACTTGTCATCTGGTAACGTCCGCCATTGTCGTGCCGGCCTACATGCCTCATCTGAGTTGCGAAACCCGAGAATATCGTAAACGTCGATCACACGACGCGTGAATGTAGTGACCAGATGTTCCCTCAATGTTGATAGTACTAACCTTTAATATTTACGTAGATTTTTGCTCCCTATAGCCAGTTGATTAGCAGCGGTTGCCTTACCCATTACCCTCAGTGTAAGGTATTTATTTTTCACATCTTTACCTACTATTGTCTATAGTATTGTCTATTTTTATTTGCGCGAGCACTACACATTTGAAATTAAACTAATTTTACGGATTAAACTCGCGTGTATTGATATTCTAAACATTATTTAGAGATCCGACGTTTCGAGCTCTTTACAGCGCTCGTGGTCACGGGTAGTCTTGCCGGTGACCAATAATAGACAATAGTATTTGAAATAAAACTAATTTTACGGATTAAACTCAAGTGTATTGATATTCTAAACATTATTTAGAGATTTTATACATCAACATTTATTGCACTTTGTCACATTACATAACAAGATCTCAAGAGTATGTATTTGTGACATGTATTTTTTTGCCAGGCGAGAGGCCTTTTTGCCGGACGATTGACCCTAATTAGGAAATTAGACAGTAAAACACATTTTTTGTGTGTTTTAGACACTATCCAATAAAATATTGAACGTGTGGTCAACTGGCATGTTTACACCAAGACGTCAAATATTGAATTATTGTTACGTTTCATCGCCAGCCCACATTCATCTCTATATGGCAATTTTTAATGGCTCATAAACATTTACGGCATTCTCAAAAACTGCCAGTTTAAACAGATTAGCTAATTTTATCGCCAATTAATATTAGAACTTTAACAATAAGTTTAAGTTCTATGGCCTTCGCGTTTAAAGCATATCGTATCGGAATTTATGATTGAAACTTGAGAAATTGAAATCTGTGTGAAATTCCTCATTGAAAAGCGCTCTTCAGTTTGAAAAATAAGTTCCTAATTTATACAACTTTTAAAAACTTGAAGAGACCCATTGCTTTTCTAGCATAGATAATGTAGGAAAATGGGTTCTCTATTTCATCTCATAAAATTTTTATCCATAATTTTACATCTCATAATGTTTTATGTCCGTAATCATCATTTGTCCGAATGATCATTATCCCTAACTACATTTATCATAATATCACTTGCCCTAAAATCGAAATCCCTAAATATTATTTACCCTAAAATCTTTTGTCATAAATATCACAATCTATAAAGTTTAAAAGACATAAAAGGCTTTTCCATAAACGTTATAAGTCCGAAAGTACTAAAGGTCCTAAAATGTTTTGCTATAAACATTACAATCCATAATGTGTGAAATGCACAATGCTATTCTATAATTTGTTACAAATCCTAAATATTCATTTGGCAAACGAGACATTTAACAACAGTACCATCTTACAAAAACTGACTTATTATGTGTGACGAACATCGGTAGGATATATAAATATATTTATTTTTATTTGTGTATCCACTGTTACATAGAAATTAAACAGTAGTAAATATTTTCTGGCGCTTCGACGGCCGCTGCCGCGGCACGCTCGCTTCGCTCGCTCGGCTCGCGCGTTTTATGGTCACCAGTTCTAACCTAACCTAACCAAAATTCTAACCTTACCTAACCAAATTTATCAAAATAATGATATTCCAAATATTGTGTTTCAATTTGACCCGTACCATATCTATTATCAGATCGATTAATAAAAGAAACATTTGTCAAATAAAACATTTTATCAAACTTTTTAGACCAATAGTAGTTTGGTATGATAACTCAGTTGTTAAGTATTCATTTTGCAAAATAATTATTTGTAAAATTAAAATTTACCTGTTGATCATTTGGTCAAAAAGTAAGTCATTTATAAAATGATGATTTGACGAAACCATTTTTTGGCCAAACATTTTTTGAATAAACAAAATTATAAATTATCATTCATAATTCGGACTAATAATATTATGATAAAGCTCCATTCGTAGTAACGAACATTATACTATGTAACACTTCGGGCATTTAACTTTATAGCAAGTAATTTTAGGAGATTTGGTTATTATAGAACTCGATATTATGACATAAAATGATTAGAATTAAAGACAATTAGGGATTATGAAATTTCGTACATTCGAACATTATGGATTTTGATGATTATAGCAAACGTGTTAGGGATTTTGATTTTCGGACAAACGATTTTCGGATAAGAAACAGACTCCCAGGAAAATGATTAAAATCAATATGTACATAAAGTACACGTCAAAGTTCTTCCGAAAGGCTTAGACACATAAAAACAATTTAACACGTGCTTGCATATTTTACTGTAACTGATCTGCTAAAAAGATTTTAGACTCTTTTCACCAACAACACTCCTTCATATATGGTAATCGTTTTGAATAGAACATTATTTAATCTGACTCACACTTGACCAAATTAATCTGACCGGCTTTAATTAGAACACAAGCGTTATTGGCAATTAACTGTCAAAATGGGTTCCGACACAGATACCGGTCATTGGCAAAACTAGGAAATCTGTTCCCAAAAAACGTAATTTATTGCAATCCGAGTAATTAAGGGCTACTTAACCTACTTGAGAGAGTATTATACAAAATTAATGGTGGATAGGAACAATTGCCGATCGTTGCCAGTCACGGAACATTTTGGGGTAACGGTAACACATAGATGCCTTTAAAGTATGAAGCTATTAAGTATTTCCCCCTAGCAAGTTTGTCGGCATTACGGATATCAGAAACTTGTTGTTTCTGATATCCGTATTACACATAGAATAAAAAAAGACGTGTGGCACTCGGGGACTGCCGCGGTATAGCTATTGCATAGCATCGTCCGATTTCGGAGCAGCTCGTCTCGATTCGCGCGAGTTTCGTAGAGTCGTACAATACGTCTAACCGCACGCACACAAACACCGTGCCGAAGTCTACCAAACTGAAACGACGTTAGACGATTGTGAGGTTTTTTTCATTACGGAATTTCTTTGTTCGGTCGCCGCGCTCAAAGCCCGCGATAAAAGCTATGCATTAGCTTAAAAAGCTACTTTCCACGTACAATAATAATGTGATAAAAAAATACCTCTCAGATTCTTCATCCATACCTACGTTATATGCTTTATTATTTACCTGTACGTATATATAATCCGTCTGATATACCATACCGTAACTTATGAAAATTAACAGCTCATAATTCTCGTAGGCAATACCTTAGTTATTAGAAAACTGAAAATATCCGGGATATTTACCATGTCGTTTTGTTTTAATGCGCTGCCGATATTTCGGCACTGTTGCAAGCGCCAAGATCACAGGTGAACTCATTAAACAAAACAACATGGTAAGTATACCGGAAATCTTCAGTTTTCTAATGTGTGTAACCATGACAATTTTAAAGTAAATACCTTATTGCTGCTTGCTGTTACTAATTAAGCTCACCTTTTTTATTGTAACTTTTTTTTCAGCCTTATAGTCTCTCAGTGAAACCAGCACTTTAAGGGCGCATAAATTTGTGCCCATTCTCTAATGAATTGATATTGACAATACTGGAGCAACCTCCTTTCTGTATCCTCATATAAATCAACGCTTACTATGCTATGCCGGCAAATAAAAGCACCGGCACACTGTTCTATTAAAATAAGTATTAGAAATAACCACTGTGAAATGTATGAAATCGATAACTATTTGTAATTGATTACTCTCTTCAATCGTTCCCTCACTGCTGAGGATCGTGACTCCATTTGATTCCGTCAACTAGTTGTCGCCATCGGTCCCGTTCTGTGGCCTGGTGTAGAGCGTCGCTGACAGGCATTTCTAGTTCCTCCTTTATTTGGTCAGACCATCGTTTGGGACTTCTACCCCTAGGCCTTTTTCCCTCGATTTTTCCGGTCACGACAAGCCGTTCTAGGTTGTTGGCATCTCTGCGTGCGACATGACCAAAATACCGCAATGTTCGCTGTAGACAGATTGTGGACAGACGTTGAGCCTTTTCTATTTTTAATTCTTTCAGAATAGATATATTGGTACGGTGGGCCGTCCATGGTATTCGTAGCATCCGACGCCAGCACCACATCTCAAACGCGTCGATTCTTTGCCTGTCTGTGGCTTTCAGGGTCCACGTCTCTGCACTATATAGAGCAATGGAGAAGACAAGGGTACGGACTAGGTGTATTTTGGTCCGATGCGTTATGTTCCGGTCCCTCCAAGTTTTGCTAAGTTGGGTCATTGCCGATTTTGCCATGCCAATCCTTCTCCGTATTTCGGGTTCACTATTTCCTTGTTGGTGACTAGTGAGCCCAGGTATTGAAACTGGGTTACGGTTTCGTAGTCGTGTAGGAGATTGGTGCGTTGAATAGCCGCGAAACGATCAATAATCATGAGCTTGGTCTTGGATTTATTAATAGAAAGTCCCATTTGCATACTGACCGTTTCCAGTTTAAAGAGCAGCTCTGCCATTTCATTTTCCGATGATGCGAAAAGGGTGGTATCATCCGCGTATCTGAGATTCGATATTTTTACTCCGCCTATCTTTATACCGCCTTCCCAGCCATCCAGAGTTTGTCGCATTATGTGCTCACCATATATATTAAAAAGGATAGGAGAGATCACGCATCCTTGGCGAACACCCTTGTGGAATTTGAAATGACTTGATGTTAAATCTCCTACAGTCACAGTGCCGTATCCTGACTCATACAATTTGCGGATTAGCATTACGAGGTGGGCTGGTACACCTGTCACGGCTAGAACTTTCCATAATTTCTCCCATCTAACACAGTCGAAAGCCTTTTGGTAATCCACAAAACACATAAAAGTTGGGTTGTTGTATTCGTAGCACTTTTCTGTTATAAGCCGCAGGTTTAGGATTTGCTCTCTGGTACCCCTACCCTTCACGAAACCGGCCTGTTCTTGGGGTATTTGCCAGTCTAAATAAGATCTTAGTCTCGCGTTGATGATGTAAAGCAGTATTTTGCTGGCGTGAGATATAAGAGCAATGGTTCTGTAGTTATTACAGTTCCGTACCGAGCCTTTTTTGTGCAAAGGAAGAATAGAGGAGTGCACCCAATCAGATGGCCAATCTCCTGACTGCCATATCTTATTACATAAATTATGCAAGCAAATAATTCCATTTGGGCCCAATCCTTTCAGAACCTCCGCTGTGATTCTGTCGGGTCCTGGTGCTTTGTTGTTCTTTAGCTTCCGTATCGCAGCTTCAATTTCTGAACGGAGTATGTACGGCTCCTCATCCACAACGACTTCGAGTGATGGAGTAGGTAGGGGTTGGGATATTTGGTCTTGGTATAGCTCCTCACAGTATTCCCTCCATCTTTCTGCTATTTTGGCAACATCGTGTATGGGGTTTCCATTTTTGTCCTCAATTGCCCAAGATGATGGCTTAAAATCCCGAGTTATTTGCCTGACCTTGCGGAAGAGATCAGCAGTTTGATATTTTTCTGCATGCATTTCAATTTCAACACAGATGTATTCTAGATATTGATTTTTATCTCTTCTACATTGTCTTTGGATTATGCTGGTGAGGCGCGAGTACTCTCCTTTGAAATTTGCTGATCTTACGCCACATTTAAGCTCCTTACGTAATCTTATATTACACCAGACCTCTTCCGACATCCAGTCCTTCTTTTCCATGGGCTTTTTGGCGATAGAGTTGAGTGCGCTTACTATTTTCTGACTGAACTGCTGCCATTGTTCTTCCGGCTTCAAATGTGCTACTTTAGGGGCCAATTCTGCAAGCTCTGGTTCCGTTTGGTTTTGAAAAAAATCATAATCTGGTACTGAAAGTCTTGTTAAAGGCTTCGTTTTCTTACCGCATGATTTAAGACGTACTCGTATGTCTGCCACCAACAGTTGATGATCAGAACCACAGTCCGCTCCCGGGAAAGTCCTGGTGTTTGTCACACATGATTTCCATCTATTTGCAATTGTTATGTAGTCTATTTGGTTTCGATATCTGTCACCCGGAGAGGACCAAGTATATAGCCTTCGCTTATGGTGTTTAAAACGGGTGTTAGTTATGGTCAGACCATTGCTTGCACAAAAATCAATGAGCATTTCACCCCTTTCATTTCTGGTTCCTAGTCCATATTTTCCTAGTATGTGACGAATGTGATCGTCTTGTTCAGTGTTTCCTACTTTTGCATTCTAGTCTCCCTGAATCAATAGGATTTCACGTTTGCAAATGCCCTCAATAGTGGTTTGTAGGACTCCATAGAAATTTTCAATATCTTCTTTGATTGACTGGGCTGTAGGTGAGTAGACTTGGATGATGTTTAAAGGAAGTGGGTTACAGTTTATGCGTATGGTCATGATTCTGTCGTTTATAGGGTTGTAGCCGGTGACATAGGCACGCATTTTGCGAGATACCAATATACCAATACCATTTTTACTTTCGGTTTCGTGGCCGGAGAAAAACATCGTGTTCCCATTTGCTGTCGTAAAATGGCCTTGTCCCTTCATATGAGCCTCGCATATTCCCAGTATTATGAGCTCATGTGCGCTCATCTCCTTTTCGACTATAGCTAGTTTCCCTGGTTTTAGTAGACCTCGTACATTCCACGTTCCTATTCTGTGCTTGTCACGTATTGAAGGTTTTTTCATGTCTTCAGCTGTGTTAACTGCTTCGGTTAGCGTACATTCTGTCGAAGAGTCTTCGGTTGCATATTTCACACTTGCCAACCCGGGTATTGACAAGCGCCGGGGGTCAGCCGGGTCGTCCGACAAAACACAATTTCTATCGTTGACCTTATTCATCATCATGGAGTTCTCTTGGGAGTTTAAGCGTAGTGGGTTCCCATTACCTTCTACGTCGAAATGTTTAGGGGGTATTTAGTCCCCACGGCCTCCGGAGCCTAAATAAAAGGAGTAGGTTATCTAACCGCCGCCTACTGCTCGGCGTTGGCGCATTTTACGGCTGTCTTTTCCCCGATGGTATTGAGTGTGCGCCATTCACAGCCAACCCTCCTCCTTTTTCAAACCGGGCTTGGGACCGTCTATGGCGGAGTTAATAAAGTAATTGATTACTATCGAAATAGTATTGTATAGACACTAGTGACATCTAGTTACATTTCTATATGACAGCCGTGCGCTAGTTAAGATAAAGCACATAGCATCTATAAGATAAGGAGAAAGGCTTATTAAGTTTCTACTTTCGAACAAAACAATTTAATCTGAAAGGGAATAAAAATAGAACCGACCAAGTGTTTTATTTCAAAAGATGCATTTCTAGTAAATTAATAAATATATCTGTAATAAATATAGCATTTTAATAAATATAGCTTTATTCGATTGTAATCGTCATTACAGCGGCAACAGATGTCAACTATCATTAATGAGCTAGAACCCTGTAAGAGAATGACAACGCACACATATAAATAGGGCCCAGTTTTCACCCTTCGGGTATTTTACCCTAAAACATACATAGAGCTCTCAAGAAGCGGCCACTTCTGTCTATCATCGGCTACTGACATTCAACTCCTACCAGCCGTCGTACGTAGGTTATCACTCCACCTGAGGGCCTACCATGAGTTGGCTATCGAAAACTTACTTACGTTAAAAACCTATCGAGTTGTTTTATTCATACGGCCGATTGTTCTTCGCGTAACCACTAGCGGCGCTGTACAAGTTTTTCATAGACATATTTACGTAGGCGTTTTAATCTCATGGTAGCCCCACTGGCCTGAAGGCGTCCTACACTGCGTTTGCCGAGACGCGGTCTCCACTCTAGAAATCGTCTACCCCAGCGGTAAAAAAATTTGCTATCGGTCTATTTTTTACGATATAAAGAATAGTAAACTCATATCTATCTACCAGGCTATCAATTTGAGGCAACACTACAACGTCGATAAATTCAAATTGTAAAATTGAATTCGCGTTGCCAATTTCATTTTCATAGCGCTGCATGATTCGGGCGACGGACCGATATCGCGCTGTAAGCAACGGTTTTCTATGCATAAACATTGTTATGCAGATGACAAACACATTGAAAATATTGGTAGTATTACATGAAGAAACGAGGCTTAATAAAAAAATAAATATTACAAAACATCACATACATTGATCTGATTCTGTGGTAAGCAGCTTAAGCACTTGTGTTACAGGTATCAGAATCAACATTGGTATGCAATATACACCGTGAAATTTGAGTGGTAGTTTTACCGCAGCAAAATGATTCTACCTTAGTAGCACAAAAAATCTGTGCAGTTATTTTTTATTAAAATCAATGAATGCCGGTTTTACGAAAGGTATAACCGAAACTTCAAAGTACGTTCGAACCACTTGATTACTTAGAGCGTAGAGCTTGTTTAGCTTTAAGCATCGATTTTATGCGGCAAGCAGTACCTGAATATGTCACTTCTTAAAAAAAAAGGATAGCTTCACTCGTTTTCGCGTTGAAAAATTATTATTTTGAAAATTCGAAAAAAATATAATTTTTTTTCCAGGAATTATTTGCATGATTCGATAGTATTACTAGTATAAAGGCAAATCGTTCTGCCTCGGGAAAACAACCACTCAAATTTCACGGTGTATATTAATAACACACAGAAACATGAAACAAACACCAATTCACGCCTTAAGATATCCATCACACAAATATTTACCCTGAGTGAGAATAGAACCCACGACTCCTACGAAAGCGACAGGGATACTCTCAAATGCACAATCATGTCGTATCAAGTAATATAATCACTATGTTACATAAATAGATAATTTTCCGAAATACGAAACTCATTTCATTTACTAACATCACGAACAGACATTTTTATTAGAGCATATTTATTTTGTTACACGAACCTGAATAAATACAGGAAGATGGTTCACCAAACCGGTAATGCGTTTAAAATGGGAAACGCACAACTCTTTCATAATACAAAATGCATTCGAATGCAATTTTATATCTGGACTCAGTATAGAGGGCTGGAATTTCACCATGCAACGGTTAATTTTGCCGGAGTAAAAAGTCGACTTTCCTTTTGCATTTTTCTGCTTCTACGCGGATTATGTTCGTTTGTATAAAGCCAATGTTTGAGATCTGGTATTAAAATTAAAATTACTCCTTCGTAGAAAGAAATAATATCTAAATAACTGTTTGAGATAAGCTTATGAAATTTAGAACACATATTTATCTCGCAAGTCACAATATATGAGCCAAATTTGATACGTTTATGTGAAATAGTTTTTGATTTATGAGGGGTTCAAAAGTGGTTCCAAATGGTTCGTGTAATATTACACACGGTGCGGCTCGCCAGTTCTGTTTCTTGAACTTGGCTTGACACGCTACCGCGTGTCTAGATAATATATAGAAGGTGATTTTCAGACAATTTTACCTACGCGGGGTATGTTCGCTTGTACAAAGCCAGTGTTTGAGATCTGGTAGCAAAATATAGAATCCTTAGTCGTTTAGAAGAATGTAATAATGTGTAATTAGAAAAACGACGTAGACAATTAGGAAGATGATTTTCCGATAATTTTGTATTTTTTCTAGCTGAGTGATTAAAATTAAGGTTTTTTTATGATTTTATTAATAACTAGTGACCCGCACTCGCTTACTTTCGGGTTTTTTTCATATTATACATAAGGATAATAAATCCCTCTATCTATTAAAAAAACCGCATCAAAATCCGTTGTGTAGTTTTAAAGATTTAAGCATACATGTAGTGATTGCTGTGGATTAACTAACAATTAAAAGGTAAAAAATAATACCTCTAATTATTAAAAAGAAGTATACATCGAATTGAGAACCTCCTCCTCAGTGGCGTAACTACAGGGTGGCAAGTCGGCTAAATGCCACGGGCCCCCACTCGGTAGGGGGCCACAGCCGAAAGGGCCCCCCGGTCATAGCAGAATCTTAACTGCCAACACACATACACATTAAGGTAAAAAAGAACGTGGTGTGCACGGGGCCCCGTCCGAAGAATTTTGCCACGGACTTCAACGGGTATAGTTACGCCACTGCTCCTCCTTGTTTCGAAATGAATTAAAATGTATAAGACAGCAACTGTAGTTATTGAACCAGTAATTTTTTACCAGGATTTATTCCCATGCCACGTGCTTTTAAAAAAAAAGTTATATTGCAGCGTCTAATAAACTGAAATAATTCTCATCAAAGTTCACTCACGAATTTGTTTGTTATCGTTACTTTTGATTGAAGATCGAGTGCTCTTTTATAAAATGAAACACTTTCAGCGGATCGAATATTTCCTGGAATACAGATTGGGAGAAAAAAGAGTTGAAACGCAATCTTCAGGATATACCGCCTTCCTTGTCGGCATTCGGATCAAATGTATTACCGGTAGTGATGTCCGTACACATGAAATATATCAATTAATTTTATTATGCTGATGACTTTTTGCTAAGAGCGGGCAGACCTTTTTTGGATATTCGTATCGTTACACAATTGTAACGATTTAACGATAAACCCCAACCCCAATACCCATTGGGGTACCTAGATAAAGACGATTTTTACATGTCACCCATATAATAGGTAACCACATAAAGAGAAAGTGGTGTGATGTGATCTAGTGCATTTATCAAAGTAATTGCAGGTCCTAGCTATAGATATAGAGATAGAACAGTGAACAGACAACAAATATGAAAAAAGCTTTTAAACCATAGCTTTGATTCGAAAGTTTTCAGAATGTGTGTGCTGAAAGGATTTTCCACGACGAAACCGACTGTTTAATAATTAATTTAAGCATTCGTGATTTTCCGAACAAAATGAGTTTTTAAGTAGTAAGTACACTTGCCACATGTCTTACATAGCTGCTCATCTGATTATCAAAGTACTACTTTTTAATCAGTATTATGGAAAATATAAGCTACTAGCTTTCCGCCCGCGACTTCGTCTGCGTAGAGACGTATAAGGGGTAAAACATTATTTCTTTATAGCGCAGTCGGTTAAAAAGTAGCCTATATCCTTTCCTGGGCTCTGGACTATATCTGTACCAAATTTCCTTTAAATCGGTTCAGTACTCTATGCGTGAAAGCGTAACTTTCGCATTTATAATATTAGTAAGGATAATAATATGATATTAAAGCATTGAAAAGACAACAAATATTTATGTGATGAACATTGGTATTTGTTCCGTGTCTACGTGCGAATAATATGTATTTGAGTATGGATTTATAAATATCTTTGTATGTATATCAGTCTCTCGCGCCTATAGTACAAGCTCTGCTTAATTTGGGGTCAGATGACCGTGTGTGGAAATGTCCCAGATGTCCCAAATGTCCCAGATATCGATCAAAGAATACTAAATTGCGGTCCACACTAAAAACAGTAGGTACTGAGTGCGTGCGCGTTACTGACAATGAGTTCTTTGTGAATCGCCGCTGATGCAACAGATTGCAACGCATCTCATATCATTGTGATTGAAATGATAAATTGGGAACACAAATTACTCCATGCCCTCTTCGTTCTCTGTTACTTCACTGTAACCCATTAAGGCGGTTATAAAGGAGATCTAGAATTATAAATGAATATCCAAGGCAATTTACCTAAAGCACTCAAACAATCATCATCATCATCATCATCAGCCCATATACGTGCTGGGGCACGGGCCTACCCTAAACTAGGGCGATAAGGCCTTAGTCGACCACGCTGGCCAAGTGCGGGTTGGTCGACTACATAACCTTAGAATTTCTTCTTAGGTGTGCAGGTTTGTGTTTGTGTGTGATGATTTGTTCTCTGATAAATTAAGTTATGTTGTCTTGCAGAATTTCGGATGATAATCAAGGAGTAGAAAGGGCTACTAGGGCTCCAGGGCAGTAGAAGACTAGGTCAGAGTCCCATGACGCCGCCAAACGGCGACGAGGTACACCGCGGTGGTTTAGTTGGTAAACCCCCCTGGGCATTTCACCTCGCCCAGGAGCCGCGGCTGGCATTGGCTGGGGAGTCCGGCACACCACTGGGAGAGAACCCCCTCTCCCAGTGGTGGTGTTATCTTGCGGTTCCTGGAATTTTTCGTATGTCAGAACTGATTGAATGAAGAGATGCCAAGCTATTTAGGTTACCCGGGACTAACAGGCGCATATTTCCTATAAAATTCGGGCTGTCTGTCCGATTATGTATCACAGACAGGAAGTGCTTTAGGAGACTCATTAATCTTCCTAAACTTTAAGGTGTCCATATCCACCATAGCTGTTACGAACAGCGACGGGTAGAGGTAGGGGTAAAAACCATACCGTTTTTTGTAGAGCCATCGTGCGATTATCTAGCTGGGAGTTGAGTTAAACAACCCTCTTTGTGGAATTCCTTTTACTTACTTAAACTAATCATCTTATATAGAAGTATGTATTATCATAATAATAAGTATACTTGTTCAGGGTAGCGATTCCTAATCGTGCTCAGTTATCTTTATCGATCACATAAGGAACTGATTGACAAGATTCACATACCATCACACTCTTCTCTCACATTCATTCTGCTGAACAAAAAATTCCTACTTTTATTAAGGAAGCCCGTCTAAAAATAGCCCTTAAAATAATAATGAACAGTCAGCTGCGTTTACATGGGCGTACAAACGTAAACACAAACGGGTTTATGCTTGTAACACGTGGAAACAGGTTACTGGTTAACTATCAGTTAATAAATAACCGTGGCACTCTTCGGGGAATCTGGGCTGAACGGTTTAAATAATCGGTGAAGAACTTTCGAGAATTATGACGAAACGTCTTCTTCTTAAAGATGATATTATAGATCATTTACCTAAATAAAGACATACCAAAGACAAGGGAATAGTACTGCAAGGAGTGATGGTAATCGTCAATAGGAATTCAATTGAACTGGGCAATATCGGTCTCTTTAATTAAGTTCAAGTTTGATTGACTAGATAGGCCGGATTGAGTAGTCAAATTATAACATTCATATATTCGAACTTTCATACAAAACGTTTATAATGTAACTGAAAAAACCTATAAACATCGAACCAAAATGTAGATTTCAGATAACCCACATTTTAAGCGGTTAAAAACCAATAAACGCAAGAGATTTGTCTTCTACACTTCAGTTGCGGCATCCGTTCATAAATCTAGTGGATTATTTGCACAAGTCTTCATGAAATTGCTGAACGATATGTTCAATGTGAACTCATTCAAAACACATAAAAAGGAGATAAATGTTTCAATAAATTTCTGCTTTACACGACTATTCGGAGTAGCATGAGATAATAAAAATGTTGAGCCACTTAAAAATTCACAAAGGTCATAACGTATCGTAACCAATAACCATATAGTGTAACGTACCGAATTTTAGTAAGTATAAAGCCTATAGCCAAATTTAATATAAATTAATTCGGTAAATAAAATGTGCTACTACCTTATTTTTTCTTAGAAACTGTATAATCATTTAGTAATCGTATCGTTGTTTTGATGAAAACTATACATCGCATCTCACCAATTTCTTGATTGCAGGTCTTGGCTGTCAACAACACAATAGGGGGCTGACAAAAATTTGCACAAATTAACAAACTTCCAAATGCGTAAAGTCTCAAACTTACGCAATCACTTTCAACGTTCATCTGTTTTTATTAAAGCATTTTATCATCTCCAACAATCCTCATCGCTCCTGCTATCTCCTAACTTGCACCAACCGAGGAAGTTTTACTTTACGACCTATCCTAGTGACCTGTTTCAGTAAATACCCATAAAGCCCTGTAGGGCACACCGGTCCCGATTACGTCATGACGTTTAACTGCCCGCCCCGACGTCTCTTTTAAAGTTTGACTTATTGCCCAGCTATTTTATGAGTTCGACCAACACTTCGATTAATTGGTCGTTCGGACCGGGTTTCCACATTAACAAGTCAAGGAGGACAATCAAACGGTTTATGGACACCCGAAAATGTGTCGGTGATAGTTGTGGGATGGAGTTTGGTGGATGTAGGGTAGATGACCCTCTTCATTGTGCTGTTTATTGTCCTTGAGAGTGTGGATGCTTGGAACGAAGTAACAATGTTCAACCAATTTCAGCTATGACAGCCAATCTGAAGGAACATTAGCCAACTGTGCTGGATGTTCACTATCGTGTGCGCAAACATTCGTTCGTATGACGACATGGCCGATGAGAGATCAGGTGCAGGGCGAATGGTTTAACATTCTTTGAGAGGCACCGGAGGTAACACTTCTAGCTTCCTTTTTCGGACTGTCTTCTTAAAACCGAAAAAGTTTAAACTTGGTATGTAACTTTGCAAAAGTAAGTATTTTAGAAAGATATAATCTTGTAAGCAATTCTCAAAGCAGTATTATAATACCTACTGCTTTCTCAATCATGAAAATTGGATTAGGTATGACAACTATTTAGGTTATAAAATTATTTGATTTCGATTCTATTTAAAGCCATTCCGGCTAACGAATTCCAATAGAGATATTAACTATAACAAAATGGCCGATACAAAAGCTTTTGTGTAGTACGAATTTCAATCCCAATTGTTGATTCGGGCCGTGGTGCTCAGTAATCGCATTAGGAATTAGCATGGCAAATTGGAATGGGCCCGTTTGACGTAATTAAACTGGCTGTCCATAGATAGGTGCATATTTATTCTAGTAATGCAATGGAGATTCGTCATCGTCATCAGAATATTTTCAATGCAAACAGATCGTACAAATTAATGCTTTCGACTTTGCGGTGTTTGTTCAATGCTAGCGTTGATTGTCAACGAGGGTGTTGTTTATCCATATCATCACTTGATTTATTCGTTCGTTTTTTTTATGACACCAAAACATTTTTTGGCGGCTTAGTTCTATAGTTGTTTAGATAGTGGCTCGGTGGAAAAGTGATTAGTGACCCAGGCTTACTACCTACGGTTCCAAGAGTCGTGGGTTCGATTCCCACTCGGGACAAATATTTGTGTGACGAACATCGGTGTTTGTTCCGTGTCTGGGTGTGTTATTAAATATATTTAAGTATATTTGTGTATCCACGGTCGTTTCTGATTTCCGTAACACAAGTGCTTAAGCTACTTACCACGGGATCAGATCGATGTATGTGATGTTGTGAAATAATTATATTTACAAAAAGAAACCTTTACGCATAGTAAACCCGGTGTTGGCCCTATCTCATCATCATCTTTGCGTTTTCCCGGTTGCATCCTTGCGGAGCCCGGGGTCCGCTTTCCTACTCCTAACTCTCCACTTCGCACGGTCTTCGGCATCCTTTATGGAGAGTTTGTTAGCACGCATGTCATCCACTACGACGTCAAGCCAGGCCTTCTTGGGCCTTCCCCTTCTGCCGGGACCCGGCGGTAGCGACATGGCTAGACACTTGTTCCCTACGTAGTTTGCCGGTTTCCGTAAAACATGACCGTACCAACGTAGGCGGCACTCTTGCAGTTTATCAGCGATGTCTCGGACATGAAGGCTGCCGCGAATACGGGAGTTCTTTACGCGATCTGCTCGCGTAACTCCCGACATCCAGCGCAGCATCTTCATCTCCGTGACCCGCAGTTCCTGCTTGTGCCGCTCAAGTAATGGCCATGCTTCACTGCCATATAAGAGAACAGGTGTTGGCCCTATCTCTCAAAAAATATTCTTAAGGTTAGTCTTAAGATGTAGTATTGGTACTCATTCCCTCGCTTCTCTATACCATACCGCTAGTTCGAATGATTATCTCGAAAAGAGAAATCAGAATCAACCCCTCACTATTTGGTAGGTACTCGATAAGCTGGATTCGTTTGCGCTCATATTGATTTTGGTGTTGAATAATAATTTATAATCATTAATAATCAGGTCAGCGACAATGAGCTGATACCAATGCAGTTGACAGACTGGATGGTTTTGACATTCAGCTGGTATGCTAATTACAGTGATTGGTCCGTCAATCAGGCATTATTGTTGGTATATGGTACGATACCGTCTAATCTCTGCATAGAGGAAGCAGCAGAATAAGGTCTACTGCTTTTTCTATGATAGACGCTAGACTTGGTTTATTAATTGCTACGAAGCCAACTAACATGGTTTTAAACAGACTCTTATAAAATCTACCCCAATCTTTTGTAGGATATAAGAAGCATAACTCGCTTCCTTTTTCTGCTAGGCAAGCCATTTAAGAAGCCAAACATCGTCCACAATTTCTACTTAAACCGCAAAATTGTCTCCGCAAATGCAAATTAACGTTCTAAAGCTATTAAAATCACGTTCTTACGCATTCGCTCTCTTCGCTCCTGTGCAAAATGAAACGCGAACTTCCGCAGAGCAAACACAGTCATTTCATTAAAGCGGTAAAGCGGTGTGGTATCACAGTCGCTCAAACAGCGAGCGAAACCCAACGCTAAGCCAGCATCGACTTTAAATTAACTGTTTCTCTTTTGTGAAGTTACACTGTAGCAGAATTGAAATACGAGTGTTTTATGCAGATTTTGGTGCGTTTACACAGCGCGATTTTTAGCTGCGGAATCGTTTTAGAACCTGTAGCGGTACCATGAGTTAGCTATCGAAGACTTATGTACGTGAAAAACCTATAAAATTGTTTTTTTCATACTACCCATTTTAGTTCTTAGCGTTATCGCTAGGTGCGCTGTACTTTTTTCATAGACATTTTTTACATAGGCGATATCTATATCGCTTTTCAACTCATGTGTCACCGTCACTTTTTAACTCATGGTAGCGCTACTGTATTGACCTGATTTTCTTCATCATTTTGTATCGATGGCAAAAACGCCATTTTGCCAAGCGTTTGCCGTCGCGTCCATTAATGTATTAGCTAGTGCAGGTTTCCAGGCATTTTTTCCGGCATACGGAGCAAGATGGACTGTGAAGAGAGGTCACATACATACGTCCGAGATGACACACGAGATTCGCCTATACAATAAACCTCATCTCAAAATGATCTTTTGACTAATTTGATAGACGTGTACCTACTTACCCGTCTGTAGCGTCAGATGACGTGGATTGATCCCCACCAAAGTCTAATATACATTCTGACCAGTTTGATAAAAGTAATCCTCGTTTTTACCCGAGTTCATTTAACATCTAAATCGCAAGGTGTCAATACCGTACAACGCTTCTGGACCAATTTAAAACGAGTTATTACAAAATTCTGTAGAGCTTTACAACATTCATTCACAATGTAACCGTAGTCCAGTGGGACTAGTAACCCTAACTTTATAATTAGGTAAACTTAGTTAACATTGGGATTAGCTTTTCCACAAAGTATGGTGCGAAGATATTTACCTTCCGAATTGTTGGCTCAAGATGAGCCTGATATGAGTACTTGATGTTTTTTTTCCAAACTGTCATACGATGATGGCTTAGAGTAGCCTCGTCATCATCACCGGACTTGCTGTGGAGCGTATGGCTTTCACCCCTTAAAAACGTGTCACGAATTATGTGACACTTGATGTTAAAACACCCACCTATACCTGGAAGTAATAGATAGACATCTATCTATGTGCTAGATGATGATGATTGCTTCCGACCAATTTTGACTGTGGCGATCATAATATGATGACTGACTTACAAAGCCATCTAAATGTCGTAGGACCAAGATCCTCTTGCCTTTCGGCTGTGATACGAAGCGGACGTGTTGCTGTTTTCTCTTCCAAATATTCAACTCAGTGGAGCTACGCCCCTGGAGACTTCGCCTTGCATCTGTCGCCTCCGGTACTCCGCCCCGTGTCCTGAGAGCGCTCAAAACTTCGCGTTCGGCCAGTGAGTGAACACCGAAACTTTTTTTAAAAATCTTGCCGGATTCGAACCGGCGACCACTTGCGTACCGACCGAGCGCTGTGCACGTTGCGCCAAGCGGGCAGTGAGCGTCCGCGACGAATTTAACCGCTACCATTCTTCTAAGGACCCTTACGCGCGGACAAGTAAGATATTGCATTGTATACTTGAGTAGGCGTTTACAAAGAGCATTAGATTTTGCCTTATCATTGATACAGGAGCTTACTAGAGCATCGGTATTTAAGTAACCTAACAAACGATTCATTGAATCTCCTGGACAACTACTACCTCCTACTCGTAGTATGACTACTCGCTCTAAATCGTCGCAGCCTACAACTTCGGCAGCAATGAATCCTTCTGATTCCCACTTGGAATTCCTGGACCACTTGGATACAGTTTTAAATAAATCTGCTTCCGACTCAGAACTGCTTCGCACTCCCCCTCAATCTTTTGTATCCCAACGAAAAAAAAGATGTGGAGCCACGATGCGAGACACAACGAGTGGTCAAATGGATGATTTTAAAGAGGAAATGCGAAAACTCATGACGTACTTTTCTGCATCGCAGGCAAATGAGCTTAAACAGATGAATTCAGCACTCAAAGAGATACAACATACAAACTTAAACATAGAAAGCTCAGTTGCCTATCTTGCTGCTCAAAATGAAGAATTCAGGCAACGGATTTCCGAATTAGAAACACAAGCGAAGCAAGATAGAACCCACATCTCTATATTAGAAAATAAATTGGAAGATCTACAGATGGGAAGTCGCAAGGCCTGCTTTGAGTTAAAAAATGTTCCGAAAAACCCTAATGAAAGTAAAGAGGATCTTATTGAAATGACCATATGTCTAGGCAAGACCGTAAACTGCAACTTATCGAGATCTGATATTAATGACATCTATAGAGTTCGACCAAAAAAAGCTGGCAGCCAAAACTCCCCTATTGTAGTGGAAGCGAGGTCTACCTTACTTAAAAATGATTTGTTGAAATGCGTCAAATCATTTAATGTCAGACAAAAAACTAAATTATGTGCCAAACACCTAGGGTTCAAAACGAATGAGGACACGCCCATCTTCTTAGCCGAACACCTTACGCCAAAAGCAGCTCGCCTGTATTTCCTGGCTCGTGACCTGGCCAAAATAAGAAACTTCAGATTCTGTTGGACCGCCTATGGCAAAGTGTATATACGAGAAAATGAAAACTCCCCTATAATTTTGATAAGAAACGAAAGTCAAATACAACAACTGTCTAACGGCCAACAACAGGGACCACATGCATCATGACTACAACAAAATAACTATATAAATTTACGTAACCCTCGGATCTTTAGAAGTTTAATGATTGTATCATGTGATAAATTGTTTCTTGAATTGTATAAGAACATATTATTATTAAGGTTTTTATTGTATTTCATAAGTATATTTAACTGTACGGTAAAACTTACTACAAAAAATATCTACTCACTCGATCATCTTCTCACATACATAACCACAAGCAAACTTACACTATACTTAACAACACAAAAGTCAATCAAATCACTTATTGATTATATTCAAATGATCCTAACACTCATGCACTTTACACATACTCGAATAAACTGCTCACGTGAACATTTAAGTAATTTTTACTCTCTCTATAATGAATAACGATTTTCATAACTCGAACGCGATAGACGATATTGAAGTAGCGCGAACTGTTGAATGCGACTGTGCGGAATTGACATCTCTTATCCCAATAAAAAAACAATCTGTCAATTATATCTCAAAACATACGCAGCATATACCGTAACTTTGACGACTTCCTAATAACACTGTCAAGTCTCTCGATCCCTGTAGACATTGTTGTATTAACAGAGTGTAGACTTAATTCTAACAAATCTTTACCACAACTAAACAACTACAACTCTTACTATACTACACTTCAGATGAACCAAAACGACGGAGTCGTGGTGTACACAAAAAAATCCTTGCAACCTAAAGTTAAAGAAATTAGACTCACCAATGCCTCCTGTCTACAGATTGACGTGCTCAACAGTACAATAATCTGTATTTACCGCTCTCCATCTATCTCTAACTCTGAAAGCTTTGTTAACTCTCTATGCCAACATCTTGATACTCTAAGTATGCAAAAATATTATAATAACAGGAGATATAAATATCAACATTACTCCGAAGAGTACCGAGACTGCCTGTGAGTACAATAACAGAACAAACTACTTAAATAAGCTCTCGGTATATGGAATTCTTGCTGGACATACTTTGCCTACCAGAGAAAACAATTGCCTGGATCATTTCATGCTCAAAGTCAATAAAAATAAATTTTCAGCATTCATTGCAGTTCTTCCAACTACTATAACAGACCATTTTACTATTTTTCTTTCACTCTCTAAATCTAAAAATAAATATACTGAAACTAAAACAAAAACCATAACAGATTACTCTAAAGCTCTAGAAGATCTTAAGCAAAAAATCTTGATAAATTACTTTTCTGCAACAACCCTACTACTTTAACACAATGCCTTATAAGCCAGCTTAGTGAATCTATTAATACAAACACTAAATTGATATCAGTTCCTAGAAATGAACGAATAATAAAGCCTTGGATATCACCAGGCATTCTGCGATGTATAAAGCATCGCAATAAGCTGCAAAAAATTACGTAAAGAAAATGATAATGTTATTCTAAAATTACCTATATTCGCTATCGCAACTTCTGCAATAATCTCTTAAAAAAATTGAAAAGAAAATACGAAAGAGAGCTGCTGGCAAACTCTATTAAAAACAATAAACTATTGTGGAAAAATATAAAACATATAACCTACACTAGTAAATCACACGATGAAAAGACAGAGCTCATCAATCTTAAAAATAACCCTTCTGAATCTTCAAACTTCATTAACAATTACTTTGCTAATATAGGAAAGCATCTTGCCAGATCTATACAACAAAGAACCACTCAAAATAATGCTCCTACAAATTACATACCAACGCAACCAAACTCGTTCGTCCTCCTAGAAACAGATTTGACCGAAGTGGAAAAAGTCATTATGAGTCTAAGAAACGATAGTGCACCTGGTTGGGACAATATTAGTATCGGTTTCCTAAAACTTGCGAAAGAACAGCTCGTACCTATCATTGCACACCTTGTTAATCTCTGCTTTCAACAGGGCTCTTTCCCGGCTCCCCTAAAAAAAGCTCTTATTACCCCGGTGTACAAGGGGGGTGACAGAGACGACGTGAGTAACTATAGGCCAATTTCGGTACTGCCAGCAATCTCTAAAATTCTGGAGAAACTATTAAACTCTAGGCTAATAGACTACCTTAACAAATACAAAATAATATCAACTTCACAATTTGGCTTTAGGCAGGGTCTATCAACGGAAGATGCGGTTGCTGGACTTACTCAATTGGTAACTAAGTTACTCGATAAAGGTCAAAAATGCTTATCCATCTTCCTGGATCTTAAAAAAGCATTTGACACTGTCTCTGTCCCCATCATTCTAGAAAAACTGGAGAGAAATGGCATAAGGGGCACCGAGCTGTCACTCTTCAGGAGCTACCTGTCTGAACGAACTCAGAGGGTAAAATTAGATCAGTACACTAGTGAGGACCTTGAAGTGACTTATGGAGTTCCTCAGGGAAGCGTTCTGGGACCTACTCTTTTCCTACTGTACATAAACGATCTCTGCAATATGAAAATAAACAATGCCAGCATTTACTCTTATGCAGACGACACCGCGATTGTTTTCACGGGTAATGACTGGGAAGCCGTTAGGAACAATGCTGAACGCGGAATATCCACTGTTGCAAGATGGCTAAGAAGCAACCTTCTTACTTTAAATACTGCCAAAACTAACTATATCTGCTTCAGCATTCATAATCATAAACCACCTAGTCCCAATTTTCGACTAAGGGTTCACTCGTGCCTAATGGATGATACTGATTGTGACTGCCCTAGTATAGACAGAACCGATAATGTTAAGTACTTGGGGGTGGTGGTCGACCAGCGACTATCTTGGTGTCCGCATCTCAATCTAGTCGCCGGCAGAGTAAGAAAATTAATATGGGTGTTCAAGACGTTAAGATATGTGGTGCCGGGGGGAGGTCCGTCTGGCCATCACTCCCAAAGAAATATCCTCAGAGACATCTATATTGCGCTAGTACAGTCGGTCCTAACATACTGCATCTCTGTATGGGGAGGAGCGGCTAAAACGCGGGTGATAGAAGTGGAGAGGGCACAGCGTGCGTTGCTAAAAGTAATGCATTTTAAAAAAAGAAGATTCCCGACCAGTTCATTATATACCATGAGCAATGTCTTATCCGTAAGAAAACTTTACGTTCTTAACTGTATTTTAAAAAAGCACAAAACCATAATTTATGACAGATCCTTACATCAAAAGAGAAGAAAACAAATAATCACTAATGTCAAAACAAATACCGCATTTGCCGACAGACAGTATACAAAACGGTCAGATACCTTATACAAAAAAATTAACAAAAAACTTGAAATTCACAGTAAATCATCATATGAATGTAAACAATTGGTAACTAAGTTTTTATCACCATTGGATTACGACGAAACAGAGGCACTACTAGCACACTCATACTAACACACAAACACATACACACACACACACACAAAAAAACACACACACACACACACACACACACACACACACACAACACACACACACAAACAAACAAACAAACACACACACACACACACACACACACACACACACACACACACACACACACACACACACACACACACACACACACACACACACACACACACACACACACACACACACACACGCTCACGCACGCACATACATACAAAGTAAGAATTAGAATTTAAATATATATATATATATATATATTTAATAATTTAGCTATGCAAGAGCGTAGTCGCCTAACACAGGCATTATTTTGCTTAAAAGGTGACTACGAATACTAATTTGAAATTGTAACCTTTATACAAAATAAAGATTTATTATTATTATTATTATTATTATTAAGATCACCTAGATTATAGGTGATCAAAGTGAAATAATACCTACTTGATCTTACTTCATTTCGGAGGCTTTCAAAAAGAGAGTAACTAATGTTTTATATTATAACCGATAGATTAGGAAACTTGAATACGGTCACTATCTAGGTCATGCATTATTCACTAGATAGTTTGCAAAGTGCACAATGTGGGCTGATCACCTGGTCGCCTGCTCAGCTACCGTTGAACTAAATCGTTATGGGCCTTGCATGTCATAGCAAATGCCCTAACGCCATGTTCAAAGAAAAAAACTATGATGAAACCAACAGAGTAAATGCAACGTGTTTAGGGGTGAGAGCCATCCGCTTCCCCGCAAGTCCGGTGATGATGACGAGGCTATTCCAAGCCATCATCGTTTGTCAGTTAAACGTGATTTTATTGCCGTTGTATGATGATGATAACTAGATAAGTTTCTAAGGGTGACGTAAGCTGCGTTCAAGCATTAATATTTTCTTCCATGCATTTGTCAGACATTAAACTTATTGGCCACTGAATCTTCAACCGTCATTTTAATTTTTTATTTATCTACCACTGTCAACGTAAATCCAACCGTTAACGAACCGTTCCTTTTGTCAATAAAACGGCGCTAGCAGGTGCAACCTTCTCGACTTAATGTTCTGCTTTCATTTTCATCCATTTAGGGAAATAGGACAAAGAAATCCTGTCTGGCTATAGAATAATGCCTGGGGTGATAGGTTCATTATGGTATTAGTTCGGGATTGGCGTAGTTTCCGATCGCATTAAGCAAATTGCTCAGTTCCGTGTTTTGATAGTTTTGAATGAAATTGTTTGTGATGCGGTTTTCTTTATAAGGCTGTGGGGTTAAGAGGGTTATAATGTCTCCTTGTAAATCCTCTTTAACTCTGAAACTGTCTGATCCTGATAAGCGTATGTTACAATGAACATAAGTATACACGTATTCAATTATGTAGCAAAGACATTATTATTATTGATTAGTGCACAGCATCTTTATAACTGTTCAGGTGGGAGACGTTTTGTCCCACCCGCCAAGTGACTCTGGCCTCTCTCGGTCAGGTCGCGTTCCGGGATCAGCACTGTACGAACCGGAGCCAGGGGGGACCATTTTTGCGGCAAGCGCCGGACCAGTGGAGTCTTAGCGGCGGCATTGTGCGGGCGAAGCGGGTCAGCCCGCCGGCCTGGGAGACCCGTAGAAACGGGGGCCCTTCCGTCCAGCGGACTGGCCAACTCGGACCCGCACAGCTCAATACCAATGCGAGACTCCACGCCTTGTCTCGTTGTTGCCGCAGCAGTGGTCTCCTCTTTAAGCGGGCTTTCAGGGTGAGTGCGTCAGGCTCAATATGGTCTATTGTGCCTGTCGACCTTATATTTGGATCTCACTACCGCTTTCCATCAGGTGGAGAGAGGTCATCTTGTTAGCTTATTATAAAAAAAAAAACTTTAGTTATTTTAATATTATGTACCTATGTACCTATTATTAGAGGTACCTAGGAATTACTAGAATAGAGACATGAAGTTGATATCGTTTTAAAATACAATAGGGCAGAAAAAGTAGGCCTACACAATGTCCTTTCAAGCTCTTATAAAACTTTTTTGTACTGAACCGATTTTAATTAGTTAAATCCATTCCGTACATTTATGCGTGATAAGGTAACACAGAATACAGAAAGTTACTTTCGCATTTTTTAATTAATAGGGGGTTAAGAATATCTATAATATAAAATAGATTTTTTTTTATTAATATCGTTACCCTGACCAGTCCACCCAAAACATGCCATCTTGAAATTGCTTTCTGTCATTATCCCCATTCATTCCCAATGAATAAAAATAACCGAACTTTTCAAAGTTACACAGCTGCAATATTAAAAGCTTAGGTGGGACTATTTTCCCAAGTAAATTGCTGGCTCAAATGAGATTTTCGTGCATAAAAAGAGCAAAATGAATCGCCGTCGTGGTTATAACCGACATTTTTAATTAAAATCCTGGGCTGGCAACCACGATGAATGGTTCATTTCTGGATTAATTCTCTTTTTGCTTTCTTATCGGCGCGAACAGAAGCACTTTAAGTTATTGGCTTGGTTTAAGTTAGAAATCCATAGGTATTAGAAGGATAAATATTTTGGGTAAAAATATATACGTATCAACGGACCTAAGTAGGTATAGATTATTCTCTAGGTAGGGTATGTAGCTATGTAAAGTGCAGGAAAATGTTAATATCGAACACAGTCGTAACTTAATGAACTAGTTATGTAGAACAAGTACCTACCTACCTACTTCGGCAACATTAACAAAAAAGCTGGTCCAGTTTTTGCTATCATAAGAAAAATACTTACACGCCCTAGGTGAGCGAACGAATCCATTAGAAGACAACACCTACTTAGTTTTATTTTAACAATATCTGTGGGATTGGTAGATGTAACAGTATTCTGGCTGAACTTTCTTACTAGGTGAGGCTATGACACTATAACAATTAACTAAAGCAGGTATTGTTTTACCCATAATTATTTTGTTTTGTAAATTTAAAGATTTTACTTAACGGAGCGACATTGTAAAAGCTCTTTGAAATAAAAAGAAATAAAAAGTAGGCACTTACCTACTATTTACATTAAAAAAAACCTATTTTAGTCACACACGATAATACTTAAATTATGTTTATTGTATGGTATGTTTATTTTATGGAACCTAATATTATTGTGGTTTTGTTAGTCATGATAGTAGGTACTCATATAAGGTTTCAATTATTCGAAAACCTCAATTTGTAAATATTGTATTCAGTTAAATTTTATATACCTACAAATTGTATTATTATCTACAAATTGTATTAATTGGTTAAAGCGACATCTATCATTCACGAACTAAATCACGTGGATCACTCGAAACATAGTGACGAGATTTGTGAACGTTTTGGTATTTATTGCATTACACAGATGGCAGTAAATTGCATTTTTAAGTTTGTACTATTTAATATCGATAATTATCAATATCAACAAAATTAAATATAATAAATAAAAATTGGGAGATATCAAAGAGTAGACCGTATTAATCCAAATAAACAAAATAATTAATTATGAAATTGCTTAAGTTTTAGTTTAAATTTATCTCTATGAAGGTATCCCCCTGAATTTTAATTTTCAATATTATAATGTCTATTCAAATATTCTTTTTCTTTATAAGAATGAAATAAAAAAAAATTATATTGATCTGACTCCGAGTAACGAGAATATGTAATTAAACACTTCTTTATGATGAATATCAGTATGATGCAATAATAACTTAAACGCATATTTAATTTATTTGTAGGTTAGGTAAGAATTGTAAAATGATTAAAAAATTTTGATAGTTTTAGGCAGACAAGTAGCTTCATATTTCTGCACAAAAACGTATTCAAAGTTTTTTTTAAAATAAAAACAATACTTTAGCATTTTTTTAAAAGTGTTTTTAAGTATTGGTTATTTCAACTCAACTGTCAGCTCCCCTACATCCAAATACGAAACATTGATGCATTATTTTATTATATTATAAAAACTCTAATTAAAGCTTTATTTTGAAGTCTTCCTTAATCCAAATGTAATCGCGCATTGAACAAAAGCGTAAGGTAAGTTAGTGTTTTGTACCAAACCAAATGTCAAGAACTGTTTACTGTTTACGGATTCCCGAAAGCAGAGTGTAGCATTACCAAAACTCTGGCGGCGAAACATTACAGTATATAAATATCTCTTGTTATACAGAAAATTTACCGACAATAATCTGGATGGTTACTACACAGCACTAGCATAAAGAATGAGGGAATGAAAGTCATGCTGATTATTCATTCAATTTTATCAAACAGTTTCATTCTTTGAGTCCCGCTCATTCAATAAACTGTCAAATTTATTCTGAAATTTTAGATTTTTGTGAAAATGCAAATTTTTCCTGGAAATAAGATTTAGAATTTCAGGTCAGGTCCAGATAGGTAATTTCTTGTAACATAAATTGGGGTCAGATTTTGAATTCAATAGGTGTCGTAATGTTTCGACCAATTTGCACCATCGGTCGTCGAATATCCCTCGAGAAGAAATCTAAAGATTTCATCAGGAAGAAAGTGGTTAAACCTGGTTCGCTCTTGTCGCCGGTGGATAGGCTGAAACTATACAATAGAGAGAATAAAGAGTTGTTCGGGCCATTACTGGAAACGAAGAAGCAGAAGAATAAACGAACGCAAAAAGCGGGTAAGTTTTGTGGGGTTTCTGTAGCCTTGTGATTGAATTACAACTTTCTATTAGGAGGTAATCCGGCTTCAATGGCACGAGGAAATAGTTGGCCGTGGATCATGGCGCCGCAAATGCGTTTCAATCGCGTATCGACTCTGTAATGAGGGTTACTTTCGATCTCATTTTATTGCGGCGCGTATTTAGCATTATGAGTCGAGTAGTGCCAATTTAAATCATATGACATTACGCGCTTGGCGCCGTCTGGTTTACACGCGTGTTGATTTTATTTTATCTCGTTCCAGCCAAAAATAGAACGTCACATCAAAACAACGGGGAGAACCGTAGCGAGAATACATCGAAAGTGGAAAGTGGTTTGAAGAATGCGTTGTTGACAAGTTACAATTATAATCCTGTGCTTGCAGTTGAGTTGTTGAGGAGAAAAATGTGGCAGAATAGTAGGAATTGTGTTAATTTTGTTGGTGTGCTGCTGAACAATAGTGTTAGAGGTTTAAAGACTGTTGTGCCACGGAATGCTGCCAGAAGTTCCCCTGCTCAGCCAGGGTATGCTAGTGAGGATAGGATATTGCAGATCAAGCAACATCAGAATGACTTCACAAAGCAGTTCCCGTCAGTTACATTGATCCTGAACAAGACTATGACTGAGGACTCTAGAGCGACGTTGGAGAAATGGAAGCAGGAAAGGATTGCTGAAATGGGTGAAGAGGAATTCAATAAGTACTATGAAGGTAATAAAACTCTTTGATGCTATTAATTATTTCCTTTTAGATAGAAAGTCAAAATCTCATTCAATCTGACTCCTGCACTCGTATAGTTTAATTAAAAAGTAGACTTTGTCAAGGACAGTAGTTGCTGCAAGTGAAAGGCTAAATGTATTGACCTTTAGATTGGTTGATTGAGGCAGCAAAACTATGCAAATGTTGTAACAAGCTAGCTTTCAAGAAGTTCAAGAACAATTTTTTTATAAAATATTAACCATCATCAAAATTGAACAAAAGATGATTCAAAGCAATTTCCGCTATTAGGTAATAAACTTATAATATCAATCCTAATTACCAATTCTTACTTCCTTACTAATATTATAAATCCAAAAGTAACTCTGTCTGTCTCTCTGTCTGTGTGTTACGCTTTTACACATAAAGGACTGGACCGATTTAAATGAAATTTGGTATAGATATAGTCCAGAGCCTAGGAAAGGTTATAGGCTAGGCTAGGCTTTTTAACCGACTGCGCTATAAGGAAGTAATGTTTTACCCGTTAAATGTCTCTATGCGGACAAAGTCGCGGACGGAAAGCTACTATCCTATATAATATTAATGGATTTTTTGCACATAATGTTGATTTTTGATTTAAAATGACTCAGATGTACATACCTGATTCCAATTTATAAAATTAGTTCTCAAAATAATAATAACTAAACAATGAAAATAGTCAATGGTCTATGTTCTTTTTCAATGTTGTTTCAGTTGTTTTTAATGCAATGTTCCTATTCAATGTAGTTGCATACTTTGAAAACAAGTTTGTACATTTTTGTGGCGGCTTTGGAAACATCTTTGTTTGTACATTTGTACAATTGTGTACAAAAATAAAATAATGTCCTGGAATAGAATAAAAAGTATTCTTATTTTCTAACAAACAGTTGCACTTTTATAGTGACTAGTTAGGTATTAAGTATTTTTAGTATGTGCTTTGCCATCAACTTAAGTGTTAAAGCTTGCATTGGCTGGCTACACTTTACAAATTATTCTTTAAAATAAAGGGAATATTGACATTTGAGAAAGATTTTGTTTTAACATTTGTTCATATAAATAAAGGTATCTGCTATCTAGTCTTAATGACCCAGTAGCAGTTACTTTTTGAACCAAAATGTAGTAAAGGAGAACACCCGATTCCATACAAACTTGGGCCCAACGTTACAAAGCTGAAAGTTGGCCATCAGACAAAGCATATAAAAGGTTTCCATGAGACGAATTTTCATGTTGATCCGCAATGGCCAAATCACTAAAAATACAGTGAATATTTTTGAGGTTATCTGTTTTTCTATTATGAAAGAAAGCTTGTAGGGTGTTTCTTTTTTAAGTTTTGCATTACAGATTGTATACAAGCTATCCAACAGTACAGATAAAGTGGTAAAATGGTATCAAGACATAGGCTATAATGTCATCTATATTGGTCAGGGAACCTTGCATGTGTCCGTGAAATATGGTTTTGTGATTTGTTAAGTTGTTGGGTAATTCTGAATATTAATAACAGAATATTAACAACATATATTCCCAAGCGTCGTTGACGTCGCAATGCCTGGTCAACCCTGCGCCCCACTGCACCGCGCACACACGCAAGCACGCTACATAGTAGGTAATAAGAATAAATCTATGGATATTGCAATCATTCGACTTATGAAGTCAAAGTCTTATATCTTAGACATTCTCCTGGGTGTCAGTCTCCTCCTCATTTATCCTGGGTAGGATTCGAACCCATGACCCTTGGTTTAGAAGCCAGAATTCACTAGCAACTGCTCCATCGAGCCAGTCAACTATAAAACCAATTTATTAGATATTTCATGAAAGTGAATAATGAACTAGGTAACTCTAAATGCATATTTGCTTAAGGCTGGACAGAGCAGTTCAGTATAAAAAAATAAATGTAATAAAAGCAGGTCATCACAAAATAATAATAAATTATTTTATTCATCCTTATCATCATAATACATCTAAAAAAAATAGCATCTAAAAACTGTGCGTCTTCTTCTTCTTCTTCAGCCCTGTATCACCCATTGTTGGGTATAGGCCTCTTCATGTGCTTTCCATTTGACCCGGTCTTTTGCTGCTCGCATCCAGGTCTTGCCCAATATTTTTGTGATATCGTCGGCCCAGCGCATAGGTGGTATCCCAACGTTTCTCCGTCCGAGTCTAGGTCTCCATTCGGCAATTCTGCGTGCCTATCTGCCATCCTCTCTTCTGCACATATGTCCGGCCCGTCTCCACTTCAACTTCGTCACAATCGATGTAATGTCCGTGACTCCGGTACGTCTCCGAATGATAGTATTTCGGATACGATCTAAATAAATATGATAAATAATAAAACATTTTAATTATTAATCGACATCAATCAAATCGATCAATGTCATAAGTAGATTATGTTTACTATACTCTATGGATAGATTTCTGTATCACGTTTGCGAAGATAGCTACGTTATTAATAAATAATATAAATGTACGTTTACAAAACCAGTAACATAAGGTAAATAAAAAAAATCTGCTTTTCTCCCTGTTGGCCATTGCTGTTTTGGCTAAGATTTCTATAAGTTAACTTACAAAAATAGACCGATTTTTTGATATATAATTTAATCCTGTAACGTTGGGCCCAAAATGGTGGTTCTCCTTTAGTCAAGAAGTTGTTGAAATTAGAAGCATTCAATTATATGGTATTAGGGTGACCATACATGTAAACCCGTTAGTCCTGATGAACCATATAATATTTTTCTGGTCATACAAACAAAGAACATATTGTTTCTGAGATTTTATGGAATGTTACTGAGTGCATTGTGCATATCACGTACTGCATACCTACGTTGTTTATAAATAAGAATATCAGTTGAACTAAGTTGTTGAACTTGTTGTGTTGCCATGTTATTAACTGACTATTTACCTGCAACTGTCATACTTAAGTCATACATTATCTAACATGATGAATTACATAATCGGTTTTAGTTTATAGTTTGTGATTATTAAAGAGATTTAAACAAAATACATATTCGGATAATAATGCATAGATGGCCGAGTAGTTAAGGTCGTTGCATGCCATGCGAGAGGTTGCCAGTTCAAATCCCGCAGCATACCACTGTGTTTTTCAAATTTGAAATTCATTATGTACGATTATTCGACGCTTTAATGGTGAAGGAAATCATCTTGAGGAAACTTCCATACCTACAAAGAAATGCTAAGGTTGTGTAGTTGACCAACCCACACTTGGCCAGCGTGGTTAACTAAGGCCTGATCACCCTTGTTTCTGCCCGTGCCCCAGCAGTGGAGACATTTATGGGCAGATGATGATGATGATATCTTATTTGGATATGTATTAATATAGATTCAATATGTACTAATATTAATTCTCTATACTTTTCAGCACAAATGGCAGTCGGTACCAAATTCCACAGTACTCTGAAAAACTACTTTACACAACCTCGGACGCAGCTTAGGATCGAGAAGGATGTGGAACCAGTTTGGGTGTCTGTGAGCGAAGTACTCAAAAGCATATCTACTCCCAAAGCAATAGAGTCTAATGTTGTTCATCCCGTGCTGAAGTATAGGGGAATATTTGATGCCATTGCTGATTATGAGTAAGTTAAACTTCTATGTTATTCTCTTTATTCGGTTATGATTCTTAGGGGCCTTCCACTCCCCTGCAATGGTGATGATGACAAGGCAACTCCAACCCATCATTGTATGTCAGTTAGAAAAAAAAAGGTTATGTTGCATAGTTGGCCCCTGGCAAGCACTTGCATTCAACATAATAGTTCTATTATAGGTGAATACCTTTGTTTGCTTATGCATGTTCATCTTAGAATCTCAGCTGATTCGTCAGATATAAGCTGAGATCATCTTTATTGGCCAAGGTTACCTCCTTCACACATCATTTGATATCTTGCATTCTAAATTATTTGTTGCTCGACCATTGCTTCCTTTAAATCGCAAACTGCAATTTGAAATCAGCAATTGTTTTGCATTGTCTTTTTTATATTGATGCATAATATCAGGTCCCTTGGTCAACTGTTAAGTTCATAACCAATTTGGCCTCCAAGAAACTGTGGAAAGTCACAGTAACTGAGTGTGTATCCTACAATAATGTGATATGGGAAATTTTATACTTTAAAACAAAACCATGATTTGGTATGTGACCATCAATTCTTAAATTTTCAAATATTAGACTTGAGATTCCTAGTAAAGTTGCTTTATTGTTCCAAACAGTATCTATTTCTGGATATTGAACGCACTATTATGAGTCACTTTGTGTGCATGAGTCTACTTTGTATAGGACTATTTGTATTTAAATAGTATCAAAGTTGACTCAAACTATATGTGGAGATTGAAGATCAGTGACCGACACACGTTCCGACACACCCATTCATGTGGGCGTAACTTTCTTGATGCAAAATTTAACTTTAGATAATAGATAAGGCAGATTATATAATGGTGAATTTTTACACAGTCTTTTGAACATTTGAATTATTTGAGCAGTTAGTTTTATTGCCTCATTGTTGAGTTTGACAGTATCAATATTTATTATTTGTTCATGTAATGTAATTTACAATTATGACAATTGTTTAGCTGTACATTTTGCAATCAAACATTCCTTAGAGAAATTCAAAGTTTGTGTTGCGAATTAAGTCTAGTTTACATATAGTACGAATAAATAATTAATAGAAGTACCTATCCTTTTCAAAAACTGTAATGTGAGAGCTAAAGCTAAATTAAACAATTTCGAAATGAATCTGTTATGATACAAAATTGTACGCTTACTTTAATTTATCACTGGTGGATACTATTTTAATTATCTGCATTTATTTACATATCATTTTTACTAGTATGCACTAGATTTTCGCCTGCGAATTCGACCCCGTAAAATTTAAAAAATACATGCATGTTGAATCATACCTTTTCCTGAGTTCACGAAGATAATTCTTATAGTGGAATCAAGATAGTGATAATATAATGAATGTGTTTACTGAAAAAGAAACGTGGTTTTTATAGCGCAAATATTATTGAACGCCTATGTTTATTGTTTCTATCGAAAGAACAAATGCATGCATAATGGCTATTTATATCCTTTGACTTTCTAGTCAATGTCAAACCTATTATTGCTTTTAATAAAAGTATTGATAGAAAAAGCTGACAAAATATACACTTTTAAACATTCACTATTCATGGACATTTTAATCAACAATTAGGTGTAGTTGTTCTTGTAATTATTTTTTTATTTGCAATATTATTTATATATAGATTGAATATAATTTCCTTTACGTAGAAAAAAACATTAAATATCTTGAACAACAATTGGCATGTAAACAAACACAAATCTTAGGGGTGAGAGCCATCCGCTCTCCCGCAAGTCCGGTGATGATGACAAGGCATCATCTTATGTCAGTTTGGAAAAAAAAAACTATAAAATCTGTAGTTTCCGCATATAAATATAGTTTGTGTGCAAATAGTTTAGTTTACCACGTTAACGTAATCTGCGTCTCTGAATGTTTGGACTTTATCCAAAAAAACATATTAAAACGCGTAAAAAACAAACTGAAACGTAAATACACCAACAAACACATTACGTTTATCTCAGACCTGCCTTATCGGCGTTGTTTTGATTAAGAAATGTCACTGACAGTAGTGCTAGCTAGCTATATTCATATAGATAGTTTAATTCAATGTCAAGAACTTATTTTGTTTTCGGATGCAAAGTAACGTAGTGAGGAGTTAATCAGTCGCCATATGATCAAAACAACTCAGTGCACGATTACTCGCCTAATACGATATGCTATCGTTCTTAAAAATGTCCATAAATTACCAACAATCTAGGTACTACACTACATTTATGTGGTAATCAGTAATCACAATATTTATATGCAAATTTTGTTGCTTATCCTTTCTGAGTACATGTCTGAATACGAATAGAATGAGTATGTAAGATTTTTTACTTTAGCGTTCCATTACAGTAAATATTAGTATTTATGGGTCTACACGCGTTATTAGCTATGTATTTGCAACTCCTAATAACGCCTCATGTGTCTTTATAAAATACAAAAATTACTAAATAATATTTTTACAAATGGAAACTGCGGTCCAAGTGCAAGATTAAACTTAGAATAACGTTGTTACAGCCATTTTCCTAAACCAGTAGGTTTATCTTGCATCTGGACGTAATATTTTTCACTGTCACTTAGGCTGATTTTAGAGTCACACTGACCGCGCCCTTACCAACGGCTCTGAAAGTCCAGTATGCATAGAGATATAAGGATCGGTTTTAAAGTAACGCTGGCCGGTCGGCGCCGACGCCCGATACAGAAAATCAGTCAGCGCGACTCTTAAACCAGCCTTAGACCGTATTAAACACTTATCCATCTATTTAAGGGACACAAGTGTATTTATAAGCTACTTGTTTGTCTTTATAAAATCAGTGTCTATGTGATATCTTATTTTTAAATTTTTCCTATTCCAGGGACAAGCCGACGCTAATCGAATGGAAGAAATCGGATAAGCCGCGCAAATCGATAGCGCTCACATACGACAACCCGGTGCAGTTAGCCGCGTACTTCGGCGCGGTGTGCAACGACCTCAACTATAAGCATCTGAATGTTCGCGACGCGTTGCTAGTCATCGCGTACACGGACGGCTCCAGAGCTGACGTGTTCCACCTCTCCACTGACAAGCTGAGAGAACATTGGGCGCAGTGGTTGATAAGGTAAGCTACTGCCGAAGTTTGGAAGTGTGAGCCATCTGATACCGGTAATAATGATCCGAACTACAAGCACGTGAATGTTCGCGACGCGTTGCTAGTCATCGCGTACACGGACGGCTCGAGAGCTGATGTGTTCCACCTCTCCACTGACAAGCTGAGAGAGCATTGGGCGCAGTGGTTGATAAGGTAAGCTACTGCCGAAGTTTGGGAGTGTGAGCCATCCGAAACCGGTAATAATGACCCAAACTACAAGCATGTGAATGTTCGCGACGCGTTGCTCGTCATCGCGTACACGGACGGCTCTAGGGCCGACGCGTTCCGCCTCTCAACTGACAAGCTGAGAGAGCATTGGGCGCAGTGGTTGATAAGGTGAGGTACTGCCGAGGTTTGGGAGTGTGATCCATTTGATGCCGGTAATAATGATCCAAACTACAAGCATGTGAATGTTCGTGACGCGTTGCTCGTCATCGCGTACACGGACGGCTCTAGGGCCGACGCGTTCCGCCTCTCCACTGACAAGCTGAGAGAGCATTGGGCGCAGTGGTTGATAATGTGAGGTATTGCCGAGGCTTGGGAGTGTGAGCCATCTAATACAGGTAATAATGATCCAAACTACAAGCATGTGAATGTTCGCGACGCGTTGCTAGTCATCGTGTACTCGGACGGCTCCAGGGCCGACGCGTTGCGCCTCTCCACTGACAAGCTGAGAGAGCATTGGGCGCAGTGGTTGATAAGGTAAGCTACTGCTGAGGTTTGGGAGTGTGAGCCATCAGATACCGGTAATAATGATCCGAACTACAAGCATGTGAATGTTCGCGACGCGTTGCTAGTCATCGCGTACACGGACGGCTCGAGAGCTGACGTGTTCCACCTCTCCACTGACAAGCTGAGAGAGCATTGGGCGCAGTGGTTGATAAGGTAAGCTACTGCTGAGGTTTGGGAGTGTGAGCCATCCGATACCGGTAATAATGATCCGAACTACAAGCACGTGTATGTTCGCGACGCGTTGCCAGTCATCGTGTACACGGACGGCTCCAGAGCTGACGTGTTCCACCTCTCCACTGACATGCTGAGAGAGCATTGGGCGCAGTGGTTGATAAGATAATGCTGAGGTTTGGCCTCCTGACACCGGTAATAATTATCTAAACTACAAGCATGTGTATGTTCGCGACGCGTTGCTCGTCATCGTGTACTCGGACGGCTCTAGGGCCGACGCGTTCCGCCTCTCCACTGACAAGCTGAGAGAGCATTGGGCGCAGTGGTTGATAAGGTAATGCTGAGGTTTGGCCCCCTGATACCGGTAATAATTATCTAAACTACAAGCATGTGTATGTTCGCGACGCGTTGCTCGTCATCGTGTACACGGACGGCTCCAGGGCCGACGCGTTCCGCCTCTCCACAGACAAGCTGAGAGAGCATTGGGCGCAGTGGTTGATAAGGTAAGCTACTGCTGAGGTTTGGGAGTGTGAGCCATCCGATACCGGTAATAATGATCCGAACTACAAGCACGTGTATGTTCGCGACGCGTTGCTAGTCATCGCGTACACGGACGGCTCCAGAGCTGACGTGTTCCACCTCTCCACTGACAAGCTGAGAGAGCATTGGGCGCAGTGGTTGATAAGGTAAGCTACTGCTGAGGTTTGGGAGTGTGAGCCATCCGATACCGGTAATAATGATCCAAACTACAAGCATGTGAATGTTCGCGACGCGTTGCTAGTCATCGTGTACACGGACGGCTTCAGAGCTGACGCGTTCCGCCTCTCCACAGACAAGCTGAGAGAGCATTGGGCGCAGTGGTTGATAAGGTAAGCTACTGCTGAGGTTTGGGAGTGTGAGTCATCCGATACCGGTAATAATGATCCGAACTACAAGCACGTGAATGTTCGCGACGCGTTGCTAGTCATCGCGTACACGGACGGCTCGAGAGCTGACGTGTTCCACCTCTCCACTGACAAGTTGAGAGAGCATTGGGCGCAGTGGTTGATAAGGTAAGCTACTGCTGAGGTTTGGGAGTGTGAGCCATCAGATACCGGTAATAATGATCCGAACTACAAGCATGTGTATGTTCGCGACGCGTTGCTAGTCATCGCGTACACAGACGGTTCCAGAGCTGACGTGTTCTACCTCTCCACTGACAAGCTGAGAGAGCATTGGGCGCAGTGGTTGATAAGGTAAGCTACTGCCGAGGTTTGGGAGTGTGATCCATCCCATACCGGTAATAATGATCCAAACTACAAGCATGTGAATGTTCGCGACGCGTTGCTCGTCATCGCGTACACGGACGGCTCCAGGGCCGACGCGTTCCGCCTCTCCACTGACAAGCTGAGAGAGCATTGGGCGCAGTGGTTGATAAGGTAAGCTACTGCTGAGGTTTGGGAGTGTGAGCCATCAGATACCGGTAATAATGATCCAAACTACAAGCATGTGAATGTTCGCGACGCGTTGCTAGTCATCGTGTACTCGGACGGCTCCAGGGCCGACGCGTTCCGCCTCTCCACTGACAAGCTGAGAGAGCATTGGGCGCAGTGGTTGATAAGGTAAGCTACTGCTGAGGTTTGGGAGTGTGAGCCATCCGATACCGGTAATAATGATCCGAACTACAAGCACGTGTATGTTCGCGACGCGTTGCTAGTCATCGCGTACACGGACGGCTCCAGAGCTGACGTGTTCCACCTCTCCACTGACAAGCTGAGAGAGCATTGGGCGCAGTGGTTGATAAGGTAATCTACTGCTGAGGTTTGGGAGTGTGAGCCATCCGATAACGGTAGTGATGATCTGAACTACAAGCATGTGTATGTTCGCGACGCGTTGCTAGTCATCGCGTACACAGACGGTTCCAGAGCTGACGTGTTCTACCTCTCCACTGACAAGCTGAGAGAGCATTGGGCGCAGTGGTTGATAAGGTAAGCTACTGCCGAGGTTTGGGAGTGTGATCCATCCGATACCGGTAATAATGATCCAAACTACAAGCATGTGAATGTTCGCGACGCGTTGCTCGTCATCGCGTACACGGACGGCTCCAGGGCCGACGCGTTCCGCCTCTCCACTGACAAGCTGAGAGAGCATTGGGCGCAGTGGTTGATAAGGTAAGCTACTGCTGAGGTTTGGGAGTGTGAGCCATCAGATACCGGTAATAATGATCCAAACTACAAGCATGTGAATGTTCGCGACGCGTTGCTAGTCATCGTGTACTCGGACGGCTCCAGGGCCGACGCGTTCCGCCTCTCCACAGACAAGCTGAGAGAGCATTGGGCGCAGTGGTTGATAAGGTAAGCTACTGCTGAGGTTTGGGAGTGTGAGCCATCCGATACCGGTAATAATGATCCGAACTACAAGCACGTGTATGTTCGCGACGCGTTGCTAGTCATCGCGTACACGGACGGCTCCAGAGCTGACGTGTTCCACCTCTCCACTGACAAGCTGAGAGAGCATTGGGCGCAGTGGTTGATAAGGTAATGCTGAGGTTTGGCCCCCTGATACCGGTAATAATTATCTAAACTACAAGCATGTGTATGTTCGCGACGCGTTGCTCGTCATCGCGTACACGGACGGCTCTAGGGCCGACGCGTTCCGCCTCTCCACTGACAAGCTGAGAGAGCATTGGGCGCAGTGGTTGATAATGTGAGGTATTGCCGAGGCTTGGGAGTGTGAGTCATCCGATACCGGTAGTGATGATCTGAACTACAAGCACGTGTATGTTCGCGACGCGTTGCTAGTCATCGCGTACACGGACGGCTCCAGAGCTGACGTGTTCCACCTCTCCACTGACAAGCTGAGAATGCATTGGGCGCAGTGGTTGATAAGATGAAGTACTGCCGAGATTTGGGAGTATGAGCCATCATCATCATCATCAGCCCATTTCCGTCCACTGCTGGAGATAGGCGTACCCAAATGCACGTCACTTCTCTCTTTCTTCGGCTACTCGCATCCAGCTTCTACCAGCACCCCACCTGGCCTGAGGGCGTCCTACACTACGTTTGCCGAGACGCGGTCTCCACTCTAGAACTCGTCTACGGCTGATCTTGCCGATGTCATTATTAAGGAGTTTCTTGTCGGAATATTAATAAATGATTTTATTGTAAAAGTGTATCAATCAGCATTCTAAAACCTGCAGTAGAATCGAGTTTCGTGCCCGTAAATGAGTGTCTCATCGGAGTCTTTATAATAAATATTTCACAACATCTGATCCCGTGGTAAGTAGCTTTTAAGCACTTGTGTTACGGATATCAGAATAAACAGCGGATACACAAATAAACTTAAATATATTTAATAATATTATTATAAATACACCCAGACACGGAACAAACACCGATGTTCCACACACAAATATTTGTCCCGAGTGGGAATCAAACCCACGACTCTTAGAACCGTAGGTAGTAAACCTGGGTCACCAGCCACTGTTCTACCGAGCCAGTCAACCGTTATAAATGAATTACGAAATACACTTATCACGAAACATTACTTCCTTATAGTGCAGTTGCTTAAAAGTAGCCCTTGTCTTTTCTCAGGCTCCATAGAAGGGTAAAAGGTTCAGTAATTCTGGCGTGAAGTGTGACAAATGAAGTGCCTACTCAGTACTAACCAATAATAAAAAATATAAATAAATAATTTTTGTGTTTTTTTTATAGATTGGAGAAATACATGAAAACACATGGCAATGAACAGGAGAAGATTTTGAAGGGAGGGAAGCGTTTGTTCGAAGAAGATATCGGGAATCTCCAATAATTTATGGTGAGTATTTTGGAAACCCCATTGGGGAGAATTCAAATTTTTTTTTATAATAGTCTAACACCTAGTCTAGAGTCTAGAGTAATTTCATTACAGAAAAACTCACACAAATTTTGACCGACCCCGGACTCGAACCGGGGACCTCTCTGTCCTTACGCAGCGCTTGCTACCAATAGACCAACGAGGCAGTTAGAACTATGTACAGACGCTAAGAGTCACACTCGCTAGTAGACCTGCAGTAGATCAGCAGCACTTGGCGTTTACAACCTACAGAGGCGCGTGTCTCGCTACGCATCTAAGTTTTATCCAACAGGGATTCTCTGAACCTAGTTTTAGCCGAAACAGTATCGGATAGACCTAGTTTTATCCAACAGGGAATGGCTGGACCTAGTTGTAGCCGGCATGATGAAGGCTAGACCTAGTTGTATCCGAAATCAATCGGCTCCACCTAGATTTAGCCAAGAGTAAGTGGCTACACCTAGTTCTAGCCGGCTAAAACTAGGTGTAGCCGCACTTCGGGTATTAGCCGTAACATATATAAAAAAACGGGGCGGAAACTCTGACGAAGTCGCTGGCACAGCTAGTCAATGGCCCGTATACATTGATTTAATGCATTTGGTCTCTTCTTTATTACGTAATTGAATAATAATGTACTATTTTTTTCTTTTACAGAGGAGCTTGGCATCCCTTGAAAAGAAGCTGTAAAAGTTAAACCAAGATCACTGAATGGATCAACACTCGGAATGTGTCTTCGAAGGCTGGATTCACACGAGTATATCGAAAATTCCAAACGTCGAACCAATGCCAGTATTGCAGTCTAACGCTTGAACGCTTTGGTCATCGAAATAAGGTTCATTATCGAACGGCCAATGTGTCCCAAATCGATGGACATTAAAATAAAAACAAAAAATATCTGGGACATTTCCATTTCATGGTGGCCATACTGAATCGATATAAAATTGAAAGTGGTGTTACGTAGTTGTTGGCTGGTTGATAAAATTGAAGATTGAAGACATTCTAGTATATTCTAAGTGACTAAGATCTGCCTTATAACCTTGGTACAAATACTTAGGCGAATATAGGTAAACACACTATAAGACTTTGTGACGTCAAATCAATCTATTTTTCTGACACAACTTTAGTGAATTGTCTTGATATAGACGATATTTCTCGTTAAATATAAAAATGACGTCACAAATAAAGTTATCGCCATTAATTGCCTACACTTGAGTCCAAAAAAATCTTAAATTCCTTATGTTTGAGAAGTGTTAAGTAACACAAGTCCGATCTACTAAAATAAGGGTTTCACATAACACATTGTTACTACGATTCGACTATAAAATAGTATAATTATCGCCATAACTTCTGTAACGTATTTCGTTATTTTCGACACATTCAACTATTGTAAACTATGTTTGGTCTTAGGGCAGATATACACGGACAGCTTGAAGCTGCGACTGCATAGTAAACTACAGATTCTATTATTCTCTCTCTCAGTCAGTCATGATCTCGAGCAGTCATGACTGCTCCGAGCAGTTAGCAGCACGATGAAATCTCAAATAGTCGCCAGTCATAAGCTGACTATGACTGCAAGAGCGGTCCATGTATATTGATCACTGGCTAACTGCTCGAGCGGTCCGTGTATATTGATCACTGGCTAACTGCTCGAGCGGTCCGTAGTCCGTCCGTTTATGTAGCGAAACTGATTACTAGTTTAAATGAATACTCTGGTGTAGACTGTACTTAACCAATCTGCCCTCATTCACAACTGATAGAGGAATGAAGCAACAGGCTTCCCTCTGTTAATGTTCAAGTGTTTGTACACATTCTGGCCACGGAGCGAATAAAAGCAATAGACTACCTGATCTACTGACCAGTCAACTAGACGTGTCTGATGTCTCTTTAAAAAAAATTCTTGGCTACGATGATTGCTTGTAGCCTTGTCATCATCGCCAGACTAGCGGGGGAGAGGATGGCTATCACCCCTTAAATAATATTTTTCAGAAGTCCCCCACAGGTACTTGACGTGCAAAGTCGTCAAAGTAGTCGCAGTGGTTAATAAATGTGGCTGTTGGGCAATGACATACAGATTCGGTACCTACCCACCTACTTTTTAGTAAAAAAAAAGTTCGAATTATCCGTTTTCGACACGTTGTGAATGAGGGACCTGGAAAGACTGATACTGTGATCGAGATTGCGTTCTATAAATTAATCCATAGACATGATTTGGTGTGCAGTCTAAATGTCTTGATCAAGTCTAAAGAAAAGGATTAAGAGAGAAGGTTTATTTGTCTATACTCGAATATTTTTGGAGGAAACCTTTTTATTTGAGTATTCTTTTGCGTTGTCATTTAAATTTGAGTACTTATGTGAAGACAACATTTTTTTTTTTATCTACTAAACTGTAATTCGAATGTAACTTTTATTACCTATCGCTTGTATGACGGTTATGCAACGAAAACAATTTGATTATATAAATGATTTAAATATTGTCTCCATCATACATACGAATTTGTTTTATTTGGTTTTAAGCGGTATGTGATGAATACTAACTTTGAATCGTGAAATTATAGGTCCCGTTTGCTATGATATTGTTAAAAGACAAAATAAGATTACATTATCGAAATATATGCAACTTATGATTAATTAACATGTTAAGTTGATAATTACAACTACGTAAACGATAGTTGTGAGTTGTTGAACTTGATACTTCATAATTAAAATGTACACTAGATATATCTTTAAAATTACTACTATATTATAAGCACTTTTTAGACAAGACACCAACTGCCGAATAAAGCAATAATTAGATATTTCACTTAACTTAATTCGTCTAAGAAGGTTATTAAGTTTTCCTAACTGATTTACATGGCTTGGAGTAACCTCGTCATCATCACCGGACTTGCGGGGGAGCGGATGGCTCTCAAACCAAAAGGTTATTAAGTTCATGTTAACGAGTTTGGAAGTTAAAACCCAAAAGGGAAATATCTAATTATTGTCACAGTATTCGGCTGTCAGTCCACCACTATTGTAGAAAGTCATTTATCACAATCATATTCATTATCGTAAGATCTAATTAGCTTGGTAACTTAAGTCATTGTATGCCAAAAATAGCAATTGCCTAGTCAGCCATGTTCCATCATGCATTGGTACAAAATTACATTGTATTGTCAAGATCTAAGGCATTATCAATAGAACACGTTTATAGAGCATTTATTTAGTACATTGTTTCTCAAACTGGGTGTTTTGAGATAGAGTTATTACATGCAAGCTCATTCATTCCCATGAACAGAATAGTAAATTCTGAAACAATATTCTTTTAAATAAGATATTAGGTACTTTATCGGACAAAGCTTCTATGTTTGAGAAACAAATTGTAATATAGGGAACACTAGTTTTTATTTTGTATATTGTATCAACTGCTGTTTTTGTATCGTTGTACTTAGGTTTGATATAATAATTACACTTTAATCATTTAGTTTTCATGTTATGTGCTTAATTATATAATAAAAAATTATATTGAGGCTCACCTATTCAAAATTACTTTAGTTTATGTCACATATTGATATTTTATAATAAACCCAGTCAAATAAACTTGCAGTTAATCTTAAATCCGATTTAGTCTAAGTAAAATTAACCTCCTTGTTCCTACTATAAAGCTGAAAAATTGTATGATATCTTGACTAAACTAATGATTAAATTTAAGTTTAATTTGCTGTCACAGCAAATTATTGTAATATGTGTCTACTTATAGAGAATCGTTAATCCCATAAACATGTTCTTAAGCAAGTACCACACAGTTCTGTTTCTATTATTGTTAATATTGTCTACAAAAGTATGACTTAGAAATGTAATCATTCGGGATTAATTATCTTCTGCAAGTAGATCTTTGAAAATAAAAGCTCGAAGCAATCACTGAAGCAATGCAATTTCCGATTTTGTGCCTATTGTTAATGTTTTGATATTAAAAGATTAGAATTTTCAACGTGTTTTATACTTCTTATCTCATGGATCCTTTTCTTGTGATAAATAATAATTGTTACCTTAATTTGAACCTGATTTACTGGTGAATTCCCACTAGCTGCACTACTCGACTGGTAGAATCTTATAACTACTAATGTGACGATTTATAAGTGCCTAGGTAAATAAAGACATTTGGATTTTGACTCAGTCCTACTTCCTTACATTTAGCCGGTCTTAAATGTACTGCAATAGAACTAGTGAGAATGTACCTACATTTCGACCGACTACCTAAATGCATAGAAGTGGAACTAACTTCATAGTAACTAGTGGGAATGATCCGATTCACTATACACCGTGAAATTTGAGTGGTTGTTTTCCCGTGGCAGAACGATTTGCCTTTAGTAATTATCAAATCATAAACGATAAGAGCTATCGTTGTTTTTTAAGATGTGACGTATTCAGGTACTGCTTGCCGCGTGAAATCGATGCTTAAAGCTAAAGAAGCTCTACGCCCTAAGTATTAATAAAGTGGTTCGAACGTATTTTAAAGTTTCGATTATGTCTTTCGTAAAACCGGCATTTATTGATTTTAATAATTTATTTATTTATTTATTTATTTATTTATTTATTTATCAACAAAATCTTAACTATCCTTACAGGCTAACTTAACCTAATACGATAGAACAGACTACACTATTTATATTATTTATACTTGTACAATTATTAATAAACTAAAATTACATAATTATATTATACTTATTCTATTTACTTATAGCTAATAAAATATAATGTACATATTGCGAATTCCCTCAAAGAACACGCAAAAATGTCAACTTTCTCGTGTACTACGTTAATTAAGCCCATTGTGCGAACAATGGGCGTTTTAGCCAGTAAGTTGGTTCTGTGTGCGGGCGCAGCCAGCAGGCCCGGGCGCCGCCGCCGCCACACGTACCGGTCGGGCGCGCTCAGCGGCAGCCGCTGCAGCAGCTCGGGGTGGTGCGCCAGCCCGCGCAGCACACCCACCACGTGCAGTGCCAGCGCGTACTCGCGCCGCACTCTCAGCTGATTGTACCCTACCATACCCAGAACGAATAAAGTAGGGTACATCAAAGGGTATAATGGGTATACCCCATATAGTTTGAAGTACAGATGCCTAGTGAACTTGTTCTGGACCCGTTCTAACATGACACTGTACTTCTCTTCATGGGGAGCCCATATGACTGCGCTGTGCTCTAGATGACTTCGGACTAGTGCATCATATAATACCCGAAGCGTTGTGATGTTGGTGAACCCCTGTGTTTGCCTAAGTACGAAGCCCAGGTTTCTAAACGCTCTTTTGCATATCTTCATTATGTGGTCACGAAAATTTAGGTCTGGTGTCACATACACCCCTAAATCCCGGACCTGTGACAAATAACTGCACAAATCTATTGTGCTACTAAGGAAGAATCATTTTGCTGCGGGAAAACAACCGCTCAAATTTCACGGTGTATGTGTCGAAAGAAATGTCACTCAAGTATCTCGACCAGTTTTTTTTAAATTGTTGACTGTTGCGTCATACGAGAATTTATAACGCTTCTTCTAAGCGTCTCAATGTCGGATGTTATGTTAAATATGGAAATTACGCTGACCTTAACCGGAGATAATCGCCGACATAATATTAACTGAGACCTTTTAGATTTGACATCGGTTAAAAGAAAAGTTTATGTACCTATTTATGAATCAACAGATTTGGTTTGAGTTGGGGGAGGCCTTTGCTTGGAGTGACACAAAACAGGCTTAATGAAAAGGAAAAATGTATACAACTATATTTAAAAGAAGATTTTAGTTGAAAGTAGTGTACCTGAACATTTCTTTTTCGTATTTTGTTTTGTTGCGTTGTTTTTATTTGTCAATACCTATATACATATTTTATAAATTTGTTTTACATTATTTAATTACTGATTTATACAGATAACTAACGAATAGATACCATATCGAGTAAATATCGAATTTGGAATTATCATAGTAAATTTATCTTGTTATTATTAATCGTAATACTACTTTAACACTTGTGATGTTGACAGTACACGAAATCGATCAAGTAATAATCTAAGGGATTTTTACATTTGACACTACCTTCACAAAGATCAAGGTGTGTAGGTTCGAATTTGTTTACTACGTTAACTTCGTTTACGAACGAAAAGTTTATAGAAAAAAAAACACAGTTTGTTACTGGCCGCTAAGGAAATAAGGCGGACAATGCACGGTGCGGCGCGGAAACTGTTTTCGCGCCAAATAAAAAGGGTGAAATGGCAAAGGAATATTTCTGAGAATGCCGAGGGAAAGGGGCAGTTTATATTGAAGTCGGCTTTCCCTGATATTCCTGTGCCTAATGTAAGGTTGCTTGATAGGCTTTGGGCAGAAGGAGCTCGTTTCAAAAACCATGTTGCTCTGGTAAGGAAAGTTTAGTTTTTTATTCATCATCATCAGCCCATATACGTCTCCACTGCTGAGACACGGGCCTACCCTAAATTAGGGTGATACTACCCTAAACTGGGGCACTGGCCTACCCTAAAGTAGTTTTTTATTCCTTGAAAGCGTTTCATCATCATCGAATGCGCTCATCCAAAACTTATTCATCATCATCAGCCCATATACGTTTCCACTGCTGGGGCACTGGCCTACCCTAAACTAGGGCGATAAGGACAAGGTCAACCAGGTTAGTGCGGGTTGGTTGACTACACAACCTTAGAATTTCCTTATAGGTGTTCAGGTTACCTCACGATGAAGGGATTCCTTCACCGGTAAAACTGATTATTTCTCACAAAGTAGTATTCTTGCTAATTTCGTATCGAGTTAAATTATTTTTAGGATAGTATCGATGGAATAATAAGTTTTCTTGTTGGTCTTTTTACATTTTTTCCTAACTGACTTACGATGATGGCTTGGAGTAGTCTCGTCACCATCACCGGACTTGCGGGAAAGCGGATAGCCCTCTAAAGTCTTTTTACCGAATTTCGTCAATTATAGAAATAGGCGCAATGAATTACGTAATGTTTTCAATAATAATAATCTAAAAGTGACATTTATCTTAATTAAATCATTCTATTTTATTCACAGGTTAGCGCAGAGACGAACAAAAGTTACACGTACCTCCAACTTCAGGAGTTCACAAGTAATTTCGCTACTGCCTTACTGAAGAAACTAGGGTTGCAGCCGGGAGACATTGTCTCTGTAGCTGTCCCCAACTGTCCCGAGTTCCCAGTTGTGGCCTTCGGGACGATTCAGGCTGGCTGTGTTTTGTCCACTAACAACCCTACCTATAAAGAAAGTGAGTGGTGTTTTTTAACACATACCTACTATTCTCACTGAGGGGAGCATTTAGGAATGTGATATTGACTTAGGACCTCCTAAGGTCCTAATCCTGTATAGTCTAGGAAATAGGTACCTAAAAGCTTTGACATTCGATCCAAATTGGTAATACCACGAGTCAAATCGACATTCCTTCCTAGACAGGTAGGCTTTTTAATCAGATACAGAGAGATACCTGACTCTTCACCTGGTGTAATTGACCTGGTAAAAATAACAACCAAAATGTTTGTGTATTTTGACTTTGTTATTCTATGCTTTGTCTTCTTCCAGATGAACTAAGTCACCAGTTGTCTATGACAAAGCCAAAAGTTCTGGTCACGATACCGGAAAGTTATGACACCGTAAAAAAGGCGTTACAGCTGTCCCAACTGAATACCAAAATAGTTTTAATCGATAACCCCACCGAATCGATTCCTGATGGTGCCATACGGTATTCTGAGCTAGCAGAGCAAGGACACTCAGATTACTCATTGCTAGATAAAGTAGTGAAGGCGCATGATGATGTGGCCGTTATACCTTTCTCAAGCGGAACCACGGGGCTTCCTAAAGGAGTAGAGATATCATACAAGAACCTGTTGACAAGTATTGATATTATGACGCATGAAAAAATATGTTTACCGGATCTAGCGAGCGGTAAGTTGTATACGTACCTACGATGGAACGTACCTATGATTGATGTATGTTCTTTTCATCATGAGATTCAGCTTAGTATTAACTTTTTAGTTACTGTAAATTAAAATTTGAAAAAACTAGTAATTTTACAATAGAGCTTTAAATAGCTTTAAAACAACAAATAAAAAATATATTTTTTTAGTTATGTTTCCTGTTTTTAAAAGCTTTTCCCTGGATTCGGAACCCTTTTTCATATTTTTATAATAGTTGATCAAAATCAAATTTATTTGAAGAACAAACAAAGCTTCTCCATCCATTTTCATCAGTTCAGTTCAGATCAGTTGCCACGGTTCCAAGTCGTGGGTTCGATTCCCACCCGGGACAAATATTTGTGTGACAAACATCAATGTCTGTTGCGTCAGTTGCGTGTCTGGGCAACAAACATTGATGGCAAAGGCAAAATTAAAGTACCTATATTTCTGTAAGTAGGTATATGTTGATTCTGATATTCGTGACATAAGTGCTACATCCCACTGGATCAGATCAATATATGTGATGTGTAATATTCATTTATTCTATTTAATTCGACAACAATTAAAAAAAATCTTTCTTACACTCATCATCATCTGCCCATATGCGTCCCCCTGCTGGGCACGGGTCTACCCTAAACTAGAACGATAAGGCCTCAGTCACACTATCTTATATTTTCAGATACGCATCAAGATGTGGTCCCATGTGTTCTCCCATTCTTCCACATCTATGGCATGGTGATCACTCTGCTCGGCCACTTGAGCAAGGGGTGCAAACTCATCACAATGTCGTCATTTGAACCGGTTACTTATATTAACACCTTGAAGAATGAGAAAGCCAGTCTACTGTACGTTGTTCCACCTCTAGGTATGTAACTCTTTATAATAGCTATACATTTTCATAACTAATAGATTATGGAAAAAGTCGGCTAATGCGAGTCGGACTGGCTCATGAACGGTTCCGTACCAATATTGTAAAAAAACGCCGATATTTTTTTAAATTCTTTATTATTACTATACTATTATTTACCTTTTGGCTACGTTACCCTAAAAACTACTTTCCACCTGTAGCTGTGTCGCTTAACTTCGAACTCTATAAATCTAATCCGATTACACAGATTGTGATGCCTGACTTCGGTTAAGCATAATTTGAAAAATATTTTAAGGAACAAATAAAAACTATTTGACACCGCAGAGCTAAATGATTGTACCTACTTTATATACAAACTAGCGACCCGCCCTCGCTTCGCTTCGGGGATATCTCTATCTCTTTGTAATATATTTTAACCCCGTAAGAGAAATCTATAAAAAAGCTACTCATGGATAGTGTAGCTTTCCAACAGTGAAAGATTTTTTCAAATCGGTGCAGTAGTTTCGGAGCCTATTCGAAACAAACAAACAAACAAACAAAAAATCAAACCGTTCCTATTTATAATATTAGATTATATTATTATATTACATATTACATTGACTCCCCGTACCCCAGGGACGCTTACATTGAGCCTACATCGCATGCTGGCTAGCTGAGCGCGGTGGCGGCAACCACGCGACTTTTTTCTAATACTCGCATTTTTAAACTCGTGATATCTTCCGAATTAAATGTTCGAATAGAATAATTCAAAAAGTTACAAAAAGGTATTGAAGCCGTCTTGAATATAAAGTAACTTATTTTTTTAAGGATTAATACCAAGGTACAAATAAAGAGCCCTTTCAAGCGGCGGCATATAAATTAAATTTTTAGAATAATAAACCGCTTGCTGTGACATAACTATAATATTTAGACATATGCTGTCGCGACACTTTTTGTAGATAATGATGAGTCCTGCAAAGTCTTAGTAAATGGTTTTGTTCTATCTTCAATAGTTTTCGCAGCGCAGGCGACGTAAGGAATTTTTCGGGTCTATTTTTTACACCTTGGGTTACATTATTGGAGTTTTAGTAAGGATCCCTAATTTTTTTAAAAATATAATATAGCCTATGTTACTTCTGAATAATGCAGCTTTCTAATGGTGAAAAAATTATTGCAATCGGTCCAGTAGTTTTTTCATTACAAACATACAAAAATACAAAAATACAAAAATACAAATCTTTCCTCTTTATAATATTAGTATAGATTTTATAGATTCAGAGTTCAATGTTCGGATTCCTATCTAATCAAAATGTATAGTATATGTATGTAATGTATTCAAAAAGTCGACCTCGATTCAGAGGCCAAGGCCTCCAATATAGCTGTCCCTTATCGTATGGAAACAAGTTATTTAGAAAATACACATAGTTGATAAAATATAGACTCTTTATTTTATTATACATACTTTTACCTACCTATACTGATTTTATTAAATATACATAGAAGAACGCCGATTATCCGATACATTTATGTTTATTAAACAAAAACGAAATGTCACACAATAAGCGTTCAAGTTTATAGGTACAATTACGTTAATTTAAACATCTCTCAGAGTAAGTTTCAACCGCAATATGAATTCACAATTATTATCTATTACTGAGAATTCGTTGTCCAATGTCCATCCTCATCAACTCACTCAACACCTGTTACAATACAGTTGAGAGATGTATTTCCTTTGCAGATGTAACTAAAAACAAAATAAAAGAAATATTCAAAAAACATGATTTTTTAACAATATTAGTACTATTTGACCCGTCAGTCACCCGTCAGTTGACCCGTGATCATGGCGCTTGCAACAGTGTGAAAATCGGGAGCTCATTGAAACAAAACAACGTGGTAAATACACCGTGAAATTGTAGTGGTTGTTTTCCCACAGTAAAATGATTCTTAGCAGCGCAATAGATTTGTGCTGTTCTTTTTTATTAAAATCAATAAATGCCGGTTTTACGGAAGGTTTAACCGAAACTCGAAAGCACGTTCGAACCGCTTTTTTACTTAGAGTGTAGAGCTTCTTTAGCTTTAAGCATTGATTGACCACTAAAATTTCACGGTGTATATCGGAAATATTCAGTTTTCTAATAAAGGTACTGAAACTTTCCTGCCTAATTCAGACTTGCAGTTGGCCGGTTTTCATATCACGCTAAGGCCGATTCAGATAATAATCGGTGGTCTACTGCATCATCATCGTTATCAGCTCGTATATTAGTAGCTCATCCCCACTGTTACTCCACGGGCCTGCCCTAAACTAGAGCGATTAGTCCTTATCGATTAGTAGAACTTGGCCAGCGTGATTTACCAAGGAGTCAACCTGGCTGGCCAAGTTCTACTTAGTCAAAAAACATATTATTAATTTGGTTTCAGCCATTTTCCTCGGGAAGATTCCATTGGTGACCAACGAGCATCTGAAGCATGTCAAGTATATCTTCAGCGGTGCCGCGCCCATCGCTGCTTCAGATGTGGAGGCACTTCTTGCCAAGACCAATGTGAGTAGTGTTTAGGAGATGATGAGTCGAAGATCTTCCTAGGTGCATCCGTTTGGGGAACATGGTCATGGTCAGGGAACATGAAAATGAGTATGGGAGATTTTTTACGTGTTTCTCGATTTTTATAAAACTTGGTATGAAGGTAGCTGGCACTCCGGAGAGACACCAGCGCTATTTTTTTTTAATTCAACCCTCATGGCGGTCATTGGGGAGGGTGAAAATTAGTAAGGGAGAACTTTTACGTTTATAGATTTTTATATACGCGGTATGGAAGTGGCTTGCTGTTTTAATACATCATTGCTAAAACCCATTAATACGCGTACAAAGTCGCGGGCGGCCGCTAGTATTACATAATTTTTTATGATAGGTATGTCCCATTAGACCGTTGCGTCTAATGGTACTTATTTACCTGTACCTATTTCAACGGAACGACGGACAAGAGACGATGTGGGGGAAGGGTACTGTGCTGCGACGACATCGCACCCGGGCAACATAATTTTACAATCTAAAGTTAGGTGTCCCTTGTATTATTATGAAAGCTCATAATGCTGGGCAGTTTTTAAAATTAGTAAGAAGCTATGAAATACCTAATGTTTTGTTTAAATTTCCGTTATTGCATGATTCACTTTTTTTTTAATTGATTGATAGTAATCAATTTTTTTGTATCTTGTAGTTAGTAAGTTTAGGACAGGGATTATTTTACTCATAAAACTGCAAAAAATCCAATAAAAGTCAAATAAAAAGTCACAATTAATTAAAAGTCATAAAAGATCAAAGATCACAAAATCATAAAAAATAACAGTAAAAATGTTTTTCTCTAAAACTACCCAAAAAATAAAACTTACATAAGGGTTTAATCGGTATAGGTATGGTACCCTACTATCAGCTCGCGCGTGGCGCTTGGCTCTTAGGCCCGCGGACACGGACCGCTCGAGCAGTTAGCCAGTAATCAACATACACGGACCGCTCTTGCATTCATAGTCAACTCATGTCGGCTTATGCCTGGCGACTACTTGAAATTTCGTCGTGTTGCTGTCCGTGTATATCGGCCCTTAGTCGTCGGCCTGCGGTAATCCAAAGTCCAACATGATGTCGTATATTTAGTCAGCTTGGTTATTTTGTAGTCGTGATGTATTAGATAAGCACAAATGAATTAATAACGTGATGAAACAGAATTGTATGTATATGTATGAGAGCTCTACCTATTAGTTGTGGTTGGAATTGATAGTCCGGTATCGTATAAGATCAACATGGATGTGGAGGCTCATCTTGCCAAGACCAATGCGAGTTGAGTTTGCAGACGATGCGATGTGTCGAAGATTTCCTTTCCTAGGTGGTCTCGTTTACCACGGACCATGGTGTGGTATACCTTTTACTCGGGCGTTGCGCTAATCGGATTCAAAGTACAACTTCATGCATTAGTGCCGTGGTAATGCACCGCTTACTTATACTTATACCTACTTAATTTACTTAACGCAAAATAGTGTTTTTAATAGACAGCTCGTAACTCTTACCACAAATCTGTCAACTTTGTAATTTGTAAATAACTCTACATTTGAATAAGACAATATACAAAATGGTACCTACTGTATGGTTACTATCTCAGTATGCTAAATGCAATACGTATATCAACGTGTTGTTTTTCTATTTGGACCATGGACCTGCATTAAAGTCTCAGAATAACATTCACTTTGCAAATCATATTTGATGTTACGGCACTAAGAAAAATGGATATTGTTCTATACCATTTTAGGGTTTATATACATACATAGGTATTATTAAAAATTTATACAACAAACTAGCTAGCTCGTGACTATCTACTTATTAACAGGTAATTATATCGTATGAATTCTGATTGCTTTATAATTTCTGCCATATCCCAAAATAATTTTAAATTATAGGATATTTGATTTTGCTTAACGGTAACTCATCGTCATCGTCAGCCTATAACTTAGTCGACTGCTGAACATAGGCCTCCCTAAATTTCGGCACTGCAGCCTACTCTCGACTTGTATACTTGCATCTAACTCCGTGCTTAGATATTTTTGCGCTAACCAGTCTTCCTGCGCAGATTGTCACTCCACCCAATCGTCGCTTCGACTACTATACTTTTAAGCTTTTTTTCTTTGTTTGAGTTAAGTTTTTGTGTCTTGTGCATTTATGTATTACTTGCTTTCCGCCCGCGACTTCGTCCGCGTAGAGACGTTCAACGGGTAAAACATTACCTCTTTATAGCGCAGTCGGTTAAAAAGTAGCCTATTCCTATCTTAGGCTCTGGACTATATCTTTACCAAATTTCGTTTAAATCGGTTCAGTACTCTATGCGTGAAAGCGTAACAGACCGACAGAGTTACTTTCTCATTTATAATATTAGTAAGGATTGTTACTTTTCGTAGTCAGTAAATATGTTTATTTCTTTCTTTAATTTCTACCCTATTTCATTCCAGGGAAACACAGAGTTTCTGCAAGGCTTTGGCGCTACAGAAACATGCTCTATGAGCGCAGCAACTTTAAAAGGATCGGGGAATAAAAACTACGGCTCTTGTGGCGACCCCGTATTGAATGTTGAGATGAAATTCATAGACCCAGCTACGGGAAACCCTGTGCCTCTGGGCATGGTAAGTTGTGTTGTAAAAATGCTTCTTCTTCACTCTATAATAACCTTTACGATTTACTAACAGACGTGAGTTTTGATTTAAAGAAGCGAAGCGTATGAAAAATTCACTAAATGGCAATACGTAGACGTGAGGTCCAACTGCAGCATGATTTTTGAATATTGACCTGTCCGTCAATGCCATGTCAAAAATAACCAATCATGCTGCAGTTAGACCTCACACCGTATTTGTACTACCGTACCGTATTGCCATTTTCTGAATTTCTTATACGCGTAACCCCTCATCAATAGGCCCGGATTCAGGAACATGTTGGAGGTACGACAATATTAATGTACTAGGAAAGCACGTTATGTTTGTACGTTGTTGTATTGTTGAGGCGATAGTATCCTTCCTCCCCCTTTCCTTCCCCCGTCATATATCCTTGCTACTCGTGGGAACGCAATGGCTTTGTTAAAATAATGCACAAGGCAGAATGGCGGCGACGTGGTCCACAGCCCGTCACGTCACGTTTCCCACGAAGGTGAAAAGTGGATCGCTGGAAGTGATCTCTGCCTACCCCTCTGGGAAAAAGGCTGCTCTGATGCTGCGTATCAGGCGTATAAAGAATGTTGGGCGATCACTGTTCGCCCTAATAGTGAAAGAATAGACAGTGCATCCTTGTTTACGTAAACTCCTATGTATCATGATAAGGCCGAATTATCAAATCATTATGTTATTACTTTTTGTAGCCAGGAGAATTGTGCCTAAGATCGCCACTGGTGATGAAAGGGTACTATCAAAATGAAGAGGCCTCTAAAGAAGTGATCACTAGCGACGGTTTCTTCAAAACTGGCGATTTAGGCTTCTACAAAGAAGGTGCTGGCCTGTACATCACTGATAGGATAAAGGAATTGATTAAGGTAAGAAGTATAAAATATTGAAAGGTCTTACTTAGTGTTATACACAACACTAATTTCATAATTTAAGTTTTACTAGTTATACAGTCAATAGGACCTGGAAATTGTTTGACTTGTAGCTCTATTAACTTTTTTGATTTGACCTTCTTGTCTGTTATGTTAAGTTATGAGAAGTTCGCATCTAGTCTTTTTCTTTTGGCCTCTTGATTAAAACGTGTGCAGCGTTACTTCACCAATACTACTGTACGATTCTTCTGATATTTTGGAAATCATTATTGAAATTATATATTATTTGTGCGTGCACCACATTACAATTATCTACTTGATCGATTGAAAATCGCTTTATATTTTATTATGGATGTACCTCAAATAAAATTAGCATTTCGTTCCAAATCAGAACGTTGTCGATAGTATTATTATTATCATCGGGATGATTTTAGTGGTGAAGTTGTGTACCAGGACAGCACGTGACAGGAAGTGATCTCTGCGTACCACTCTGGCAGTGATTTTATGTGTGTATTGAATTAAACATCTTAGTTTATTACAAACCTCGTTAACTTCTAGGTGAAAGGTCTACAAGTGCCCCCAGCGGAGTTAGAAGGCATACTCCGCACTCATCCGTCAGTACTTGACGCGGGAGTAGTCGGATTCCCTCACGAGTTCTACGGGGAAGTACCAAAAGCCTTCGTGATACTCAAAGACGAAGCCGAAGCAACTGCTGAGGAATTGAAGGAGTTTGTAGCCGAAAAAGTGTCGGAGTACAAGAAGATAGACGATGTTGTGTTCGTAGATGAGATACCGAAGAATGCTGCGGGGAAAATTTTGAGGAGGGAGTTGAAAAAGTTATATGCGTAGATGGGTATTGGTAGCATTATTAGCGACTGAATTATTAAATTACAATTTTACTAATTAAATGAAACTTTTTTTTTCTTAACTGACTTACAATGATGGCTTGGAGTAGCCTCGTTATCATGACCGGTCTTACGACGAGCGGATGGCTCTCACCCCTAAAAAATTTAAACGACGTTTGCCTGAGGGTGCCCCCTAACGGGGCTCGACCTCGGCTCAGGGCGTCGTTGGGCGGTCCCTAATGCCAGTATCGAGTAGTAAGGAGATTAAATGAAACCTCTTTTAGTGGTAACTAAATGAAAGCGTCACCTTTTTGGGCCTTGAAATAAAATGGCGAGCCTGAAACGGCATCTATGCAGGTCTTAAGGGTGAGGGTCACAGGTTCAATAGGGTCTATTGTGCCTGTCGTAATATTATGTGGACCTCACGGCCGCTTACCATCAGATAGAGTGAGGCCATCCTGAACTAACTGGTAAACGTGATGGCAAGATTGTGGTGGTGCAATGGTGACGCAACGTCTGGGTAGCTCAGTGGGTAGAGCAGCAGACGCGATATCTGAAGACCGGTGGTTCAAGTCCCCGATCAGGCGAGGTCAAGAATGAGAATTTATTCAAATTTTAAATTAAATTTTTGTTATGTTATGTTGATTATATTGCATTGAAATTATTATGGATAGTAAATGTTTTTTTATTTATCTAATGTCTAAAGTGCTACCTTCAGCTGTTGCCCTTAAAATATAAATATACATATATAACTAAAACAGGACGTAGTTTTAAGAAAAAACTTGACAGACAGATAGACGGATAAAACAGTAATCCTAAAAGGGTCCCGTATTTTTCCTTTCGAGCTAGGGAACTCTAAAAACTGACGCATTCTACAAAATTCTTATTGCAAAATGGTTTTGAAAAAAATATGACATCAGAAAAATATACCATTTAAAGGTAACTTAGCTACCTGTTACTAAAATTATTGTTATTGAAGTTTTGTTATTGAACTAAAATGTTTATTATTGAAGTAAATTCTATTCTCATCAAGAAAAGTCTTTAAAAGAGTACTGAAATATATGACCGTAGGTATGTAACAGTTGCCTTTGTTCTGTATTTATGTACTTTGTTATTTCACATCGTGTCATGTTAACCATTTATGCGAAACATAAAAAAATTACCATAAAACAGTTTAACCTGTAACCAGAGAACAGTCTTTCACTATTAGCGGTTAAAAACGCATCTATTTTTTAAAAATTTTTGAAATGCACTCAGTTATACGCAATGTATTTGTAAGACGGATCAATGTTCTTAACTTTAAGTGCCAGAGGACAATCTCAAACAATGTAATTAAGGTGGACGACTTCACATTGAAATCAGATTTTCCATACTTGCCTACTGAACATGGAAGGCTATACGACCGTATGTTCAAAAATGCGTCAGATTTCAAAGATAAAGTTGCATTGGTAAGTTTCTTTGAATTCACCTTTTCTTATTCATCATATATATATCAGTATGTCTGATGGGTATGGGACACCTCACGCAAAGTTAGTCGTTAGATTTTCAGAAAATGTGCTATCGGTCTATCCAACAAGGTGGAACAAATGTCTAGTAGCTACTAGTAGTATATTGTATTAATTGTACTTGTTAAGATTGGATATACGTAATTTGTCACACCACTCTATTTTGGTATATCTATTGGTCATAAATATTCCTGCTCACGCGCGTGATCTATCCATAATGTGCACTCACTTACATTTTCCGCCCCAACCAATATTCTGCCCTAATTCTAATCAGAGATGATTCATTTTTCAGGTAAGCTTAGAGACGAATAAAACATACACGTATTCACAACTGCAGACATGTATATCAGTGTTCGCGACATCTCTCCTCAAGAAATTGCGTTTGCAACCGCGGGACATCGTAGCGATCGCTCTGCCGAATTGTCCCGAATACCCCGTTGTGGCCTTTGGAGGTATACACGCTGGTTGTGTCATTACAACCGTCAATCCGGCTTACAGAAACCGTAAGTTTTCTAATTGACGTTTTGGCTATCTGGTCTATATTTTGGTTTAATGGTTCGAACGAGTTGTAAGAGAAATCTTGTTACTTGACAAACATAAAATTGGTGAGCATAAGAAGAAAAAGTACAGAATCCAGACAATTTCTGATTACAGATGAACTAATGCACCAACTCAAAACGACTAAGCCGACAGTTGTGGTGACTACTCTTCAGAACCACGCAGCAATAGTAAAAGCTTTGAATGAAATCAAAGTACAAGCGAAAATAGTCGTTATCGACGATCCAAGATCACCAGTGCCTGATGGGGCCGTGAGGTATTCAGAGATAGCTGAAAATGGAGAAGTAGACAACGCTTTACTTGACACAGTAGAGATGGAACTTGACGATTTAGCTGCTCTGCCGTTTTCTAGCGGCACCACAGGGTTGCCCAAAGGTGTACAAATCACTTATAGGAATTTTTTGGCCAGTCTGTACGTCGTTAGCCACGAGAGATATCGTCTGGCGAGTCCAACTCGTGGTAAGCACTTTGAGTGAACTTAACTTTCTTGAATAGTATTGTACTTTGCATCAAAGTATATGTGTTCTGTACCATGGTTTGTATTATAATTTAATAGTCGAACATTTTGTGGACTGATGGTAGTTTTAAGATTATTTCTGGTCTGAGTTTGCAGAATTCCTTATATTGATTAATTTTATGAATACACAATTTACTTATAAGTTTATTGACTTCAACGTTAGTTATTATTGTATTATTGTCCCTTTTTCTATCTGTCCGGTAATGTTTTTTGGAATTGTATTTATCTATTTATCAACCCGCGATTTTCCAGAAAAAAATGTCTTGTGAATGTTTTAGAGTTATTTTCCATTGGTTTTATATTTTCCAGAATGGCACCAAGACCAACTAACATGCGTTCTACCGTTCTCCCATATCTACGGTCTGGTTATATTATTGATGGGACATTTGACCATGGGATGCAAGCTACTCACTATGGCTAATTTCAAACCTGATCTATACTTGAATGTTGTGAAGAATGGAAAAGATACTTTGTTATTCGCCGTACCCCCATTGCGTAAGTCATTATTTTCTAGGGGCTTTAGGAATTTTTCGTAAAAAAAAGTCCAAAAGTTTTTGACCAGGATTTTAAGAGCAAAAGTGGAAAATATGTGTTTTAATAAAAAAGGAAAACAATTTGTAATATCTTTTCTAGTGAATTTACTTGGGAAGTCGCCGTTAGTGAAAAAGGGCGATTTTAAAGATTTGAGATACATCTTTTGTGGAGGTGCACCGCTTGCAGCCAGCGATTGTACAGAATTACTTGAAAAAGTTCAGGTAAGTTTATATTAAAATAATTTATATAAAAGGGTATTCGACTGTGGTTGTTGTGCTTGCCATTTTTATGATAAGCAGTAAGATTTAAGTAAATCAATATTATTAATGAAAACAACACATCCATAAACGTAACATTCCTAGTCGCTGCATACAAAATATAGGCATGTGACGTCATAATTTTGTAGACGATTATATGGAGCGTTTTTAAGCTCGCCCAAATTAGAACTAAATGCTATTAATGTAATATCTCGTCAAGTTATCGAGTTATCAAAGTGATACTTTCAACAGTGCCTTTGTGTTCGAGTGGCCCATCCAACTACCTACATATATCAAAATGTAAAAATAGTCAAGTAGGTACCCTATTGACCTAGTAAAACAATTCATGAACTACATACGTGTAAGTGTCAATGGACAGACTGATATGTAAAATATCTACATTGGCTTTAGCTATATATAGTTGTATCCTCGACTGTAATAAACAGTTGACTTAATAAAGTATTAAGTAATAGGATCTGTACTTATTAGGGGAGGCTTATGTCCAGCAGTGGACGGAGATGGGCCGATGCTGATGATGATGATGGTGATCTGTACTTATTATCCTTACATCTGGTCTAGTCACAAAAATGTTCATTTTCCAAATTTGAAACGTCTTATTCCTTGCCTCTACCAATCCATTCAGTTTCACAAAGAGCTTTTAATTTGCAGGACTCAACGCGGTTCGTTCAAGGTTATGCGTTAACAGAGACTACGGCTATGGGTGTGGTAACTTCTAAAGGGGACCACAACCCCATATTAGGAAGCTGCGGGGATCCAGCTATTAATGTCATGCTTCAATTCGCTGATCCGAACACCGGCGAACTCGTTCGAATTGGAGAAGTGAGTGTTATATAAAAACAGGCAAAGTGCAAGTCGGAGTCGCGCACGAACGGTTCCGTACCAATTACAACCCCTCTTAGTATTTTATCTTTTTTAATTTTTAGTTTTTATAACGGCTTTCTAGCTATCTCGGTTTATGAGCTTACAGCTATACAGCTTGGAAACAGACAGACGGACAGACAGACAGAAGGAAGGGGTGGCGAAGGATAAGGGTACTTATTTACTTTTTTTTTACGATACCCTAAAAACTACTAGTTTTCTGCGACTCCACGTAAAGTCGCTTATTGCCCAATACATTATTCCATTATTTCAAAGAATTTTTTAGACCTTTGCCCAGCAGTGGGATGACACGGGTTAGTGAAAAAAAATAATGATAGGCTAACAAGATGACCTCACTCCACCTGATGGCAAGCGGTAGTGAGATCCAAATATGAGGACGACAGGCTCAATACGATGAACAATACATCGTATTGAGCCTGTCGCACTCACTCTGAAGGCCTGCCTAAATGCCGTTTCACGTCCCGCCGGAAGAGCCCGGGATCACAAGTGGGAGGGAAAACATGAGCTGGAAGGGCGTTCCATGCCTTAATGGTACGGGGCAGAAAAGAGGAACTTAACCTCTTAGTCCGAGCTACCAGCGCCCGCATTGTATGTGGATGGCAGCGCTGTCCAGCACGTGTCGTTCGGGAGTGGAAAGGGTAGGGAGGGACTATACCAGAGCCGCTCTAAGTTGGCCGATTTGCTACATGTCAGACTGACTGCACTAGTGAGGGACAACGGTAAAATTGCCGAAGTATATAAGTAACAGTTATTTCCACTTTATAACCAAGCAAGGTCTAATTATAACAAATTTTTATTAAAAACATTAATTCACATCCAAAAGATTGAATTTAAGTTCCTTATTTATAAATATATTTATTTTTAAAATACAATACTTATTAAATCCTTCATCCTATTTTAAAAAAATACCTGGTGAGTATTACCCACTACGTCACTATGAAAACGTGTCAAACGGCGTAACCTTGTAAAAGCGTAATACAGAGTGGAAATTTTACGCGTTTTTTTTATAATTCAATTATTTTAGGTAATAAAAGACAAATAATTAGATAATTATGTGCATTTGAAATTTTGAAATAACGTATTATTTTTAAAAGTTGTTCTTTATGATTCGCGTAAATATGTTCCTCTTAACAAGGATAAATGCAAAATATAAAATAAAAAGTGTCAAATCAGTCTTCTAAGAACGGCTCCGGTATAATTATCTAGTATTTGTCTTTTATTACCTAAAATAATTGAATTATAAAAAGAAAACGTAAAATTTCCACTCTGTATTACGCTTTTACAAGGTTACGCCGTTTGACACGTTTTCATAGTGACGTAGTGGGTAATACTCACCAGGTATTTTTAAAAATAGGATGAAGGATTTAATAAGTATTGTATTTTAAAAATAAATATATTTATAAATAAGGAACTTAAATTCAATCTTTTGGATGTGAATTAATGTTTTTAATAAAAATTTGTTATAATTAGACCTTGCTTGGTTATAAAGTGGAAATAACTGTTACTTATATACTTCGGCAATTTTACCGTTGTCCCTCACTAGTGCCTTTGAGTATAAAGCCACTGGAGATGCCATAACGTCAACGCTTCTAACAAATTTTTTCGCCACTTTTAGCGGGGGCGAGGTAAACACGTACAGCACACCACCAAAAAATTAATAACTCAACAGACACAAATTTTGCTGTAACGATAAACGCACACTACAAAAATGTTCAACACTTCAAACAATACACGCACACAAACAAAGTTTTCACGTAACTACGCAACACACATACGAAAAAAATAGTGATGACACAAAGAATAAAATAAAATCAGTTTGGTGAATGAACTGAACTATCTTGTACTGATTATTGTAATTCAATAACATTTTGTGGGATCTTATTAAACAATTTTGTGCTTAAACCCAAGAACGACTTTCCAGTCTTTGAAGCCTGAGCCTTGAAACGGCAAACTTATGTTTATTACTGGTGTTAAAATGGTGAGGATCCGATATTAAATGATTGTATGTTCTTGTAAACATATAAGATACAGTCCAAAATGTACTGAGAGGATACGGTTAAAATATCTATGTCTTTAAAAAATATCTCTAAGGGAGTCACAGAATTTCTTTTTCATTTTCAGACTAAATTTCAATATCGTATGACCAGAGGAAAGAAAAGTAATTTTTTCTAATTCATCTTACAAGATTTAAATATAACATATGTTTAGACCTTTTATTTAATTCAAAAATTAAAGTAAAAAACGGATTATACAACTAACTGCAGGGAGTGAATGATTCATTCAAATGTCGAGTCGCTTTTTTGACTTTGTGACATCACTAGCCCCCGTACCACTGTATTCTTGTTTATTTTTTTCTGTCGTTTACGTATCGCAACGACTTTTTATTTAAATGGCAATTCTTCTTAAATACACGTTTAAAAGTTAATAAAAACACTTAGATATGATACTAAACGCGCTCTTGTTGCGAATTTGAGCTCTCGATCGCCTTTTACATGAGAATACTGCACAACTAACCATTTTTCAAGAGTAACGTCACGCGACAGGGATCAATGCAAAATGGCGGTGGTGCAGCGACAAGTAGTTTTATTAAACGTGTTTGAACAGTTGACCAATGTACTTTGCCGGAGGGGGTCGCCCGTGTAAGGCATCTCCAGTGGCTTTATACTCAAAGACTAGTGCAGTCAGTCTGACATGTAGCAAATCGGCCAACTTAGAGCGGCTTTGGTATAGCTGAAATATCCGTATGTCAGTTAGGAAAAAAAAAACAAATCTATGTGATGTTGTCTCATTAATCATTATTTTACTTATAGCCAGGAGAGGTTCTGATGAGGACTCCTTGCCTCATGTCCGGCTACTACAAGAATCCCAAGGCTACTGAAGAAAGTTTTACCCCTGATGGGTATTACAAGACAGGTGATTTGGGAGTTTACAAACCGGAAGGGGGCCTGTTTATACTGGACAGGTTGAAGGAACTCATTAAGGTGAGTATCTAAATTAAAATATGTTTGATTAGGTATTTTCTTTTAATATTAAAAAATATAATACAGGCAGTTATTTTAAATACGTATAAATCTCGCAAACGTCATTTTACACTAGCTTTTCGCTCGCGACTCTGTCCGCGTAGCGACGTTTCGTTGGTTAAAAAGTAGCCAATGTCCTTGCTCAGGCT